>CM062804.1:528850113-530050113 GCA_031772625.1 Pinus tabuliformis | reverse complement strand
GTAAGTTTAAAGTAAAAAGACAAATTTCTATTGTGTTAATATTATTATGTAATTTGGATTGGGATTGGTTTTTTATACATAAGCATTTTTAGAAGTGTTAATTTATGATAGATAGTTAAAAATTATATAATAGTTAATTTATAATAAGAGTATTTAGTTCTTGTTTTTAATAGTGAAAATAGATTTAACACTATAAAAATACTCAAAATCTTAAAATTCAAAAACTATAACAAAGATTTCCAAAAATATTTACTAATCAAAATATTATAACAATTTCTATTGTTTTCCAGAAAAATAAGTATATATATTAAATTAATTATAAATATTTTTTTAATTATTTTATTTTTATATTAAAAAAAATTAATTTAATATCATCAAAATGTAATTAAATATTTTATATTTAAAATGTAATTTAAATATTTCATATTTACTAAATTAGATTAGATTAATAATAAATATTTATTTTTATAAATCTAAAATAATTATTATTACATCTCAAATCAGAATTGTCAAATTATTCTATTAAATGTGAAGAAATAAATGTTCATAGTTAAGTGTTCCGTTATACTCAGAATTATCGGGAGAGTGTAACAAAGTGCCCATAGTTAAGTCATCGACTGCTTTCCAGTTCATGGAACAGGTTTCGCGCAAACCACCCTTTAAATATATATAAATATATATGTATATATATTTACATATATATATATTTACATATATTCATAAGAATTTGGCTAAAATATAGAATTCAACCCCATCATATTTTATATTTATATGAAATTAGTTAAATGTCCAACCATATTAACTACTTTGAAATGGTTTATAATCCAATTTAACTAACTTCTTCTGTTTATAATATACGGTACCGTTGGAGAAAACCATTATTTCGTCAATTTTTTATATTAAAAATAAATAAATATATTAAAATTTATGGGTGAGTTTTTTTTAGTGTTTTATAGAATTTTAATTGGAATTTAGGGAAAAATAATTATGGTAAAATTTTGATTTGTGTTTTTTAAATTGGTTTTTTGATTGTATATAAATTCAACGTACTGAAAACCCTTTAGGATATTTTAATAGTAAAAAAATCACTCTCTCAGATTTATGATTTCAATAAATCTTTGAAAAAGTAAAATCCTAAAATAAAAAAAAATAAAAACCAGCTTATAAAAAAATACAATAAAATTTAATTGAAAAAAAACCCTATAAATCTGCATGAAGTATAACTTAATCATAACTATCTATGTTCCCGAATCCCGATTCGGTAAAGGCGTATAAATGAAATTGTAGTTCTAATAGAAGTGGTATGCATGTGGGAGTAAACCAGTATGCTTAGAAATCTTTAGTTTTTGCTCGATCCAACCAACGGAACCGCGTGCCATAAGGCGGTGGGTAAATTCCCAGTTCCAGTGGTCCAAGGTGCGAGATCTTCCATAAATATCCTCCTTTACTTGACACAATGAGCCGAACTCATCAGAGGAATATGTGTGCCCCCTTCTCATCTTCCATAGAGAGCAAATCCCCGCACCCTTTCTGAAATTTCGAGACCCAATTCTATCTCTCTGTGATTTGATCATTTTCCCATTCTCCAAGAAGGCCAGATGGCTCAATTCCGTCAGAACGTCACTAAGATCTGGCGTTTAACATCATCGCTCAGTGCCAAGGTTCGATCCCCCTCGCACTCAATTCCTCCGCAGAGATTTTTCAGTAGCGGAAATGGGCATCCACATTCAAATGCATATAGGATTTCCAGAGGCATGCTAGTATCGGGACTGGGACTGGGCATCGGGCTGGCATTCGCAGTATCTCCCCCAAGTTTGGCCGAGTCTCCAGAACCGAAGCTGAAGATGCAGGAGGACCAGAAGTCGCGAGATCCAGTCTCTCCACAGCCTCGAGCAGGCATTATGGGAGGACCTGTTATTACCAAGAGTGGAAAAGTGCTTCCAAAGCTCAAGATCTTTGTGGGTTATGATCCCCGTGAGGATCTTGCCTACGAGGTCTGCAGGCATTCGATACTGAAACATGCCACATTTCCAGTTGAAGTAATCCCCATCAAACAGGCGGATCTCCGCAAGGCTGGGCTTTACTGGCGCACAAGGGATCCCACTGAGAGCACCCAGTTCTCCTTTTCCAGGTTCTTGACTCCTTTCCTAGCTGGGTTCGAGGGTTGGGCTATGTTCGTAGACTGTGATTTTCTCTATACTGTTGACGTTAGGGAATTAGCTGAGCTCATTGATGATAAATATGCTACAATGTGTGTCAAACACGATTACAAGCCCAAGAGTGCTACAAAAATGGATGGGGTTGTGCAGACTACTTACCCTAGAAAGAACTGGTCATCTATGGTTTTGTATAATTGCGGGCACCCCAAGAACAGAGTTTTGACACCTTCTGTTGTGAATTCCCAATCTGGGGCATTTTTGCATAGATTCACTTGGCTGGATGACAATGATATTGGACCTATTCCCTACACCTGGAATTTCCTTGTTGGTCACAATGAGATTGATGACAAGGAACTTCCCAAAGCTATACATTATACAATGGGAGGCCCTTGGTTCGAGGCCTGGAAAGATTGCCAATTCGCAGATCTGTGGCTTCAGGAAGTGGATGAGTATAAGAGGTCCCAGATGATACAGAAGGTGATTCAAGATGAGCTCATAAGGCTGTTGGATACAAGTATGAATGAAAGAGCAGGTGAGCTAGAAACTAGAGTAGGTGAGTTGGAAGGCAAGGTTAGAGAGATCTCTGCTCTGCAGAAATTGCTGTTGTCTTATCTGCAAGAGAAGTTTCTAACAGAGGGAGGGAATGGTGTGAAAGAACCTCCTTTTGATGCCTAGTTGAACCAGGGATTGCGGAGCAGAAAGGAATTGCTTTGAAAATTGAACTATGCAATGATGAAGATTACTCAACACGACATCAACACCAAGCTTCTCTTCAAATAATAATAAATGTATTTCTGACCTATACCTTAAGTATCGTTAGAGGGACGAATAAGCTATGGAAACCATTTTTGTTCATATATATATATGATTATAACATATATTTTTTGTGGCTAGAGTGCTCATTTTCTTAACTTATTCTTTACTTTGGTTACACATTTCTCTTATAATATTTAGTCATTTCTTAACTTATTCTTTAACTTATTCTTTACTTTGGGTACACATTTCTCTTATAATATTTAGTCTAGAGAAGTATCCTTGTTTTATTATATAAATTGAAAATTATAAAAATTATTATTATTATTATTAATTTGGTTTTTTTAAGAAATACATAGAATTTCTATTATAAAAAATATTAGATTCCAGTTTAAAATCTTTACATTCAACTTTATAGTTCTTGCATTTTATTATCCACAAAATGGGGTTGCTTTTGACTATGACCTTGCTTATCGACTATACAAAAAGGTTGACCACTATATATTCTAACAAAGACACCTAGAAACAGAGAAAATGTGTAGTATATTGATAAAAAATAAACAAGAGGGAATTATTAAACATTTTAAGTCTGATCACCAGCCGAATGGGTGCCTTGTTCAAAAATAACTCCAATTTTCAGGGTTGACTACCCTCTTCTGGACCATGCACTCATGTTTTTCGTGTTGAGGCGAAACTGGTCACAACTGCATTTGAACTTGGCTTGAATCTATCTGAGAAGATATCCCTTAATATTTCAATTTGAAATTGATTTATTGTCAACTTAGTCTGAATTTCTCTCTGCATCCTTTCGACCTAGCTAAGGAGGGACTTGATTTGTGTATCGATCAACAAGTGGAATGATGAGCATTCCAATTCTTCCTCCTCACAATGATGTTTCAGGGAGACCAATAGTCCTTGAGCTTGCAAGAGTTTCCCCAACAATTGGTGAGCACTCTCCTGCTCTGAAGTTGTTATGAATATAATATATATAACTAATGGAAATATAAATGCTAATAGCAATCCTAATAATGATTAATTAGTGAGTAGTATAGAAGAAGCATGTCTCTAAAGACACAATTGTTCATGAAGGGGCACCTAACTAGGTATACAAGTAGACCCTCATATATATATATATATACTCTCTTTTTTAAAAGATATAAGTAATATCAAAGTTACAATTAAATAAATATATATATTAGAAAAAAGTTGTTATAATTTTATTATAAAAATATATTATTGTATAAGTTAAAAGGAAGACTTGAAGTATAAAATCCAAAGGGAACTTGGAATATATATATATATATATAAGTCCAAGTTTAAAAAATTATAAATTATCGACAAAGGTGAAATCAAGACTAGTAATGGAAGATTTCTCAAAACTTTTAGTAAAAGTGTTAGTGCTATATTTAAAATCAAGGTATCACTTGCCGAAAAGGATATTATAATCTTTATCGATCCTATTCATGATAATAATTATGTTAGTACTAAATGTGCTAACCAATTAGTGATTCATGAATCGAAAATAATTGAAACGATGGATAAAAAACAATATGACATAAGTAATCTACAATAAAGTATTGGAGATTATACTTTTATCTTGTAATTCACCATTAAAACCTTATTTTGTGATGATAGTTACATTATTATTGGTTCACCCTGGATGGAAACTCTAGGGTCCTTCATCATAAATACGAAGAAGAAGCTTTTAACATTTTCCTACATAAAGAAAAAAAAATAACACTACAGGAAATTACAATGAAATCAAATTCAGTAACAACGGAATACATACAAGATATCTCAAAAATTATCTTTCAAAAAGTGAAAAAGCAATACAAAATACGAAAATGGAAGTTGAAAAAATCATTGTTGACAAAAACGAAGAAGTTTCTCGACTTTAGGACCATAGTGAAAAATTACCAACACAATGTAAAAAGCTTAAGAAGGACAAGAAGTCATTAGGAAACAAAGTGTAACAACTTTGAGAAGGAAGGGTCAAAATATTCAAATATAGAAATTCAAGTTGAAGAAAAATGAACAAATATCAATCCATGAATATCACAACTCAAGAATATGTCAATTGAAGTAAAAACATATTTTGATGTTGCAATTTAGACAATGAAAAATCCAAATGAAGATTATGTAACCAACTCAACAACATTAGTACCTGAAGTAAATTAGGAAGTCATTACATGAATGATAAAGGAAAATCAAACGACAAGAACTCCTTATTGACATTGGAATCACAAGAGAAAGTGACTCAATTGGTTTGCATATCTGTATCACTCAAAACAAAAGCAATGAATTTATGTTACGGAGACTACTAATGTCACTGAAATTCATTATTGTGATAAAAATTCACACGAAGTATCCAATAACCACAAGATTCCACAAAATATTAACTTAGGATGGTTAGATCCCTTCTCAGTTCGACAATTTTTTTTATCATTTAGAGGATCCTATCATCTCGTATCATCGAAGATGACGACCTGAAGAATTCTGAAAGATGTGAATAGATTGCAAGACAAAGAAACAAGATGGCACTTCTTATTAGCAATAAGTTTTAAGGACAACTATTTCTGAAGAGGAAGGAAATGTTATGAATATAATATATATAACTAATGTAAATATAAATAGTAATAACAATCCTAATAATGGTTAATTAGTAATTAGTATAGAAGAGGCATGTCTCTAAAGAGATGATTATTCATGAAGGGGCACCTTCCTAGGTCTATAATTAGGCTCTCATTTGTAATCAATCTCATATCTCTTGTGTTTATTCATTTCTATATAAATGCTACTTGTCCTATAATGGACACTTTTATATTTAAGATATTTTGAATATTACGTATACAAACTTTGTTTGTAACAGAAGCCGATGAGGAATTTTCTATGTTCTCTATAATGCCACAATGTTGAGTGTTGGACATCCATAGTGAACACCAATATCTTGGTGGATAGAGACAATAACTCATAATGAATTAGGGTACAATTAAAGGGTTGAGCCTTCTCCTTGATAAATTCTGCAGGGACAGAACATGGGGTCTCAACAATATATATACATGTTGATGGTGTTGGATACTGCCAACATACAAGGGGTCTCCCCAATATGAAGTCCCAACTAAACCTCAAACCATTTGGAGTAGGAGCCCCATCTGGGAAATAGGCCTGACTGCCATATTCTTAATAATTTGCCTTGGTTACAATAAATGACACAAGAGAAACACATATACTTTTGAGATGAACAAGTAAGTTATCCTTGTGATGTATTCAATTGCAAAGTGTATAAAGGTTCTTTCATGAAAGGGGAAGAGAAAATGAGCCTTTAAAAGAAAAGTAATATTATTGTCCTAGTAAAGACACACACATATATCTAAAAGGATCGTTAGTTATCTTGCAAATAGTTCACAAAGAAACAATGATCATGAAAGAAAAAGAGACGCACAAATAAAAGATGCATACTAAATCCAATGAAATAGTTCATTTTCATTAGTATGTAGAAACATAAACATACACTGCAAAGAATGAAAGAATAGTCTTACAATCGTTCATGACATATGCATGAAAGTGTGTCGGCTCCAAGAGCTTCAAATTAAGTGGAAGTCCTAAGATACACAATTACAATGATACAACACTAATTCCAATAATGGAACTTAAGCCACCACTTACTCTCCTACCAATGATACAAAAGACTAATCTTCTCTCCTATGCCTAACCTGAGAAGCCAAGGTCAAACGTCCCATTTCTTCAGCTATGAGGATGTATCTATAACAAATGAGGTGACTCTCTACCTCCCTTGTGACTCTTGACCTTCCCTCATGACTTTTGAGCTCCCCTGTGACTTTTCGAATTCCTAGGTGACCTTTGAGCTTCTACATTACTTTAGAACTTTCTAGTGACTTTTCACATCCCATGTGGGACCCTTGGGCTTTCACACATTTTACATTTTCTCATTTTTGAAAAATACAATATTACATTCCAAAAATTGCAGCAAAATACAATGATAACATATGGTGACTTTAGTGGTGACATTTTGAGAAGTCATGACTTGGTGATGGTGACATAATACTTCATTGGAGTGCATCAATGCCAAGCTATTCTATTTGTTGTTATCTTCCTGTCTTCATGATATATCTACTTAAACTTCATCTTCATCCTCCAAAAGGCTAATTATGATATAGAGTCTTCCATGTTATCTTAATATTCATCAACCTATCATGGTTCAATGTCCCTTTGTCTCCTTGTTCTTTTTGTGTCTTGGTTCCACAAGTATCTTCTTGCAACATCTTCTTGATGTTCTCCTTTAGCATCATCCTTTCATGTTAAGATCATGTCACCTGCAAGTGAATTTCACTCATGACAAGACAACATCAGTCCTGAAATCACCTAATCTACCTTGTTTCTCATGCATCATGCTAATTGTGATGGGACATTACACAAGATTGAGGAGAGAGGCATTTTTTAATGCAGTGGATAGGAACAGGAGACTAGAAGCGAGGGACTAGGCATTATGACTACATAGTGTGCAGTTGTTAGAGATGCAAAAGTGAGGTATTACACATTGGGAAAGTACAAGAGGCAAGAGTGACATGCTTAGGCATTGTGATTATGCAGTGTGCAGTTGATGAAGGAGAGGACCTAAATATTGCACATTTGAGCATGGAAAGGGTCCACGAATGACCCGAATATCCACTAGAAGTGAAAAGTGTTCAACACTAGGCAAGGTTGGTCAAAGATTGCAAATTAGGAAAGTGCAGTCAACAAACATGAGTGATTGAGCTCTGAGATTACGCAATGCGTAGTTGAAAGAGACATTCCTTTATGACTGCACAATGTGCAGTTCCAAGAGGAAATAGCTTCATCTCTATAGCTTAAGGATGTGCAGTTTGCAGTTGGAGAAGGATAAGGGATCAATGGTGAGTTGCGCAAGTTAAGAGGACCAAGGAAACTCCAAAAAATGACTAAGTATGGGATTGATGAGGCAGAATTATGAGAGTAAAAGCATGTGACAAGAATTGAACATGATTGCACACACTCAAAATGACTAACCACATGACAAGGAAGCACTTAGTACCCAAATTCCACCTTCATTTACTAAAACGACAACAAAGCAATGATTACCTCCAAGTGTGACACTTAAGATATACTTTACAACACAAGTGTCAACCGCAAAGAGAAAGTGTGTAAGACCTTAGGGATGAGTTCAATGCATGTCACCATTATATATATGATCTATTAATTCAAGAGAATGCACCAGAGCTGCCTCTAAAAAGATGTGCCAAAACTGTCTTTTACAATGAAAGACACTTCCCTTAACAAAAGACAACACTTGGGAATCCTTTAGAAAGAGACTTGAAAACTTAGGAAACAAGTGTTAGATCACTCTAACAACTAGAAGCGATAGTTCAAATGATCAAAGGGAGGCTCCAAAATTTAAATATGGGCCAAAATTTGAAGGGTATTGTAGCAATGACAATAATACATTAGGGATGCCATCAACTAGCTTGAGGTAATCCTTTGCAACATACATCTTGTTTGTGAATATTAATTTATACTTGATGTGAACTAGGCCTTAAATTCCTTGAAAATATTACCAATATTGTTGTTTGATATGATAATGGGGGAGAGGGATGTCGACCCAAGGCTAATTGAATTTCTCACATTCTTCCCAGATAATTCCATTTTAATCACCACAGTATTTGTCCTCTAATGGGATTGAGCAACAAGGGGAGTGTGCCAGGTGTAATTGCAAACAATACACCAAGGGTTTAAACCTTGATCCCATATCCTTTACATTAACACTGTATCCATTATGCTCATGATTTTATTTGGGTGGCGTGAAGCTTCCAAAGGCACCACAAGCTCCACCTTATTCATGCAATATTCCAATATTAAAATCAATAGCAGGAGATTAACATTCATGGAAGAAGACATATTATTAGTATATTATGGTCAATTTCCATCACTGCTTGATTCATTCTAGTCTTGATATTCACCAAAGTGTTGACTATGGAGTTTAAGTGCCTTAATACATGATATAGTTATATGTGCTCAAATTGTTGGAGTTGAGCTGAAATTCATTATAATATTGGAGAGGGGGGTTGTTGCATGTAGGTCAATTTCCTGAGCGCGCCGAATAACAATTAGTGAATCCCCAAACACCATTAGTTTTGTGATTTTCCTTTCTATTACCAATTCTAGCCCTTTCCATAATGCTAAGTATTCATCCTAGTTATTGATTGTAATAGCCCATGGTTGATTTTCCATGTAAAAAGTATAAGACCAAGGTCATGGGACATGTATTCCGAGTTGAATGTTGGGAAAAAACATAGTGATGGGGATCATTGGTGATTAATAAATGTATATGGAAATTGGAAAAGGCATTGGCAAAGGTAAAGTGGCAATAATTGGCATTTTAGATATGAAAATAAAGGAAACAAGAGAAAAGGAAGGTGAAGAGACACAAATTTGCATGAGGAGGAAAAATGAACAAAGTAGAGGCCTCAATGATAAAAGGGCTTCTAAGGATTAGTTCAGGGATTTTGTTGGTTTAACTTTTGTTGGTTGAAGCTTTTTGGTTAGTTTAGTTTTGGAGCTCTCTTCTATTCTCTCATTCTATCATACTCTTATACACTTAGAGTATTCTTGGAGCACGCTTGGAGCACTCTAGTTTTCACTTGTGTTGGAGAAAGAAGGCAAAGGAAAGCAAGAGAGCTCAAGGGAACACATGGATCAACAACTACATCTAGATTGTTTTGCAGGTAACAAGTTGCATGTATGATTCCCTTGATGCATGGTAGATGCATGTGATTATTTGGTTACAATCTGTCATTGACATGGATGATTGCCTGGATTGATAATGGTTTTAGCCATGCTTTTCCATTTCCTAGATATCCATGGTGTTGTGGGTTTTCCCACTTGTTTCTTTATGATTGGTGTTGAGGTTCCTTATGGATGTGGGTTGAGTTACTAGTCCCTAGAGCCGTTGGTTGTAAAAAACGCTCTCGAAGCCCAAGAACAACTTGGATTGAGTTACTAGTCTTGGAGCGTAGGTTGGACAAGTGATCTAGATCCCTTGGTGGGTCGAATTACTAGTGCCAGAGTCGAGTTGGACAAATGCTCTGGAGGCATTAAAAGTTATGGGTTGAGTTATTAATTCCTGGAGTTGTGGTTTGGACAAACGCTCTGGAGCCCTGGACAACTTGGGTAGAGACTAATATGGTTAATGATAGTGATGTCTGACCGTGAGGTGGAATCACTGGTTGAGGGTTGAGGTGGTTTGGCCTCTAGAAGCACCAGATTTGGTTTTGTTTCATTCATTCCATGAGATCACACAGTCGCACTTGGAATATGGTGTGAGGGTGATTGGCTGAAAGAAAGATTTGGTTTAGCCCAATCTATGGCCGGTTGGTATGTAGAAGTCCCTGACTTGGTTGGAATTTTCATATGTTAATATGAGGTATTTTCTATTGTGATATATGAGTATATGTATTGATTATGATGATGATATTATGGTTGAGTTTCCATGGATTATATGTTGGTTATTTGATGGTTTATATGTTGGCTATTTGTTGGTTATATGTTTGTTATATGATGTATATTGTTTATGGCTCTTGACATGTTTGATGAATATATCAATGGTTGATGAATGTGTTAGTGTCAGTCTTTCCAGCCTTCCTCCAGTGATCAAATATGCTCTTACAAAGTGGTCTCAGAGTGTCAAGGTCAAATTTTGTCATTTCAAAGAGTTTTCAAGCAAAATTTGGTCACTAGGCATTAGGTCTATGGTTTGTTTTAACTCCTTCTAAAGTTGTCAAAATGTCGGTCCATGTCATCATTCAGCTGAGTCTATCATCATTCATAGGGTTTTCATTATCATGTCAGTGTCTAATGAGTTATTTGACACCTTGTTCATGCTTCGGTTGCGCCCAGGCAAGGTCATTTCCCTCTCCTAGGGTTTTGAAGGCAATTTCTCTGGGACGGTCAAATCATCAGCAAAACTTGTTTCCAGATATTCATACACCTTGCCCTATCCTTAAAGTGCCTAACCAAATGCTTCCCATCCCTGAGATCCCCCAAATTCCTCATTTTTGCACAAACCCTAGTTTCTAGCTACAACCTGGCAATTTTCTAGGTTGGGCCTGTGTTTTGCCCTTTTGGACCCCTTCCCCTCACTCAATCTCTGAGATTCCACTTTCCCCTGATTCCTAACATCCCTCCCCACTCCCAAAAATTTCCCCAAGAATTTAGAAGCCTCTTATCCCCTTCATTTCGCTCCATTTCGACAAAATTCCTTGTTTCACACACCAGGACAAGTCGCACTCAAATGATGTTCCAGAGCAATAAAAGATGAATTTTGGAAAACTGAGAGAGGTTTTTGTCCATAACATGCCAAAGAAGAAAAACCTCCTTCACTTTTTGCAAGATGTCATGGTTTTAGAGAAATGTCAAAATTGCAATCGCCAGATCCAAGGAGGTTGGCCAAGGCACTAAAACGACGGAAAAGGCCCGATCCACTCCAAATTTTGGCCAAAGCCTCTTTGACTGAGCATGGCACTAAATAGCCTAGCCACAGCATAAATCCCAAGAAATTTTTAGCATTTTGGGTAAATTTTGGCTTTTTCAGGCAATTTACAGGTTTTCTCCATTAACGGGTCTCACCCCCCGCGCGACCCTTTATTTTGGCAACTCCATTTTGCAAAAACTCAGAATTTCCAGATTTTTTATGCAAAGTTACACATGCTCATTGATGGACAAGAGATTTTGTGAAGTTTTGGGCCTCCAAAAAGTCAAAAAACAAGCAAAATTTGACTTTCTGCCACATTTTTGAGTTGCAGAAAGAAGTCTTGGGAGATTGCAATTTTGGAGAGGCAAATGACCACCAAATTCAGAAATTCTAGTTGGGTTGGAAAGTAGACTCACATACCTTTCCAACAAGCCTACTCTTGCTCATTTTGGCCACCTGGAAGTGCCCCAAATGTGGTCCCAAAGGCGCGCGACCCGTCAAGCAAACTTCTCCATATTTCAGTGTACAGCTCATAAAAACGCAGTTTGACCCTGTTTGACTTTTTGGGGTGGATTACTATCCTCTTTGATGTAATTAATGTACTTTTATGACACTTTTACTCTTATGTACCTCTTCTAGAAGATTCATTCATGAAAAAGGTGAAAATTAAATGAATGAATTGGTTTCCTAGCTTATAGAGGCAAGTTGTTTTGACTGCCTAGTTTGTAGTGCTTAGTTTAGAAGTGGTTGAAACAACTCCTAGGATAGTGAGCTCGACCCATGGAGGCAGGGAAAGAGGTTATATCATCTATATTATGTACTTTCTTGCTCATTTTCATGGTTGGATTCTTGAGGGAGAAGCTATCATTGTATTATTCAATGTATCTCTGCAATTTTGGCTAATGAAGACCAGGGTTTTGCAGTCCTTTTTGGGATTCTTGTGGTTACATGTATTGATGGTGTGTTTCTCTATGTACTTGTAAGTGTGTTATGTGAATCATTTCCTTACTTTTCCTTCTGCACATTAAACAAATGAAGTGTTAAAGTAGAATTCATGACTGTCATGCTCTGCTTTTAAGTTTGTTTAATTTCAATGTTTTCTGCTGTTTAAGGAGAATTCAAAGTTATTGTTTTCTCTCCTTAGCTCCTCACCTGTCTTTCTCATCCATTCACCTCAATCTAAGGCATCAATACTGTATCCTATCTCGCCCCAACAAACCCCCTGCAGAAACTGTGTCCTATCCCCGCACCCAAAATTGTCACTCCTCAATTTGCCACCAAAAACCCTAAAAATTCCAAATCAACCCTCTTGATCAGTTTACTAGCCTAAAATCAGTGTTACCCTATTGGTCATCTCACCCATTGAAAATCTTTACCGAGGTAGACCGGAGAGAGCCCTCTCCTGCCCCGTAGGGCTAGCCACGAGGCTAAGTGGTTTGATGTTGCCTTGAGGTTTACCTTTCTCAGCCTGAGGTGAAATTTCAAGCGCTAACATATTGGCGACCATACTGGGGAGAACAACTTGTCTGTTGATTGATGTGTTTGCTTCATAAGTCTTAGACGGAGCCAGAAGTTAAGCCAGGTAGCCTTCGAAACGCTTTTGCTTTGCATAAGCGGAAGTAGATAAACGCTGCTTCAGTCAATCTCCGTGAGCTTGTGAATACAGCACTTCATTCGCATTTTACCCCAGTACATGTATCAAGTTCAGATCTGATTGTTGATAGTGGACAACGATCAGACACTTGAAAGGCTGAAATCTTTCACGTGGCGACTCCTTCACTGAAAACTCCAGAGATCAATGCTTCATGGTGACTTCACTGCAGAGAGATCAGTAGCTTTGAGCTTTTCAAGATGGATTGGATTGCAAGAAGATATGCTCCCTTGAGCCGAGATCACATTCCAGGTTTTCCGAATAAAATTCCAAAGGTAGATTGGTCAAGGAATCTGCCTATATTTAATGATGATGGTAAGAAGGATGCTGCTCTACATTTAGTTAGATTTCACATGCATATTCGCAAGTTGAAGGTTGATTTTCCTGAAGATTGCTTGATGAAGATATTCTTGGCCACTCTGGAAGGTAAAGCCCAATCATGGTATGAAAGTTTGCCGCCTGCTTGTATTTACTGTTTAAAGGATTTTCATGCCTTGTTCATTGAAAGATATCAAGCATCTTATCCATCATTAAATTTGGTTCATGACTGTTGCAAGCATGCTTATAGTTTTATTGAAAGCCTTGAGAAATATTATGAAGATGATAATTTTATGGACGTTGAGATTATGGAGGCTCTGTATGAGAATCCATTTCAGCAGCATAAAGAAAACTTAGAGAATTCCCATCAAGATGATCAGGACATTTTGCAGCAGAATCAAGATCAGCAGGGTGAAGATAATATGGCTGAAGATGATGAAAGAGAAGAGCTTGTTTCAGATCTGCCCACAGAAGAAGACCAGATTGCAGAATGTGATAATGTTAGGACAACTACTTCAGAACAACATTTAGATTATGATGACCTGGAATATTTTGTGCTGAAGCCCATCAAAGAGAGCTCTACTATTGAGATCATAGACAGAGTTTTGGATTCAGATGTTCATGAACAGCAAGGTGAGATCTTTGTGCAAGTAAGTGATGAATCTCCTTTCAATAACTCAGTAATAAATGATAGTCTGAGTGCCCTGTCATATGAAGATAATTATTGTTTAAACAGAAGAGAACAAAAGGCATTGTCTCCTTTGTCTGAAGAGGAGATAGATCAGCTTTTGAAAGGTCTTGTTACAACAGATTTGCAATGCACACATAGTTCCTCTGTTGAAGAAGATGATTGTCTTGTAGATCAGCAAACAGATAATGTTTTCCTTCACAAAGATGATAATCCGGCTGTCATATCATATGAAGATGACCTACCATATTGTCAAACTACAAAAGATCAGACCATACAGGATTACCTTTCAGATTCTTCATATGTCTCATGTGTTGAAATGTTTTTACAAGAGGAGATCTGCTCATCTACCTGTTCAGAGTTTTTTGAAGCCCATGAGCATACTCTTTCCGAAGCACATGATGAAGGCAGATTAGAATTTGAATCAAAGAATACCTTGTTCTTTCAGCAGGAGGTGGCAATGTCAAGTCTTCATGTTTTCCAGGATCCAATGGCAGATTTGTTACAGTCAGCAGTGAAAGTGATTATTGTTGTGTTCAGTGATGAAGGAGATCATGGTCAGCTATGTTTTTGGATGCCCAGTTACCAGTATCTATTGTTGACTAGAAGATCTAATCAGGAGAATCAATCAAGAAGGCATCTGCTTGATTGGTTGCATTGGCATTTTGATATAGTTTGATGTATATTGTCTTGTAAGAAACATAGGTGGTTGTCATCATGATTTCAAATCTTGATGGACTGCTGCCCGTCAATAAGCTTTGTAAGTTCTTGTTTTAGTTAAGTCAGTCATGAGTCATTTGTGAATCAGTTTTCCGTCATGTAGGTTTCATAATTGAGTCGGTTTGAATCAAGTTTCAGTCAATAAATGAGTCAAAGTCTTGTATTTTTTGTCAAATAATGACTCCATTGCCCAATGGTTGAAAGCACTGGTCTGCTCTCCCAGAGGTCTGCGATTTTTGGCACCTCCGAGGAGCTACCATCCCCATTGGAGCCAATGTTAGTGTCAGTCTTTCCAGCCTTCCTCCAGTGATCAAATATGCTCTTACAAAGTGGTCTCAGAGTGTCAAGGTCAAATTTTGTCATTTCAAAGAGTTTTCAAGCAAAATTTGGTCACTAGGCATTAGGTCTAGGGTTTGTTTTAACTCCTTCTAAAGTTGTCAAAATGTCGGTCCATGTCATCATTCAGCTGAGTCTATCATCATTCATAGGGTTGTCATTATCATGTCAGTGTCTAATGAGTTATTTGACACCTTGTTCATGCTTCGGTTGCACCCAGGCAAGGTCATTTCCCTCTCCTAGGGTTTTGAAGGCAATTTCTCTGGGACGGTCAAATCATCGGAAAAACTTGTTTCCAGATGTTCATACACCTTCCCCTATCCTTAAAGTACCTTACCAAATGCTTCCCATCCCTGAGATCCCCCAAATTCCTCATTTTTGCACAAACCCTAGTTTCTAGCTACAACCTGGCAATTTTCTAGGTTGGGCCTGTGTTTTTCCCTTTTGGACCCCTTCCCCTCACTCAATCTCTGAGATTCCACTTTCCCCTGATTCCTAGCATCCCCCCCACTCCCAAAAATTTCCCCAAGAATTTAGAAGCCTCTTATCCCCTTCATTTCGCTCCATTTCGACAAAATTCCTTGTTTCACACACCAGGACAAGTCGCACTCAAATGATGTTCCAGAGCAATAAAAGATGAATTTTGGAAAAATGAGAGAGGTTTTTGTTCATAACATGCCAAAGAAGAAAAACCTCCTTCACTTTTTGCACAGGTGTCATGGTTTTAGAGAAATGTCAAAATTGCAATCGCTAGATCCAAGGAGGTTGGCCAAGGCACTAAAACGACGGAAAAGGCCCGATCCACTCCAAATTTTGGCCAAAGCCTCTTTGACTGAGCATGGAACTAAATAGCCTAGCCACAGCACAAATCCCAAGAAATTTTGAGCATTTTGGGTAAATTTTGGTTTTTTCAGGCAATTTACAGGTTTTCTCCATTAACGGGTCTCACCCCCCGCGCGACCCTTCATTTTGGCAACTCCATTTTGCAAAAACTCAGCATTTCCAGATTTTTTATGCAAAGTTACACATGATCATTGATGGAAAAGAGATTTTGTGAAGTTTTGGGCCTCCAAAAAGTCAAAAAAACAAGCAAAATTTGACTTTCTGCCACATTTTTGAGTTGCAGAAAGCAGTCTTGGGAGATTGCAATTTTGGAGGGGCAAATGACCACCAAATTCAGAAATTCCAGTTGCGTTAGAAAGTAGACTCACAGACCTTTCCAACAAGCCTACTCTTGCTCAATTTGGCCACCTGGAAGTGCCCCAAATGTGGTCCCAAAGGCGCGTGACCCGTCAGGCAAACTTATCCAGATTTCAGTGTACAGCTCAGAAAAACGCAGTTTGACCCTGTTTGACTTTTTGGGGTGGATTATTATCCTCTTTGATGTAATTAATGTACTTTTATGACACTTTTACTCTTATGTACCTCTTCTAGAAGATTCATTCATGAAAAAGGTGAAAATTAAATGAATGAATTGGTTTCCTAGCTTATAGAGGCAAGTTGTTTTGACTGCCTAGTTTGTAGTGCTTAGTTTAAAAGTGGTTGAAACAGCTCCTAGGATAGTGAGCTCGACCCATGGAGGCAGGGAAAGAGGTTAGATCATCTATATTATGTACTTTCTTGCTCATTTTCATGGTTGGACTCTTGAGGGAGAAGCTATCATTGTATTATTCACTGTATCTCTGCAATTTTGGCTAAGGAAGACCAGGGTTTTGCAGTCCTTTTTGGGATTCTTGTGGTTACATGTATTGATGGTGTGTTTCTCTATGTACTTTTAAGTGTGTTATTTGAATCATTTCCTTACTTTTCCTTCTGCACATTAAACAAATGAAGTGTTAAAGTAGAATTCATGACTGTCATGCTCTGCTTTTAAGTTTGTTTAATTTCAATGTTTTCTGTTGTTTAAGGAGAATTCAAAGTTATTGTTTGCTCTCCTTAGCTCCTCACCTGTCTTTCTCATCCATTCACCTCAATCTAAGGCATCAATACTGTATCCTATCTCGCCCCAACGAACCCCCTGCAGAAACTGTGTCCTATCCCCGCACCCAAAATTGTCACTCCTCAATTTGCCACCAAAAACCCTAAAAATTCCAAATCAACCCTCTTGATCAGTTTACTAGCCTAAAATCAGTGTTACCCTATTGGTCATCTCACCCATTGAAAATCTTTACCGAGGTAGACCGAAGAGAGCCCTCTCCTGCCCTGTAGGGCTAGCTACGAGGCTAAGTGGTTTGATGTTGCCTTGAGGTTTACCTTTCTCAGCCTGAGGTGAAATTTCAAGCGCTAACAGAATGCATGGACTAAAAAACATTATTACAACTATTATGAAAGGGCGTTAGACCTTCTTGCTAAATCTCAGATAAGTTTCAGACTCTTATGTTCAAATATGCATTCATGACCTGTAGATTACATGTTCGTCATATGTTTAATGAAATGAATATCATGGTTAGGCCTGGTTAGGTCAAGTACTTGATCAATTTTTGTATGAATGGCTTTTTCTTGATATCATTATTTATTCTAGAAAGTCTCACTGAGTTATGGGCAGTGGTATGGAGGCTAGCCTGGACTTTAGGCTCATAATCTGTGACTGCGCCCTCTAAACTAGAAAAGTTGGGTTGCAACCGCATGGAAGCAGGCTCCCAACCACATCTAGGCCTTTTTGAGGGAGCAGTTGAGGGACCAAGGCTGAGAAATAAAGATCTAGTTCATGGTTTGGCCACCTGGGGTGGTTGTTCAGCCCCCGAGTGACCTATGACTCCTGTAGGAGGTGTTCAATTGTCATTTTGTCGTCATTAGTCGACCCCACTTCCTTAATTGGATCTAGGAGGCCAAGTCATGTCATAGTAGCTCCTCCTCTCATGTTTACCTTGGAAAGCTAGTGAAACTGGGTGAATGTGGGAGGTGGTGTTACAGGGTGGTATCAGAGTGAGTTTCGTTCTCTTTGGGTGATATCTGATACCACAAGATGGTATCAGAGCTTCCAAGTTCAAACACTTGGACTGTATGGGCTAGATGCATGTTGTTATGCATGCATAGTAGGTTAGACATGCATCGCGGTGGTCACTATGAAATTTGTGCCTTCATGATGTTTTTGGTATGTTATGATGTTGATATGTTGGCTGAGATGGAGCAGGAGATGCAGATTATCTGAGTGAGGTTACAAAACTGGACCTTGGGGTAAGAGAAGACATTCATACAAGTTTGTATGTTGGCATGCATGTATGATCGTTAATGGTTTTTATACACATTATGGTTATGCAAATTCTTGGAATTCTATCAATGTTGTGGTTACATGCATGATAGATACTAGTTAATCAATGCAGTCATATGCACATGTGTTAAACAGTCATGCATGGTAGTTACTTGTTTTTGTATGTAGTGTGGTGATATGCATGACGATCATGGTCATTGTATTTAAGATCTTGATGTTATATGTATTTTACTAATCTGGATTGGCCTGTGCAAATGGTTATGGTTATGATATTTAGGCATGAGTCAATATATTTGTGATATTGTGGCGTACTAATATGGGCTGACTTGTGTAGATGTGATAGCCTCCCCTGAGATACATTGAGGTATGAGTTTTATTATGCCATCTATTTGGTTTATCTAACATGGTATGTTTACAGGTTGTTTTAATGCCTAATTAATTGCATGATATGAGTATGTGCCTATAAGATTTCATGAAGGAATGATCTTGTTTTAAGACGGTTAAACTAACACATATGTGCTGAGACAACTAATATGCACTTGAGTGCAAGTGGGTGCTAGTTGTAGTATTATGACTAATGACTATGATATGATTATGACATGGTTGTTAGTCTTGTTAAAGGATGATTTCACATTAATAGACATGATGCCTTGATCTTCGGAACATGTGACTGACATGTGTGAACAATTGCAGGGAAACATGCTTGGTATTAGAATGACAAGGTAACAACTGATTTGTGTATATAACTAACTACTGGGTGATGTGATAGCACATAATAAGACTTAACCGCAACAAGGTAAAAGGTAAAAGAGAGGAATTGGGTGAGAATTCCTTTGGCTATGTTTGGAAACCGTGATTCCAAATGAATGTCTGCTTTGCATGAATATAATAAGTCTTCTTAACCTTGATTTTGTCTGATATTATGTGGATATGTGTTATATTCATGAACATGTATTTGATAGGTATAATAGCTAGTTTCGAGTTGTAAATGGATTCGTCAAGGAATTGGAGTCCCTTAAGAGATGATATATGTATGTGTTTAGTTACAAGTCATCGTGTTTGGCATAGCAAGGTAAGGTAACTAGTATGTTGTTATAATTATTTATGCATTGACAGTGATGTGTTTATGATAGTATGATGCAGGGAATTGCATGGCAAAAGAGACTTCCATGAAATATTGAAGAAGGCTCGGGTTGAACTTTCCTTTGGAATCATTGGGAACCCATGGGGATTGGGTCATGGTGTTTGTTGTTAATTTGTGCTTTCAGTGTTTTGTGAGTTGTTTGCGTTTGAATTACGGTTTTGATTATGTTTGGTGCATGGCCATGCCACTCTGTTTGTGATGTTTTATTTCTATGGGTTTTCCATGATTTTCTTCTTATTTGTTTCTTGTTCTTGTCCTTTTGTGTTTGATGGTATTAGTAATTGGTTAGTCAAGAGAAAAGTTAATGGAGCTCGGGGAGAGCTGAATGAAACCCAACAGGTAATGTAAGACCCTGATGAAGCCTAGTGCATGAGTAAAGGGCAGCTAAAGAAAAGAACATGACAACCAGTTGGATTGGTTGGGTCCATTGGGGTAAATGGACAATGGTAGGATAGTCATGATAAAGGTAGCATGAAAGGAAAAGTAAATGGATTTGAGGCATCAGATGCCTTGGTTATGTTGGGAACTGTTGTTCTCAATGTTGTGCATGTTGTACACAGATAAAGGGAGTTCTCTTAACCTTGAACTTATGATATATGGTAATTGTGTTGTGATTATGATTATGTTGATGTCTATATATGCATACATGTATGTGTGTATGTCATTGTTTGACAGGGTCATCAAGGATCATGGTCGTTTTATGTTAATTTTTATATGTATGTATGTATTTTGTTGTCTCACAGGGTTGTCAGGGATCATTTTGTGGAGGAATGATTTCTTATGTAGGTGAATGGCGAGAAGAGGTTCCTAGTATCAAGTGGAAGAGTAGCCCTGATAGATCTATGATGTCAATATCATGTGGATATGAATTGATATTATGTGCTTGTACTATGCCTATGTTTATGTTATGGTAGGTAACACTAAAGGAGACATCGAAATGAAAGCATTGTGATCTGTGAGAGACAATGTAGTCTCCGAATGTGCAGTATTGGTGTTGTGTACATGTTTCATATGCGATGTTGTGTATGCATGGTGTTGTGTGCATGTTGTTGAAAAGAGTAACTAGGTTCGGTCTTCATAATGACGTGTAATTATGATTTTATGTAATTGATGAAAAGAAGAAAAATAAAAGTATTATTGTAATGCTTGTCTCATGGGTTTCATGAGAAAGGAATTTTATTTTTAGTGATGGCTCCCATTGTGAGCCTTTAGGATTTGTCATCTAGTCATAAAAGTCAATTTGAGTCTATGTCATGTGTGAAGGACCCTTCTTGGGCAGGTTACATTCTTACATGAGTCATAAAAAGTATAATAAGGCCCTCTAAGACCAAGAAAAAGTCACCTCCTTGAAGTTAGCTTCAAAATAATAATATAATCTCTCAGATGGACATGTCGGCTCATTCTCCTATCAAATCGGCTAATTAGCATGGGAAACAACTATAAATAGGGCAGTTCAAGATCCATTTTAGGACATAATTTTAATGAAGTATTTCCAGTGGTCTGCAATTCGGTCAAAGGTGGAAATAGGAATGCGAAGATCTCATAAGAAGTATCTCTATCCAAGAAAAGGAGGAAAAATAGAATAAGATCTATCTGGGACTATTTTTAGGGTTGATCTCCACACATGAGAGGAGAGGAGAGGAGAGGGTTACTGCTGCAGAAAAAGGGTCTAAGATCTACTTGTTCTGCTAAAGGCCTAATCAAGGAGTATTCAAGAAATTTGAGTTGAACAAGAAATCATTCCAGTCCAATTGAAGGATATGATGAAGTTAAATCACCATATGTGCAACAATTAGGGCCGAAATATAGTGTAGGTCTGAAGCAGAAGGAAGTTGAGATTGAAGGGTAGATGAAAAGAAGGAAGAATCAGAAGTTTTCCTAGTATTGACTTAGGCACAAATAGCAGTGGAAGGGAGCTTGTGTCTTGGTCTTAGAGAGGAAAATAGGTCAAGGGTCTTAGTCTTTGTATTCACCAATTGGAATCTCTATAAGAAGAAAAAAAAAATTAGGTTTTCCTCTCAAAAAGTGAGAGGTTTTGGCCCTGGATGATAACCTATATTCTGTGTCTCTTGTCTCTTTATGGTTTATGCATTAGTAGTTGTTTGATGAATAAGAACACTAATAACCTAAGTAAAAGAAGATCCTAACCTAAAGAAGTAAAAATCACTCACAAACAGTTACTAATAGAAGAGAAATCACTTAATCTCTATGCCCTAGATTTCTCAACATGGTTTTAGAGCTAAGGTGACTAAGTGAAGGAAGGGAATCTTATCAAGGGACACTCAAGGATCAAATCTCAAGGAAGGCCTCAAAGAGAATATCATCTTGAAGTCAAAGGAAGCATCATAACCCTAGATCAAAGAAGTCTACAAAGAAGTATTGGGATCATCATCAAGAGGGAGAAGGACAAAACCCTACATCTACTCAAGTTAATTTTTTTTGAAGATTATTCATCCAAAGGAAGATAGATCAAAATGCAGTGTCATCTCACTCTATGTGGTATCAAGGATCATTCTTGAAGAAAACTACCTTCATCAAGGAGAAATTTTCTATCATTTATATCATCAAAAACATCAAAGAAGTGGAAAGAATAAGGAGCGTCCTATCAAGTAAGTATATGTATGTCCACATCTGAATCTGTCAAAATGTATTTTGCAAGGAAAGAAATAAATTGGTTGGGGATTTAAACTATCTTGCATGGAAGAAAAAGATAGATCTGAATCTCATTGAAAATGAGGTTATGGACATGTCAAATCTCTATCACTAAACCAAGAAAGGAAGATGCTCAAGCTCTTCCAAAGTATGTGAAAGGGGAAGTTAAGGCTCAAAGGATTCTCATAAAATCCATCAAGGATCCCCTCATCCCATATGTACCTAAACTCAAAACTTCAAAATAAATCTATGAAAAACTGGTAGATTTGTATTTCGTAAGCACTGTTCGAGAAGTCATCTCATTAAGGAAAGAAATCTACAAACTGAAGATGTCAAGAGAAGGTGGAATAGACTAATACTTTATGAGGATATTTGAGATCCGGTATCAACTACAAGATCCATGAGAAGTCATGTCTGATAGAGAAATGACTACAATTGTATTAAATGCACTATCGAAGGAGTGGGGTAACTTTACTTCAAGTATTTATTGGAAGAAATAATCTAATCCATTCTAGGATCTATGGTCACTGTGCAATATTTAAGAATCTAGACTAAAGGCCAAATATGAAGTGGGAGCAAGTGAGCAAAATCAAGCTTATGCTACAGTAACAAAAAGAAAGGGACAATTTGGAAAGTTTGGTCCTCAGGAAAAGAAGAAGAACATGGCTAAAATACAATTCTATGGGTGTCAAGAATATGGGCACCATACAAGAGATTGTCCTAAGCTCAAGAAGGAAAATAACAAAAGAGAAGAGAAGAAGCACACACCACCAAGGAAGTGGAGGAAGATGAAAAGAAGAAATCCAAAAAGTAATAGATATCTACTATTGAGATAGTATTCCTCACATAAGTTATCTTAAAGTTCCTAAGTCTTCTACTATATGGCTATTATGATTCACTAAGTAAAATAATGGGATGCATCAAGGCATCATAGAATAATTGAAAGCAAGATCTCGAGACATCATCATAGAGAAGCATGAAATATGATTATAATATTTGGAAGTCAAGGATATAGCTCTTGGTAATCTCATTGAAAACACATGGAAAGGTCATATAGTACAAGGTTCGTCATACATCTGTCAAATGGAAACATATACTGATGGGGATACTTTAGATCCTCAAGATTCTCTGATGGAATTTTCATTAAAAGGTTAACCAATCATGAGGGGAAGTAAGTATTCTCTAAAACTTGTGGAATTCATGGGATGATGGTATGATGACATAAAAGTGAAGAAGATCAAAGGATTGAAGCTCTTTCAATCAAAGGATGACGTTGCAAGAAGTCTGGATGACCCAAAGGAAAATGAGTTATGTATGCTTACAGTCTATATTCAAGAGCCATTCCATGTGATTGTAGGTAACATGGAAAAATGCTCTATCTTAAGAGTGTGATCAAAAGAAAGGATCTCCTTCCTCAAAGGGATGCAAGGATGCATGGGTCACACAATCACTAGATGAAATCAACATAACATATCCTCATATGAAGTATGAGGTGTTCTGATTGGAAGCTCCTAGGAATGAAATGTGTGAAGCAAGGAAGGAAGAGATCGTGGAATATGCAACCATGGTAAAGACAATCAACATCTAAAAGACTAAGAATATTTCACTAGGATATCTCCATGGAAGATATGAAGGCTCTGATGAAGTCTGAAAAAGAAAGAGACACTTGACAATATATGTATATATATATATATATATATATATATATATATATATATATATATATATATATATATATATATATATATATATATATATATCTATCTTTGGGAGATGAGTTGATATGTATGAAGGATGTTGATGCAAACTAGAAGATGTCATGATGAAAGATCCTTAAGTAAACATGGAATGAAGAAAGCAACATGGCATGAAGGAAGCCCATATATGGACTGATGGATCACTTTCCGATGATGACATGGTTGACTCATGGATGAAAGTGATGGATGGTTGGTGCCCCATGTAGAAGTCCCAAACATGAAGACTCCTAGATAACAAAAATAAATTCATGACATCATGAAGAGGAGTTCTTCAAGCAGTTGGTTTCCCCATCATCTCCACCCGAGGAGTTGTTGTAGGTCCCTAATTAAGAGGGAGCTTGGAAACAAGTTTCTTACTTAGAAGAAATGTGTAAATTCCTAAGAAAAGAGGGAGCTTAGGTAAATTCATTCCTTATGAATGAATACATTCCTTTATTGGAATAAATATGTTCTCCATAATTAAGAGGGAGAGACAGACACATCATTCTTGTCTTCACTTGGGAAGACAAAATGGAGGATTGGGTAAACATCTGGCATTTGATGATGATGTATTAGGGCCTCCAAGATAAGAGTATTCATTGAGGGACGATATTCTTTGAGGAATATGAATCCAAGATAAGAATAGTCTTCGTGGAACACACCCTGAGAACCCAAGTAGGGTATGTTCCGAGAGGGACAATGATGAGGGTGTCTATACTTCATTGGTCTTGCCAACATGTGCTCAGATCTTGTGGAGAGATAGAGTTGTTAGACAAGGCCTTGCTATGTGACAGTTTTGGTTGATATAATACTAAATATATGGGTTACCAATTCAACTCTTCTTATGAGAAATTCTTCAGCTTGAGAATGACCAAGTAACATTATGAATACCTCCCTAGTTAAGAGGGAGTGTTGAAAAGAGTTACTAGGTTTGGTCTTCATAATGACATGTGAAATTATGATTTTATGTAATTGATGAGAAGAAGAAAAAATAAAATTATTATTGTGATGCTTGTCTCATGGGTTTCATGAGAAAGGGATTTTATTTTTAGTGATGACTCCCATTGTGAGCCTTTAGGATTTGTCATCTAGTCATAAAAGTCAATTTGAATCTATGTCATGTATGAAGGACCCTTCTTGGGTAGGTTACATTTTTGTATGAGTCATGATTAGTATAAGAAGGCCCTCCAAGACCAAGACAAAGTCACCTCCTTCAAGTTGTCTTAAAAAGAATAATATAATCTCTCAAATGGACACGTCAACTCATCCTCCTATCAAGTCAGCTAATTAGCATGGGAAACAACTATAAATAGGGAAGTTTGAATTCCATTTCAGGGCAGAATTTCAGAGAAGTGGTTTACAATTCTGTCAAATGCATAAAAAGGAAGGAAAAGATCTCATAAGAAGTCTTTCTATCCAAGAAAAGGAGGAAAACTATAATAATATATGTTTGGGACTGTTTTTAGGGTTGATCTCCACATGTGAGAGGAAAGGAGAGGGTTACTGCTACAGAAAAAGGGTCTAATATCTCCTTGTTGTGCTAAAGGCATAATCAAGGAGTATTCAAGAAATCTGCATTGAAGAAGAAAGCCTTCCAGTCCAAGCGAAGGAGATGATGAAGTAAAATCACCATATGTGCAAAAATTAGGGCCGAAATACAGTGCAGCTCTAAAGCATAAGGAATACAAGATTGAAGGGTAGCTAAAAAGAAGGAAGAAGCAAAATTTTGACTAGTATTAACTTGGGCATGAAGAGTAGTGGAAGGGAAATTGTTTCTTGGCTTTGGAGAGGAAAATAGGTAAAGGGTCTTGGTCTTGGTATTCATCAATTGGAATTTCTATAAGAAGGAGAATTTTTTCGGGTTTTCCTCTCAAAGAGTGAGAGGTTTTGGCCATGGATGATAGCCTATATCCTATGTCTCTTGTCTCTTTATAGTTTATGCATTAATAGTTGTTTGATGAAGAATAACACTAATAACCTAAGTAAAACAAGAAGCTAATATAAAGAAGTAAAAATCACTCACAAATAGTTACTAATAGAAGAGAAATCACTTGATCTCTATGCCCTAGATTTCTCAACACATGTTAGATATCTGATGTTGTGTACATGTTGCATATGCGGTGTTATGTATGTATGGTGTTGTGTACATGTTGTATATGCGGTGATATGTACGTATGGTGTTGTGTGTATGTTGCATATGCGGTGTTGTGTACATGTTGTATATGCAGTACTACGTATGTATGGTGATGTGTACATGTTTTATATGTGGTGTTGTGTACTTATGGTGTTGTGTGCATGTTGTACATGTGGTGTTGTGTACATGTGGTGTTGTGTACATAATTGTGTAGGTGGTGATGTGTACATGTGGTTTTGTGTACACATTGTGTAGGTGATCTTGTGTCCATGTGGTGTTGTGTACACGTTGTGTAGGTGGTATTGTGTACACGTCATATATATTGTGTTGTGCACATGTACACAGGACCACCTACACATTGTGTAGGTGGTCCTGTGCACATGTGGTGTTGTGTACACGTTGTGTAGGTGGTATTGTGTACATGTCATACACGTTATGTTGTGCACATGTGGTATTGTGTTATGTGTATTGTGTAGTCAGTATATCATGACATGTATACTCGTTGTGTTGTACTCCATCTACATAGTGTTGTACATTGGGTATAGGTGTATGTGTTGTGTTGTGCACCGAGTGTAGGTGCACGTGTTGTATTGTACACCTAGTGTAGGTGTATGTAATGTGTGGTACACCATGTGTGAATGTATGCTTTGTGATGTACACTCTATGTATGGGTACGTGACTGAAGAGGAGAGAAGGCACTGGGTGCTTGTCGGATTTGGTAACTGATTTAGAGTGCGTGTACAAGGACAAGGAAAAGGTAGAAGCAAGGACTAATTAAGAATAAGTATCGATATTTTATTTCAATTTTATTATGCATGTGATCCATGACTCTGATTTATGATGGTTACATGTGATTTATGATTCTGATTTATGATGGTTGCATGTGATTTTTGATGGTTGAGATTTGAGCTAACCAGATGAGATATGTCTATACATGATGATTTGATCAAAGAGCTAGTTTGAATTGTCGTGATAGGAAATAAACATAATTCCAAGTATACCTTATTGCAAGTATATTATTGTAAATACTATATCGAGTTTTGGCTATAAATCTCCGTAGAAAATATGCTTACTTGTTGGTTGAAGAAAATGTGTATAAGTATATGTGATCGTTATTGTAAATACCATAATGAGTTGTATTATAAAGCTCCAATAAATGGTATGATTGTCATGTTTTTAGCAGGACGTCATTGTAAATACTGCAACGAGTGGGGCTATAAAGCACCATAGGCAATATGTTTTGTTTTCAATGGTTTGTTGGTCATAGGTGTCACTAAACACCGAGAACAATGGTCCCCCAAGGGGGAGGGGTTTGTAACAACCCTTGGTTGATTTTCCATGTAAATATAAGACCAAGGTCATGGGACGCATATTCCAAGTTGAATGATAGGCAAAAACATAGTGATGGGGATCACTAGTGATTAATAAATGGCTATGGAAATTGGCAAAGGAAAAGTGACAATAATTGGCATTTTATTTATGAAAATAAAGGAAATAAGATAAAAGGAAGGCGAAGAGACATAAACATGAGGAGGAAAAATAAAGGAAAATGAAGAAAATGAAGGCCTCAATGATAAAAAGACTTATGAGGATCAATTCATGGCTTTTGTTGGGTGAATATTTTTGGTTAGTTCAGTTTTGGAGCTCTCTTCTATTTGCTCATTCTCTCATACCCTTGTACAGCTAGAGCAATCTTGGAGCATGCTTGGAGCACTCTAATTTTTAATGATGAAAACTTGACTAAACTGAGAAGGAGGTGGGGGTTGGGGGGGGTGAATCAATTAAGCATATTTATCAATGTTAAATTATTTTTCTTTAAACTGATTAATTGAAACATTACATGATCAATTTAACAAATAATGACCAATAGATTGAATATGTGAACAACAAGTGATAAGCAAACCAAAACATCACATGACCACATAATAACAACACATATTGACACCATATATGTGGAAACCCATAAAGGGAGAAAACCATGATTTTATTAATGTTGTGATGCAAAGGCAAGCTCCTACTCCTTATTACATATGATTTTCTATAGGCTCCAACCTACAAGAGGCTTCTACCCGATGAAAATGGAATATGTGCACAAATGAAAACCGCATTCGACTTAAATGTTATTCACGCGTACCCATAGCCTTTCAATGATGGCTATCACAGATACAACTCTTTCTTCAGTTTTCTCAGAAAGGGAAAAGGTCAACTAAAGTGTGTTTACTTCGATTGCATCCATGGTCGCCCCAGGCTCTTGAGAAACATGGATTCTTCACTTTTCAGATCAATGAAGTTTTACAAGTCAATTGGAAATTAGAGACTATGCTACCATTATGTGTTGTACAATGAAATATCAATGTGAATCCATCGACCACCCTAATTAGGGCACAAAACTCTAATTACTACTTAATGCACCATATAATAAATTATAATGTTGTCATAAAATCATTAATGTTGCTCTAATATATGTTTAACGTTTCTCCTTTTGAACGCTTCCACTGTGCATATAGTAACACTGCATTTGATCTGAAGAACACATCCCATTGTAGAATGATAGATAAAGTACCTTTGAAACCATTCTTTCTTATGGGCATAAGACAGGCTCCCGATCGCTTTTTGGCTTGGCTTGCTAACCATCATTACCAGTGCTTTTGATTCGTCGAGCATACCGCCACTCATTAGCATGCAAACATCCCATTTACCATCTTTCCACCTCGATAAGGATTTTCTCTTCAGTTCCAGGACAAGTCTAAAATCCATAAACCGATGTTGGTTGCCACCATGTAGAATACCACCCACCATAAGGAAAGTGTTACTATGGGGCAAGTTCAGACACTCACACCAATACCAATAAATAACGCTGTCAATGGCATAAAATTTTCAATAATATAACATTAACGATGTTATGCAATAATAGTAACATTTTCGCTGGCACCATGAGATGCTCAGAAATATAAAATGATGCCAATGATGAGATGCCACCAATATAATGATATAAGTATATGAGGCACATAACATAATATATATTATCCATTTTGCCTTGGCTTAGCTCGTGGTGAGGTGGAGTTCGATGTTGAAAAAGACATAGATATTGGGTTAGGAGCCTTCAACCCTAGAGCAATAAAACCATGGAAAAAAACGATATAATTATATGTATTCACCACTCATCATTCACACTTATAGGAATTTATGAGTTGAGTAAGCATATAATGCACTTAAGCCACATAAATTCACATGGCCTACTACTAGACTGATGTGAACGAGCCGGGTGAGGAGGAGGGTGAACCGTCGAGGAACCTGACTCATCATGTATGGGGTCGTCACTCGATACTCCATAATATGTAAGAGAAGTTCCAACTCTAGTTACACATTTCCACCACATCACTACATCAGGCATACCCAACTTGAGGAACAAAAAATTAGTGACCAAATCCTGGCCCCGCTTGTCTGACCTGGAAAGACGAAATTATGCTTATGGAGTAGCACCTTACTTCCAACTATGTGCACAAGCATCAAAGATATAACCTGCTTGAATGATGTCTTTCTTGTAAAATCGTTTGGTTGGGAACCAAGTAGTTTCTCCCAGAAGTTTTCCCTCATACTGCACCAAAGGAGACCACCAAATGCAATCTTGATCATTGAAATAAAGGCTTCTATGCAAAGAAACCCCCTTCCAAGCAAGGTGATGCTTAATAGTTCCCAAATATTTCCCAAAACTTTTAGCCACAAAGGTTCCCTAAATTTGGACTTTGGCCAAAATTAACAAAAAAGTTTGGAAATTTAGATTCCTCCGACACCTTTCCCTAATAGGGCCCCTCTCATGATTCGATTCTATATGAGCACTTTCTAGATGAATTAAACTTCCACTTAATCACCCATTTTGCACATAGGGCACGGGCTTAATGGAATGGCTTGGTTATCCCCAATAGATTCCATTCCTTTGAATTGCAACAAAGCCCCCAATTAACTTAGTGGAGGCACTTTTATACCTACAGCCTACACATATCTCTCAAGTGACACCATACAACTTAGTACATGACAAAAAGAATAATTCACCACCCTGTAGTGTATTTACGTTGTAGCACACTGCCATGCTACAATATAATGATACAGTCAAGCTTGTAGAAGTTGCATTGGTTTCAAAAATTGGCGTTTTCTTAGCACAAATTGTTGTGCACAAACAAAGTGTTGCCTCCGACGCCACAATGCCTTGTATGACTGGGAAATAATTTATAGCTTCCTCAATAAGGAGCTCATCTGCCTCTACTCGGATTACAACAGAAGAATTACTAACACATTCAGGGACCATGTGTGAGTGAATATTCTTCACCATATCGACATTACCCTTAATTTTTTTTCAAATCCACGCCATCTTTTGAGCCAATCAACATCCCCATCATTGTAATAACCTGCCCAGTTAAAGCGTCATGCAATTTGTATGCTCTACAAATTGTAATGCTCTCCATTGTTCATTGCGATAATTTTTTGTGCGTTAAAATTTTGTTCAACTAACACATTATCTTTATGGCACATTCTCTGGCTTGACCTACATCTCTATCCATCTGGCACTATCATAACATATCATCATATTAACCACCCAACGAGCATTGCCATGCATATTATGAAAGTTGGACATTGGATGTATATTGTAATTGTTGTAAACCAATATATTAAAAATGTTTCTGCAGCATCCAACACGCTTTACATATCATAAAATATGATATAAAAATTAAGTAATTACCAATGAAATTATGTCATTGTAGGCGTCCCTGTCACCTAGCCTAGAATGACTAGGTAGCATTCATATTTAGATTGTAACACATTTTCCTGACATTTGTCTTTCAAAAACGAAATATAACGACCAATCAATCTTTCCACACACTGTGTTGGATGATGTAACGGCTCCACCATCTTATAACTGTAGAGATATTCAAAAAAATATAGTATGAAAATGGTCTTGGTTTTACCATGCTTCCATTCATATATGCTTGATTTTATCCTTTCTCAAGTTCTTCACATGCCTGATTCTAAAGCTCCAAGGGATAGTAATGCTCGATCCTCTTGCTGATTCCATAGCCATCACTCCAACGTACTTGTCAAGAGAGAGAATTGTTATTTTTGTTGTTTTTAGTGCATGTTAACATATGCTTTGTAATCTCAATTCTTTCTTCCCCAGAAAATTAGTTCAGTTCGTTGTGCCTAAACCACAACTTGTTATGGGTGGTCATTATATTTAAATCTATGTCGTGCATCTCCAACTACAAAACCATATATTTCACATCATATTGTTTAGTTCTCTTGGAAATACCATTTATTAGCATGTGTATTTAAAACTAATTATTTTCCTCTGTTGCACACTCTTGGGCTGCTACGACAATGCCTCCATGAAATTAATATTTACCCTATTGCGAGATCCGGAGAAAGTTCTAAACTGTATAGAGAATATATTGAAATGATAATAGAGCAAGTGATGTCCCTTGAGTCTATATCTCTCTTTAATATTCTACATGAATTTCCTTTGTGATGTCTAGCTTTGTGATGACCTGAGTGTAATTCATGCACCTCTTTTGCAACCTCCTTGTCATTTGGAAGCCCCTTTATCTGCATCTCACCTTCCTGTGCCAATTGTAACGTTGAGTGCATTAAGTTCCAACATTCCAAGTTGAAGCCACCGCTATGGTAATATTCCAATTCCATCTCCATGTCTCATGTCGAAGAAGTATCCCATAGATTTTAGCATTTCATTCTAAATTTCTTATCGATATCAAACCATTTATCACTCATACATAACATCATATATTGAAGTGTTATTCCAGAGACTTCAACATATATAATATATTTCCAAGATACTATTGGGACTTCTCCCCCCTTGAGATGTTTCTTCTCTAACACTGTCATTAACCTAGTTCTTTATTGATCTCATGAGCAAATCTCCTCAAAATATTAATGTTTGTTACAATTTCCATCTCCTTTGAACCATTAGCAATTAGTGCAAGCGTACAAGGAGTTTTATAGGTATTGAAAATCAATTTATTTGTTGCTTGGTCCATTATTACGATTGAGGTTGTGGTTAGATGTTGTATTTATTTCAAGGCTCTACAAAGTCCCTTGACTTTCTTTCAATCCAACACTTCTAACATCTTCTTTTATGTTCCTTTTCTTTGTCTGTAAGTTGGATATAATATAGTGGCAATGCCATCCACTAAATCATCCTTTATTATCCAATATTTTATTCAACATATTTTCCAAAGTATAAATGTATTTCACACCTTCATATTCAAGGCTTTATTGTCAATATTTGGGTTGCTATCCCCCTCAGGTGCTACTGATCTAACATTGACAAATTCTTCCTTTTGTTCTTGAGTAACTCCCCTTGAGACCAAGCTAGGTCACTTGTTATTATTTATTCTTTCTCTTCCACACTTTAGTAGGTTGTATTCTCTTATTTTCATTTATTTCATTGTCTGATTTGTTTCTATCTTCTGTCTAGAGTTCTTTAGGGTATATAGAAATTTTCGTTCTTTTTCTTTATGGCCAAGATTTCTACATACATAACATTTGTGTTGCCATGAAATGCAAGAAATGGTGTGCTCCTTCTTGAGTTCATGCTTTTCTTTGCGTACAATTTGCATTCAAATGCTTTATGTTCAAATTCATGACAGATATAACAATAACCATAAAAAGAGTTTATGTACCTGGTGGCCAATGTTCTCCTTTGATTGCTTGCTGGATAGAACCTTCTTGTTTGTTGCATGTTTTGCTGAACAATCTTGATCTTCTTCTTCTTACAATTTGTTGCTATGTGTCTAGGTTCATGGCAATGGAAGTGTGAGATATGTTCTCTCCTTTGAATTCTTGTAAGCTTCTTAACCTAATTATTAGGAGCAGATTGCATTTTCTTTAATTGGTACTTTTAATTTTGATTCGGGTGCTTGTCTTTGTTTATTTAGTTTCCAATCATGTTGTTGATGACTTCTTCTCCTATAGGTATTTTCATAACTTCATTATCCTTTATGGTTTTCTTGAGTTACTGCTCTTATATTCCGAGTCCTTCATGGGTACAATCTCCTCTTCAAGCTTTCTACACAGAGTTTTCTTTTCATCTATATCACTTCTAGCTGAAATAATCTCAGACTCTAATATTTCACATTGTACCTTTTTCTCCTTTAGCTAGTTATTCATCATCCCTTCTCTTCTCCTTACTTCTTCAAGCTATGCCTTCAAACTGACAATTTCCTCCTTGTACGTATACTCTCTCTCATCACATATTTGCACCGGTTTCTTTATATCTTTGTTTTCACTTTTCATTTTTTATATTTCAATCAAGGCTATTTCAAGCTTGGATTGTTATTCAACTCTCTTTTCTTCATGGAAATAAGATCCATTCACACTAGAAAAGACCTCATTTGACTGAATGTTTTCCTTTTGACAAGATTTTTTCTTTTTCCTCTTTATCTTCTCCTTCTTGATAGTGTAGTTACTAGTGCTTCCTTTACGCATGAGATGCAATCTATCCTAGATTTATTTTGTAGATTTTAGTCTATTAATGTATCAAGATCCTTATTATGAAGATTATTAAACATAACACATTTTTCCTTAGCATTCCACTATTGTTCTTGCACAAAGGGAGAGTCTTTACAATAGCCATCACATACTAGTTTCCACACACCAAGTCCATAAGCTATTAGTTCAGATTTTACCTTATCTCTCCATTCATGAAAGTTTGATGTACTAAGCACAGGTACAATTTGACAGTCCATGACTCAACTAGAACTACCTTCAAGTTGTTAGGCTTACACTGAAGGAACTTGCTCTGATACCAATTGATGAAAACTTGACTAAAATGAGAGGGGGGGGGGGGTGAATCAATTTAGCATATTTATCAATGTTAAATTCTTTTTATTTAAGCTCATTAACTGAAAAATTACTTGAGAATATTAACAAATAATTACCAAAAAATTGAATATCTGAACAACAAGTAATAAGAAAACCAAAACATCACATGACCACATAATAACAACACATATTGAAACTAGATATATCTGGAAACCCATAAAGGGAGAAAACCACAATTTTATTACTGTTGTGATGCAAAGGAAAGCTCCTACTCCTTATTACATCTGATTTTCTATAGGCTCCAACCTACAGGAGGCTGCTACCTCAATTTTCTGCAAGCTACAATTGCAAGGAAGCTCCAACTCCCATATGTTTTCTATAGGCTACAACCCACAAGAGGCTCCTACCTCAACAAGATCCAACCTGATATTTATCAAGCCATTACTTGAAAGATGACTACCATCTCCTGATGCAAACAAATAATAATATTGTGTTGGTTTACTTGATCATAAATTCTGCATATCTCCATCTTCATTTATGCATCTTCTTCCCTTCAAATCTACTTCACATCAACTTCATATGTTCTAGGTAACTAATGCATAATAGCTCAATCAACTCTCTCACATTCTCCCATTCTCTAACCTCTCAATGCCTTCCAAAATCACATCTTTTATAAAGATAGTTTGTTGGTTGTTTGTATCCCACATAGGAATATGAAGTGAATAGGCTTGACTCTTTGCCTTCCACTCATTCATTTCCAAACTCTTTAGATCTTGAATATTAGAACAAAAAAATAAATAATCGATCCAATATTAATTGCAGCCACATGTAATGATTATATGCATCAATCTAATGTCAACATCAAATAACAATATTTATCAATAATGCATCACAAAAATCTTTGCAAAATCTTTGTGTTTGCTTTGGACTCTTTCCTTTGCATCACAACAATTCAACTTAACAACAAATTAGTGTCACCACAAATTCTTCATTAAACAATCTTTGCAACATTATCCAAGCACCAACCCATCAACATGAGCGTCAATGTTCTATCAAACCATCAATGTATATATTGCTTCTTTGTCCTTGCTCCTACATACCTTGCCTTCTTTTGCTGCTTGCTTCTCCTTTCCTTGCTACATCTTCGCTGCTCCTTTTCCATCACATTTTTTCTTCTTTTCTACCTCTTCACTACACTTTTTCCTTCTTTTCCTTGCTGCTCCTTTCCTTGTCGTTGCTCCTTACCTTGTGGCTCCTTGTTTCTCCTTGCATTCCTTCAATGCTCCTTTTCCATTAATGACAATAATGCCAACATTTAATTGGATTGGAGAAAGAAGGTAAAGGAAAGAAAGAGAGGATAAGGGAACATGTGGATCAACAACCACAACTAGATTTCTTTGTAGGTAACAAGTTGCATCTATGATTTCCTTGATGCATGGTAGATGCATGTGATTATTTGGTTATGATTTGTCATCAACTTGGATGATTGCCTAGATTGAGAGTGGTTTTAGCCTTGTCTTTCCATTTTCTGGATATCCATGATATTGTGGGTTTTTCCACTTGTTTTCAGCTTGGTGCTCAGGTTCCTTATGGTTGTGGGTTGAGTTATTAGTTCATAGAGCTATTGGTTGGAAAAACACTCTGGAAGCCTTAGAACAACTTGGGTTGAGTTATTAGTCCTGGAGTGTAGGTTGGAAAAATGCTCTTGAACCCTTGGTGGGTTGAGTTACTAGTCCTGGAGTCGGGTTGGAAAAATGCTCTGGAACCCTTAAGGTTATGGGTTGATTTATTAGTTCCTGGAGCCGTGGTTGGGATAAATGCTCTGGAACCCTTAAGGTTATGGGTTGAGTTATTAGTTCTTAGAACTGTGGTTGGGACAAATGCTCTGGAGCCCTGGGCAACTTGGGTATAGACTGATCTGGTTGGTGATAGTGATGTTTGACCGTGAGGTGGAATAATTGGTTGAGGGTTGAGGTGGTTTGTCCTATGGAAGCCCTGAGTTTGGTTTTGTTTGGTTCATTCCATGAGATCCCACATTCACACTTGGAATATGGCACACGGGTGATTGATTGAAAGAAATATTTGGTTCAACCCAATCTATGGTCGGATGGAATGTAGAAGTCCCCGACTTGGTTGAAATTTTCGTATGTTAATATGAGGTATTTTCTATTGTGATCTATGAGTATATGTATTTATTATGATGGTGATATTATGGTTGAATTTCCATGGTTTATATATTGGCTATTTGCTTGTTTATATGATGGTTATTTGTTGGTTATATGTTGGCTTTATGATGCATATTATCTATGGCTCTTGACATGTTTGGTGAATATATGAATGGTTGATGAATGCATGGACTAACAAATATTATTGCAGCTATTATGAGAGGGCATTAGACCTTCTTGGGGAATCTAAGATAAGTTTCAGTCTCCTATGTTTAGATATGCATTCATGACTTGTAGATTACATGTTCGCCATATGTTTAATGAAATGACTATCATGGTTAGGCCTGGTTAGGTCAAGTCCTTGATCAATTTTTGTATGAATGGTTTTGTCTTGATGTTATTATTGATTCTAAAATGTCCCACTGAGTTCTCGGTAGTGGCCTGGAAGCTGAAATGGAATTTAGGCTCAGAATATGGGACCGCACCCTCTGAATTGGAAAAGTTGGGTTGCAACTACATGTATGCAGGATTGTGCATGCGGTTGAAGGCTCCCAACCACATGGAGGCCTTACTGTGGGAGCGGTTCAGGGCCCAAGGCTGAGAAATATATTTCTAGTTTAGGGTTTGGCCACTCGGGGTGGCTGTTCAGCCCCTGAGTGACTTGTGGTTCCTATAGGAGGTGTTGAGTTGTCAGTTTGTCGTCATTAGTCGACCCCACTTCCTTAATCGGATCTAGGAGATTGGGTCATGTCATAGTAGCTCCTCCTCTCATGTTTATCCTAGCAAGACAATCAAATTGAGTAAATGTGGGAGGTGGTGTTACATTGCTTACGAGCCCTAAAACCCAAGCATACTGTAATTCAACTTATTCATCAAGACCAAAAATTACCCCTCCCGTTCCTGCCACCCCTTAATTGGGTTAAATTTGATTAGAATTTCATTTTTTTTTAGCTTTTTTCATATTAAGTTTAATAATTGTAAATACAAATATGATGTATATTTTGAATTTTATAATTATGAAAATATAGATATTATGTATATTTTGATTGTTTTTTAAGATTTTGATTTTTAAAATATTTTCTTTTAGATAATATATATTAACATAAGTTTATATTAACTTGGATAATGTGAGTGTCAATTTAACTTTATGAATCAAAGTCCAAGCATTTTTCTTTAGTAGTATTTCATGTTGATAGATGCACTTTGGATGTGTGGGGATATCTGCACAATTCTTCAAAAAGATTGATTGAAATATATTTATTGAAATAAAATATTATATTATTTTAAAATATGACTACGTTATGGTTAGTAGTTTTACAATCACCACAAATAGGTTTATTATGTAAAATAATGATCAAATCTACCAAATCTAAGGGTTAGAATACGACATGAATTATTTAACAATGTATTGACTTTAGTATGCCAATTCTATTTTTATTTTTATTTCTCATGGTCAAGCAATGATATTTTACAAATGCATTAATTTAAGTGTACATATAAATATTTAACCCCTATGTTTATGTCAATTATCTGTTTCAAATAGGAAAATTATATTAGAAATTGAAGTATGTTAATATAGGTTCAACTAATGCATTAGTTTTAATATTATTAAATTAACGGATTGCATTGATTTCAATGTATATTGTCCTATTTATATGATCTACATGCATTAATTTTAGTGTTTTAATGTTAGATTTGATGTGTGTTGCATTTATTTCAATATTTACTTTATTTCATACATGGATATAATGGAATACCAAAGAAAGCAAAATATTGAAGAATAAAAAGAACTACTAGAAATACAATTGGTGCAAGTGTCAATTGACCAACTAAAGGAATATGGAAAACCAAACGTTGAGCAATGAAAAGCATATTGACAAAGAAATTCACAACGAATGACAATCGAATAAAAAAAAATATAGAGAGAATTTTGAATAACAAAGAGCATATTAACAATGAAAGACACAATAGATGACAAATGAAGAACATCAAGAAAAAAAAAAACTAAATTTCTACACAAAAAAGAGAATATTGACAAGGAAAGGAACAACAAATGAAAACTAAGGAACATCAAGAATAAGGGAAACAAAATTACAAACTTGAAGCAAAATAAAGTCCTATGTAAAAAAGAAGTGTATCTCTCACCAAGAAAAATGATGTAGAAAAATAAAATCTTATAAGAAAAAGAAGAGTAGTTCTCACCAAGAAAAATGACGTGGAAAATATTGACAAATCTACCCAAAGAAATTAAAATTGAGGATGATATAGTTGATACATTTTCAAGATGTGAATATTGCACATCAAAATTTTAGGATAAGATTGATCGATTAGATGAAGTTCAAATGTGTCATGTGTGCAAGGATTCATATGTTGGATTCATGTATTCAATGGTTCCAATGTGCATGAGATGTACAAGAGAGGGAACTTATCATATATTTTCATATGAGAACCATATGGATCTAAGAAAGTAATCTCAATTCCTTCGAGTTCTTACACAACTTGAAGAGATGTTAATAGCATGTGTAAGTCCAATTTTGCAAGTTATGCACTCAATAGGTGGAAAATACAAATATACAGAACACACCATTAGTTTTCTCCAAGAGGTTAACTATGATGCCATGACACTACCTCGACTATGGACTTAGATCTGAATATTATTGTGTAGAAAAAAGTTAATAATGATCATGTTATGATTTTACTATTAGAAAACAAAGAAAATTAGATGTTTTATTATATATGATTTAGAATGATTCATATTATCATGAGATTTGAGTTGATTATAATGCATTAGATGAGTTACCTAAAATTGCAACATATGTATCGCATATGATTAATTTAGTTACTTCACTAGAGATAGACAATGACACTAAATTGGCAATGTTGGAATGGGTACCATGGATTGATGATGTATTGGATGGCTTACACACATCTTCTTTTATAAAAAATCTTCCAAATACACTACAAGATATTGAACTTATTTGATCTAGGGAAAATAACTCTAATGTATAGGAACATGATACAAATGATGGATTTAATGAAGTGCTTAATTGGCTTGACATTGACTAATCTCCAATTAATGAGTATAACATCGAGGGAATATTTGGTATGGAATAGGTGAAGTAGATTGGTTGAAACCATGAAGGAGAAATGTCCATCTTCATGAGTATGCAAAACATATTCTCAAATATTGTGACATTAGGTTTGGAAGGCACCCTCACTTTTTAGATTTTTTTACTTAATGCTATCAAGAGACGTCGTGCTCAAGCTTTCTCTACAGTTTTTTGTGAAGAAGAATATAACAAATCCACCTACAATAATGGAGGAGTTATGAGAAATTTATAACATATTTCAAATTCATGAATTGTAGAAAGATTAATGTGATTTGGAGTTATACTAAGAGGTCACATGAATATTGGAGTAAATGTTGTGTCTTGTTGTTTCACTTGATTCGATAGATTGGATGACCAACAATATTCTTCATGTTAAGTGTCGTAGATATGCAGGGGCCCTATTTGCATAAATCAATGTCCATTACAAGTATTGCATATCTAGGGGAAGAAAGGAAATGGAGACATCAAAATACAATTGATAATCCTCATATTGTATCATAATATATCCATTCAAGGCATACCATGTTTCAAGATAACATTTTCAAACATTTTCATCAGGATACAATTTTTGTTGTTGTTACTACCAGTCGCAACATCATGGATCTCTACATGTGCATGGATTTCTACGAAACACTCCTAACATGGACATGTTAAACTGGGATGATACTACACAAGTTATATTTGAAAAAGAATATTTTGATAGATGTGTACAAGCAATGAATCCACATGATCAACATCAAAGAAATATTTAGATTAAAATCAATGATGATGATCATCTTTGTTTAAAGTAAATGCAACAAATCTTTTAATTTGATCCTATGATTGATTATGATGAGCTTCTTAATTGTGTTGAGATTCACATCACCTGCAATAATTCTTCGATCTGAAAGAAGGCAAGAAGAGGTATATGTTGATATAAGACACAATGGGATCAATAGTCCATCATAATATAGGTTGTTTAGGAAACCTAACTCTTCCATTATAGCCAATATTGCTAAAAGAGGAAAAACAACTACTCCATTGAAACAAATGAGGAAGACATGGAACTTGAGTTACTTACTACAATTGGAGCTCATGCAATTTTTACAACAAACACATGTATTGATGCATGGCTCATCCATGGTGCTCTTGGAGTTGTAAAATTAATTGTGTATAACCCCAAAATTTTACCCCTAGAACCACCTACATATGTTTTAGTAAGATTTGGTAATTATGTGGGAATTCCACGGGATGAATCATTCCCTTAAATAATACACTATACCTATTGAAAGAGGTAATAAAAAAGATGTCCTTTGAAACTTGCTTGGGAAGAAATTAAAAAATGGTATGATGTTCATTGCAATATCTCGAGTGAAATATTTGAACAATCTTTGATTTCAACCTCCCTTTTCATATGTCAAATATAAAAAGATGGTAAAAGTAGCAGGTGTGGGTATAAACAAAGCAAAAGAATATAAATTGAGATTGATCACAATGTCAAATATTTGTAATTGACTACATTCTTATTATTTAGATTTTTTATCACTCAACATTGTTACATTGTTTTTTATAAAGCATATTTGTATTACAAGGAAATTACATCTTATACAAAAATACTATTGTTGCTAGTATTACATAAGGGAAAACAAACCATACTATATGAACATGAAAATTAAACTATCTTGATAATACATCATATATTTATCTACCTTCCTAATACCATTAATAATATCTTTTATTTCTACGTTTGTAGCCTTGCGATTAATAGACAACATCACAAAAATATAATGAAATATCATCTATTTAGATAATGAATCCACTTGAATTGTGTCTGGATGATCCTCATCATCATCTGAAGTAGTAAACTATAGATCAATTATCTTTTTAACATGGAGGAGAGTCTGTCATTAAGCTTTATCATCTGTATTTGTCGTACATCTATGCATAACATAGTTTCTTGGTGAATCTCTAAGCACTCCACCAAGACTTTCCCATATCATTTTTAGTCTCCAATGAATGTTGATATTCTACATGTATCTAGTGTTCTAATTTTTTGTTCTATTGGTGTTTGGGACCCAACCACCCATCTCAGATTCTACATTTGCCTTAGTTATGAAGCTACGTTCCAATCACGCCTTTGATTCTACCGCTTGAATTTCTTTGACGAAAGGTGGAACAAAGTGAACATAGATGGTTCTAGGCCATTCTATAACACACTAACCTAGGTCTGGAGGGAAAATAATTCCTTATCCATACCCCAAAAACATTATGATGCCATATCCTGGACATGGTAAGGAAACTCAGAGAGGCAATAGGGAAACCATATGCAAGGAAGCTCACAACTAGAAAAAAGAGGGAGTCAATTATTTGAGGTGAGAAAACAAGGTACCGCGAGTATGTAAGAGGAGAATGTGAAATGCCAGACCAAGAAGAGCTAGGAACATAAGAGAAAATAAACCCCGAACAAGAGAAGCCTAACTCATCCAAGATGAATTCCTTTACTATAAGGGAGAAAAATGATCCTACCTACATTGACTAGGGAAGTTTAGAAAAGAAGTTGAAGAATCTTCCAAAAAAACGGAAATAAGGAGATAAGATGGAGTAAATAGAAGCAACAACAAAGGAAAAGCATCCCACTCAATAAACAAGGTTAAAACCACTGAATCAAAGTGAAAAGGCAAAGGATCAAGTCGCATGAAGAGGAGAAATGGAAGGAGTTTGAACCTATTCATCAAATCATTAAAGACAAGCCACCATAGTTCCTTACAACGATCAGATCTTACTAGTTGAGTGCTCTGCTAAATTGAAATCCTATGGAGAATTGAACCAATGAGAGGAGTTGTGCCAAAGGAGATCAATTGAAAATACCTCCCCCGAAAGAAACTCATGCGTGGAGATAAAAATAACAACTTGGAACTCGAGGGATTAAATAATATCACCAAAGCCTATCCCATTGCCAAAATAAACTCTCATAAAACCAGTTGCCTAAAATCCAAGTGGAATATTAACATATTTCCTAGCCTAGGTGCATCTTTTGCTCATATTGTTCCTACAAGATGCCATGAAGGAGGTGCAGTCTCGTTGCAACCTACCTAGAGTATAAAACCTTCTCCACCAACCCACATTAAACCCAACTTGTTATAATTTTTAGCCACATGTGACCTTAATATCATCCATTCGCTAGGTGAGTCTGTCTCAAGACACTTACATTCCTATGCATCCCGTCTCCACCAATACCATTCATTTCCCATCAAATTTGCTTGTCAGGTGGGAAACATTATTACATTGTTATTTTTCATTCAAAATGTTTATTTCATCATTTTTCATCATTCAACTTATTAATACTCTCTATGTTCTCAATAAGTTGAGGTAACCAAGCAAATTTAAAATAAAATGATCAATTTAATCAAATATTCAAAAAAATTTACATAACCATCCACAAATAAAGACAACCTAGATCCATATTAACCCAAGATCTATCAAGCATCGAGAGTGATCAAATTTCTCGAGGCACAAACCTTTCGTCAAGTTTTACGCTCAAAAAACATTTTCACCTCAAAATATTTGATCCCTCTCAATGCTTGATAGATCCAAGGTTAAGTTAGATCTAGATTGGTTATACTCTTGGGCTCAAGGTCATTTAAAAATAAGGCTCAAATCCATTATAAGAATATAGTCAATATGAGTAGCTTACTTGTCACTTACATCGACTTTTTAATTTATTATAATCAAATAAATATCAAAATGTTCATTGCCAAATTATTTTATTTGATCATAAAAACAAGTTATTAATTTTAAAAACAAATGGATAAATAAAATAAAACATTTTACTTTATTATACATTAAATATAGTAAAACATCATCTCATAAGTTATAGACAATATTAAAAATATTATTATATTTAAATTTGCAAATATTTATCCCCATAATGGGTGCTTGCACGGGGCCGCATCCTAAGAGGATCGAAATGAGAGTGGAACAAATAAATGAGGGTGGTAGACTTCCCTCCAAATGATAGCCTACATGCGCCAAGGTAAAAAGAAATTAGGAAAAAATGTTAGCCAACATTTGGGAGGATATTAACCTAATGGTTTCGGTCGTGTGGGAGTTTGGTGAAGGATGATCTATCCTACATCCAACCTGTTGTAGTATATTAAATATTATCATGGGAATTAGTGGACAATCATCTGTGTATTATGACATAGGATGGGGGGAAGATAGATAATGACCACTCTCTTTGGGTTTTTTTTTTGGAGATTTTCCACGGTTGCTATTCTAGGAGAACATCTCAAAAAGAGGAAAACAACTCAATGTCTAATCTACAATGGAGCTTCTAGTGCACGCATGGCTAACAATGGTCATCAAATGGAAATTAACTAATAGAGGGAGTGCCACCACTGGTTTGCTATGAGCTTGGTTAAGGAAACTCAGGTTCGACATAATTGTTATCTCTCTATTGAATCATGTCTTGCTTCTGAATTCAATATTTTCACCACTGAGCTCAAGACTTGGGCTTGTTATTTTTTTGGTTTTCATCCCCTCTTATGGGTTGATAATTCTTGAAGGGTTGTTTTCACTATCCCCTCGTGAGAGATCTAATTTGTATATCTTCCCTTACTATGCACATCACCCACTACCTATGTTATTTAAGCTTGATACAACTCTTCCTTTCCCTTTTATGTTGACATTTTATTGTTGTTGTTTAATCTTCAAGGACTCCCCTGGATTCTCCTTTGCCTATTTGCCCAACTTTGGCTCTATTTTTAACCTCTCCACCCTCGCTATGTTTCAACCTATGTTCTCTCCCCCCCTAGGCACCTTGTTTAATTCCCAACTTCAACTCACCGCACGTTATCGAGGTGGCAACAGAGGCCACTCAAGTCCCTCTGCCACCTCCAACCCTTCCCCTTCCTCTATTAAATAAACCTAGGCCTAGGAAGCGACTCAAGCATTTATGGATAAATATAGGGATATCACCCTTGCAATATTCGAAAGGGAAATTTTGAATGTCGAAGAGAAAGTAAGATAGGCAAGAAGGTATATAGTGATAGGCAGGTTGACTAGGATACCAAGGACTTGATTCCTAATTTAGGAAACTCTTCCAGAGCTATATCCACCTCATATATCCAAACAATTAGTTTGTACTAGCATATTAAAACTCTCATGGGCATAGTTCTTACTGATAGAACTAACACTTAGCATGAAATGGTAATTTGCATCGCAAAATTAATGGATAAAGTGGACAAGCTTAATAGGAAAGTCTTAGTTCTAGCCAAGAATTTGACAAAATTGGACTTCTCTTCCTCGAATAATGATAGTGAGTCATAGCCATCGATCATGGTGGACTCTCCAAATGAATGATACTCAAGCAAGCCATATATTTTGAGCAATGTGTTTATAATGACATTGTTATTGACATGCTTATTAATTTATGGCTTAATTTCTTTACTAGTTCTTTTTTCATGTTGAAAGACAATAAGGTAGCATATATTGTTAGCAATCATACAAAAATTTGAACTTACGCTATTGATTTGGTTTGCCAAGTGGAAAACTGGTATCCAATGATAACTATTTTTGTGTATCTTTTTTAAAGTAATATAAATAGCATGATCTTACAAAAAATTGCAAAGATTTACAAAATAAAAAGATATTAACATCAAAAATATTTTTCAATTCTAAGTAACACAAAGAGAAGAAATATTAGCTTTCGATGTACAAACAATATAAAAATTAGAGACATGGTTGGAAAATTAGCACTTGTTGGATCCCAGCCATTTCTTCTTAAGTTTATATATATAATTTCTTATTATTATTTATTTGTATTTTTATCTTGACTACTAATAAACTATTAATTATTTTTTTATTATTGATTTATTGATTTAGTTATTTAATTAATTAATTTATTATTATTATTATTATTAACTTGAGCATTTATTATTTTTAAGTTTTTAGAATTAATTGTTTCCATTATTTAAGTTTGACCTAAATATTATTTTTATTTTAGTGTTTTGATTATTTAAGTTCCATCCAAATATTATTTTATTTTATTATATTATTATATTGATTTTATTAATTGTTTTATTGTTTTGATTATTTAGGTTTGACCTAAATATAATATTAACAATTATTTCTTTATATTAAAATATTATTTATTTAGTCAAATCTAACCAAACACCTAAATTTTTTTCTCTTCATCTATTTAACTTGATGCTAAGATCTTGTTCTTCGATTTTTACCGGAAGTCTTCTTACAAAGTCTAAATTGAATTAAAAATATTATTTCATTAGATTTAGAAAATTGACTATCCCTAAATTATTCTGTCATTTTTATATGAATTTAAAATTTCACTTGTGGAAAATGATCATGGGTGTTGACTATAACAATCATTCATGCCAACTATTTAAAATAAAGCTCTATTTTGGTTTGTTTTTGTTTTTGTTTTTGTTTTTGTTTTTGTTTTTTTTTTTTTGTTTCTTGTTTTTTTTTTTTTTTTTTTTTTTTTTTTTTTTTTAAATAAAAAAATATTATTTCATTAGATTTAGAAAATTGACTATCCCTAAAATATTCTGTCATTTTTTATATGAATTTAAAATTTCACTTGTGGAAAATGATCATGGGTGGAGACTATAACAATCATTCTTGCCAACTATCTAAAATAATGCTTTATTTTGGGTTTTTGATAAAATTACATGTGTAGGTGTAATGTAAGTATCTAAACAATTGGAGGATGAGTGTAAACATTTAAATGTTGGTTTGATTAATAATAAAGAACTAAAGTAATAAAAATAATAAAATGCAAAAATTGTTATATTTTGATTTTGTTATTAACTTGTGAATAGACTTTGTTACAATACCATGAGCCAATACCATGTCTTATCAATACCACATGCCCAAAAACCATAACTTATTTCACAATCGAAATATTTTATAACAATATGACAAGTTTCTTAACCATGGATATTCACCCCCACTTTACCGTGGACATTATTAACTTGTAAATAAGCTTTGTTGCAATACCATGGGCCAGTACCATGGCTTATCAATACCACATGCTCAAAAAACATAACTTATTTCACAATCAAAATATTTTATAACAATATGACAAGATTATTAACCATGGATATTCATCCCCACTTTGGCATTGATACTATGGGCTTGCGAATAGACTTTGTTACAATACCATGGGCCAATACCATGGCTTATCAATACGACATTGCCCAAAAATCATAACTTATTTCACAATCAAAATATTTTATAACAATATGACAAGATTCTTAACCATGGATATGCACCCCCACATTACCATAGATATCATAATTTGTAAATATGATTTGTTACAATACCATGGTTTACCAATACCACATGCCCAAAAACCATAACTTATTTTACAATCAAAATATTTTATTTTAATAGATATTTTATTTTAATATATTTTTATAACAGTTTTAATTAAATCTAAAAGGAAAAATATTATAATTACTGTTGAGATATATCACTACCCTCTATTCTTAACTTAGGATCCAAGCAATGAGAGCAAGCAAAGTGATTAACAATAATAGAGAAAAGATAGTGCATGATTCTTTTAAATTTTTCATTATTGTATTTTTTTTACATGATTGAACCAAAATATAGGTTTAATATTTACAACCAATTGAGTTTTTTTTCAATTTAGATACTTTCCTAAACACAATACAATGAGATCAAATTTAAGAGAGGGGGGAGGGAGATAGTGACAGAGCTAAAGGGTAGAGAGAGAGAGAGAGTGATGGGGTAGAGAGGGAGGTGGAAGAGAGAGTGAGAAAGAGGAAGGAAGAGAGGGAGGAGGGGAGAGAGAGAAGGAGAGAGGGAGAGAGAGAGATGGAGATGGATGGGGAGAGAGAGGGAGTGAAAACAAAGATATGGAGAGAGAGTGATGGAGAGAGGAGAGGAGGGAAGAAAGAGAAGAGGAGAAGAGAGAGATAAGGAGAGAAGGGGAAGAGAGAGAGGGAGACAAAAATGGAGGGGAGGGAGAGAGAAGGAAAGAGGGAGGGAGATAGTGACAAAGTTGAGGGAAGAGAGAGAGAGAGTGATGGGGGGAGGAGAGATAGAGGGAGGTAGGAGAGAAAGGGAGAGAGAGGAGGGGGAAGAGAGGATTCAAAGAGATAAGGAGAAAGAATGAGGGAGAGAGATGGAGTTGGATGGGTAGAGAGAGGGAGGGAAGAATAAGGACATAGAGGGAGAGAGGTGGAGAGAGAAAGGGAGTAATGAGGGAGAGATGGAGAGAGAGTGAGGGAGAGAGGAGAAAAGGAGACAAGAGAGAGAAAGATAAATATATATGGAGAGAGTGTGTATGATTTGGGGGTGAGATAGAGAGAGGGAATAAGAAAGAGATACATATAAAAATATAGATATTATATAACCAACCTAGATCCATCTTAAACTTGAATCTATTAAGCACCAAGAGGGATCAAATCTCTGAGGTGCAAACCTTTACTCAAGTTTTACACTAAAAAAAGAGGTTTTGCTCCTCTAGAGATTTGATCCCTCTCCACGCTTGATAGATCCGGGTTTAAGATGGATCATCCAGGTTTAAGATGGATCTAGACTAGCCTATTTAACATTTAAAGATGGATCATGCGGGTTTGAGATGGATCTAAATTGGTCTATTTAACATTTAAAATAGTACAAAATATAAAGTTTAATTTGTTCCTGATTTATTATTGGAGAAAGTAGTACAAAATATAAAATTTAATTTTTCCGTGATTTATTATTAGAGAAACTAAACTAATAACAAAATCATAAACTCTTAACCAACAAAATGTTTAAAATATAAACCAACTTTTCTTTTTATTTTAAAAAAAAAATACTATCCAACCAAATCGCCCTAATTAATTAACAAAAAATATATTTAAAAAAAATTTAATGGATAAAAAAATTCAACATTAATTATTAATTCAACTCTTTTTTCAATAATTTTATACTCAAATATGGTTAAATACTATCCAACCAAATCGCCCTAATTAATTAACAAAAAATATATTTAAAAAAAATTTAATGGATAAAAAAATTCAACATTAATTATTAATTCAACTCTTTTTTCAATAATTTTATACTCAAATATGGTTTTTATTGTGTTAATATTATTTTGTACTTTGCATTGGGATTGGGATTGGTTATATATATATATATATATATATATATATATATATAAGCATTAATATTTTTCTGTAACTTAGATGGGGATAGCTAAAAATTATTTGAATTTATATATATATATATATATATATATATATATATATTAAAAAAATGGACAACAGGAGTGCTTAAATCATGTTTTTGATGGTGGAAATGGATTCAACACCATCAAAAACCCTAAGAACGCTCAAAATCCTAAAACTCAACAATTATAACATCGATTTCCAAAAATTTCTACTGGGTTTTATCAAAATCCTACAACAATTTCTATTAAAATTGTCTAAATCTAGTTGTATATATTATATATCAAAAAAATTGTCAACAATTTCTATTAAAATTGTCTAAATCTAGTTGTATATATTATATATCAAAAAAATTGTCAGTAAAAGTGCTTAGAATGATTTTGATGGTGGAAATAGTTTCAATACCATCAAAAATCCTTGGAACACCTAAAATCTTGAAATTTAAAAACTATAACACGAATTTCCAAAATTTCCGCTGAATTTTATCAAAATCCTACCACAATTTCCAAAAAAAGCACACCTCTTACCACTATATATATAATAACTTGTATTTTAATTTGATTATAAATATTATTTTTTAATTATTATATATATATATACATATATATATATATATTTTTATTTTTTTCTCGGTAAATGACTAAACTATTATATTATGTACAGGATTCAAAAATACATCATGGTGAAACAAGAGAGAATCAGGCTCTGGGTATGTCACCCGAGAGCAATTGAGGCATCCAAAAACTAGCCCATGCAGGGGCGCCAGACACAAAAGCCAGACTTCCATAAGGGCACGCCCACGCAGGGGCACCAACCATTTCATCCCACGCAGGGGAAACCCACCTTACCCAAATCCTTGACACAAAATTCAAGAGCATGGACATTAAACCACACATGAAAGAGACCAGAAGCATTGTTACTTTAACAGAGTCAAAAAACAAACAGCAGAAGACCAAATAGAAATCCATAGAAACCTTGTGTGCGGGCGTCATCAGTCGTCCATTTGCACTTCCTCTACCCGGCACCAGCCATAGGCTTCTCTTTCAGCCGCAGTGGGAAAGGTGTCTTCCTCCTCGCCAGTTCCCGGCTTCTGATCTTGCTTGCGTTGCATTACGTTTTCCGGATCTGAGGCCGCACCTTTAACCTCCTGCTCCTTATCAGCTTCAGAGGCCGCTGCTTCATGCTTCTGATTGTCAGTCGTCCTCTGCCCCTGTTCATCCAGGGCGTCCTCATCTTCCCGGGCATTTTCTATGAACAAGACTGAGACATGCGCGCTGATCCGCGGATTGTTCATGGCACTGCTGAAATTGAAGATAGTTGAACCAAAGGCAGGCAAGGCATTCGAGCTCGAAGCCCCTGCATCCATGAATTGGCTGGAGTGGAGGGGGTTGGCGCCAGTGGAGCGAGCAATGTTGTAGTGGCAGCAATGGACAACATTGTCCGCTTCATGACTGCGCGAGATTCCCCCTCTGGAAGTGCCTCGACGGCTAAGCATGCGCTGTCGAGGTCTCACCATTCTCGTGGGATGCAGGGGAAAGAAATTCCAACAGACCACAGGGTAGTCTAGACCCCCTGCAACCAACGCCGACTGAGGGATGAACCAGACAGACGGAGAAGAAATCCCGACAGAGACGGAGAGGCCAGGCAACTGCAATACCACAAACATTCTCTGATCCCATACAGCGATATCCCTTATGACTTCACCGGCCCTGCTTTGGAGCTCCCCCGCCATAACTGCTGCTGTCGCCTGAGCCGAATTACCTCGCGGAGCATTAACTATCTCCTGCCATTCCACCTTATACCATCTGCAATCGATGGCTGTGTTATCTACGGCTGCCACGTGATGGCCACGGGCCGGCATGTGGCCATCCCCCATCACCTGTCCCATCTCAGTTATCACCCGCATCCGGGGGAGCTGCGTCTTTCTGGACCAGTCGAGAGCACTCTTGAGCCTTGTCATGTGTTAAAATAGTGTTCAGCTGCCCTGTGATTAGAGAGTGGTCAGTCTCCACTCCTACATTGGCCATGAAGTCTGCAACCCTGTTGCCCTCCCGTCTTGTGTGTGTGAAGGTGATTGCTCTGTTGTTATGGAGCTCACGTTCTATGGCTTCCAGTCTTGCTTCAAGCCTCCAGCTGGTGGCTATTTTCCTGGCCTGAGATCCATTAAGGATTTTTTTGGCCATGTTTATGAGGATCTGAGAATCTCCTTCCACCTCCAGGGGGTGAAAGTTGTGTCCTCCAGCAAGTAGTAATCCCCGCCATAGACCCTCTAGCTCAGCTAAGTTGTTGGTGTCCCATGCAATGTTTCCGAAATACAGCATTAGGGGGGCACCTTCATGATTCCTTATTATTCCTCCAAAGCCTGCGAGACTAGGGTTCCCTTTTGAGGCACCATCAAAGTTGAGTTTGAATGTAGACCTTGGTGGGGGCTTCCATGTGTTCTAATTTTTGTTGCTGGTTTTAGAGTGGTCCAGCTTGTGAGAGCCTTGAGTATGATGAATTTGCCAGTTATCCATAATGATTTTTTCGTTGGCTAGCGTAGGCCAGTCCTCCTCCTTCCAGGATTTTAGCATAAGAGTCTCTTGAAGATTTCTGCAGAGCAGGTTCCAAATGCTGTCTATCGAGGAGCACTGATTTTTAAATATACGCTTGTTTCGCTCCTTCCATATGCTCCACAAAACTAGCCCGGGTACTAGTCTCCAAAGATGATTGAGGATTTCACTCTTGTAAGGGTCCTGTGGCCACTGACGTATAGAATTCGTGATGTCATTCTCAAGTCTACATCTTCTTTGACACCGAAAGCTCGCCTTTTCCCAGAGTTGATTTGCCAGGGGGCAAGAGTCCAGCAGATGTTGGAGAGTTTCCTCATGGGCGCTGCAGTTGAAACAGATGGAGGGGCCATGAAAGTTTCTTCTTCTAAGCTTGTCCCAGGTTAAAATTCTCTGATGTCCTACCAACCAGAGAAAATAACAGATTTTGGGCTAGGAGCCCGAACTCCATATTTTACTCCAGATTGGGTCCTGGGGAACGGAGTCATTGCAGATGATTTTGTAGGCCTCGGACGTGGTGAAAGCTCCTTTCGGTTGGTATCCCCACCTTAGAATGTCTCTACTCTCGTCGCACCTAATTTTCCTTTTGCTGAGTTCCCTTTCCAGCTCCACGGAAATTTGGAGATCTTCATTTGTGAGTACATGGTTACCCGGTTTCCAAATCCTAAAGCCCTTCTCAGAGTCCTGAGCCCAGTATTGCCTAATCTTAGCTTGCTGTGTCTCCTCCTCAATGGTGTCCGGTGGCAGGTTCAGAACATTGCTAAGAATAGGCATTTGGTTCCAGGCGTCTGTCCAAAATCTAGTGGTGTGACCGTTTCTTACTTCCCAGAAACTGTGCTGCTGAATCATTTGATAGTGTTCTTTGGCTGCATTCCAAATTAGCGATCCTTTATCATTGGGCTTTAATCTGATGAGTTCTTCCTGGGGTCGATGATTGGCATACTTTGCCGTCCATAATGTGACCCAGGGTTTGCCTGGACTTGTGAGCCATTGCCACCATATTTTGGCTCCCATGATGGCATTGCTGTGCTCGGGATCTCGTAGACCAATGCCTCCTTTTGCTTTTGGTTTGCATACAGTGCTCCACTTTACCAGTGCCCATTTGCGATTAGTTGCATTGCTGCCCCAAAGGAAGCCTCTCTGAATATTCCTTAGTCTTTTTAGGACCCACTTTGGTGCAGCCAGGATGGAAAATAAGTACAACGGCATTGCTTGAAGAACGACCTTTATGAGCACTGCGCGGCTGACTAAGTTCAAAGCTCTGTGCGTCCACTAGTTGAGACGGGATTCAAGCTTTTCAATAAGGTTGCGCCATGAGGAGTGCTTGATGGCGGAGACAGTAAGGGGGGCCCCAAGGTATTTGGAGGGAAGGGTGGCAATAGGGAACCCCAAAATGCGGACTATAGCAGACTTGACAACCGGAGGGGTATTAAAGAAGAAGATCTGCGATTTGGAGCAATTGATGCTGGTTCCAGAGGCTTCGGCGAAGTCATTGAGCACGACTTTAAATCTGGAAGCTTCTTGAACGGAGGGGTAACCAAAGAGCATGGTGTCATCAACAAATTGCTGATGGGAAATGGCAGGCAGCTGATGAATAGAGAGACCTCTAAGCTGATGAGTGTGAAGGGCATTATTAATGTGACGTCCCAGTCCTTCAGCCATTAATACAAAGAGGAAGGGGGAAAGAGGGTCCCCTTGCCTTATGCCTCGGGAGGGGGCAAAGGGTCGAGAGGGGATCCCATTCACGAGTATGGAGAAACTAGTGGAAGAGATGAGGCTAATAACCCATTGAATCCATGCGGGACTAAAACCGAAAGCAGTTAGCATTTGTTGTACATAATCCTAGCCGAGTTTATCAAAAGCTTTGGAAAGATCAAGTTTTAGGAGCATACCTGCCTGTTTTGAGTGCTTGAGAGTGTGTATGATCTCATGCGAGAGGATGATGCCGTCCATGATCTGTCTCCCCTCCACATATCCTGACTGTTCCGGAGAAATGAGCATTGGCAAGAGGGGCTTTAGCCTGTTTGCAATGACTTTGGAGATGACTTTGTATATTACATTGCAGAGTGCGATCGGTCTGAATTTGTCCGGTTTGATCGAGTCCTCCTCTTTTGGGATTAAGGCTATGAAGGTGGAATTAAGTGAGGGAAGCAGCCAGTGATTCACTCGCGATTCCTCAACCACTTCCCATACTTCCAATTTTATTAGTTCCCAGAACTTGTGGAAGAAAGTGGTGGTGAAACCGTCCGGGCCGGGAGCTTTACCTTCTTTAAGCTGAGCCATAGCTACGTCCACTTCCTGTGTTTGAATTGGACTGAGGAGGAGTTCATTGTGCTCCGCCGTGATTAATTTTGGCACATTGCGTATGATTCTTTCAATTGCAGGACGTCTGTTGATATCAGGCTCTTGATGGACTTGCTTGAAGTGGTTGAGGAATTCCTTCTCAATTTCTTCGTGCTGTTCCACCCTTTCTCCTCCTGACTTTTGAATGTAAGGGATATTATTGCACATTCTACGTTGCACAGTGGTTCTGTGAAAGAATTTGGTGTTTCGTTCTCCCTCTTTTAACCATCTGATTCTAGACTTTTTCTTCCAGTATATCTCCTCCTGCTTTCTTCTCTCCTCAAGCTGATTGTGGATGAGCTGCTCCTGCTTAAGGGTTCTCTCTGTGTGGCCTTCTGTACTTATTTCTTGCTGCAGTTCCTTCAGAGCTTTTTGGAGATCATGTTGCGCCTTGAAGATGTTTCCAAAGGTCTCTCTGTTCCATCGCTTGAGGCAGAGCTTTAGATGTTTGAGTTTCTGTTGGAACTGGTACATCTTGGAGCCGTCTGGAGGCCTGAAGGATGTCCATGTAGAGTGAACCAAATCTTTCAGTGAGGGATGGGTGAACCAAAATTCCTCGAAGCGAAAAGGTCTTCTTGTGGTGCTGCCAGGACGCTGCCATTGAAGGGCAACCGGCCAGTGATCGGATCCTGAGTGTGGAAGAATGGTTGCCGAGAAGTCTCCCCCTAGGTGAATCGAGTTGTCTGAGATTAGAAACCGATCTAGCTTGGAGGCTATTTGATGCTTGCCTGCTCTTCGATTGCTCCACGTAAAAGTGCCATTGCAAAAATGTAAATCTATCAGGGATGCGTTCTGGATAAAGTCTTTAAAGTGGGTATTTTCCTGTTCCAGCCTGTTTCTGCCTCCAATCTTTTCCTCCAATTTTGTTATCATGTTAAAATCCCCCCCAACAATCCAGAGCGGGTGCCTTCTATTGGAGTTAAGAGCTTCTATGGTTTGGAGGAGAGCAATTTTTTCCTTGGCTTCCTGAGGGAAGTATACATTCGAGAGATTCCCATGTATATTCGTGCCTATTATGTGAAAAGCAGCCTGAATTAGACTATGAGAAGCATGAAAGTCTGTGAGGGTAAGTGCTTGGGAGTTCCATGCGATAGCTAGCCCTCCAGATGCCCCAGAGGCATCCACAACCACCGATTGACATCCTGGCCAGGCTTTAGAGAGGATCATTTCTAGAGTTGAGCTGTTACATTTTGTCTCTTGGAGAAAGCATATTTGCGGCTTTTCCATTCTTAACATATTTTTTAGCATTCTGAGTTTTCCCGGGCTATTGAGCCCCCTTAGGTTCCATGAAATGAGCTTCATGATTCACTATTGGTAGAGGGCTTGTAGTACTTCGTAAGCTTAGCATACCTGCCTGAGTCTACCAGGATCTTCCCCACCGCTATTGTTCTTTGGAGATCAGTTCTTCTTCCTCTTTTTTTGGAGTCTTTTGGAGTTTGGCCTAAATCCCATTGGCTTCCTGCTTGGATACCAAGCTGGTGCTGATGGTATGCTCTGGAAATAACCATTTCCAGTTTGTTAAGCTGAAACTCTGGGATGCTTTCATAAGCTTTCTTTTTGCATGCTGCTTCTAGTTCCAATATGTCTAATCCATTTAGATCTATACTCTCCGGTTCTTCCTCCATGCGTTGCATCTGGTTGTCTTCTTCCGTGGGCATGTTTGGGCTTTGGAGAGGGTCTGAGGATCCGTCAACCTCCATTTCATTTTCTTTTTCCCCTTGCTTTTCCTTGCTTTCCGAGGGGTTATCTGGGGCCGCTTTGGTTGGAGGTGGATCCGAGGAGGGGGCTGAAGGAGGTGGCTGGGTGGAGGAGGAGGGGATATCAGAGTTGGGGGGAGAGGATGTGTTTTTCTCTTCCGTGGATTGAGCCAGGATTCCAAAGCTGTTTCTGACCGCAGGGTCAGAGGTATTATTTTGCTGGGGTTTCTTCCCTGATGTTGATTTTTTATGAGCTCGTTTGCGGGTAGGGGCTTTGGTGAAGCCATCATGGGTCAGAGAGTCAGAGGGGATAGGGGCAGTAGCTTTGACATTTAGGGGGCAATCTCTAAAAAGATGCCCTATGGCATGGCATTTACGACATCGAAACGGGACATGTTCATAGTCTAAGGGTTGAATCCATTCATAGTCACGGTGAGAGAGACTTACCGATTCTGGCAGAGCTTTGTCCAGGCGCATAAAGACGCAGATGCGGGCGTATGATGTGTATCTACGCATTTTCGTTTCTTCAGCAGCCTTTATGTATTCCCCCAGACCATTTCCAATGTTTCTCAGGATATCCTCGCCCCAATACTCATCTGGGAGTGAGTATAGTCTTATCCAGACCGGAGCCCATGTGAGGTCCTCCTTATCCGGGTTGAATCTGGGTGCCCAGTCCCTTAAGTATAGGCCGACTGAGTTGAAGAAGTAGGGTCCTTCAACTAGGACTCTGTATTTGTCTTCCAGGAAAAAGAAAATCGCTGTGAAGAATCCTTTTGGGCCTAGCTGCAGAGTTACATCACCCTTAGGCTTCCATTTCGCTGCGATCCAACTGTGTAGGGCTTTTTCCGTCGGCCAAAACCCTATAAATTTTCCGATGAGCGCATGATCTGTCATAAACTGGATTCTTTCTTCTATTTTCTCTCCCGGCAGTTCGATTCTGGGTCGATCTGTTGCTATTGGTTTGCAGGTGGTCGAGGAGACCTTCGGGGTATCATCTGGTCGGTTATTCCGCCCTATTTCTTCATCCACCTTATTTTCCAGTTTGTCCTTGCCATTGCGCTCATGCCGGCGCGGGATCTCCTGATTGATCACATTCTCGTTGATCGATCCAAAGCGTATCGTTCTTTCGGTTTGGTTCTGCGATTTGTTTGCCATGGGGGAGGTCGCCGTAACCCCCCTTGGGGGTTATCCATTTGCCCTTCGTTCCCTTACAATGCAGTTGAGTGATTTCTGGGTGCAGGGTCAGGTCCGCGATGGCTATCTGCGCAGGTCAGGCTGCGCCGTCTGAGAATAGTACAAAACCCTAGTAGTCAGGCTCCAGTCCTCTGACCCCAGAAGCCCACTATTCCGACTCTATTCATCCTACTAAGCGTCCCTCCTATATATATATTTTAAAAATATAATTAAATATTTTTATTTAGAATATAATTTATATATTTTATATTTACTAAATTGTATGAGATTAATAATTAATATTTATTTTTACAAATCTAAAATAATTATTGTTACATCTCAAATCAAAATTGTCAAATTATTCTATTAAATGTGAAGAAACAAATGTTCATGGTTAAGTGTTCCGTATATCTATACTAAGCATTATTGGTAGAGTCTAACAAAGTGCCCATAGGTTATTGGAAGAGTACACGTGCCCATAGTTAAGTCATTGTGTGCTTTCAAAGTTCATGGACGAGGTTTCGCACCGACCACCATTTTTTTAAAAATATATTTAAATATATTCATAAGAATTTGGCTAAAATATAGAATTAAACCCTAATCAAATATTCATATTTATATGAAATTAATTAAATGTCCAACCATATTACCTAATTTGAAATTGTTTATAACCCAATTTAACTAACTTCTTCTATTTATAGTATACCGTTGGAGAAAACCATCAAACACTTCCTTATTTTCCTTATAGTAATATAGAGTATCGCAAAACCTCTGGTATAAAATTAAAACATAATATATATGAGATTTTTGGAGTATTCGTTGTTTAAATTAGTTTTTTTTATTAATTAACTTCAACATTTTCAATAATTTTTGAGATATTTCTATTGTGAAAAATTACCCTGTGATTTTAATAATTTTTTACAAAATTTTAAACAAATTAAATAATAAAATAAACAAATATTTTTCGAAAAATCACACTATGAAAAAAAACCAATAAAATTTAATTAAAATAAAAAACCAAAAACTATAGACATAGACATAGACATGCATGAAGTATAACTCAATCGTAAGTAAATCTATATTCCCGATTCGGTAAAGGCATATGGATTGAAATTGTAGTTCCAATAGAAGTGGTATGCATGTGGGGAGTAAACCAGTGTGCTTAGAAATCGTTAGTATTTGCTCGATCTAATCAACAGAACCGCGTGCCAGAAGGCGGTGGGTAAATTCCAGTTCCAGTTGTCCAAGGTGCGAGATCTTCCATAAATATCCTTCAAGGTGCGACACTATGATCCGAACTCATCAGAGTAATATATGTTTCCCCTTCTCATCTTCCATAGAGAGCAAGAAATCCCCACACCCTTTCTGAAATTTCGAGACCCAATTCTGTCTCTCTGTGATTTGATCATTTTCCCATTCTCCAAGAAGGCTAGATGGCTCATTTCCGTCAGAACGTCACTAAGATCTGGCGTGTAACATCATCGCTCAGTGCCAAGGTTCGATCCCCCTCGCATTCAATTCCTCCACAGAGATTTTTCAGTAGTGGAAATGGGCATTCACATTCGAATGCATATAGGATTTCCAGAGGCATGCTAGTATCGGGACTGGGACTGGGATTGGGCATGGGGCTGGCATTCGCAGTATCTCCCCCAAGTTTGGCCGAGTCTCCAGAACCGAAGCTGAAGATGCAGGAGGACCAGAAGTCGCGAGATCCAGTCTCACCACAGCCTCGAGCAGGCATTATGGGAGGACCTGTTATTACCAAGAGTGGAAAAGTGCTTCCAAAGCTCAAGATCTTTGTGGGTTACGATCCCCGTGAGGATCTTGCCTACGAGGTCTGCAGGCATTCGATACTGAAACATGCCACATTTCCAGTTGAAGTAATCCCCATCAAACAAGCGGATCTCCGCAAGGCTGGGCTTTACTGGCGCACAAGGGATCCCACTGAGAGCACCCAGTTCTCCTTTTCCAGGTTCTTGACTCCTTTCCTAGCTGGGTTCGAGGGTTGGGCTATGTTCGTAGACTGTGATTTTCTCTATACTGTTGACGTTAGGGAATTAGCTGAGCTCATTGATGATAAGTATGCTATAATGTGTGTCAAACACGATTACAAGCCCAAGAGTGCTACAAAAATGGATGGGGTTGTGCAGACTACTTACCCTAGAAAGAACTGGTCATCTATGGTTTTGTATAATTGCGGGCACCCCAAGAACAAAGTTTTGACACCCTCTGTTGTGAATTCCCAATCTGGGGCATTTTTGCATAGATTCACTTGGCTTGATGACAATGATATTGGACCCATTCCCTACACCTGGAATTTCCTTGTTGGTCACAATGAGATTGATGACAAGGAACTTCCCAAAGCTATACATTATACAATGGGAGGCCCTTGGTTCGAGGCCTGGAAAGATTGCCAATTCGCAGATCTGTGGCTTCAGGAAGTGGATGAGTATAAGAGGTCCCAGATGATACAGAAGGTGATTCAAGATGAGCTCATAAGGCTGTTGGATACAAGAATGAATGAAAGAGCAGGAGAGCTTGAAACCAGAGTAGGTGAGTTGGAAGGCAAGGTTAGAGAGATCTCTGCTCTGCAGAAATTGCTGTTGTTTTATCTACAAGAGAGGTTTCTAACAGAGGGAGGGAATGGTGTGAAAGAACCTCCTTTTGATGCCTAGTTGAACAAGGTATTGCAGAGCAGAAAGGAATTGCTTTGGAATACTCTGCCGGATCTTGTGAGAGTGCAAAATAGGAATATGTTTTGGAGGTACTAGTGCAGGATATAGCCTAATTATTTTTATTCGATTCTATATTTATCTCTAATAGAGAAATTGTAGTTTTCTGCATAAATTTTGAACTGGAAGCTAACTTATTTCTTAATATACTATTCGCCCATGGTATAGTCAAATCTACCTTTACTTTATAGCAGCTAAGAAATAGCTACATTCTTTATTCTCATCCTTTTTCCTGAAAGAATGGTATGAAGGGTTTGTACCCTATCTGGTGTGGCAAATTTTTTTCTCCAATGTAGTTCTCTCAAACATTGCAATTTCATGGAATATGCTTCATCATATCAATTGGTGTAATTGTATTCTTTCTATATATTAGCTGCCTTGATTGCTACATATGGATGGTTATTTTAGGTTATTCACCTATGGTATGGTCAAATTTGCCTTTAATTTAGCTACATTCTTCACTATCATCCTTTTTCCTGAAAGAATTGTGTGAAGGGTTTGTACTCTATCTGGACAAAAATATTATTGTGGCATTTTTTTCTATCTTAAATGCAGTTATCTCAAACATTGCGATTTCATGGAATATACTTCATCACATCGATTGGTATAATTGTATTAATTCTATTTATTAGCTATCTTGATTGCAATGTATGGATGGTTGTTTTCGGCCAGGCTCAAACATCTCTGTGTTGCTGGGGTTCCCATTGTGGTGTATTTAGTGACTATTTTGATGTGTTTATGTTGAAAATTTATAACCTTCATAAGCATTTTTAAGTTCACTGTTATTCAATAAGTAGTGTATTTTGTGAAAGATAATGGAGATCAGTGGATCTTCTCATTTGCTGTGAACAATACTGGAGTGCTCAAGCTAGTGTGTCAAAGCATATCACAGCAAGATACATTCATATTTTGCATGTGCGAAGTATGGATTATGCTTACATATGGTATTTTTGACAAGGGTTCTTGTACGAGAAAAGTATGCCTTTATGTTTTGATGCAGACACCTCCAATCTGCACAGCACTCTGGTCCTCAGGTTTCCACAGGGGTAGACTTACACCACCCATTTAAACCTAACATAAATGTCAAAGAACGCTTCCCGTGATCTGAAAAGGGGTTAGTAACTATAATAGGGAATAGGCTGTGCAAGCTTTAGCAGAGGGATCAAAAGAAGATTTCCAATCTCAAAAACTGCAAACAAGTTTACAGCAGAAGAGATTTAGTGAAGAATGCAGAGATGCTCTGTTCCTGGAAACAATTGCAGTATTTATGAATGCAAACCACTAAAATATTCAGGTTGGGGATGAATAATCTACCAGGGACAACACCAATCTTTAGATTGCCGAAAAGCTAGAAAAGCTGTCTTTATTCCATTATCTCTAATCTTTGATACAAAGAAAACTCCCTAGATTACTTAACTAGCATACCGGCCCTACAATGGCTTCCCTCAGCGTATGGCTCATCTGAGCACATTCTTTATCCCCTTGACAATTATAAGCACTGGATATACATCTATACCAAACCAGACTCCTGTTTAATGAGCTTAAAAAATGCCAGTGGATTGTGACAGATCTCATTGATGGTATGTCCTTCTGGAATTGCCACAGTTGAGTTGTAGAAGTAGCCTGCCCACCTTCTGTCCACGTTTCCTTGTTAGCACCTATTCCCTGGTTAGTTTTTCTTTCTTCACATCATGTAGTGTGGTTTCTTTCCACTAATCATTCTGCTGAGTTGTAAGGAATCTTAAAAGACAACCACGACTGCAGTTGAGGGGAGATAGCAGGATGCTCCTGCATCTAGTTTATTCTTGGAGTCCAAACAATTATTGGCATGCTGGATAGTGGGATACTGATTTGCTTCTTGAATGAAACATATTTACCCTATTTGCATAAGGGACAGAAAATAATAACTATACTAATTTGATATCTAGAAGTGATAGAGGATTGAACTATACTAATTTGATATCTAGAAGTGATAGAGGATTGATGTTTATTTTTTTAAGAGAAAAAATTGTTTATTTGCTATTTCCAAGATATCAAAATTTATACTAAACCGTCCACCTTTTAATTCTTATTCTCTATAGACTTCCAGACCTTTGTGACCTTAAACATCCTTGAGCTTTATTCTAAACCGTCCACCTTTTAATTCTTATTCTCTATAGACTTCCAGACCTTTGTGACCTTAAACATCCTTGAGCTGTCATGATGGCCTAAAACTAACTACAGTAATAATCAAATTGCCATCAAAATACAGTCACGACCACTAACATTTATCCCATAACTTTTCAAAACATTAAGACTTGTACTTTCGGAAGTGCCATACCACCTTGGCTCTCTGTTGATGAAATGATGCCCTGCTTGAATTACACAGTGGATGATCCATAGAATATTTCAAAAACAATAGTGATGGCCCTGTGTTAAGTTACAAGTTAGTCTTTCTGCTTTTGGATCATACCTCAAGCAAGAATACTACCTTTTGGAAAGATAAATATATATACGGCGTAGTTTAACTTATAGATGAAATAGTTTTTTTCACCGGAAAATCTGGTAATACAATTTCAAGATTTTTCAAGGTTTTTTTGTTGTCTGAAATACAATTTTGAAAGCATAAATGTATTCCGCACCCTGAAAAACTCTCGAGGCACTCAAATTATGCAGATTAAACAATTTAAACTCAAGTTTTTAAAAATTTATGTCGTATTTTGATTAAAATTAACCAGAAAAATAGTCTTGAAAAAAACCATTTCGTTTATAAATTAGACTACACCTAAATATACTCATAAAGTTGGAACCAAAACCGATACGCTAGCTCACAGAGAAGAGCAATGGGAAAATCGATGGTGTTGCCATGTAGCCTAGAATGGAGTTCTCCTAGCCTGAAGATATTTCTCCGTGTTGTTTTAGGATAAGATTCACGGAGAAGAGCAATGGGAAAATCGATGGTGTTGCCATGTAGCCTAGAATGGAGTTCTCCTAACCTGAAGATATTTCTCCATGCTGTTTTAGGATAAGATTCATAAGCAAATGCTAAATGTGTTTCGGAAGTTTATTGAGGTCCTTCTACTGCGAGAGTCTCTGTCTATTCTCATTCACTTAAGGCCAAGCTGTAAGCCTATTCTCGCTCATGTCCGAGTTGTATTTTCACGAAGAGAATGCTGAAGTGGTAAACGTTCATGTTTCCTGGTTTCCAGAGTAACTATTCCTGCAGGTTCTCTTTTGTGCAAATTCTTTATTTTTTGAAAAATCTTTTACTTGGAGAAAGCAGTCCTATGCCATTAGATTGCATATTTCAGGAGAAAGTTCTTTGAAAGACGCTTAGTACCTCATATTTATTATCTTTCTGTATATGTCATGTACATTTGCAGATTTCGATATTAAAAAAATGAGGTCTTGTTTGAAGCTAATTTACCTTTGCTTTTGTGGGTAGGTTTCGTAAAATGTGTGATTAGTTTTCAACATACAAGTAGTGTGATTTTACTGTGTTCAAATTGGTGGTAATTCTAATCAAATAACATGCATTAAACATAACACATAGAACACACTTGCTTCATTCGATTGCTGAACAGGTTTTTATATACATCAAAGAAGTTTCTGGAGTCGGTGGCTTCTCCAGGAAGCTATTCAGCTCTTGAGACATCCGCCGAATTCTCCAGAAGAGACTAGCCACTGCATTTATTGTAGGTGGTTGGAATTAATGTCTTCCAACACTCCCCCTTAATTCCAACCATATGACAAATATACTATAGCACAATACATAAGATACTGTAAACATACTTCTAATTGTCATGCCTGCTGGTCTAAGTCTTAGCTATGCTTACAATATAATTTTGATTTTCTACAACACATAACTTCTACAAAACTCAAATTTTGCCTTTTCAAGAGGCTTAGTGAATATGTAAGCTACATTCTCATTTGTATTACAATATATTAGAGAAATTTCTTTTGATTGGACCTTTTTTTATACAAAATGATATTGTGTGTCTATATGTTTTGACCTTGCATGACATACAGGATTATTCCCCAGTTTGATGGTGCTTTGATTGTCACATCTGATCACTGTAGGTTCTTGTTCACTTTCACCAACATCTTCAAGCATTCTTCTGAGCCATATAGTTTCACAGGTGCCACTACATAATGATTTATATTTTGCTTCAGTTGATGACAAGGAAACTGTTGCTTGTTTCTTATTGCTCCATGATATAGCTCCCGATCCTATATTGAAGACATATCCAGTGGTGGATTCCCTGTCATTTGGATTTCCAGCCCAGTTAGAATCAGAATGACCTGTCAATTCAACATTACAAGCATTAGTATATTCAATACCAAAATTGATAGTTCCCTTTAAGTATCGAAGGATCCTTTTTGTAGCTATCCAATGGCTTTCATGAGGCTGAGCCATGAATTGACTAAGTATGCTTACTGCTTTAGCAATGTTTGGTTTAGTGGTAGTGAGATAATTCAAACTTCCCACTAATTGTCGATACAATGTTCCATTCACCTCTTTTGTTCCATCATCACTTCTTAATTTGATATTTTGTTCCAATGGAGTACTCACTGCTTTACATCCATTCATATGAAATCTCTTTAGTACTTCATTTGTATATTTGCTTTGTGTGATTAAGGTTCTTCCATCATTTCTCCATACTTCAAGACCTAGACAATAGTGCATCTCACCAAGATCCTTCATCTCAAATTCTTGTGATAACTTTATTTTTATATCTGTAATCAATTTATCAGCACTCCCTGTTGTTATTAGATCATCAACATATATAGAGAGCAATACTATATCCCCATTTCTATTTGTCTTGACATACAAATTAGGATCATTTTTACTCTTTAAATCTTTGCTGAAAAAAGAATTTGTCGATTTTCTCATACCGATATCTGGGGGCCTGTATTAGTCCATATAAGGCCTTTTTAAACTTGCATACAAGATGTTCTTGACCCTTCTTTACAAATCCTTCTGGTTGAACAAGATAAATCTCTTCTTTTAAGTCACCATTTAGAAATGCTGACTTTACATCTAATTGATGTAGCTTCCAATCATATTTAGTTGCCAATGCTATCATTATTCGGATTGTATTCATTTTTGCAACCGGAGCAAAGGTATCTTCATAATCTATACCTTCTTTCCGTGAATAACTTTTTGCAACCAATCTTGCCTTATACTTGTCTATGCTACCATCTGCATTAAATTTTGTCTTGTACAACCATTTTGATCCTATAGGGACTTTATTTTCAGGTAATTTTGTTATTTCCCAAGTTTCATTTTTCATTATAGAATCATATTCTTCTTTCATAGCTTCCATCCATTCTTTATGATTTTTGGCTTGTTCATAATTTAAGGGCTCAAAAACAGTGATTACTTGAGACATTAAGGCATAATCTTTATACCTGATGGGGGCTTGAATCTGTCATGTTGACCTTCTTCGAGATTCATTACTTTGTGGAGTACCTTCTCCTTTTCTTCTCTGTGGAGTGCCTTCATCACTTCTTTGTGGACTTTGATTCCTTGATGTGTCTTTTGGAATGTCCATGTGTTCTTGTACTTGAGTTGATTCCACAACTTCTTCTTCTTAAAGTTTTCATAAGGAGACTGCCATATATTATGTTCATTTTCTTTTATTTGTTTATCTACATGCTCATGAAATATAACATCTCTACTTGCAAAGACCTTGTGAGTACTTGGATCATACATTTTATATGCTTTTTGATCAGTGCAATATCCAATAAAAATACATTTGATGGCTTTGGCATCTAACTTTCTCCTATCCTCTTTAGGAATATGAGCAAAGGCCTTGCATCCAAATATCCTTAAATGACTAACTTTAGGTTTAAAACCATAAAATGCTTCAAATGGTGTTTTGTGCTCAAGATACTTAGTAGGGCTTCTATTTTTAAGATATACCGCTGTATTAATGGCTTCAACCCAAAAACTATTAGAAAGTCCTTTACTTTTAACAAACTTTGAGCACATTCAACTAATGTTCTATTCTTTCTTTCAGCTACTCCATTTTGTTGAGGTGTATGTGGTACTGTAAATTGTTGCATAATTCCATTTTGTTTACAATATTTGATAAAAGCTCTTGAAGTGTACTCACCACCTTTATTTGATCGAAGAATTTTAATGCTCTTTCCTGTTTGCTTTTCAACCATACTCTTGAATTCTTTAAAGTATTCAAACATGTCACTTTTGTTTCTTATAAAGTATACCCAGGTGTATCTAGTGCTATCATCAATAAATATAAGAAAGTAATATGCTCCGCCAAGTGACTTAGTTTGCATTGGACCACATACATCAGTATGTACTAGTTCAAGTATTTCACGTTTTCTTCTATTTTCATGCACAGGAAATTCTTCCCTATGTTGTTTTCCTAGTGCACAACCTTCACATTCAAAGTGTTCACCCTTAATAATTGGAAGACCTTCTACCATCAATTTCTTTTGTAGTAACATTAGGTCATTATGATTTAAGTGTCCATACCTTTGATGCCAAAGCTCTATAGTTGACATGCCTGTTGATGCCAAAGCTTGATGCGCATTCTTCATTACATCCAACTTGTATAAACCTCCAACTCTCATTCCTTTTGCAACAACCTTGTAGTTGTCCTGCACATTCTTTACCAAACAATGTGATTTCACAAATTCAACTTTTAAATGTTGATCTGTGATAGTAGAGACTGAAATTAAGTTCTTCTTTAATCCTGGAACATACACCACATTTTGAATTTGTTTTTCTTGTCCATTAGACATCATAACACTTACATCACCGTATCCTTTAATTTCATGTGATCTATTATCTCCTAAATAGATGTGTCCACCATTACTAATCTCATGATAAGTATCAAACCAATCTCTTTTGCATGACATATGGATTGATGCACTAGAATCTATAAACCAAGCATTATCATCAGCAGTTTCTGTTGATAAAGTAGCATTAGACACAAACAATTTAAGATCGCTAACGTCATGACTAATTGCTTCATCTCTATCAACATAATTTCTTGAATGTCTTCTTTGTTTAAATTGATCAATGCTCCTTTTCATGCAATTCTTAGCAAAATGACCAGGTTTTCCACAGTAATAACACACATCATCTCTACTTGATTTGGAATTTGTCCTTGGTAATGATGTACTTTGAAAAGATTTTACCTGTGCCTTTTTTCCTTTATTTTTCTCCCACTATTTGCCTTTGAAGGATTGCTTCCCTTTGGCCATCAATGCCAAATCTGGATTGGGAGATTTCTTTTTAAGGCTTCTTCTCTGCTCTTCTTCTTGCATAAGTATACCTGCCAACTCATCAAAAGTAGGAGCCTTCTCTCTAGCTGAAAGACCAGTTATAAACATTCGATATTCATCAAGCATTCCATTTAATGTCACAGTAACCAAGTCTGTACTAGATACTGATTCACCAATGTCACCTAATTTATTCTTTAGATCTTTAATTCTAGAAATAAAATTACTAACACTTTCATTTTCTTCCATTTTAATTGAAAGAAGCTTACTTTTTAAATACAATATTCGATTTGTAGTCTTTGTCTCATACAAATTTTTGAGAGTGTCCCATGTCTCCTTTGATGTTTTGCACTCTCTAATGTGTGGAATATTGTTGTCCTTAACCGTCATCTGCAAAAGCACCTTTGCTTTGTTTTCCCGTCGCTCCCAATCTTGAATTGCAACATCTGTGGCTTGAGGGGACACTGGCTTAACTTCAACTCCAGACACAATCGCCTATGTATTGTTGCCTTCCATCAAAGTTTGCAACTTAAACTTCCAATTTGCATAATTTTCACCGTCTAACTTGTTAGAGTTAGATAAATAAGATTCTGCCAATACATTAGCCATGTTACTTTTTTTTTTTTACCGTACCAATCACCAAAAAAAATTACTAATTTTCACAAATATAAACCCTCAAGCATAAATCATAAAATTTTATGCAATATCATTGGATAATATGGCTGCCTCTTTTTTTTTTTAATAAAACCACTTAAAAATATTCCACTAAATAAATATTTTGAGGCAAGGTTCTTTTACAACTTTGATGTCCCTGTGTAAATGCAATAAATTCTTTCCTTTATTTAAATCGACCCTCCTTCCTTTTTGGTTTCATGTTACAATAACACAGATTACATAGCACAAAAAAAAACCTTTTTTGACTTTAGGAACCAAACACGTAATGAGCTTGGCTTTTTTTTAACGTTCACGCCACTTTAGTTCTCTCGCTTTTACACAACACTTAATGAACAATTTTTTCAACAAAACACTCACCTTCAAGCTTTCAGCTTCTTTAGTGTTCACAGAGGCTCCACCTTTGTAGGACTCACAACACGCCCATCAAGCAGCGGCAGCAACAACGCCAACGTTTTCTGCAAAATATTATCTCCAGGTAGCACTCACACTCTCTCAGCATCCACTTCCTTTCTCAAACCTCGGCTTCCTACGGCCACACCAACATAGATCCCTACAACAACGTTTGGAGAAAAAAAACAAAAAAACCAAACGGTGCAGGACTCTACCTTCCACGGAGGTCTCTATCGTATAACACAATCCTCCTCACCAAACATAGGGTTATGCACTTGAAAAATAAGGTATCAGACAAACAATCCAAGTTCCAAATCTCAGGCAAGCTTCACGCTACTCTTTACTAATCGACCTCCACTTTACATAGAGCGTCACAGCTCCACAATGCTGCAACCCTCGACATCCTCCAAAAACACTTTACAGCGGCCCCAACTTACTCTGCTACGCGGCTCTACTCTGCTCCAGGTAGCGCCACAAGGCCTTCAACCTTCAACACGGATAGGCCAAACACAACGCTTCAACTCACAACAATTCGCCCTTCACAACAATCCGCCTTTCACCTAATCTTTGTCTCCTCACAGCTCACTTGAGCTCTTTCTTCTCACAACTCACTTAAGCTCTGATACCAAATCAAAAAACACGCACTAAACACAACACACAGAACACACTTGATTCATTCGATTACTGAACAGGTTTTTATATACATCAAAGAAGTTTCTGGAGTCGGTGGCTTCTCTAGGAAGCTATTCAACTCTTGAGACGTCCACCGAATTCTCCAGAAGAGACTAGATACTGCATTTATTGCAGGTGGTTGGAATTAATGTCTTCCAAAAATTCTTCCCTAGTATTTCAGCTGTGTGTTGGGAGCATGCTAAAACGTCTTCTATGGAGTTATGGCTATGTTCCCTTTCATTACTTTCATGTTAGACATTCCACAGCTTCAAAGCAGTGTTCTCAAATAATGACAAAGGTATGAAAGTAACCTTTTTGATAAATGTTAAAGGGCATATAACTATGATGGTTTTGTTTTTTCGGGGCATTCTCAGGTAGTAATTTAGAAGCAGATTTATTTGTCTAATTGAGTTTGACTTTCTCTAATGTGCCAGTTCATGATAAATAGATAACATGCTTGTGTTTTTCGTTTGGATCGAACAAGTTCTCAGGGGTTGGAGTGTCCTTGTGCACATAAACTCAAGTTTGGTTATCTGTTTTCCAATGTATTCTGTTTCATTCTTTCGACATAATACCTCCAAGAGCGGCATGAAGATGTTTGGTACACGAACAAAACAAAAGAGCACCACTGATCATTCTTACATGTTGTCTCTAGTATGAACACACTATTAATCCCAATATCTAAATTCAGGTGGAGGGTACACCTTTTAATCCATCTTACCTAAAGAAAAATAATCCTTGAAGTCCATCTACGAGACCATCTCTTCGAGGTATAGAGCAACAATTTGTTTATAATGATTTTATTTTTTATTTTTTAAGTGCTTATAAATTAAAAAACATGTTCCAAGTCTTCTCTTTTTAAGCCAAACGCGCTTGTGTAATCATGTGGCAAAGAGAAATTGAGGTATAGAGCAACAATTTGTTTATAATGACTTTTTAAGTGGTCATAGATTAAAACACATGTTCCAAGTCTTCTTTTTTAAGCCAAAAGCGCTTGTGTAATCATGTGGCAAAGAGAAATTATTAACAATATGTTTATGGTGATGATGATGATGATGATGATTAATGTCTACTAATACCAATGCAGTGTAATGGACCTTAAGAAAATACGAATCTAATTGTGATTCTTCAAAATCTTATTTCTATGATAAAAAAGAAGGGAAAGAAGCACTCCAAGATCACTATAGTTGGGCTGACTTAACAAATCAAGAAGATTAGAAGTGTGGCAGATGTTAGGTAAATAAGAGCGGATGTGAGTAAGTGCTAAGCAATTCAAGAGGAAGTGTTTTTCATCTTCCACCCTCTTAATATCGCAAAGTTGACAGATTCTATTGTCCCAGGGAGTTTTGGGAGTAGACCACCACCCGGTTTCATTTCAAAGCTCATGAGAATTAGTTATTATCCTAGCAATGTTCATTTTTTTCTTAGTGTTGGTCAAAATAGAGAGATAATTCTGGTTATCAAGGGTGGGGTTGATCACCTCCTTATAATATCTTAGCTTCCTTTTTCCCTCTAGCTCCTTATCATCCCACAATTTATCCTTAAATTTGGAGGTAATAGTATCTTTGACACTATCCTTGCTTCCTAGGACGATCTCCTCCTTTATCCCTTAGTGGTTGAGCCAAAACTGACATATTTATGCCACTCACGCTTGAGGCGGAGGTGGGGGTTTTGACTAAAGTTAGAAGCAATTTTTGAAAGCCTCTTAGATTCCATGTTGTAAAGTTTCTTCTTGTACATTAGAGACCTAAACATCGTTGTGCTTTAAATGGGGGAAAGGTAAACTTCGATCAAGAGGATAGGATAGGAAATATTTCCCTTGATCTTGAGGTTATGAATTACTTTTGAATCATCCCAATCATTCTCCACGACTCTTTAGATATATTGCAACCCCAAACTTCACATATGTATAAATGTGATAAGCAATGGGAAGGGATAAATATCACAAATAATTTCCACACCCGATTGAACTACATGTCTACCACTATAAAATATATACAAATGTTTCTACACTTGTCTTCCTTTTTCTCCATGTTAATAAAAGAATTTGACAGGTAACATTTTTTTCATAGTGAGGAGCTTGGAATTAATTAATTTCACAACAAACTAGTTAGAAGTTCTTATTGACAAAGATATTTGTACTCTTGTAATATATTTAATATTTTTTTTGGCCATTTGTCCTTTATATAAGGTGTATTTTCTCCATCCATTTAAAAAAAAATGTATTATTAGTTTCTATAATAGACACATTAAAAACATGTGTTGATATCAAAACTATGTTGTCATTTTTCTCTTTATTAAAAATAAAGCATATACCTTTAACTATATTTCAAAAGAATGTCTTAGTTTCCTTATCATGCATTACATTCAGATTACTAGGACCTTGCTAATAAGATGTGATGAACAATGGGAAAGGATAAATGCCACAAATAATTTCCATATCTGTGACCTTATTGTCTGTCACTAGATAGGATATAAAGTATGTTGTTTCCTAACCTATATATGACCACCATCTAGAGGCACACCCAAAAATTGTATAACATGAACTTGCATCTAAAGTCCATGTTACAAGTGGTATACACCACCATAAGGAAGCACAGAAGAATATATTAATGCCATATTTATCAAAAAGTTTCTACACTTGTCTTCATTTTCCTTTGTGTTAATAAAAGAAGTTGGTAAGTAACACTTTTTTCATAGTGCATACATCATAAAATTACATGACATGACCCTACATATGATGCCAATGTTACAAGTCGCACACATGATGCAATGCCACATATGCATCTCTGACATATAGTGACATGATTCCCACCATGCAAGTTCATGATTTTATCGTCACCATTTGCAATCATTGTAAAGTTATCATGGAATACTCCATCAATAAAAGACCCCAAATTGAAAGTAACCAAACATTGATGAGATGCATATAATTATGCTTGTGTTGCATCGATCTTGACTTATATGGATTTTGATATGACTATTTAGCTAGATTTAGGGAAGACATATAAGAATTTATTAAATTCACATCCTTACTTGAATCAAGTATCAATACACACCCCTTATCTTTTACTTTGTAACTTGTGCAAAATGAGTTCTTTCATAGTCATGATTTTTCTTCCTTTTCTTAGGTGCAAGACATTCTTCAAAGAAAAATATTTTCTATCTTTAGGTTTTCGATCTAAATAAAACTTCAAGAAAATTCAATTGCTTTCAATGGGAGAAATAGAAATGGGGTTAATGAGTTGACAAGGTTAAACACATGGCAAAAAATTATCTACCTTATCTCCAAAAAGAAAGCAACAACCCATAAAGGAGGTGTTCCTTGAAGGAAATGTGTTTCCGTATCCTCAAAGTATGCCACCATGTCCTTAACCCTCTAAGACACTACCACTCTATTACTCACATGCCTTGATGACATCAACCCTCCTATAAATACCCATTTAGAGAATGGGGTGGAGGAAAAAATGTGTATTGTGCTGACATTTCACTGGAGAGAAATCTCCAAGAATTTGTAGTGGCAATGTAGTCACATAACTCTTCACTGTGTGGAAGTGTTTGAAACTTAAAGAGTGTGACCATTTTTCTTTTGAAACAATTGCATTTATGAGAGGAGTGTGGTAGAAGGTGGTTTTGAAAATTTGTTGCAATAGTAGTTGTACCCAATGTTGGTACTTATTAAGGGATGTGATGCTCCATGCCTTCACCCAAAAGGGTTCAACAAATTTTTTCCTCCACAATACAGGGTTCACACCTTTGTGCATTGCTAAGGTCACCTTGTATGCATTGGCTTAGTTTTGCATCTTTACAAAGCCCTTTATCCTATGAATCTTTCATCTTTATTCATGGGATCCATTTGATTAAAACCATTATGTAAATACTACTTCTTTACTTATTAAACTGTTGGATTTGAACAGAGTTGATTTTTTCTACAATGATGCACAACAAAAACAATCTTCTGATCTAATAGTTACTACCTAATGATCTTCAATTAATTTATCTCATGCCACTGATATCATTGAGCAATTATACACATAAAATATCAATAGTAATACAACGAAAACAATAGGATCATAAAGAGACAACCATGCACAATAGAGACAACAAATTTACCTCGGGAAACCCAAACTTGGGAGAAAACCCAACAAATATTCTTGTAGGGGAAATTATTCTTCAACAAGGTTTATAATTCTAAATTGTTTAGAAATCTGTGCCAAAATCCAAGTCCAAACTTTAGTCAATTCGTCCTCTATTTGCTCCCACATATGGCTGTTATAGAAGAGAGATAATGACGAGTGAGTGATCAAATGAAGTGCCACATCATGTATATATATACAAGTTGAATGGGTGAATTTGACCAAAGGACACACCCTTTCATGGTGGGGCCAGCTTGACTTCTTGAGCCTACATGATGCTCAAATTTAAAATTTATTTTATTTTAATTTCCATAATTCTTATAAGCTAACTTAGGAGGCCTCTTGTCATGTAGGAATACCTCTTTATGCTACACAAAAATCAACACTCCCTCTTAGTGAGGGAGGTATTCTCCTTGGCTGCAACAAATTTCCCCTTAGCTAAAATTTCTCCTCCATAAGAAAAGTTCATGAGCTTGATATGTTGATGTACGTCTATAGATAATTTCATCCTAGAGTGGCAAATGTGAGTATCCAGGGCTTTTTACCTTGCCAAAATCCTTTATGGCTCCTTAGGAAAATTTATCAATCTCCTCTAGTAAAAGTCCTTTTTGACCGAGCCAAGTCCTAGCTTCTCAAGAGAGAATCTTTCCTCAGACCATTCACCCTCATCCAAAATCCTTTATGGCTTCTCAGATGAATTACATTTGTCTCCTCTTGTTAAATTCCTTTATGACCTAGCGAAATCCTTCTGGCTTCTTAGGAGAAGATCTATCCAATCATGTAATTTCCCTGGGCCATTCACCTATGGTCAAAGTCCTTTATGACCTAGCCAAGTCCTTTTGGCTTCTTAGGTGAATGTATCCATCTCCCTTGGTCATAGTCCTTTATGACCCAACCAAACTCCTTTATGGCTTCTGGAGATGGTCTGACCTAATCCTACAAAGACATCAACCCTCCCTCTCAATGAGGGAGACATTCTACATCACACCAAGCTTGTATCTGAAGTATAAAAACTTCACTCTGGATAGAGGCTTGGTGAGAATGTCTGCAATCTACTTATCTGTGGATATGTGCTGGAGCTCCACTGCTCCTTTCTGCACCATGTTTTGGATGAAGTGACCTAATCAAAGAGTCTTGCAAGAAGCTTTCGAAGTCATACTACTTCATTGTTGAGAAATTAATGTATATAGAAATTAGGGTATTGATTCTTCATTTCTTGATAATTACCTGTGATATGTGTTGGCCCTTAATATTTTATTATTTATTCTTTCATCAAGAAATTGCCAAATCGTAAATGTATGAAGATCACAAGAACAAAAGACACAAGATGTAGCTTCTAAGCTAGGTAAAAACCCCTCTCCTAGGGAAAACCCGATCAAACTCTTCTTATTATAGAACCAAATAAAAATGAGACATCTAAGACCTTCGAACCAAGACTTTCTCCAATCACCATGTCATCCCTTCAAAAATTCCTCCTTCAACTCAACAAAAGTCAATGAAATTCAAGCTTCTACGATTTGGTCAAATAAGAATCTCAACTCCCTGTAATTTTCGGTTTTGCAATTTTTGGCCTCTAGTAGAATTTCAGAAACCCTAGCTTTTCATGTATGAGAGATTCCAAGCAAAAAATTTAGGTTTTTGTCCTTCTTTTGACTTCTCTTCTTCTTTATGACTTTCACACCTTTCTTCTTCTTATTGAAGATCAAATGAGAGTGTGACAAGGAGGTCGAATTCATCATCTATATATAGCCTTCTTCAATGGTCGAATAAGCCTCTTCTAGGTCGACTTCTCTTGGGAAAGGCCAACTTGGTGATGGAGGTCTTTTAGACTATCTTGACACAAAAATAAAATTTTATTTTATGATACAAATGCCCAAGAAGGGTCTTATACATATAATAAGGACTCTTTTGACTCAAGTAAACCCTAGGTGCATGAAGAACATGCTTGACCTAGTTGACAAATAAAAAGGAGCATGAAACCCATGCTTCAAAAATAATTTTATTTTTCCTTTTTAATTTTTTTATGATAAATATATTATGATACAAATGAAATAAAAATTATGAACACTAAGTATAGTCACATTTCTCAACACTCCCTCTTAACTAGGGATATATTCATAATTACACAAATGGTACAAGGATGATCTCAAGTTGAAATGTTCTAAGAAGAGTATTACAATCAACATATACAATGTTAGAGATATTGATACCATCTAGGCTAACTTCCAAGGTATCAAGCCATCAAGGGATCTAGGTGCCATCTAGGCTACCTGCCAAGGTACCAACCCAACATAGATCTAGGTGTCATCTAGGATTCCTACCAAGACACCAACAGTTACAAGGATCTAGGTGTCATCTAGGCTACCTGATAAGACACCAACAACATGGATCTAGGTGTCATCTAGGCTACCTGCCAATACACTAGGTGTCATCTAGGATACCTGCCAAGACACCAACTCAACAAGGATCCAAGTGTCATCTAGGCTACATACCAAGACACCAATAACACGAGTCTAGGTGTCATCAAGGCTACCTGCCAAGACACCAACTCAATAAGGATCTAGGTATCGTCTAGGATACCTACCAAGATACCAACCCTAACAATACCATCATACAGGCTATTCCGCATAAGGTACAACAACTCATCATCATGATCTAGTCAACATCTCAACCTTATGGTATACAAATTAGTACATTTTTGTCATCACCAAGCTCAAACTTCCAGAAATATTTATCCTCAAGGAGTACCAATCTCAAATGCTTACCCAATTCTAGTCCTCTCCTCATGGCCTTCACTAGATGTATGACTGTTAGTCCCAACCTAGTGCATGTCACATGAAGTATGTCCATCATCACTCCCTCTCAATTAAGGAGGATATACACAAAAGAGAATATATACAAGCTCCCTCTCAACTAGGGAGATGTGTCCAACATCAACTACTTTGTTCTTCCAGTGGAAATCATAGTAGTAGTAGCTACATAGGCTCCTCCTTTTGCATCATTATGTCATTATAAAAATTCAACCTTCCTGAACATCATTGAGCCATCCTCCATACTTGTGACGAGGTTCAGGGTATCAATATTTCACATCACTTTCGTCTTTTCATCATCAATGAAGGCATTATATTGATAATTTTCAAACTTCAAGTTGATCATAGATTCCTTATGAAAGTGATCTCCTTGTTGTTTTATGAACTTGACCTTCAGGTTATCTTCTCGCACTGCTACCTTTTAATCCCAAGATGAACACATCTTGACTTCATAGTTTCCAAATATGTAGAGCTTGCCTCAACATTCTCATCATGATGACCTTCAGAGCATCAACATTCTTATGATCCATCTCCACATTAATCTTCCATCATGCATCAAAGTACCCAAGGATCAAGCTTGATTACCAAACGGTAATATCTTCCTTGGAGTAGTCATTGTTAACTCCCTTCTTTTCTTCTGGAGACTATACTTGATATTGATCAACACTGTTATATTCATACAATCCTTGATTTCATGTAATCGTCTAGTCATCATAGGATTGCTTCTTATTCTTGTTAAAGATAAGTTTCCTTTTCCAAGAAAAGAAAGATCTTTTGTTAGCATTAATTCCTTCAGTGTCCTTACAAATCGCTCCTTCCATCACCATTTTCAGCGATCAATAAGCACGAGTGTGATTTGATTTGATCTTCCATTCTTCTTATCTTGCTTTCTTTATTATGTACCCGCAACATTCACCGACAAGTATAACCAAACAATATGGTTTCCATGATTTTTGAAAGTGTGCTTCTAGGATTTTGGTTACAAACCGTAGATATTCATGACCCAACCCTTATTAGGGTTATTATCAGAAACATCTATTCCTAGGATTTTCAAATTCAAGTCCCATCTAGGGATTACGAACCCTAGATACCAAAAATCTATAAAGTCTACAAACCCTAGATCTCATATTCAAAAAGGATAGGGTTTCTTTAGAGGGAACAACTTAGTTAGGGTAAAGTTATTCTAGCTTAATCCTAAACTTCTAAGGTTAATTCAATCTAAGGTATAGAAACCCTAGAAGACTACGATCCTTAGAAGTCATATAGTCATTAAGACTTATCACAAATGAAAAAGTCAACAATCTTATAAAGATCATACCGACATTAAAGACCCTTTACAAATAAGCAATGCATTTAGAAATTATGCGTACATTTGCAGATTTTACTTGTACTCCATTATTAATTTGAGTACTGTACTATATTGTAAATTCTAGAGGTTGCTTAAAAATCTGACTTCTCATTCAATTCTTTTTTCCAACCAGGTCTTCATTCATTGATCTCAGTCCTTCGTTCTCCCAGATAGTTCGCCTTCAAGTTGTCATTCATTATGTATAGGAGTCTTTAAGTGGAGTCACTGCTTTAAGTATTTATGCTTCATAAGGCTTCAAATATTTTGATATGGTCCTTGTTGCTACATGTACTGGTGTCACATACATTAGCTTCACAAATTTATCATATTGTTGTTCTTCCATAGTGCTTTCAATTTTAAATTAAGATACGAGCCATAAAGGTGAATTATGGAAAGGTTTGTCTTCAAGAGAGATGTCTTGGCAATGCCTTCATTTATTAGATGAACCACATAATTTTGATTTATTTTTCTTCAGACCACAATGCACATTATTGTCTTTCATCCCTCAGGTCCATAACTTCGTTGCTATAGATATGTCTTGATTCGTGTTGCAGAAGAATAACACGCAGGGTCCTCACATTTATTTCAAATTGTGTCATAATCCTCCTTTCATTTATCACAAATCTATTATAGATTTGCATCATAGAGATATTGTTATGCATCACAAATATAGTGTCACAAGTCTGTAGCTCGTATTAGGAGAGAGATGTCTTAGGAACAGAAATTCACTTTCAGATCTCATGTCACAAACTTTGACCTTCTTTATGCTTGATCTTTGTTTTTCAAGTTATATATATATATATATATATATATATATATATATATATATATATATATATATATATATATATATATATATATATATATAAAGAGCTTGTATAGTTGATTCAAACTATGATCAAGTCATTACAGAACTTGAAATGATGCCACAAAATTTTGTATAGTACTTTGTTCATAGAAATGTTTCGGTTATGTGCTCGGATATTGGACATTTATTTTGTTTCTTGGTGTCATAAATATACCTTCCAATATTTGTCATGCTATTTTGTGCTTCTGTTGCATGTCATATAAACTTTTGTCACACACACACACACACACACATATTGCCACAGTGATTTTCATCACATGCTCACATGAGCTTGTGTTAGAACTTACATTTGTATGAATTTGTATCACTTGGCCTTGAGTCTTTATAAATGGAAAATGATATACACTTTTGGATGTCATATAGCCACTATCTTTCTATAGCTTGCATTATATGGTTCACATTTTCTTGTAACTATCTTCAAGTCTTTTTGTTCACAAAAATTCCATAGAGATATAATACTTGGAGAAGGAGTATATATCGCAAAGATATAACATAGGATACAAATGCTAATACAAGTGTTTATATTCAACTCTTATCTATGCTTACAACAAAGATTTTTCATATCAGAGATCTGACCTTTCACAAAAAGAGTATGTTACATATCTTTGTATTCCCCTTGAGCTCGGATAGGTGCTTCACACAGAATCAATGAATTCATATGTCTCAGTTCTTGACTACTGTCTCTTGATTCCTTTGCTCCTTTTTGACTTCTTTAGGGATTCACTCACAATGCTTTTGTCTTTAAGTCTTCTTCTCTACAGAGATGTATATCTTCAGTTAAGCCAACATGATGTGATCTTCTATCCGCCTTCCCTCCACCTTAGCTCTGATACCATGTTGAAAAATTAATGTATATAGAAATTAGGGTATTGATTCCTCTTCTCTTGATAATTACTTGTGATATGTGTTGGCCTTTAATACTTTATTATTTCTTCTTTCATCAAGCAATTACCAAATCATAAATGTATGAAGATCACAAGAACAAAAGACACAATATGTAGGTTCATAGCTATTATAACATTCTTTATTTTTGATAATTTAATTTTTATTTATAAAAGAGGGTATAAAAAAATATAGAATAAAAAAAATGAAATGAAAAATGAAAAATAAAAAAAAGAAATGAAATGAAACCCCATCAAAAGAAAATCAGAATTTGTACAAGTGAGAAAATTTAAATGCCACTTCAAAAGAATAAATTACATTGTAAATAAACTAGGGTTTTGTGTGCAGCTTGTTTAAAATGCCACAACTTGATGTTTTGATTTGAATCATATAGTTTAATCATGATTAAATCATTTAAATTTATGTTTTAGATTAGTGAATAAGTTCAACAAATTGTTTAATCTTGGTAGAACATCATTATATATGATAGAATAGAATAAATGATGGCCTAACATGCTCAAAATTTGGCCAAATGATGTATTAGATTAGGGTTACAAAGAAATCAGGCAAGAAATTGGTTGTTAGTCCAAATGCACCAAAATTTAGATTAAGATTGCTTTGATTAGGACTTAATTACCTATTAAAGGTGATTAATTTTGTATAAATAAAAATTTATGATGTTTTTAACCAAAGTCATAAAACGACAAAGGAAATTTGTTGTGAAGCACTAACGAGTCGATACCTTTGGACGGTGATCCTCTTCCTCACCCAGATCAATGGCAGGGAAGCCATTTCGCACCTGCTTTGACCATTGCTCGATAATGGCAAGGGGGAGGGGTCTGAAAAGCGGTTTCCATTATGGCGGGCCCATTGAAACGTGACACTCCCTCCTTACTTCGCACTCCCCCCACTCATTACCACTTACCGCTACACCCCCCTCCGAAATCCGCTCATCCTACTTCATTCATACGTCATCCTGCCAACTGTTACCTTCATTTCCTGCGCCTTCTGTCCACTAATCCTTTCATTCCACCTATCCGTTCTAGCTTCCCATTAGCCATCAATGAGCACCCTCCTGTTTGGTAACGGTTCCCTCCTAATGGGTATGCACTTCCTCGTTATAAATAAATCCCTCATCCCTTTCACGTGTTTTCTCTGGTGCTATTTCATTTCTGCTAATAGGTTTTCAAAATTTGACTGCTCTCTACACCTACTTTGCGACATACCCAGATTTACCTTCAAAACGAAAGCTTCTCTTTGTTAGGTATTCTTACTCCTAACCCTCTGTTATTTCCTCCACCCATTTTTGCAAATAATGGCACCAAAAGGAAAGGACCATCCCTTTGGTAGTAAAAACTCATCGCAGGAAAATCCCAAAGTCACTGATACCCTAAATCTTGACTACATTCCCTTAACTAACCAATTTTTCAAAACTGTAGAGACAATTGCGAATTCAATATGTTTGAATTGCGTTATTGGTTAAAACAAACTTATTAGGATTGAGAAGATGAAATTAGCCTATGGGAATCTTTATTTCCCATGTTCATGTTTCCTCAGACCCATCCATTTCCTAACTTAGTCATGTGGTTTCAAGCTAAGTACAATCCCTTGCAAACAACTGTGGTAGCTCAGAATGGAGACATTATGATATCTATCACACCTGAAACCATCAATAAAATGCTTCTTATCCCTGAGAATGATTCCCTTATATTTTTCTCCACTGTCGTCCTCATGGATCTATACCATAAGCTCACTTTCCCCCAAAGAGCTTAAAGTTTTGAGATCTTTCTTCGAGAAGATGCTAAACTTCCTAAAAGTAACCCTCCTTATCCAACATCCATGTTCCCTAATAGATCTAAACACATCATTTCCTTAGTTTCTTTCTTGTTAGGTTACTAAACATATCAATGAGTAGATGAAGCTATTATAGGTTATTTATTCATCTTCTCCAAGGAACACAAACCAAATTTCAAGTATAATTATAGTCAATTTTTGGCTGAAAGTATGCATGAACAATTAATGAAAATCATTACTGAAGGAGTATTCAAGTATTTTTCTGTATTAGTGCATATGATTCCTTTTCAACAAGGAGACATGTTATTAAATAATGAATCCATACAGGTGAGGAGAGTTTTAGATAGAAGAGGAATGACCTGTTATAGAGTTTTGTAAATCCAACGTTTCGGACTACTAAGTGAGTCCATCATCAAGGGATGCGTCAATAGATATTCTAAAAATATTAATAATGTATCTATGAGCTATATTTTAAGTTTTTTTTTTTTTTTTTCACTTCTGGTTCACGGATACCATGGTCAGTGGTCTGCTACGTCCAGGATCGAAAGTCTCTAGGGTGGACCCCACCCGAAGGGGGTCACACCCCTCGGCCATCACAGACCTAACCCCAAGGGCTTTCGGGTTTCGACCCTGTGACCTCCCATTGGCGAGGCCCCAGCTTGACCGATTGAGCTAACCCTTGGGGCTTAGCTATATTTTAAGTTATATATATATGTTATGAAATAAATAATCTAAGAAATTAGGTTGGCCATTATCCATTTAGTTTGTTAATATTCAAATTTTTATTTTTATTATTTATTTTAATGAATTAGTTTATTAATTATTAATTTGTTTAATTAATTCCCTAATATAATTATTAATTAATTAATTCTGAATTTGTTTAGTTAATTAATTAATTTGTTTAATTTATTAATTAAAATTGTTTAATTAATTAATTATTAAATTTGTTTAATTAATTAATTAAATTGTTTAATTAATTCCTTAATTAATCCCCTAATTAATTAATTAGATTGATTGATTAATTAATTAATTTGTTTAATTAATTAATTAATTTCATTTAATTAATTCCCTATAATTAATTTTTTATTTGTTTAGTAAAAAATTAATTTGTTTAATTAATTAATTAAATTATTTAATAAACTAATTGTTTAGTTAATTATTAATTTGTTTAATTAATTAATTAATTAGTTTAAATAATTTCAATATAATTATTAATTATTAATTTGTTTAATTAATAAATTTTTTTAATGAGGTGATTAAATTATTAAAAGGGATATGAGATAATTATTGATTTTTTAAGATTTCAAGTAAGGGTTTCCAGGTGTTGCCTATAACTTTACACAAGCAAGATGATCAACAAGTAAGTCAATCAGTCACACAATAGACCTCATTGATAAAGAGGAACTCAACTGAGTTCAAATTTTCAATTTTCATTGATTGTTTTATTCATCCAGTCGCACAAATTCTCAGTAGCCAGAGTGAGCCTAGAATCAGTCCTCAAATTAAAAGAATCCTACACCTGAGTGACCAAGCTAAGATAGGAGACTAGTATCTTTACCAGAATTACATAGAAATTAGGGAGTATGGTTGTGAATTAGCTCCATACAAATTGCCCAAATATGTTCCAATGAGAATTTTCTCTCTGAACATAGTCACTGATCAAACTGGAACTATTACCTCAAAACGGGTACTTGAGCCCAAAAAAAAAAACATGAAAAAACACCTTGAAATCGAAAAGTGTTGATGCCAAAATAAACTTTAAATTTTTTATTTTTTATTTTTTTATTTATTTTTTTTCAAAGTAAATTTTCAATATTTTTTAAAAATAACAGCAAAAAACAATAAAATCCATTTTGTTTGGTGCAAAAAACACCTTGAAATCGCAAAAGTGTTGATGCCAGAATAACGGTTTTTTGTTTTGTTTTGTTTTGTTGTACATTTTCAACACTTTTTAGTAATGATGTTAAAAACAAAATATAGTAACTGAAAAATTTTAAATTTCCAATGATTTTCAAGCATGACATTAACGATAAAATATCACGTCTTTGAAAACCCTTAAAATCCAACGATTTCTAAGCATGACATTAAATTTAAATTATCATTTCTTTCAAAAGCCTTAAAATTCCAGCAATTTTCAAGCATGATGCTAAGAAAAAATATTTATAATTGTTTTCAGCGATAACATTAAAGATAAAATATAACGATTTAGAAAAATATTAAAAATCTTGACAATTTTTCAACCATTGAATTAAAACCAAAGATTATGACTACAAAACAATCTGAAATTTTCAAAATATTTTAAAAATGACATTATGGAAAAAGATTATGGCTAAAAAAACTTTAAAAATGAATACCTGAATGAAAGAGTTATTATACCAAGAGTAATTTTTTTTAAATCCTAAATGTATAGCGATTTTGAAATTTTAGCCTAACACAACTTGATACATTGCGTTATTTTTTTAAAATCAACTATCAAATTGACACGCAGTGTAGGTGAGCTCAACCCATTGTAATGAAAACTTAAAGACCAACCATGAAATTAACACATTGTGGGGCAGATTCGATTAATTATAACGAAAAATTTAAATTCAACTATCAAATTGCACATAAGGGGATCGGGTTACTAGACAAATCTCGACACAGACCCTATATATATATATATATGAGAGATACATAAGAAAAAAACCAAATATTGAAAAAAAGACAATTAAAAAAACACAAAAATACAAAAGAAAGAAAGAAAAAAATCAAATATTGAAAAAAATTTAAAAAATAATAACAAGTAATAAAACGTAAAAGACATGACAAAAAAATCAAATATAAAAAATATATAGAAATGCAAAAATTCAAATATTGAAAAAAAACCAATTAAAAAAACCACAAAAATACTTAAAAAAACAAAAATTCAAATATTTAAAAAAATAAAAATAATAATAAGTAATAAAACATAAAAAAAAACATGACAAAAAAATCAAATATAAAAAATATATAGTAATGACATAGAAAAACTATAAAATGTAAAAAAAATTAATCATATTATGTTAAAAAAAATAAAAAAATATTTGGCCACCCCTAGGCACAATCGGGGTGGCAATGGACGATTCATGACAAAAAAATAAATTAAATATCATAGAATATTAAAAAAAAAAACCATAAAAATGTAAAAAGAAAAACAGAATTAACTTGTAAAAACAACAAATTTAAATAAATAAATAGATAAACAAAACAAAAAATATAAAAATATATAAAAAAACATATATATATATATATATATAATGTAGGAAAAAATAAATAAAAATAAAAACCATTTTTTAAAGGTAAAAATAAAAGCATCATTTAAAAAAATGGCTAAGTAATTACCAAAAAAAAAATAAAACTAAAGAAAAAAAATTAAAAATATTGAATTTTAAAACATTATATTATAAAATTTAAATTATAAAAAAATAAAAAATAAAATAACAATTATTTAAATTAAAAATAAAAATAAAAAATAAACAATTAAAATAAAAAAATAAATTTAAAATTAAAATTAAAGAAAAAACAAATTAAAAAATATTCAAATGAAAGAAAAAACATTAAAAAAAACAATTATTTTTTTATTTTTATTTAATACCCCCATCCCCCCTCGTTCAGTCCCACCACACCACCCCCTCACTCCCGCTCCCCAACTCCCCCTCCTCCGCTCTCTCCTCCCCTCCTCCACTCCCGACCCCATACACTCCCTCCCCATGGGTCCTCCCCTCTCTCCTCCCCTGATCGCTGCCCCCCACACTCTCCCCTCCTCCCTCCCTCACTCCCCGTCCCCTCTGCAGCCAGCCCTCCCCGGCCCCCAGCGAGCGGCCTCTTGGCCGTTGGCTAGGGGCTCGGGCGGGCGCCCCCCGGGGGGGGGGGGGGGGGGGGAGGTGCTGCACAATAACAGAGAGCTTGTAGAAAGAGAGATCTCTAGCGACTCGAATGCCCAAATGGCGATACATTTTCTTTATTTATAGGATTTCAAGAGAGCATCCAGTCTCTTCTCGAAATCTGACCTGTCTACATAAAGTGTACAAACTATAGATCTCAAATCTAAACTTTTTTGTAGATTCTCTGAAATGTGGGTCAAGTCCCACCAAAAGTTGGAGAAGTGCTCCAAGTTTCAGATATTCGTCCGGAAAGTTAACCTAAGATTTTACTTTGGAAAATTTTACACAGTGGAGATTCTTGAGGAGGAATCCACGAAAACAAGTAAACCATGCATCATTCATGAGAGTAAGTAAACTGTGCACCATACTACATAGAGGAGATTCTTCACAGGTGAATCCCTCGAAAGTCGAGAAAGATGAAATGAGAGTCTACCAATCCCGTCCTTTCACACTTCTGTCATAATCATATTCATAATCAGAATCAATGGGTACTTCATGATGAGGATCAAGATTTATCCCTGGTATGATTTGAGTGACCCGAGGTGGCTCATGTCCAAAGCAAGCTGAAAAGGAAGAAGATGCCATAAAAGGATCACAATTGGCTGGTAGAATACCAATTTCTCCAAAAAAATCGATGTTGATTTTGAAGTAGTGCCCTGTTCGGGAGTTGTCGGGGGTGATCAATACTATGGTACCTTGATAAATAAGATCATATCTAAAGATATCATATCTCAAACTGTCTTCTTCCATATCTTAATGAAGAAAAGATAAAGTCCAACGTGGGCTACTTTACCAAAATTATATTTCTTTGGAACAAATGAATACATCAGTAAATCCATCCATTAGCTCCAATGTCTGAAAGGGGAACGACATCTTCACAATAGATTACAATAAACATTCTCCCCCAAGCTCTGGCATATTGCAGAATTTCATAATAATCCATCCAAGTTATACTTGGATCAAAGACGTAAACAATTTTTGGGTGGTTTTCTTTGGCTTGACCAAAATAGATGTGATTACTATTAATGAGGCTCCAGTTGATGTTTTAACTGTGTCTCCCATTCTCAGAATTGAACCATTTTTCTAAAATCATTTTCTGGATCTCTGATGGAAGTGATAAAATCTTTTGCGAAAAATAATCCCAACAGAACTGATAATGGCATGATGGACATAAATTGATTTGAGATTGCATTTTAGAAGAAATTTCTCCTATCTCAAACTTTTTGATGGATATAACCTTTAGATCTCTTGTCCCTTCTCTGGTCATCATATCAGCAAGATAGTTTTCTTTCCCTGCTTTGTAGATAATATCAAAATCAAATCCTTCGAGCCAGAGTGCCCATCGTAGGACTCGGGAATTCCCTTGTTCTAACAATTTTTTATTTTGTAGCATACCTTTCATATGTTTGAGATCTGTCTTGACAGTAAAATGCACACTTTTTAGGAAAAGGCAAAATATTTTAATCCCATTCTTGACAGCTAGTATTTCTTTATGTGAGGATGGATATTTTAACTTAGTCGACGAAAATGTTCCTGAAGCATAAGCACAAATCTCATCTCTCTTATGATGCTTTTGTAGAAGAATAATAGCCCAACAAGAGTCAAAAGCATTAGTTTCTAGAATGAAAGGTAAATCTTGTTCTGGAAGGGATAAAGATGGCAAATTCTTGATTTTTTCTTTGATGCACTGGACTGCTTCAGTCATTTGTGGTAGCCATACTAAATCCTTTTTCAATCTTTGCTGGAGAATTCTGGTGTCCTTAGCTTGTTCTGGATAGAATTGCTGGATATAGTTCAAACATCCTAAGAATCTTTGGACATATTTGATATTTGGAAGCTGGTCTAGAAATATTAACAGAGATTGCAGAAAACGAGGTTGTTGTTGTATCTTCCTTTGGGAAATATATAATCCAAGATATTCAATCTTGGTTTGGGCAATGATAAAATTATCCCGAGTGGGAGATAGGACTAAGCCATGCTTGAAAACAACATGATAAAATGGTTCCATATGCTTTTTATGTTGTTGTATGTCTCTGCTAAAACCTAACAAATCATCAATATATACAATAACAAAATCAAAATCATGGAAAATATCCTCCATGCATTTCTGAAATTCAGAAGGTGCATTCTTCAGGCCAAAAGGCATAACTGTCCATTGGTATTGTCCTCCTGGGACAACAAAGGTAGTCTTATACCTATCTTGAGGATTTATGCCTATCTTCCAGAAACCACTTTTCAGATCAAATTTGCTAAACACATTAGCTCCTGAGATTTTTACAAGTATGTCTTTGCTGGGTAGAGGATACTTGATGGGTTCTAGTGCTTCATTTAGTGCCTTGTAATTGATCACCAACCTCCTTTTCCCTCTTTTAGGTTCTGAGTGCTTGTTGACATAGAAGGTTGGGCATGCCCATGAACTCTTGCAAGGTTCAATCAATCCCTTGTCCAAGAGTTGTTTGATTTCTTGTTGGCACAACTTTTTCTCTGTAGGGCTCATGTGGTTGGCTGAGGCCTTTTGTGGTTTGTGATCAGACCCTGTCCTGAAAGGAAGTGAAACAAAGTACTTTTCTCGGAACCAAAATGCATTAGGATGCTCTGCTGTGCATTCTTTCCGAAGCTTACATGCAATATCTTTGAGAACTTCTTGCCCATGTAGCTCAGCATGTTTGACAATATTTTTTATTTTTGATAGGTCTTCAATAGCTTCCATGACTGTATCCACATTATCAGGAGGAATCCTGATAGAGTATGTATTTGTTGCAGGGACAGATACTTTCTCATTTTGGACACTGAATGTGATTTGGTCTTTATCAACAATCATGGGCATGTGTCTCTTTACAAAATATTGACCAAGAAGAATATCAGATCTAGTGTTGTAATTATACAGAGTAACATATACAATTGTTGAAGAAATATATATAGGAAAATCAGGAGCTACATAAGAAATCTTCATGAGTTGTTTGTTAATAGCTTTGAAATGTACCTTTGTTGGTTGCCAATAATAAGCTGGGATAGCCTTGTATTTGCAGCAACTACTCATGGCTCCTGTATCAATTTGGGTGTCTAACTGGTAGCTTTTGAATCCTGGTATTTTGATGGAAACTGGAATGACCATCCTGTCTCCAATGCCACTGATTTCTTTCACTGGTTCTTCTTCTGTATTCAACCCAGTTGTTGTGTGTGCTTTGTAAAAATAGACGATACAAATTTGGAATTGAGTTTGTCTAGTTTTTGGACTTTAATTTGAATTTGTTCTGCTATGCTGACCAATTGTTGTCTATCTCTTCATAGACTTTCTTCAAGTATTCTGATGTCTATTAGGACAACATCGTGGCCTGATTCTCTGTTGGGCTTTGGTGCAGATTCTGTTGTAAACCATTCTGTAGGATCAAGGTCTTCATGAAGCTGGGATTCCATAGTCAGTGCATTAATTTTCTCTTGGATCCATCTCCTTGGGATAACTAGGCTTGGATTGAGAGAATCCATCTGCCTTTGGAGACTGGCTATATATTGTTGAGTATTATTAAAAGAAAACATAAGGCAATCAGAGAGATATGTACAATCACCTTCACTTGTAGCATCATCTATTACTAAAATTTTCTGAAATGCATTTTCAATGTCACTATCAGAGTCAATATTTACAGAAAAGTATTCAAACTCAGAATTTGATTTGGAGACTAAATCCCAGTCAGCTGGATTATGTGAAGAGCTAAACAATTCCATAAATTTGTTGTAGATCCCTCTTTTTTCCATTTCTGTATATTTATTTCCTAGTGATGTTTTCTCCCGCAGATGAAACATTTTGATTCTCTAGTTGGTTTTGATCTCCTTCTGAATACATATCTATTCTTGGGGAATTTGCTTCCTTGATACTCTTTCTGTTTGGAATGGTTATGGAATATACATATTGGGCTGGAGCACTTACACTTTTGTCTTTGGGATATATGAGAACTCTTATTGGAGGAGTTCTTAAAACATCCAAAGTGGTAAGTTTCTGAGAAAGAGTTGCAAAGATTAGGACTAAAACTTAGCTTCTTCTTGACATTCTTTCAGGTCTTATAAGCTGCACACTCATTCCTAAGAATTTGAAGAATATGCTATTCTAAAGAAGCTAAGGATAGAGTATCTATTGAGATACTTTGAGAAGATAGTGCCTGGTGAACAAGCTCTGGAATTTTTCCGGGCATTGATGTTATATAATGATGCAGATATGCAATATTTTGGTGGTCTCGGATTTTATAGTACAACCTTTTGCATGGTGAAATAGTATTCATCTAACAAATATTGGCTACGCAACCTTTGACTCATGAACATTTGTTCATAATGGCCTAAATCTGTTGATATAGTACCAAGAAACTCATGGGATAATGCCATTAACATTGCTTCAAGGGGATCTTCATTGTCTAAAATTGCAAGTTGTTAATATCTTTTTAATGTTTCCCACCAAAGTCTTGCATTACCTGTTAGTGCCCATGTCACCTGTATGACTACATCCTTCCATGTGGCTTTGAGGTTAGATTTTCTCTGAATGGCCCATGCATTAGTCCTTTATAGTAAGATTAGTGTCTGATATCTGTTCAAATAGTCAAAATTAATAAAAAAAGTCTGGTCCTTGGCTACTGAGAGTAGGAGTAGTTTCTTCTTCAGCTTTTGTTGACGACATGAAATGAGCCCATTTAGAAAATTTACTGAGATCCAATATCAGACCCTAAAGTTGTTGGAGCTTTATGTGAGAAGTGAAATGATTCATTTCTTTTATGTTTAGAAGACTCACCAGTGTCTTCTTGTCTTGCCATCTTGATTTCATAAGTTTTGAATCTTTCTAACTTGGTTTTAATTAGATCTAGCTTTTCTCTAGCTAATCTGGCTCCATCTGTTATTCTTGTAGTATCTACAAATTCATCAGAAATAGCTTTCAAGGATAAGGTAGAAGATGACTTAGAATTTTTGAAGTAAGAAAACTTCAGGCCTTCAGCTTCGACTTCTTCATAGTTGGGAGGAGATCTGGGTCTAGGCAAAGAGTCTTGAAAGCTAGACACTGCCTTACTGATAACTCCTAATTGAGTTATGATTTCTTTTAATTGCTCCTCTTGCACATTCTGATGAGCATACATAGTATCATATGTCTGATGTATCATTCTGACATGATTTTTGACTTCAAGAACATCTTTGGCTAAATCATCTAAGTTTTGAGCCAAACATATAGACTGATAATTATTGTAATTGAGCAATTTGACTGGCTCGGTAGGTTCAGCTTCTGAAGATGATTGATAATGTAAGAATTGAAGATCACTTTGAACAGAACCATTTTTGAATTTTGGGGCGGTATTTGTTGGCTCTCATGAAGTGTGATTCTGTTTCCAGTTTTTTCTTTGGGAAGACTATACATTTTTATGTCATATGTGGGAATCATGACATAATCAGGACAATCTGAATGTTGACCATGGTGTGACTGAAAATTGGATGGAGTATTAATAGTATGATATTTCTTTTTGGTATTTTTTGTGTTATTTTGGAAATACACACATGCCTGAGAAGAAATGGATTTATGCATTTGTACATGACTACCAAAACTAGTAGTAGGTATAGTAGAAACTGACAATCTTGGAGGAATAGGTGTTTTTTCAAGTTTTGCTGACAAACTTCGATTTAATGGATTAGGATTCTGGAACCTGAGACTAGTTCGACCATCTCCTATGGGTACAACTCTCAATTGGTGGTATGTGTTAGCTAATTGGGGATAATTTTGAGAGAGAGGTTGGTATGAACTTGACCATTCTTCAGGTAGAGTTAGCTCACTAAATCCAATCTGGAGTGGAGTTGCATTACCTAGGCCGACTATAACTCCCTCTTTGAGTGCTCTTTTATGCAGTCTGGAATTTATAGGGGCATGCTTGATGTGACAAAACAGATACAAACTGTGGTATGAAGTTGAGCTATCTGGGTATTAGGAGCAAAGTTAAACCCATGGAATTGAATAAAGGCTTGCAGGAATTCATTAATGTAAGGGTCTGTCAATGAGACCTGATAGCGAGGGATTACTGATGACCATGCAGGACCATTATTTAAAGGACTTTGAAAACCTCCTATTAATGCATCATTAAAATCATTAGCTCTGGAATCAAGGACACAAGTTAAGCATGAAGTATTTAGTCTAGGTTGCACAAGAGGATTGATTCCGAACTATATAAGCCCAATATGAATGTATTTAAATCCGTTTTCAAGACCCCACTCTACATCTTCCTTATGGATCAAAGGAACCTGGTAGACTTGCTGAGACAAGGAAATGGGAATATTTACAGAGGAAAATCGGAAGAGACTAGCAGCTCTGAATTTAAACACGAGCATATTATATATCTTATCCACATCAATATATGAAAGTTGGTTTGTGTTCTTTAGAGAAGATGGATAGATAACCTAGAACAACTTCATCTACCCATGGATATGTTTAGTAACCTAACAAGCAGGAAACTAAGGAAATGATATGTTTAGTTCTATCAGGGAACATGGATGCTGGATAAGGAGGGTTCTTTTTAGGAAGTTTAGTATCTTCTCGATAGACTTGTAGAGCCAAACCAAGGTAGAGGTAGAAAGGGTTACCTGTTGTAGGCGAAAGCGGAAGGTCATATGTTGTGATAAGTCCCTGTTGAAGACCAGTTGAGGTTGTGTTTTGGGCGTGAAGGCATTAGACCACAAATTGCAAAGTATTCTTGCGATTTTTCAGGTGTCTCTTACTTTCTCTCTTTGGATAATATGGATTCTAGGAAAAATTATCTGTTTTCTGAAACACATAAAGAAGCACATGAGAAAAAATGGTCTTGGTTGTCTCGGTTATTAAATAAGGAAAATAAGGATGTATTGTATAATACACGAGTTATCACTCAAGAATTTGATCCTTAGCCAAACTGGACTCTCCTAGATATTGATGTGGATAAGATATATAATATGCCTGTGTTTAAATTCAAAGCTGCTAGTCTCTTCCGATTTTCCTCTGTAAATATTCCCATTTCCTTGTCTCAACAAGTCTACCAAGTTCCTTTGATCCATAAGGAAGATGTAGAGTGGGGTCTTGAAAACGGATTTAAATACATTCATATTGGGCTTATACAGTTCGGAATCAATCCTCTTGTGCGACCTGGACTAAATACTTCATGCTTAACTTGTGTCCTTGATTCCAGAGAAAATGATTTTAATGATGCATTAATAGGAGGTTTTCAAAGTCCCTTAAATAATGGTCCTGCATGGTCATCAATAATCCCTCACTATCAAGTCTCATTGACAGACCCTTACATTAATGAATTCCTGCAAGCCTTTATTCAATTCCATGGGTTTAAATTTGCTCCTAATACCCAGATAGCTCAACTTCATACCATAGTTTGTATCCGTTTTGTCACATCAAGCATGCCCCTCTATAAATTCCACACTGCATAAAAGAGCACTCAAAGAGGGAATTATAGTCGGCCCAGGTAATGCAACTCCACTCCAGATTGGATTTAGTGACCTAACTCTACCTGAAGAATGGTCAAGTTCGTACCAACCTCTATCTCAAAAGTATCCCCAATTAGCTAACACATCCCACCAATTAAGAGTTGTACCCACAGGAGACGGTAGAACTAGTCTCAGCCCCGTGGACCCCCCCGCCCGCCTGCCCGGGCCCCCAGCCAGCGGCCAAGAGGCCGCAGGCCGATTCCCAAAATTGGCCTGCAGCCTCTTAGCCGCTCGGTGGGGGTTGACGCAAGTGGAGAGGGCCAGTTGGAGAGGGGATGGGGGGTGAGGGAAGGGGGCGGATGGGGGGTGGGGGAGGAGAGAGGGGAGGGCATGGGGGTGAGGGAGGGTGGCGCTCGGGGGAGGGGAGAGGGGAGAACGGGGGGGACGCAGGGTGTGGGGTGGGGAGTGGAGGAGGGGAACGAGAGAGGGGAGGAGGGGGGGCTAGGGTAGGGAGCCCGGGGGTCAAGAGGGAGAGGGAGGCGGTGCGGTGGGGCTGAGCGAGGGGGGAGGGGTATTAAATAAAAATAAAAATAAATTGTTTTTATTTTTTAATTTTCAAATTTGAATATTTTTTAAATTTTGTTTTTTTTAATTGTTTTGAAATATATATATATTTTTTATTTGAGATTTTGAATTTTTATTTTTTGAATTTTATTTTCTAATTATTATATTTAATTTTTATTTTCTTTTGTTATTTTGTTTTTTTTTTTTTTAATATAGGTTTTCTAAAATTTTAAAATTTGAATTTGTTATTTTTAGTTTAAATTTTTTTTTTTTGAATTTTTTTTTGAATTGTTGTTGTTTTTTTTTTTTTTTTGAATTTTGTTTTTTTTGTTTTTTGTTTTTTTAAATTGTTTTGAATTTTTTTTTTTAAGTTTTTGTTTTTGTTTTTTTGTTTTTAAATAATTCTTAAATTTTTATTTTATTTCATTTTCTATTTTTAATTTTGTTTATTTAAATTATTCAATTTAATTTAAAAAAAATATTTAATTGATTTTTTTATTTATTTTTTAATTAAATTTTAATATTTATTTATTTATTTTTAATTTTAATTTTTTTTTGGGTATTTTTTATGTTTTTTTTCCTAATGAGGTTTTTATTATTTATTTGTTTTTTTAATGAGGTTTTTATTATTTATTTGTTTTTTTTAACTTAAAGAAATGTTTTTAGATTTATTTTTTGGTTTATTTTGTTTTTCTTTAAATTATGTATATATTTTTGAAAAATTTTCATTTATTTATTTACTTTTTGCTTTTCCCGTTAATTTTGGTTTTTTTTTTTACATTTTTATAAGTTTTTTGTTTTTGTTTTTTGTTTTCATATATTTTTTTTGTATTTGATTTTTTTTTTGTCATGTTCTTTTAATTGTATTTTTATGTTTTATTACTAACATGAAAATCACCAACATTTAAAAAACAATTATGCACACTTAATTCATTAGAAAATTTAAAGTGTAAAAACTAAGCCCTCTAAACAAAAATGGTTGATGCTCATCAGCACTTTTCAAAATCAAGATGAAAATCACTAACAAAAAAAAATGTTCACACTTGATACATAAAAAAAATTAAAGTGTCAAAAATAAGCCCTCTAAAAAAATGTGTTGATGTTGCATCAACACTTTTCAAAATCAACATGAATATCACTAACATTTAAAAAAAATGTGTTGATGCTGCATCAACACTTTTCAAAATTAGCATGAAAATCACTAACATCGAAAAAAAAATGTTCATACTTGATACATAAGAAAATTTAAAGTGCCAAAAATATGCTTAAAAAAAAAGTGTATCATGGCATCACCATTTTTCAAAATCAGGTGATTTTTTGCTACCTCAAAAAAACAGGTACCAGTTCATTTTCTCATTTGATCACTAACTATGTTTTTGGAATATATAAGACAAATGATTAATATGGATGAGTTACATTTTATTTCAGGGAAGAGGAAATCTTAGTTTAAGATCAAATCCCAAGTGGGATCATTTATTTCTAATACCATATCAATAGACATTGAAGCAGACTCAATCCTCAGCCAGATGGGATTCCAACCAAGTTTCACCTTGTCTTATGACCCATTTAGTATAATCTCCAACTTAAGGGCAGAACTTCAAAACCACACCTTACAATCATACTCCAAGACTAGAGATTGAAAAGTACAGAAATCAAGAACAATGGGAGGAAAATACACTTCAGGAAGCAGAAGAACATACTTTACCTCCTTCTACCCTCTAGACTCCCACTTCTCAAAGCAAGTAGGAAAAGAGGCCAAGAGAAGAATATTCATCTTCAAAAAAGGGTGCAAAGGAATTCGTTATTTATCAAAAGAAATCAAATACTGACTCCAAAGGTACTACTATTCAAGGTCAGAAAGAGCCTATAATCATCAATTTGGATGATTCACAAGTTTCTACAGGGTCAGAAGAAAATGTAATCACCACTCCATCCTCCTCTTCAGTTTCACAAAATTTGTTGGAGATCACCCAATCTGCAGGAGTAAGTGAGCAAGAGGAGCCAAACATCTTCACCAATTTCCTTGAAATTAAACAAAAGAATGAATCTTTGAAGGCAAATGTCTATGCTCAATTTTGGAAATAGACATCCACTTCACAACACAGGTTATTGACAACCTTTGACAGTGAAAAAGGCAGGATGCAAATGGCATTCCTACAAGCTCAAGTGCCTTTTCCAAAGGCTTCTTCAGACTACAAGAAGACCATATTTTCCTTTGATGCCAACTAGATACACCCAATCGACCAGATGGACATGCACAAACAGTATGTGAGATGATTTTCTCTACCATGACTAACACTGCTATGGCATTATCAAAATTAAGGACAACTCTTTCAAATGTGCAGTCACAATTAAAGATAGAAAATATATCCTCTTTGGAAAAGGATAACAGGGTAAAATCATTAGAAGACTTAGTGATCAAAATTGGGTATGATCCTACTAATGTTTAAGCTGCAGAGGAAATTATCAAAAATAAGAATGTAGATATTTCAGCATTAAGGAAGCAGCGCAAACCACCTTCTACAGAGGATCCTCAAACTTAGGAGATAACAGAAAGTGAGCAACACAAGGAAGAGATGCTCAAATTAATCATTGAGCAAAATGTACAAATAAAGAAAATGGAAGAGCAAATAGAAAAATTACTTAAAGAAAAGGAAGAATCTGCTCAAGTAGCCATAGCTCCAATTATAGCTATACCCATTACAGTGGCAAGGACAGCAGGGCAATTGACATCAGCAACAATAGAGTCTACATTAAAATCAGGTGATTTAAACAAAGTTATACATGATTTGCCTCTCCAGAGACGGAAATGAAAGGCTTCACAAGAAATTCAAAAATCTGGAGACACAGAAGATTAATAATGATATTCTTTATGTTGAAGAGATGTAGAAGTCCCACAAAATAACAAGAAGGATTGAAGAGTTGGAGAATGAGTAATTAATGAATCAGACCTTGGCCCAAGCCAAGGAAAATAGCTCAGAAGATATTCGTCAAGTTATAACTAAAGGCCTTCCATACAGATTATTTTTGAACAGGAAGAGGTCATTCATAGCTGCCAGACAGCTATTGAAGAACTCAGAGAACTCCTTAAGTAAAACCAAGTGAAGCTATAGACATGATTAAAGTGCTCAATTCAAAAACCAGGGCTGAATTGGAAGAGATTCATATTGTTGATAGGACAGAAACTATTCTGGAGATTAAAAAGGTTTTGTAGAAAAAGAATCTCATGACTTAGTTGGAGACAAAATGCCAAACCTTGAAAACTGTTGTCCAAAGGTTTCATTTCAAGTTTAACTTACTCAACCAAAGAGGATTGCCAAGATTAGTGGCACCAAATGACAGGTTAATTAGTTTGGAGGAATATTGTCAAAATCTTTATGCAATTGCAACTGATAAAGCTAAATTTGCAGGTATTAAGGGTCACCTTACAGGGAAGGAATTCTTAGAGGCTTTGAACTTTGATTTAATAATCAAGCATGAAATCAAACATATCTTTGTTAATAAGCCTACTTTTGAAAAGTATACTGAGGTTGATGAAGTCTATAGAAAATTGATTAATCTTTCTATACCAAGTGAAGATAGATGGGATCATTTGTGTGAAATAATCGAGTAACTTTCATCACCAACTAATAGACAATGAGGCAACACCTTTTCGAGACTAGATCATCAACAAATTCTTTGAAGATAGTGCCAACAACTCAACAATTTTAGGATTCCTATATTTTTGTACTATTTTTGTATTTTGTTAAAGAATGTCTCTAGAAGATCTTTCATTTTGTATAAATAACTCTTCCTTCGAGTTATTATGGGTTGAACCCTTGGATGAGCTTTCAAAGAAGAATTGTAACTGAATTGGATATTTGCTTCAAATTAATGAAAGGATTCTGGATTTGCCTCAAATAGTTTGTCTCCTTATGAGTTTTTCTTATGTTTTCATTTCATTATGTTTTTCTTCATGTATTTAAGTTTTTATGGAGAAATTTGGGTAAGATTAAACTGAATATTAGTCCATCTTAAATCCCCTGTGAAGTTATAAACAATAATTAGAGATTAGTTTATAAAACTGTCTGTTATTATAAACTCCTCTATATCTATAAATTGTCACACCCATTTGCATAAGATTAAATACATTTTGTTGAGTAGGTAAACATTGTTTACCTGCATTCTTTCCAATTAACTATTTGAAGACAAATAAACGTCCCTTTCATTGTATTTAGCAAGTGTTAAAGTTTAAGCACCTGTTTTCAAACTGTTCATGACATTGGTCATCCAAAAACTTTAAAACAAACAAAACATTTTAGATGCTCTGGCATGATTAATTAACCTAGAATCATCTTAGAGGACAACAACAACTAGGGAAAAACCCATTTCCTAGGGGAAAACCTATTCAAACTCTTCTTCTTAATATAGAACCAAATCAAAATGAGACATCCAAGACCTCCAGACCAAGACTTTCTCCAATCACCAAGTCAGCCCTTCAACAATTCCTCCTTCAAGTCAACAAAAGTCAACGAAAGTCAAGCTTATGCAATTTGGTCAAATCAGAATTTCGGCTCCATGTAATTTTCTGATATGTAATTTTTTGATATGTAATTTTCATCCTGTAGTAGAATTTCAAAAACCCTATCTTTGCGTATGTGAGAGATTCCAAGCATAAAAATCAAATTTTCATCCTTATTTTGACTTCTCTTCTTCTTTCTTACTTTCACAGTTCTTTGTTCTTCTTGTTGCAGATCAAATGAGTGTATGAAAAGGAGGTCAAATTCATCATCTATATATAGCCTTCTTCAATGGTCGAATAGGCCTCTTCTAGGCCGACTTCTCTTGGGCAAGGGCAAATTGGTGATGGAGGTCTTTTATACCATCTTGACACAGAAATATTTTTTTCTTTTATGATACAAATTCCTAAGAAGTGTATTATACATATAATAATGACACTTTTGACTCAAGTAAACCCTAGGTGCATGAAGAACATGCTTGACCTAGTTGACAAATAAAAAGTAACATGAAACTCATGCTTCAAAATTATTATTTTTTTCGTCTTTTTCATTTTTTACAATAAATATATAATGATACAAATACAATAACAATTATGAAGACCAAGCATAGTTAAATTTCTCAAAATTCACAACTTGTGACACAATATGTAATATTCTTTGCCTTTGCTATATTTAGTGTGGAAAAAGTTTTCTTCTTGCCCAAGCTAAAGTAACAACCCGATGTGCTATTTCTGTCCTCTAGACTCTTGACCCAATCTAAATTTGTATATCCCTACAACTTCATTCCACCACCTGAGACATATCTCAAACCATGTCTATTGTATCATGTAATCACCTTAACCATGCTTTGTTGCAACCCAATGTATCTACCTTGACTTAACCATATACTGGCTTAAGGTGTTCACTACAAAGCAAATATTAGGTTTGGTATTAACTAGGTACATCAAGGATCCAATAATTTATCTATACATCATGGGATCCACCAAATATGTATCTAAATTGGAATCACTCAACTTCTTCAGATGGAAAGCATATGTGTAATCATGGACTTGTAGTCCATCATATGAATCTCCTCAAAATTTGGAAAATGAAGATCTCATATGATCTCAACTACACCTCCAATCCAAAGAAATAGTGTATCTAGGCAAGATCCTTTATTTAAAACTGTGAGCTCAAATACCTTTGGCACTGAAACAGATCCTCTTGTGATAATCCTAGTTTCTCCCTCTATCATGGAAGAAAATCTTCTTGTCACTCCTCCTCCCTCTATCATGTAAGCAATTACTTCTGTTATTTGTCATGGTATCATTAATAAAGACATAATGATCATAAATAATTTTTATCTTTGAGCATCTTGACAATCTCAACCCATGACAACCTCTTGGAAGGGCAGGGCCTTTCATTCTGCCTGACTATCTACTCCCTTGGTACTAGAATCTCTTTCCATCATCTGGCACAGTCTTGGATGTCTGTACAATTTCTCCCTCTTGAACACCAAGCACTCTTGCTAGGATTATTCTCGCACCCTTAGGTCATACAAGAAACTATTTGTTATAGTCCATTTTGTCACATTTGTTCAGTGAGCCTCCTAATGGGATCCATCAACATCCTATTCCCCCTTGTCACCATCTTGCACAAAGCCCTAAGCATATTCCCTTCATCCTGTAGAATTTCAGCCCTAAGCTGCATCATCTGAACCAGTTTTAGGACCAACACTCCCTATATGTCTACTAGGGTGAGATCACCTATAAGTTTCTCCACTGTGGCCTGCGTTGGTCACCAACAGGTTGCTCCCCTTTTCACCTGCGTTGGTTCCAGAAATTTGAGAGAATGATCAGGATTCCAGAAGCTTCCCCTTATAGGAGTTTCAAGAAGTTGTTTGAACTACTTACCTTTGATAAAACATTTAGATCCTATCCTTCCCTACTATGGAGTTTTCACCACTTATCCTTTGATCCTATCCCTCCATCAAAGGTGGTTCTAAAACCCTAGATCGGTAATTGAATAAGAACTCCCAACTTACCATACTTCTCTATATATTCCCAACCTTCTATGTGGTTGGGGGTTATCTCTTGGAGAGTGATTCTACCCTTATGTTGTTATAGTGAGTGGTCATCATCTCATGCATTTAGGGTGATTGGAGGTGCATATTGTGACAAGGAAAGGACAAGTAAACAACTTGGAGGAGCTCTTCTACAAGATCAAATGCTACTTATGGTTGTAACCTCCTTCCATTTATATTAATTCAAATAATTCATTGCTTTCCTATATGTGATGTTGTTATTTCATGTATTTCAATATGATATTGATCTATTGAATGAAGTACTTAGCTGATACTACATAGATCTCGTAGTTTCTTGGCTTGTGTTATCTGATTGTGTAGGTTCTAATTTTGGCATTCAGAGATGGAATTAGAGCTTCCAAGCTCAAGGAGTGAAGTGTGCGAAGGATTCCAGGTAGGCATCACTCCATCATCTATTTACTTTAAGGAAAAACATTGTGTTCCTTGTCTCTCTGTTGTTCTAGGTTAGCCACCGACCTAGGGAGATACTTTTGTCCACAATCGTAAATCTTGTATAATAAATTGGCGACCATACTTGGGGATCAAAGTATTCCCTTGTTGGTTTCCTTGTCCATTGTGTTTTATTACCTCCTTGACAAACCTTTGTTGTATCATCCAACCAAGAACAAACCTAGGAAGTGATTTCATTGAGCCTTTTTTGCAATTTTTGTGTCAGAATCCTCTTTCCTAGGCCCAATGCACCACCCATTCCTTTGACAGAGTGTTGCACCTCACCTAGACCCTCTCTACACCTGCGTTGCAACACATTGGTGCCTATTTTGCACTAGCATTGGCCCTTATTTTTGCATAAATTTTGCCTTGGTTCTTGAGCCTCTCTTTGGTCAACCTACTTCTAGCTGAACTTCCTTGAGTCTTAAGTGTCTTGTGGTCTCTATACAGCCTCCAATTTGTTTTCATTTGTTTTATTTTCCTTTGGAAAGAATTGGTTTTAATTTTAACATAGAATAAGTTTCAAACCTTGGTTGGTGGAATTTTGGCCCGATAGCAAGAAAACAAAAACCTAGTTGAGCTCTGCAACAATGGCGTCTCTTCACTTGGTGTGATGTCCAAATGTTGACGCTAGTTCAGGGTCCCTATTGTGGTTCCTTGGCCCCTCTGCTTGGGCTGGGCCATGCCTTCCATTGCGGGTTGACCCTGAAGGGTCGGTGCTTTGGGAGTCCAGATTCGTCCTCCTCGGGCATTTTGCTTTCTTTTGGTGCTTTCTCTATTTGGCACTTTGGTTGCGTGGGTCAGCCTAGCACTGAACTTCTTCTGGTCTTTTCTGCTGAGTGTTCCCTATCAGTAGTTGTTGTCACCTGGGGCCTTTTAGTTGTTTCCCCTACTGGTATTGGGATTGGATGTGTAATGTCTGCGCCAGCCCAGGATGCGTCACTCTTGGTAGAGGTTACTACCTTCAACTTCCTGGTAACCTCCGCTCCGAAGTTCCACAAGCAGAGGGTCCAATTTTGTGAAGAAAGATGAGGAGATCCCCAAGATTGAAATAATTGTTCCGTAGGCCTACTCTCAGGCTTTGCAGCTTGCAGATAGAGGCCTTATTGGTTAGTTAATGGGCCTCTGGCCTTCCTCTTAGACAGTCAAGGCTTGGGTTGCGAATAATTAAACCCCTCTCATTAAAGGTGCAATCATCTACTCGTTCTGTGGCAAAGGTTTCTATACCTTTTATTTTGAGAATCGTTTGGATAGGGATTTGTTTTTTAAGAGTGGTCCTTATTTTATGGGGACCTAGTGGCTCTACCTAGACCGTTGGAGTCCTAGTTTCAACCCGAATTGTGATGTCCCCTCATTGGTCCCGGTATGGGCGAAGTTGCCTTACCTTCCCCTTCACTGCTAGAACAATGTGACCTTTAGGCTCATAGGGAATTACCTGGGGCAGTATATTGTTTCCTCTGAACCAAACGATGGTATCTTCTCCTATACAAGGATATGTGTGGAGGTAGATCATGAGAAGGACCTCTCGACAACTGTCAATCTTTGCATGGATAGTTGCACGCATGTTCAAGAAGTAGATTATGACTAGCTTCCTTTCAAGTGTAAGATGTGCCATTAATATGGGCACTTTGCAAAAGGTTGTCCTAAAGGTGGGGTCCCTATGGAGAATCAATCCGGAGACCCTAAAGTGCAGTGGAAACAAGTCAAGAGGTGCAAGTCTTTGAAATTTTCTGCGCAGGTCGGCAGCCCTGTTGTGGTTCCAATCTCAAAGGAAGTGGAGTCTACCCCCCCAGGCATGCCTGTCGAGGGCGAAATTGGGTCAAGGTCAAAGAATATTTTTGGGATCCTAGATTTAGAAGGTGTTGTTGAAGGTTCAATATTACCCATCCCCCCTTCCTCTCCTCAAGAATACCCGACCCCTCACCTTGCTCCCATTGGACCTCCCCCAAATAGTCATAAGGAGACAAGACCTAGCCCAGAAATTGATATCAATTCCGATGAAGCATCAAAGGAAGAGGAATATGTGAAAGGGTTCCTGACATCTACGGAAGGCTTGGGACCTTTAGCACAACTAAGCTCTACTGATGATGGACCTGGGGGGGGCAGGCCTAAACCAACCAATCAAAAAAGGGAAGAAAACAAGAAGAAAAACAAACAAGGAAGTCATAAGGGAGAAAATAAAAAAAGACAAAGAGTTGGGAGTCTAGCACACTATTCCTCGTGAGTTAGTAAGCGCAGGGAGCAAAGGAGGAGGAGGAAAAAAAGGAAATAATATGGGCCCTGGAAAGGGAACGAGGAACTTATAAAAGTGAATAACGAATATCATATCTTGGAATTGTAGGGGCCTAGGGTCTGAAAAAAGAATTACAAAAGTGAAATCCATAATCAATAAAGAAAGACTAGATGTCATCCTCCTACAAGAAACCAATTTGGATGAGGAGTCTAGCAATGCTATTAAAAATAAATTTTAGAATACTGGTAAGATGGAATCAGTCAATTCAAGAGGAGGATGAGGAGGCCTTTGTACATAATGGAATCCGTCAAAGTTGCAACTAGTAAGTACCTTAAAAATAACTCATTGGATATAAACTATTTTTAAAATTAAAGAGAAACAACATCCCCTCATAGTGGTCAATGTATACATGCCTACACATTTTTAGGGAAAGAAAGAATGCTGGAGTTCCCTAATGGAGCTAAAAGACATAGAGTTCAGGTGTAACTGCATTTTTGGTGGATATTTCAACAAAACAATGGGTAACCACAAAAAAAGAGGGGGCTCTATCATCTGGGATGCCCAACAAGAATACATGGAGGACCTCATCCTAAACCCGAACCTTTTCGATGTAAAACCTCAAAAAATTCTATAACAATACTTGGAATAACAAAAGATGGGGGGTAAATCATATAGCGGCCCAACTGGACTACTTCCTTGCTGCTGACAACCTCCTAACCTTGAATTACAGCCTCAAATCCTCCATCCTGCTGTGGGCAGGTTCAAACCACCACCTGATCATCCTGTCGATCTCTCAGCCCTTGGATTTGGGTCCTACCCCCTTTCAATTCTCTCCTCTTTGGATGAAATCCCCCAATTTCTTGGAAATGGTCTCCCTCTCCTAGGCTGGTTGGATTGATGGAAGCCCGATCACTATCTGGGAGTCCAATATTCGTTGACTAAAAGGAGAAATTAAAAATTGGCTAAAGGATCACCAATATGAAAGATAGAATAAAATCAAAGATATGGAAGGGAAACTTGCTTCAATCCAAGGGAGAATGGAAACAATTCCGATACATGATTCAGACCTCCGTAAGGAAGAATTTTTTTTTAAGGCTTTCCACACAAACCTAAGAAAGGAAGAGGAACACTGGAGACTAAAATCCAGAAATAACTGGTTTAAGATAGGGGATAGGAACACTAAATTCTTCCACAAAAAATCCAAGTTCAGGGAATCAAAAAATAATATAACTCAGGTCACTCATGGGGGGGAGACCATCAATAAGTTTGAGGAAATTAACAGGGAAACATTGGAACATTTTGAAAATATACAAAGGATAATACTTGGGATATTTCCAACAAAGACTACTTTCTTGAGAACATCCCTCAAATGGTGACAAAGGAGGGGAATCACTCTCTGAATTCCCCCCTGACGTTGGAGGAAATTCAAAAAGTAATTTACTCCTTTCCCCCAGATAAAGTGTCGGGTTTGGATGGATTCTCAACAAGCTTCTATCATTCCTGCTGGGATGTTATCAAGAGAGACCTTTGTAGACTGGTGGGATACTACTTCAAAATATTTGTGATGGGGAGAGGCATAAAATCTTCTTTCCTGGACTTAATCCCTAAAGAATTGAACCCCTCCTCATTCTCCAAATTCTGCCCTATTTCCCTTTGCGATGTCTCCTACAAAATATTCTCGAAGCTTTTGGCCTATTTACTTAAGCCTTTATTCCCCTCTTTGGTCTCTGAAAACCAGGGGGGATTTTTTCCACGTAGGAAAATATTCAATAATATAATCTTGATCCAAGAAGCTCTGGATTCAAGCTAGCATAGGGGAGATCAAGGAATGATTATAAAGTTGGACATGGCAAATGCATTTGACCGAGTTAGGCATGAATTCATGTTAAAAGTTATTAGGAAAATGGGGCTGGATGAGACCTTCATCAGATGGATAAATCTTTGTATTGCCTCCCCCTGGATTTCTCTATTGGTAAATGGAAGAGCGGCTGGATTCTTCAAAGCCTCACGGGGCCTTCGACAAGGGTGCCCCCTCTCTCCCTTTTTATACATTATCATGGCGAATGCCCTGAGTCAAAAATTGGAGTTTGAAAGAGCCTCCCTCAACCTCCCTGGCATTTGTTACAAGGAAGGCATCATAAGTATAAACCATGGGCAGTTTGTGGATGATACTATTATTATGGGAGGATCCTCAACGACAATCGCTCATCATTTTAAGAGAGGCTTAAATAGTTTTCTTAGTTCTTTCCAGGGAGCCACTAATGATAACAAAATCCACATCTATAGCTGGAACATCTCAATACATAAGGAAATAAAGATAGAATAAATCCTGGGGTACAAAGAAATCTGGGACTGGACCAATTTCAATTATTTATGGATCCCAATCTTCCGAAGGCGAGCTACACCATAGGCTTGGCAAAACGTGCAAGATAAAATAAAACAAAAATTGTAAACTAGGTGGTATTTGGCTTAATTATGCTAGAAGAGAAGTCCTCATTAAGTCATTCTTGTTGAATATCCCTCTGTATCAGTTTACTGCCTTTCAAGCCCCCAAGAGCGTGCTTCAACAAATGGGAAAATATATAAGAAAATTCATGTGGGAAGGAGGGAAATAGGAAACAAAGAAATATCATTTAGTAAATTGGAAAACGGTCAGAGCTCCGAAACAACATGGAGGTCTGGGAATCAGGGATCCAGAGATATCTAACTTGGCAATGGGAGAAAAAATTTATTGTAGTTTGATCATGAAGCCAAGTCAATGATGGTCCTAAGTGATCAATGCTAAATATCTGTCCAAGAAAATTGGCATTGGGGGATAGGAGGTCTCTAGTATGGCCTCTCCCATATGCTGATTGATCTTCTCCTCCAGGGATATTATCACCAAAAATATAAGCAAAATTTTGGGAAATGGAGCCTCCACAAAAAAATTCTCTGATTCAATCATGGGGCTTCAGCCCTTTGATTCTGACCTATCCATAATGAATCTCAAAAACTTCTTATGCAGTAGGGGGGAGGAAAATTTAAGCTAGGTTGTGGAGTGGAACCAACAAGGAGGTTGGAAGGGCTGAAAGCTTGAAAATATCCCTGAGGCGCTTCTCATACAAAGAGACAATATTTTAAAGAAGTTAAGAGGATGTGCCCCCATAGCTCAATCAGAGGCAGACAAGTGGGGTTGGAAGAATGCTAGTTACTTAGTAAAAGGTGGGTATTCGCACATGCTCTTAAACTCCCAAATACCTCCAAAAAACTCTATTTTGGGGAAAATATGGAGAAGGAATGCCATCCTGTTGTGGCCACCAACAACCCCCCTCTTTGTTTAGTATTAGCAATAACACTAAGCAAATGGAGACCCTTAATAAAAATTCAATTTTTTTTTTATAAAACGTTTTGTATTATACTCCTTGAAATTATGTCGCATCGCGCGGAGAAGATAAAGCATTCCCTTATGAGCATAATAAAAAACTGCGAAAAATGCGAAATTCATCGCATCATTAAGAAGCGCTCTTAAATGAAAATCTTAAGAAATATCCGACGGCCGATATGTGACGTTGCATATCGCAATATCGCATAAGCAGCACACAATGATTTAACGGCTCGTCGCGATCTGCGATAAACGCGATCTGCAATAAACACGATCTGCGATATGCGATAATCCGATCTAAAAAAAAAAGTTGCGATGAAACATCTAGGTAATGCGATGACGCAATGCTGCTATCACCCATCGCGAATTTCCTCTGCTCAGCATTCAAGAAAATATGTCTATAAACCAAAATTGGGTGCACACCTTAAAGGAAATTAATGATCGTACGCCAAAGTGTTAATGAAGGACAATTTTTTGTTTTTCGAAGAGTCAGTTCACGATGGGTGTCATGATTTTATACATTCATAGAGGTTAGAGCTTTCGTATCAGTATTTATTATCATTACTCTTTTCCTTTGCGTGAACTGCAGGAATGAAAAACAGGAAACAATATGAAGCAATGAGCAGGAAACATCTAAGGAAAAGGGGAAAGCGTCAATGCTCAGAGAATAGAGAAGAGATGCCTTCATAAAAATATGCCGCATGCAATAGAACCACAGATTCCAGAGTATCACTCAACAGATGCTGAGGTCAATAGGTGATTCAACATTCGGGGTCAGAAAGCTCACAAAAGCAGCATGTTTACGAAAAATCCTGAAACTTCTACCCGGTGAAGGAAAAAAGCGCTAAAGGAGGAAAATGCACCAAAAAAGCCCGGATCAAAGAATAGAGGCAGTTTTCGATGCACGATTAGCGCCTAGCGCTAATCGCGCATCGCTAAGAAAATTGTTCAGAAAGCAAAGTCCCTAACCTGCTTAGTCATTCGCAAGGCCGGAAACCGAGATAGCAAAAGCAGAAGCAGTTTGAGAGAAAATTGGGTTATTACCAAGTATACACTCAGTAAACCCACCCAGCCAGAGGAAGATTCTCAAAAATATCTTCTAGTTTGCTAAAATGGTGCCAGCGCTTACCATTTCTATTTGCGTAACTCAAACAAAAGCAGAAGGCAACCAACCAACTCTTCCCAGACAAATGTTGAGTGTTCGCAACATTAAGGAGCAAATGCAGAAATAGTTAGGAATTAGATTCAGTTTTTACAAATAGTTTTGCTTTAGAAGAAGGGCGGTCATTTAAACCATATCCTAAATTTATGTAATTAAGTTATTTAGTTAGCAGTATTTAAACCCTTCTCATGTGTTTGGAGAAGGGTCCAGAAATTTGTCAAAAAATTGTCCTCAGAACATGCACTTTTGCATCCTCGGAGGGGGTTTTGATGAATGGATGGATCAAGGTTTATTAATGTTTGCATTTGATATCTGCTACTGATGTTGCACTTCTGTACTCTTAGTAGATGTTAGAGCAAGGAGAGGTAAATCATTGTTGATCGAAGCTTATGAGTAGAACCAGTCATAAATGGTACTTTTATCTCTTGGCTATTTCTTCTTATATTCTTAAAGTGATATACAGTTTTAGTTGTTTATATGTTGTTTCATGAATTCTGAGTTATCATTTGGCACTTTTGTACGGTGGAGTCATTTATTTATGTTTGATATATGAATAACTTATTATGCGATATGCTGTTCACAACTGTTTTGCCTAACTTTTTATGCAAAGTGGTTTATCTTAATTGATTTCCATTCTTATGATAGCTGAATGATATTTATTACCAGTTATTGTTTGAAATATTTTTAGATCGCATAATAGAAGAAATAAACCCCGGGTTAGCATAGATTAGATGTGTTGTTTTTCATTAGATTACAATAGCATAAAGTTAGTTCAAAAGTTTGAATTAGATTAGCTTTAAGTATCCTTAAATCAACAACATCCAATTCTGCACACACACACCCTTAGATTGGGAAACTGGTCCCATTATCCCCAGTCGGACCCGCTATACCAAACGGATAAGGAGCTGCCAACCAAGGTCCGGACCGAGTGGGTATCCCCCTTGTTGTCGACCCGATTTTCGGGGCCTCAACATATTTGGTGCTAGAAGGAGGGCCTGAACTATGAATGGCACCTAAATCAAAATATAAATACGATTCTGAGAGTAAATCGCCCTCATCAACTCCCCCGACTTCCCCAGTACGTTTAAATCCAGAGTCAGAAGTCGCTCGAGTATTAACCGCTGCTACACACCCTAATATTTCAGACCAATCTACCATTGAACCCCCTGAAGTTCAAACTCTGATTCACAAACTCTAGGGATTTTCCATTTCTACTCAGAGGTCTGATAAATCTCAAAGCAGCGTGACTTCGTAGTACAATCCTGCTCATCCCCTGACCAGATTAAAGAGTGAAAAATTTGGCATCCAGCCAACTGAATTGCCTCTCCCCACTAGGAAAAGAGCGAGGAAAACACCACAAGAGTCTAACAGTGAGACTCTTTCATCTACATCGTCCATTTCAACTCCCTCACCGCAAAGTCAGCCACCCACATCTTCATTCCAAACCATCATCCATCTGCCTACCGGAACTCCCACAACCCCTCTTCAATCATCTAAGATCATAGTGTCCTCATCTTCCCAGCCACAGGGATCATCTTCTGCACTTTCATTCACTAGCAACTCAACGATGGCCCAGACTCCATGGAATAATCCTGGGGCAGTTTTAATGCCTCCACCCTTGAGTCAAATACTGGCCCATCTTGATAAATGGCTACCCAAATTCAATCCAGAAGCAGGCATGCTAGCAGAAGAACACATAAACAATTTCATGCTTTCTATCAATCTCAACGGAGTTACTAACGAAGATGCTGTTGTTCGGCTTTTTCCCTATACAATGCAAGGAACAGCCGGGTCATGGTACTTTTCATTACCCTCCGGGTCTATCACAAGTTGGGACATTTTCCAAATTCAATTCCTTACCAAGTTTGGTGATGACAGATCAACGGCAACGTTAATCAATGACCTGTCCAATCTTAAAGCCGAGGCTAGAGAACCCATCAAAGATTTCAATTTACGGTTCAATAAGATCCTCAACAAAATTCCCACTGCTTCCCAACCCAGCGAAGAATTACGATGTGAATGGTATATTACGGCCTTACCATCAAACTTAGCAATCTTCGTGGATAGGGCAAATAAAACAACCTTAGTTGAAAACTTGACAGAGGCGATAGCAGTAGAGAAACACGTAATAGCCCTGGAAAAGAGATCTGCAATAGAGGAACGCAAGTCTAAAAAAGTCACCTTCAAGGAAGACTCCAAGAAGAAACAAACGAAAGACCCTTTCGATTTGGAAGGATTGCAGAAAGTATTAAAGACCATGTCCAATGCGATGATTGACATAAAAAAACATGTAGCAGAAACTTCTTCAAAAAATCCCTACAGAGCTTTTAAAAGAGGTCCTTCAATGGATGTGAAACCACCCAATGCTATTTTAAATGTCGAATCCGAAGAAGAGGAAGAAGAAGAAATTACCACTGAAGGGCAGACTAATGACGAAGAAGTTGTGGAATTACAAGGAATGTGGGATTTCATCCTCCCACAAGAAGAATATCAAGAAGCATTTCCGGTTAGCACACGAAGCAAAAATCAACTTGATCCTCCCCAAACTACCCCTAAGCAGAAGAGCGCAAGCTCTGCAATAAAAGATAAAATCACAACAAAAAAACGACCACTAAGCGACTCAACCTAGCCCGGTCCAATCAGATCAAACAACTCCATCAAAAACACTAATAATGTTGGATGAAACGGAATACAATATTATTGACGACATGAAAAAGACTAGGGCTAATATTACCCTTTACGAATTGAGCAAATTGAAACATGAACAGAAGATAATGATGAAAGCATTACATGCCATGCCTATTACATCTTTGCCTACAGTTGTAGCTTCCCACAACATGGGAAGACCTCCAACCAACACGATCAATAAGATTGATCCAAACGACATCGCCTTGATTGGAGGAAGATCAAGGTCTCACACTCCCCCTTTTCTTCTCACTTATGAAATTTTCAATAAAAATGTGCACAATTGTTTGGTATATTCTGGTGCTTCAACGAATATTTTACCCAGATCAATATGTGCCAAGTTAAATGTTCAACCACAAAAATCCGCAGTGCGCATAGTTCAGCTTGATCGATCTCAAGTCGAAGTGATTGGTGAACTTAATCAAGTAACCATAAGATTGTCATCCAACTCGAAGGTATGTCAGGTTATTGACATTCTAGTGGCTGATATCCCAGAATTCTATGGCTTGATTCTTAGCAGGGATTGGTCCAAGAAACTCCATGGATACTTTTCAACCGACTGGTCACACATGTGGTTACCCTATAATGGTAAACCGAATCAAATAAAGGTTGAACGAGAATTACACCAGAAGTACATAGTAACAGAATTGGAGGGGGAAAATGAAGCAATAGCGTATAACAGCAGTATCATAAGCAATTACTCAGTAGATTCTTTTCTCGGCAATTTCAATGCTCATACATCACCTTACTTAGAAAATTCAGTTTTGTCCCAAGTCGAAATTTTTTCCCAAACTGATAATTCAAAGTGTGTTAATTTTGTAGATAAACCTATAAATACATCTTTGTTTTGGAAATTATATTTTGATGGCTCTAAATCTAACGAAGGAGCAGGAGCAGGATGCGTTCTGATTAGTCCAGAAGGAAATAAGACCATGCTTACGTGAAGACTCGAATTCGATTGCACAAACAATACAGCAGAATATGAGGCCTTGGTGCAAGGCCTATACAAAGCAATCGGGTTGAACGTCAAGTATCTTCAAGTCTTCGAAGACTCTGAAATTGTCGTTAAACATGTACGTAACACTATTCATTGTCTATCAAGTCATTTAAAACACTATCAATCTTTAGTACAAGATCTGACTGAGCATTTCATAGCATTCAATATTTTGTCAATCCCGAGACTCCAAAATGCAAGTGCAGACCTTTTGGCTAACGTAGCCTCTAGACTTATTCCCTCCGAAGAGTTTAGTCCAGATAGATTCTCAATAGAATTAATCTTTAGACCGTCCATCCCTGACAACATTACAAATTGGAGAGTATTCAATGACGATCCTGATATTGTAAATTTTCTCACTTCTGAAGGATCCTACTCCAATCAGATAATTGACGAAGACCATCACGATCGACAAATACAACAAAATGGCACTAATAATGCTATACCTAAATCGGTGGTTAAGTTAGAAGACTTATACGATTTGAAAAATCGGTTTAAAAGGTCTACCAATTCAAAGCTCTACAGTTCAACTCTGAACTACGAATTAGTAAACCTAGGGACCGATGATAAACCACAAAACGTTACTCTAGGCATAGGCCTGGCCCCGGAAGAAAAACTAGCGTATATTCGTCTTTTGAGACAATATAAAAATGTCTTTGCCTGGAATTACGATGAGCTGAAGATGTATGACACTTCTATCATTCAACACACTATTCCTATGATTGACAACGAAAAGCCTAACCAACAGAAGCTGAGAAAGATCCACCCCAATTTAGAAAATCAGATAAAAACCGAGCTAAATAAGTTATTAAAAGCCAGAATAATTTTCCCCGTCAGACATTCCAAATGGGTTCCAATATGGTACCCGTTAGAAAGAAAAACGGAGATATTAGAATCTGCATCGATTTTCAGAATCTCAACAAAGCCTGTCAAAAAGACAATTTTCCTCTCCCACCTATGGAGCAGATATTACAGGCAGTAGCAGGCTCAGAACTGATGTCTTTCTTAGATGGATTTTCAGGATATAATCAAGTGCTGGTACATCCCAATGATCAGTTGAAAACCACATTCAGAACTAAATGGGGCACGTACGCATATCGGAAGATGCCATTTGGTTTGATCAATGCCGGTGCTACATTTCAGAGAGCCATGGACATCGCATTCAAGGGTTTAGTCAATAAAACCGTAGTGATTTATTTGGATGATATAACAGTGTACTCCAAGAAGCGAAGCGACCATCTCAGAGACTTAAAACAGATATTTCAACGATGTTTAAGGTATGGGATTTCACTTAACCCAAAGAAATCTTTTTTCGCATTAAGTGAAGGAAAACTTCTAGGATTCATAGTGTCGAAATCTGGTATTCACATTGAGCCTGACAGAATCAAAGAAATTTCTGAAATATCCCTACCTCATAATAAAAAAGCCATGCAATCTTTCCTTGGTCAAATCAATTTTGTAAAGAGATTTGTCCCATATTTTTCTCGAATTGTGTCTCCTTTGCAAACCATGATTAAAAAGAATTCAAATTTTAAATGGGGTCAAGATGAACATGAAGCATTCAACCTGATCAAACAAGCTATTATTAATGCTCCATCTTTAGCAACCCTGAATTTCTCAGAATCTTTTATCTTATACACATTTGCCTCAGAGAAATCATATGCTGCAATTCTAACCCAAGCAAATCAAGAAAAAGCGGAAGCTCCAATTGCGTTTTTTAGCTCGAATTTACAAGGTGCTGAACTCAATTATTCAGACGTGGAGAAACAGGCCTATGTTGTTTTCAAAGCGGTCAAATATTTCAGACCTTTCTTACTTAAAACCCATACTAAGATCATAGTACCGTTTCCAGCGGTAAGAAATCTTCTAGTACAGAAGGATGTGGGTGAGAAAAGAGCAAATTGGATCACTGCTTTACAGGAATACGACCTTGAGATCAAACCAGCAAACATTGTAAGAGGTCAAGGCTTCTGCAAAATGTTGGCTGGAGCATCCCAAATTCCTGAAGTCCCATCTGAAGAGGTACAACTGTATGAGGTAAGCCTAAACGATGCAGAATCATTATATGCTGACATCATTTATTATCTTAAGAACGGATATGCTCCATCACACCTAGATCACACTAAGAAAAGAGCTTGAGATTGAAAGCTAAACAATATCAGCTCATAAATGATGTTCTTTTTAGAAAGAATTATGATTATGTTCTTCTTAGATGTCTTGAGAAAACTGAAGCTGAAAAAGTTTTGCAGGAACTCCACGATGGACCAGCAGGCGGACACTATGCTGGAGATGCTACTGCACACAAGATCTTACGTGCAGGATATTACTGGCCTACGCTATTCAAAGACTCACACAGTTACGTAAGGAAATGTCAAGTCTGCCAAACAACTGCTGGAAGACAAAAGAAGCCGTCCCTGCCACTACAGCCAGTAAACATCGAACAACCATTCAGTCAGTGGGGCTTGGACATAATAGGTGAGATCGTTCCTCACTCTTCTAAGCAGCATAGATACAATCCTCACGGCAACAGATTATTTTACTAAATGGGTAGAAGCAGTTCCTCTCAAGACAACTAATTCTGAAAATATTATTGAATTCATAGATCAATTTATAATCACTAGGTTTGGATTGCCAACGGCTTTAATGTTTGATAATGCATCATACTTTTCTGGAAATGCAATGACCGAGTTTGCACTTAAAAGAGGGTTCAAACTGAAATATTCGACCAACTACTATCCGCAAGGTAATGGGTTAGCTGAGTCAACAAATAAAAACCTAATCAGGATTATTAAAAGAACAGTTGACCAGAACCAAAAGAATTGGCACAAAGCTTTGGTAAATGCTTTATGGGCAGATAGAATAACGAAGAAATCTTCAATCAACACTTCTCCCTTTAATTTAGTTTATGGGAAGGAAGTGGTTCTTCCAACTCACTTAGTCATCCCCTCTTTATATTTAGTACAATACATTGATGAAGTATCTACTTCCTCCATACAACTAAGACAAATGGAAATAATTAAATTAGAAGAACAATGAGAACAAGCTAAGAAAACCCATGCTCATCACCTAGTGCTAATAAAATCCTCTTTTGATTCAAGCATAATGACCAGAATTTTTTTTCAGATGGGAGATTTAGTTTTGAAATGGGATAAGGCTCATGAAGAAAAGGGCAAACATACGAAATTTCAAAAGATGTGGCTTGGTCCTTTTCAGATTGTTGAAGTCATAGGTCCATCAACGTTTGTGTTGCAGGATTTAGCAGGTAGAAGGGATTCTTTGCCTGTTAATGGACAAATCCTTAAAATATATTTTCCATAGAATATTATTCTTCTATTTTGTAGAATAGTTTTAGTTTTTCTTTTCTTTTTCATAATAAAACTAGTTGTAAATGGTTACTACGGGTATTCACGGAAAATACACCAATTCTCTTTCAGATTTTAAGTTTTTCGCTTGTATAAATAACAAAAATTTTTGTAAATCTGATCTTTATTATAGACAGATAAAGTTAAAAAACTTTGGCCTAGATATGATACTAGTTTCAACTTCAAAAAAATTTGATGAAAGCAACCTTTAGCGAAAAAATTGTTTTATATCAGCACAATGAAATGTATCAATAATAAAATAAAGATTCTCTGTAAAACTGCTGTTTTCAAACTCTATTATTGTCATCCAGAGCTTTCTTAAGGAAAACAATGATTTCCTCCCTGTTAAAGAAAATCGCAGCATTCAGAGGAACAATCCAAGAAGCACTATATCTCAAAGAATAAGAGGTCTCATCACGAGCCGGCTTATCATGATCACAGATATTATAACTCGCTGACTTTGCCAAACACTATCCATCAAAACAGGGCAATGACTCATGATCTTTGAAATCAAAAGGCAAGGGGTCTCATCACGAGCCAGCTTGTTCAACGAAAGTGTAAATCAAGTGAATGACTGTGTCATAATTTGGCTACCAAACTAAGGCATTGTTCTTTGAGAATAAAAAAGGAAAAAGTGTCAATGTGGATTTTTCTTCGAACGTTGTAGATAGCCTTAAGCAGGATAAAGGATCATTGCTGGGTAACAGGTAACCCTGTCGAGGCTATGGACGCCTGCTGGCAGCAGAGGCTCTACCTACGACAAATGAGCATATTTTAAAGCCGGCACACAGAGAAGGCTTTATTTTACCTTTACAAGACCAAGTAATGGCTGATGTAAATACAAGGACAAAGCCTGAGGAAGCAAGCAATTAGAATAGAAAAAGGTTGAAACAAAATATCATTAATAGGATAAGGCATAATGTACTCTATCTGTCCATAACGAAATTTAGACTTATGAAAATTTTTCTGTTTTGGAAGTTAAAATTCAAAAAAAAAAAAAAAAAAAAAAACAGAGATAACTGGTTCTTCTAGGTGAATCGCCATTGTTGTGGCCACCAACAACCCCCCTCTTTGTTTAGTATTAGCAATAACACTAAGAAAATGGGGACCCTTAATAAAAATTCAAAAAACATTTTATAAAACTTTTTGTATTATACTCCTTGAAATTATGTCGCATCGCGCGGAGAAGATAAAGCATTCCCTTATGAGCATAATAAAAAACTGCGAAAAATGTGAAATTCATCGCATCATTAAGAAGCGCTCTTAAATGAAAATCTTAAGAAATCTCCGACGGCCGATATGCGACGTCACATATCGCAATATCGCATAAGCAGCACACAATGATTTAACGGCTCATCGCGATCTGCGATCTGCGATAAACGCGATCTGCGATCTAAAAAAAAAGTTGCGATGACACATCTAGGTAATGCGATGACGCGATGCTGCTATCGCCCATCGCGAATTTCCTCGGCTCAACATTCAAGAAAAGCTGTCTATAAACCAAAATTGGGCGCACACCTTAAAGGAAATTAATGATCATACGCCAAAGTGTTAATGAAGGACAATTTTGTGTTTTTCGAAGAGTCAGTTCACGATGGGTGTCATGATTTTATACATTCATAGAGGTTAGAGCTTTCGTATCAATATTTATTATCATTACTCTTTTCCTTTGCGTGAACTGCAGGAATGAAAAACAGGAAATAATATGAAGCAATGAGCAGGAAACATCTAAGGAAAAGGGGAAAGCATCAATGCTCGGAGAATAGAGAAGAGATGCCTTCATAAACAGATGCCGCATGCAACAGAACCACAGATTCCAGAGTATCACTCAACAGATGCTGAGGTCAATAGGTGATTCAACATTCGGGGTCAGAAAGCTCACAAAAGCAGCATGTTTACGAAAAATCCTGAAACTTCTACCCGGTGAAGAAAAAAAGCGCTAAAGGCGGAAAACGCACCAGAAAAGCCCGGATCAAAGAACAGAGGCAGTTTTCGATGCGCGATTAGCGCCTAGCGCTAATCGCGCATCGCTAAGAAAATTGTTCAGAAAGCAAAGTCCCTAACCTGCTTAGTCATTCGCAAGGCCGGAAACCGAGATAGCAAAAGCATAAGTAGTTTGAGAGAAAATTGGGTTATTACCAAGTATACACTCAGTAAATCCACCCAGCCAGAGGAAGATTCTCAAAAATATCTTCTAGTTTGCTAAAATGGTGCCAGCGCTTACCATTTCTATTTGCGTAACTCAAAAAAAAGCAGAAGGCAACCAACCGACTCTTCCTAGACAAATGTTGAGTGTTCGCAACATTAAGGAGCAAATGCAAAAATAGTTAGGAATTAGATTCAGTTTTTAGAAATAGTTTTGCTTTAGAAGAAGGGCGGTCATTTAAACCGTATCCTAAATTTATGTAATTAAGTTATTTAGTTAGCAGTATTTAAACCCTTCTCATGTGTTTGGAGAAGGGTCCAGAAATTTGTCAAAAACTTGTCCTCAGAACATGCACTTTTGCATCCTCGGAGGGGGTTTTGATGAATGGATGGATCAAGGTTTATTAATGTTTGAATTTGATATCTGCTACTGATGTTGCACTTCTGTACTCTTAGTAGATGTTAGAGCAAGGAGAGGTAAATCATTGTTGCTTGAAGCTTATGAGTATAACCAATCATAAATGGTACTTTTATCTCTTGGCTATTTCTGCTTATATTCTTAAAGTGATATACAGTTTTAGTTGTTTATATGTTGTTGCATGAATGTCTGAGTTACCATTTGGCACTTTTGTACGGTGGAGTCATTTATTTATGTTTGATATATGAATAACTTATTATGTGATATGCTGTTCACAACTGTTTTGCCTAACTTTTCTTGCAAAGTGGTTTATCTTAATTGATTTCCATTCTTATGATAGTTGAATGATCTTTATTACCAGTTATTGTTTGAAATCTTTTTAGATCGCATAATAGAAGAAATACACCCCGGGTTAGCATAGATTAGATGTGTTGTTTTTCATTAGATTACAATAGCATAAAGTTAGTTTAAAAGTTTGAATTAGATTAGCTTTAAGTATCCTTAAATCAGCAACATCCAATTCTGCACACACACACCCTTAGATTGGGAAACTGGTCCCATTATCCCCAGTCGGACCCGCTATACCAAACGGATAAGGAGCTACCAACCAAGGTCCGGACCGGGTGGGTATCCCCCTTGTTGTCGACCCGATTTTCGGGGCTACAACACATCCTAAAAGACATTTTTTTCGTGGGCTACTTTCGCATAAGAAATTCTTATAGCAGAAAATCTTCGGAAGCAGGGACTGATCGACCCATCATGATGTGCGCTATGTGAATCCAAGGAGGAATCATTCTTGCACCTCTTTCTACACTGTCATGTGACTAAAAAAGTTTGGGTTGTGGTCCTTGGGACTCTATTTTGAAGAAAAATTTGGCTTGTGGACCCCTTGATCTTCTTTAGCTCTTGGACCAAATCCTATTTGGGCTCCCTTCAAGCCAAAAGCAACTTCAAAGAAATCTAGTTAGCTCTTACGAAATATGTCTATTGGAAAATATGGTTATCAATAAATGAGGTAAAATTTAAAAAATCCCAGCCTCCAGCAGGGTTAGTAGCCATGACTTCCCTTTCAGCTTGTATGGAACTGCACAAACCAGATTCTGATCCTTCCTTAGATAAGATTGAATCCATTTGGCTAGCTTTGTGGGTGTCTCCCCTAGCCTTACAAGTTCCAGGGAACAGTTCTCCCTCTCGGGAAAGGTGGATTATGAGGTTTTCCTCAAAAGCTATGGTGGACTGGCTCAGCTCCATAAATAAATGGACCCATTAATTCAATGGAGCATCAAAAGGTAACCCTGAGGTGGTAGGAGGGTGAGGGATTCTCGTTAGTCTTGAAGGAATCATTGAAGATAGATATACTTGGGGGCTTGGATGGAAGATAAACAATCAAGCTGAAGCATATGGATTGTTTTTGGGCCTCACCTGGGCTCAAAAGAAAGGAATAAAAACCTTGCAGGTGCTGGAAGACTCCATGATTATAATCTAGCATCTGGACTATGCCTCATCTGCAAAAAACACAATATTAACCAAATTATCAAGAGATCCCAAGATATGATCCCATCCTTCAATTCAGTGACCTTCTTCCATATTCTAAGAGAAAATAATCAAGAAGCTGACAAACAAGCTAACCTCACTTTCTAGTTGATAGAAGAAAGGAGTGTGGTGAATGATGTCGTGAGCACGACTAGGATCCCATAAGTTAGTTAATGAATTACAATTCCTGGATAGTGGAGGTTGAGCTAAGCATCGCTTGGGCGATATCGAACCTTATAATTAGGGAGTTTAAGTATAAATTCATCAGGTTGACTCCTTTGTCTTCCCTCTTGGCCCTTATCCCTCTACCTCCCTTGTCTCTTCCCTCCCCCTTCCTTTTCTCCCCCCTCCCCTATTCATCCTTCTCATCCCTTCCCTCCAGCATCCCCATTTCTTTTCCATGGTCATGACCTATCCTTTTCTGTCTCGTCTCCCCTCCCTTTCGTCATGTTCTCCTTCCTTTCCCACCTTGCACCCCTAACACTTGGGCCTCATAGAACATATCCTTGCATTCCCTCGCTTGATGAAGAGCCTCATGGAAAGCATGTCCTTTGATTACACTCGAAACGTGTATGATATCATTACTCAAGTACCATCTCTTTTAATAACAGGGATCTCTCGGTACCTCTTTAGTTCATTTGCCTTGGTTATCTGTGTAGGATAAGGGGAAGAGAGGAGAAACATTTATTTCAGGAACACAGATTGATCCAGAACACTCGTGGGAGGAAACTTAGAAGGAGAATGAAGGACAAGGATCAATGTTGGGAAATTAAGGTGGAAGGTTGGGAATTAATGGAAGATCATTGGGATCATAGCCCCATCAGATTCCTCAACAGGAACTGCATCATATTGAGGCACTGTTACTGCTATATAAGGAATAATGATCAGATAAGTTTGCATGGGTTAATGCTCCTTCATGCTTAGGTGGCCTCCGTGTAGGCCTTGAGTCTGATGCTAAGGCCATTGAGTGTTTGTAGTGGGGACAAGATTACTAGGAAGAATCCTAGGGAGCTCAGTGAGTCGGAACTTTCGAGTGGGAAGCTGCAGGGTTCACAGGTCTAAGGGCTCTGGTTGGTTTGAGGGGTAGCACAGAGTTGGGAATTGCTAGTCTATTGATTTGGGAGAGGTCTTTAGATCATACCCACAAGAAAATTTTGGACACCGACCTGCAGAGTGTTAGGATATTCTGACACATAGGAAATAGTTAAGTATAACTTGGTCTAATGTATAGTTAGGTAAAGCGTGTTTCTTTACTATGTACTTTTTGTAACTTACAATCTGACGGTCACGATATATTCTAGACATGAAGTATCTGACGATTCATTCTCTCCTCAGTATTACCGACACTTGATCCGTGGCTTAACACCCGATTGATCCATGATCTCTATTTAAAGAGCATGGAGTGTCATTTGTAAGGTGATCATTTATGAGAGAAGATTATGTAAATTTTCTTTCTTTTACATTAATAAATTGCCTAAAGTGGCCACGTTGGCTCAGGCTGTGGACTGTTTCCCTCTTTGAGGGTTTTAACTACGTCAAGTATACTGGTGTACCGATCTGTGATCTATTTGTGAGCGACATCCTTTGGTGTTCTATCTAAGGAACTTACCTTGTAAATTACTACATGGTATCAGAGCTATTCGAGGGCCGCATCTGTTGGTGATCCAAATCCGAAGCCGGTACAACTACATTTAACTATCGTTTCCTAGATCTATTATTTCTGATTGCTTTTGGGTTGAGAGGATTGCTCTATTGTGTTAGGAGCATCTATTCCAGTGAGGAGCCCCTTTCGTTTCACGCAAAAAGGTTTTCAGTAGCCCTAGCTACGTCATTTTTAAGATCTTGAGGTATACAATCTTTATTTGCAGTTATATTTATTTATCTCTCTATTTAGTTCGGTTTATAGTCCTCTATAAAAAAATTATTACCGAATCTATACCTTTCATTTTTCTGTATGCTCTTTGCCCTGCGACTCTGTGCGATCTGGGCAAACCAGAAACAGAAAGGAATGATTTTTCTCATGCGTATGATCTTTTCCGCTGCGCCTTAGTGTGATTTTGGAAAATCAGAAACATTGAGGAAAATATTTAGTTTCCAACCAAATCTAACTTTAAGCCGTAAGGCTTGGATTTATTTTGCATGTTTTTTTTGGTTTGTGTGGTTTTTTTTTGTTTTGTAGGCAAAAAGAGGTTTTCAAATAAGTACGCACTCCAAAGCTTCAATGAAAAAAAAAGAAAAAAACCTTCTTTCTTTCAAAAAATTACTAACTTTTTAAACTAGCTCACTTGGTCCAAAGTTACTTTATGAGAATAGGGTCTTAGGTTCAAGTCTTTCTTTTTGTTGAGTTACTTTTTCAAAAAGTACATGTAACTTATGTTTTGAAGTTACTTTATGTAAAAGTGTTTTCACCTATTATAAAAAGTGAGTCACTTATAATTCTGAAGTCAGTTTATCTTTTTATTTAAGTTACGATTTAGCGGGTAGTTCATAAAGTACCATTGTAAAATTGACTTTCACTTATTTATAAAAGTGGGTCACATAAAGTAATCTTTTTTTAAAAGTGAGCTAATTAGATTAAGTTTGAAAAGAGGGGGAGGGAGGTGGAGCGATTTTTTTAAAATATAACATTATCATTCACTTCCTAACATTCACGTAGTTCGTTGACAACTTCAACAACTTTTCTTCAAAAAGCCATAACTTTTTCATCCGAAAGCCGTTTTCAGAGTCATTTTTTTTAATTAGCCTAATTTTTTGAGATATTTCCATTGGAACACTTAGTTTTAGCATCTTCAGCTTCAGTTTCTTTTAAAATGGAAAGTCCATGCCTACTTATTCTTGACAACACCAACTACTTCCAATGGTTATCCTACATTGTGGATTTACTTAAAAGTAAATGTCTTTATAGAATAGCTTCAGGCTAAGAATCTAAACATAAATATGAAGATAAGCTAGCCAAATGGGAAAATAAGAAATATCAAGCACGTGGGTTGATAGGGATGTCTATTTCTCCAGACCTTAGATTTCATATCATAGAACTTGATACCCCTGATGAAGCAATGAAACAACTCGATAAAATTTTTGGAATTAAAAATGAAAATAGAGCCCATCAACTTGAAAATGAGTTGCTTACATTGGACCCCAATAATTTTTCTTCCATTGAAGATTTTTTGTCCAAGATTAAGACCCTTACACTTCTCTTGGAAGGTGTTAAGGTTAAGAAAGAAGATGGTAGTCTTATCTATTCCATTCTTACTAAGTTAGGACCAACCTATAATGTGTTTATTTCCACCTTCCATTCTATAAGAGAATCCTTTATTTCTCAAGGACAAACCTACAAGTCCCCCTCTTTTGATGCATTTTGTGATTCTTTAATAAGAGAACAAGAAAAACTCTTACATCTTGGTTTTCTTAATATTGGAAACTCTTCTAAGAAAGCCTTAACAACCCAGCAACAACCAAATTCAAAGAATCCTAAGAAGTAGCATCCTAAAAAGAATGGTCCTAAACCAAACAAGGGTCCTAAGCAATTTCAACCTCAAAATGAAAAATGAATTCAAAAAAATGATAAGGTAAAGAAAAACAAAGGGAATAAGACTGATAGACATTACAACTTTTGTAATCGTGATGGCCACTTAGAATCCAAATTAGTTAAGAAGATGGAAGTCATGGAATCAACAATGAAGAAGCATAACATCCATTTGGAGCACTCTTCAACTTCAACTTCATCTTCAGAAATAACACTCTCTGCATGTGGTTGTTAAGCATCTCGGTCTAGTTATGCACTAAATGTATCTTCTTCTTCTCATTCTCATGAGTGGCTCATTGATTCTGGAGCTTCTTATCAAATGGAAAAAAACAAAGCCATGTTTTCTTCTTTAAATGATTGTAACGCTAAAAATATATATGTTGGTGATGATAGATCTCTTAGTGTTGTAGGGACTGGAACTATTCATCTAGACAATTGTCAATTTAATGATGTATTATGTGTTCCTACCTTGTCTTGCAACCTTCTATCTATATATTAGATAACTCATTCATGTGAAGGTAAAATCGTTGAATTTTCAATTCATGATGTTGTAATTAAGGACCTAAGAGATCCTAGATAGATTTTAGCTACTAGAATTGTTGATGATTCTACAAGGTTGTATAAGTTTAACAACTTTGGGTAATCAACTCTTCCCTCAGTATTTGTTGCTTATAATGATGAAGTGAGCAAACTTTGGCATGAACGATTTGGTCACTTAAACTATTGCTCCCTTCAAAATATATGTAAAGAAAATATGATGACAGGTCTTCCTATGGTATCTTGCAGAGATGGTGTTTATTCCGGATGTGTTCTTGGAAAACATTATCGGGATAGTTTTGAATAATGTGCCTCTTGGCACACCTCAACCCCTTTACAACTTGTGCATAGTGATTTATGTGGTCCACTTCTAGTTGTTTCATTCTCTGGCTACAAGTATTTCTTAACTTTCATTGATGATTTCTCTAGATGCACTTGGGTATACTTCTTAAAACTCAAGAGTGAAGTCTTTAACATGTTCTTGGCCTTTAATGCCTTTGTTGAGAGACAATCTGAACATAAATTTCTTAAGCTAAGATATGATAATGGTGGAGAATATGTTAACAACAAATTCATCAAATTTTGTAGTGAGCATGGAATTCAATTGCAACATACTGTTCCATATACTCCACAGTAAAATGGTGTAGATGAAAGGAAGAATCAAACCTTAAAAGAAATGGCTAATTGTATGCTTCAATCTAAAGGACTTAGTCTTAAATTTTGGGCAGAAGCAATTAACTATGAAAATTACATACTAAATTTCACTCCTACTAAGGTTTTAAAGAATATCATTCTAGAAGAAGCATGGAGCTCAATTAAACCAGATGTAAGTCACTTTCGTGTTTTTAGAAGTGAAGCATGGGCCCATATTCCAGATGAGAAACATAAATCCTTAGAACCTAAGAGTGAAAAATGTATTTTTGTTGGGTATTCTCAATATGTCAAATGATATAGACTTCCTCAACCTAAATCCAAAAATGTTAACATTAGAAGAAATGTAAAGTTTGTTGAAAATATATCGGACCAAGTTTTTACCAGATGGAAACGTTGATAAACATAAAGCTCGTCTTGTTGCTAAGGTTTTTTCACAAATTGAAGGCATTTACTATACTGAAACCTTATCCCCTGTTTCCAAAATGAACTCTATCCGCATTTTTCTTTCCCTTGCTACCTCTTTCAAATGGGAAGTCCAACAGGTGGATGTTAAATTCACCTTCTTACATGGGGACTTGCATGAAGAAATCTATACGGAACAACCTCCTAGCTTTATACAAAAAAACTCCAGCCTTGTATGTTGGTTGAAGAAATTCCTTTATGGTCTCAAGTAAGCCCCTCGAGCTTGGTATGCCAAAATGGATAGCTTTCTTTTAGATACTGGCTTTTCTAGGTGTCATTATAGCAATACTGTCTACACCAAGAAAGTGGGTAAGTCTTTTATCATTCTTTTTCTTTATGTTGATGATATTATCCTTACTAGTAGTGATCCCAACCTTATAAACCATGTGAAGTCTAGCCTTAAAAAGAAGTTTGAAATGAAAGACTTAGGACACTTGCATTATTTTATTGGTTTTCAAGTCTTGCAATCTAAAGAGGGTATTTCCCTTTCCCAGTCTAAGCATGCCTGTGATATTCTACTCCACTTTCACATAGAAGAATATAAGCCAACTCCTTCTCCCTTTCAGTCTAGAGCCAAACTTTTAGTCACTTGTACTTCCCTTGAAGTTGATGCCACCTTATACTGTCAGCTTGTTGGAAAACTTTTGTATTTGACCCATACCTATCTTGAGCTTTCCTTTGTTGTTGCCATTATTGCTCGATTTATGCAAAACCCACATGAAAGTCATTGGAAAGTAGCTAAAATAATACTCCGTTATGTTTGAGGTAACGTTCAGTTTGGGATTCATTATAGTGCATAAGAATATCCTCTAATGGTTGGTTTCACTGATTCCGATTGGGCTGGTGACCCTGATGATCAGAAGTCTACTGCAAGTTATGTATTCACTCTTGGTTTTGGACCTATTACATGGGCTTGTAAGAAAAGAAGTGCCATTTATCTTTCTTCAGCAGAAGTAGAGTATCGTGGCGCCGTAGAAGCTAGTAAGAAAGCCATGTGGCTTCGTCAGATCCCAACAGAGTTTGGTTTTCAGCAGCAGCATCTGACTACACTTTGGTGTAATAATCAAAGTGCCATTCAACTATGAAAAGATCTAGTCCAACATCAGCGCAGAAAACAAATTTAAATACACATGCACTTCATCAGAAAGATCATCTATGACCATGTTCTTGAAGCGCAATATTGTTCAACCGATGATCAAGTTGCAGACATCTTTACAAAGGCTCTCATAGAGGCGAAGTTTACTAAACTTAGATTTATGGTTGGAGTTCAGGAAGTTGTCACTAAGGGGGGATAGGCTCTAATGCCTCCTTCTTTCTCCTATTGTGTCATCTTTTTACATCCTTCAATCCTATCCCAAGTTGTTCTTAAGGGGGGATGTTAGGATATTACGACACATAGGAAATAGTTAAGTATAACTTGGTCTAGTGTATAGTTAGGTAAAGTGTGTTTCTTTACTATGTACGTTTTGTAACTTACAATCCGACGGTCATGATATGTTCTAGACATGAACTGATTTGACAGTTCATTCTCTCCTAGGTATTACTGGAACTTGATCCATGGCTTGACAACCGATTGGTCCATGATTTCTATTTAAAGAGCATGGAGGGTCATTTGTAAGGTGACTTTTCATGAGAGAAGCTTATGTAAATTTTCTTTCTTTTAAATTAATAAATTTCCTGAAGTGGCAGCACTGGCTCAGGCCATGGACTATTTCCCTCTTTGAGGGTTTTAACCACATCAAGTATACTGGTGTACCGATCTGTGATCTGTTTGTGAGCATTTCCTTTGGTGTTCTATCTAAGGAACTTACCCTGTAAATTCCTACACATAGGGAGGATTGTTAGAATTCGGCTGTCTTTGACACTTCAGTAGCTGTGAATTATCTTAAGCTCCACATCTAGGAGGAGATTCAGGGCCAGGATCTTGGAGCAGTGATTCCGAAGGAGAAGCATTGTGGGGCAGTGGGCCAGAGTATAATTGACGGGTAGGATACAATTTCTAGGGTTGGTAATGAAATTCCACTGGATTGGAAAGTTTGGTTGATCTCGGTCAGCTCTGTGTTTGCTACAGGTGAGAAAGATTATAATCCTCTGGTCTACGAAGGGGTCTTGGGTAGTATCCTGAGGGTGGTGTGGCTGGACCATAAGAAGGACTGGTGGGTCAAGGAAATGCCAGACTTGAGAGGGGGGAATAAAAATAATTACGACTTTCTGGGATGTAAGAAGATGGATCCGAGGAGTCAAAGAGCATAAGACATTCCTTGGTCGAGTTCTTGGGGGAGTCGGAGGTAGAGGTTGGGTTGGCAAGTTGCTGGAAGAATTCGGCCAACCTACATTGCTTGCGAGTAGGAGCACTTGGAATTTAGAGAAGGCCTGGTGGCTTTGCAGTGCAGCATGTACATTCAGTAGTGAGAGAATCTCACAATGCAGGAGAGTCAGCTGGAGAAGAGGGGCCGAATTCGTCAGATGGAGGATGAAGTGGAAGCACTACGTCAACCAATTGAGCATCTGAAACTCATGACGCCAAAGATTAGCAAGAACAATGAGGGGGACTCCACTAAACATGAACTATACAAGAATGATAAAGTAGTGCAATCGAGTTGGACCTGAACATTCCAGTACCTCCAGAATTTTATACTTTTATGTTCTTTCTTGATTTTCAAATGACAAAATGTAAATGCAAATTTTTGTTACTTCAATTTTGTAGAATCTATAGCGATAAGAGATCTGTGAATGGGAATTTTTATATGCACTACAAAGAACACTTGTATAGTGGGTATGAAAAAAAATTATGTATCACATGTCCTTAGAAGGCTGGAAATCACTATGTAAAATCCCGGTTTTGTTTGTGAACAGGCACGCCATATTTAAATAAAAAATCTACTCATTCTGGTAAAAAAAAAGAGAGTTGGTTTTGATTTTCTTTGTTATTCTCGTTTGGTCGCTTACAAATTGATTTCGTTTGATTGTTGATTACTTGGATGGATTTTTGTTCTAGTCCTCATTCTAAAAAGTGTAATTGAATAAGTAATTGTTAACATTTTCGTCTTAGTTTTCTTCATTTCAAAATTGAGTGTGGTGATAAGAAAATTTTTCATTGGCATTTAGGGTTTTGTATGTGCATTAGCATAGGAATAGTTGCATCAAAAGGGAAATTTCATCTTGCATCTTGTTTGCTACATATTGTGTGCTACATCTTGATTGTTCCTTCCCTTAGCTAGATTTTAATTGAAAGAGAAAACATTTCTATTTTCTCATGCTAGATTCACATTTTAGGGTATTTAGGTGACATTTGTGGTGAGCCCTAAAACTGAAACATAATTAAAGATATCTTGTCTTTGAGGTTTCTGCGAGTTTCATCATTGTTCAAATTATCTTTCGGATACATCGCATACGGATTCTTTTTCATCGACGTTTCGAACCAGCAACGGTGGTTCATCTTTAGGATGTGTCCGAAAGATAATTTGAACAATAATTAAAGATAAACAATAAAATTTATTGAATCAATCTAAGGAGCATTTGTAACATTAACGCAAATATTTAGAGGTCTAAGCTAGAGACATGTTTTGTCGTCGTTAAACGTAGAAGCTATTGTTGTTTGCCAACGTTGCAGCCGGGGGTGAAATCTCATTCTACATATGTCAATGTATAGGATCGTACTCGAGGTACCTCAGGGTATATTGGTGGAGCACCATGCACATAAAGTATATGGGAACGCTCTCATCGAAAGGTTACGCATTAGACAACACTATTATAGACTGCACTCCCATGTACCGTCACGTATATTTTGGGAGTCCCCAATAGGTTTCTATCCATCCATAGGTAACTGAGTTTGCCACCTTGTATATTGTGATATACTGAACACAAAATTTGGGGAGATTGGTTGTCATACATTAAGTCCTTGTTTGGCGAAGGTGTATATTGCAGTTCACGGTTGCTTGGTAATCCTTTGTGCCTAGATTACCCTCTTTTTGATTTATTTCCTTTTGTGTTAATAAAATTTATTATCCGGCATGGAAGAACAAAATCCCCCTCCTGTCATTCACATAAAATGCAAAATAAGCATCCTCTTCCTCTAGAGGCTAATCCTAACAGTCCTCCAAAGCATCAGCAAATGCAAAATACCGAACCAGGAACATTAGGAACTACTTCCGGCCCTCCTCCCGATATTTATCAGCCAAAATAATATGTCCCTTTGAGTTCCAAACCCGAGATTACATCTATTCTTGTTGGTGACACTGACACAATTGAAACAGAAGTCCCTAAAACTTTGTTACCTGAGGTCATTGAATCTAGCCTCCCTGAGTGAGAAACTTTGTTTCCTGAGGTTATTGAATGCGAGGAACCTCAACCATCTTCACCTAATTCCTTGGGACCTTCCTCTTCTCTTCCTTTGTCTCAAACAAAACCAATATATCTGGTGCCTAATGATGAAACTCTTCCATACAAACTTGTATGTATTGAATAGATCCCTCAAGAAGAGACTCATACTTCTACTCCTGTTCATCGGGAAGGACTTTATTTTTATCAAACCAATCCTCTTCCATCTCTTCAACCTTCTACACAATCTCCTTTACTTGATTCTTTGGGCCTACCCATAGATCTCTCGTGAAAATCTTCATTGGGATTGTTAACCATGACTAGAACTGATTCAAACTCACATCTCATGTCCACCACTATGGTTGAGACATCAAGTGTCGTTTCTTCATCTATGTTTGTGACATCACCATAAACTCATTTATATGGTGTACTGTTTGTCCCGCCTAGCTATCAGTCGTTATTTGGTACCTTTTCTGGTGTGGCTTCCAGTCCTTGGACCTCTCCCATGTCATCCAATTCAGGAATAATTTATGGTACTTCTCTTATGAATGCCACACAATATGCTCCTCTTCCTCCACCTACACCTACAATAGAGCAGCAAGCTAGCCCTTATGTCAGTGGGAAAATCTACCCTCAACAGCCTAACCCTCTGTATGTTGGGTACCCTCCATCTGGATCACAGTTGCCTCCATCATCCCCTCCTCCTATGGCTAGGGGGCAACCTGTTGTTGGTATAACTCAATATGGTAACCTACCTAGTTATAGTCCTCTTTATCCTATAATGGCTACAATTGTTTGGAAACCTACTTTACTCATACAACCTGGTTCTTTTTGGGATCGATTTATGAATCCTCAAACTATATCGTCTTCATCACAAGTTTATACCTATCCATAAACACCTCAACAAGCTCAAATACATGTGATCCAACCTTTACAACCTATTCCAACAGTGTCTGTTTCTCTCTAGATCCTAGTTAATTAACCTGTACAAGGTCCCTCACCTTCTTAATCACTTGCATAAGGTACTCCTCAAGTTTTGGTAGGTCAAATTCTTCAAAATTTGGCACAGTCTCAGTCGAACTCGTACTAGGGAGAAATGCAAACCCTTATTGGGAAACAAAATGGATCACATCAAGTGCTTTTTCAAGGCCAACAAATCGAAACCCAACCATTTCAACAACTTTATTTGCATCCTGTGGTTGGGAAACAAACTCACTTGTATGTTGGTTATCAGAACCCTCCATTTTCTAGTAATCAGGTTCCTTATTATCAGAACCCTCCTTACCTAGGAATGCAAGTTCATGTTTCCTAGGCTATCCCTTCCTATCCAGGATATTCTCCTCCAAACTTTAATCAACAATTGCCTTTTGTGGCTACTCTTGAATTACCGAATTTAACTCGACTTACTAACGACCCCATTGCTCATTCACCATGGTGGCCGATTATTCCCACTAAGTTTCCTTCTGATATCCCAAAATTCAATGGGAATCCTGGAGAAGACCCATCGACGCATGTTATGATGTATCATCTATGGTGTTCATCCAACTCCCTTAATGATGATTCCATTCGACTTCGTCTTTTCCAACGAACGCTTATAGGTACCACTATTAAATGGTATACTAAGTTACATAGAGCATCGTTTCATGACTTCAACACTTTAGCCACTACCTTCCTCACACATTTCTAGTTACCCATCAAATACGAAACTGGAATGGAACTATTGACTAACTTCAAACAATCAGACTCTACTCACATTTCAGATCACATTCATGAGTGAAGGTGTTGCCTCCAGTTGGTCAAGGATTATGTTCCCAATTAGTTGTTAGCAGAATGATTTGTCAAATCTCTATTAGCTCCCATAATAGAAGATGTGGCCAAAGGTGGAGTTGTGACTGAAGAGAAAGTTATTGCTCATGCTAAATATTTAGATTTGGTTTATACCCAATCGGTCATGCTCTATGATAAGATACCAAACACTTCGAGACCTTCAAATATTGTTCCTCCTACACCTAGTAATGAATCTCATGTTTCCGATGTCATTATAAGTTCCACCAGTTGATAGTTGATGAGTAAACCATCTGGGATTGCTCTTACCACTCCTACGCAAAATGATTGATCCCATCCTCTTGCGGCTTCTGCTTCCTAGATAAATGTCATTTCATATGATAAAGGCAAGTCTCAACAACAACCTGGAAGCAAGAAGAAAGGTAAAGGTAAGAAAAAGAAAAATTCCCCACCGGAGGATAAACAAACATATTCATCTTCCGATGAGAAACAAAATCCTCGATACCCATGCTTGATTTTTAACGAGGATCACTTTACACATGATTTTCTACACCATGCCGAAGTGAATTAGTTTCTTAAATCATCCACCTCTCCTGTTGTGCTAACAGACCCATTTCCTAATCAAGAGACTTAGATGGTTGCCCAGGACACTTCTTCCTCTAACACGATTTTGATGCTTTCCTACACAAAGCTAAAGTATGATTTCATGGTGGCCACTCGGAATAAGGACTATAGTAATGTGAATTCACCAAAAATTCATGCTACTGATCAACCTCCTAGTTCGGCACCACCTTCATCTGATTCTATTCCACCTTCCGCTCCTATGGAATTGACTATCAAGCCTTCGAAGGGTGTTATCCATAAGTTTTCTTTCAACCCTCATTCAAGAGCTGCTCAAAATTACAACGTAGTTGAAGACTTGGTTCAATATCAATCAACTATGTCAACTCTTGAGGTGTTGCAAAATTGCCCCACCTAAAATAAAGCCTTGTTGTCAGCAATCGGATGTGTGGATCCATCAGATTCCAACCTAGTGGTCTTCTCTCATGAAAAATATACCCCTTTACTTCCATCTTAGTTATATTTTATGATTCACATCATTGTCCATGGTAAGAACATTCAACGGTTTATTGTGGATGAGGGAGTCTCGACTTGAATCATGTCCTTGTCTTGCTGGAAGGCAATTGGTTCACCCCAATTGAGTCAATCAACCACCATATTAAAATCCTTTGATGGAAGGATATATAAACCTTGTGGGATTATAAATTCCCTCCAAGTGGAACTGGGGGGAAAAGCCATCTTTGTTGAAGTAGAAGTTATTGACAGGCCTCTTGATTATAATCTTCTACTAGGATGTACATGGGTTTATGCTATGGCTGCCATTGTTTCAACTTACTTTCGAATGATCATATTTTCTCATAAAGGAGGCATCATGGCCATAGATCAAATCACCTTCTTTGCCTCTCATTCCAATGTTACTGGAAGTGCCCCTCTTGTAGGGGAAGCCCTACATTCCTATCATCATGTCAAAGTTGGGTTGTTGAAGGATTCATCGCTTATGGGAACCTTTTCACTCCCTCCTCCTCCTCTTCCCAACTCCTCCCCTTCCATTGCCTATATTAATATGATATCATCCTCTACGATCCTCGCTGATCCATGGAATGTACTTGATGAAACTAACATCAAAAGTTTTAGCGACCGAATGTCGCTTAGCCCTATTCAACAAGATTACAAAGCCATCTATTTGGCTTGTGAAACCCATACTTTTTCTTCAATCAATTAGGTAGATCAATAAATGGATCATGGCATGCCATTTGATCCTTTCTCGCGTATATTCTCTATTGACGAAAGAATCATGGAAATCATGATGTCAGATGACGTGCTGTGGGATGAACATCATCATTGTTCCTCCTTCCCAAATACCATTGAAGATAATATCAGTGGTGTGTACCTACCTAATTTTGTCAAACCCTTTACGAATTATGTCTCCATTCATGAGATCGACTCTGAAAAGAACCTTTCAAATATTGAAGAAACGATTCCTCTTGATATTTCGATTAAACCAGGAATAGTCGAAAATATATACATCAGAGCATCTTGTACTTCATCTGAAATTGAGATTTATCGAGCCATTTTTCGTGAGTTTAGAGATGTCTTTTCCTGGACGTATGAAGAAATGTCAGGAATCAACCCAAACATAGTGATTCATGAAATTAAGATGTATCCTGATGTCAAGCCCATCTGGTCCATCCCAGGAAGGCTGTTGTGATAAACTGCTGAAATCAAAAAGCTTCTTGGGGTTTGTTTCATATACCCCATTCCTTTAACTGATTGGGTATCGAACATTGTCCTTGTCATGAAGAAACAAGGCACGATCCAAGTATGTGTCGATTATCGGGATGTAAATCATGCTTGTCTAAAAGACAACTACCTGACCCCATTTATTGACCAGATTGTTGATGACTACATTGGATGCGATATTTATTCATTCATGGATGGATTCTCGAGCTATAATAAAATCAAGATTATCCCCACAGACCAACCTAAAACCAAATTTTTTTGTCCCTGGGTACGTTTTCTTATAGAAAGCTCCTTTTCGGTTTAAATAACATAGGGGCCACATTTCGACATGTGATGGATTACACTTTCCATGAATTCAATCATATCATGCAACCCTATTTGGACTATCTCCCTACCCACTCTGAGCATCAGGTCGATCACCCCATGCATTTACGGGCCATTTTTCTCCATTGTAGACATTATAACATTCAACTTAACCCACACAAATGTGTGTTCTATATTAGTTCTGGTAGACTCCTTGGTTTTTTTGTGTCAAAACAAGGAATTCGTATTGATCCTTTAAAAGTCTAGGCAATCGTTGAATTGCCTGCGCCCTCTTCCCTCGTTCAGTTACAAAGACTCCAAGGGAAATCTAACTTCCTGAGGAGGTTCGTCCCTAACTACGTTGAACTGACCAAAGGATTTACTCACTTACTGAAGAAAGGGATCCCCTTCCATTGGGATGACATTGTACATAAAGTGTTTGATGCCTTGAAATATGTACTGGTTCGGGCATCTCTCTTATATCACCCTAACTATCAGTGCAACTACTTCCTATATCTTGCTGCCGCCATCTCTACTATAGCTATGATGTTGGTCCAAGAAGACTATATGGGGACTGAACATCCCATTTATTATCTGAGTCGGAACCTCAATCATACTGAGATCTAGTATACTCATGTAGAAAAGTTAACCTTGGCAGTCATTCAAGCCATCCAGAGATTTCACCATTACATCTTGCATCGAAAAAATACGGGCATTTTAGATTGCAACCCTATGACATACCTATTGTCACGTAAATTTTTGGGGGGGAATACTCCAAATGGATCATTATTCTACAAGATTTCAACTTGGAATTGATCAAATCCAAGTCGAAGAAATCAAATCCAAGTCGAATAAATCATTATTTTTCGCTAAGATAATGTGTGATCTCCCTTCCCTTGATGCTGAATCTACATCTGAAGATTCCATCCCCAACAAGTCATTGTTTTTGATTTCATCATCTGCCCCATGGTATGGATATTTTCTAATCTATCTCCATACCCAGACTTTCTAGCCTAATACCTCTAGCTCTGAGCAGCGACGTATCCGATAACAATCCTGAAATTATGTGATTATCGACGACACCAGCAACCATCATGGTATCGATATGATTTTACGGAGGTGCCTCACTCTTAATGAGGCCGAGAAATTCCTGAATGAATTCCATTTGGGGGCATGCAACAGACATTTATCTGGCTACGCTACCACGTAAAAAATATTACACACTGGTCACTTTTGGCCCACCATTTTCCGTGAGTGTATCCTCGTAGTCCAAAAGTGTCATGCATGCCAGATCTATGACCGTAAAATCCGCGCTCCGCCTACCCCATTACATCCCGTTGTTGCTATTGGTCCCTTTGTGAAATGGGGCATCGAATTTATGACATGTAACCCTCACTCAGCTAGGGGGGAATGGATATATCATTATTGCCATTGACTAATTTACTAAGTGGGCCGAAGTGATACCTACATATAACAACACTGGCGAAATTGCTGCATAATTTTTCTTCAACCATGTTATTGCGAGGTTTGGTGTTTCACAAGCAATAGTTACAGATCACATGAAGCATTTTCAAAATCACTTGATGACCAAGTTGGGACTTTCACATGAAAATTCCACCTCTATTATCCTCAGGCTAATGGACAAGTTGAGGCTGTCAACAAAGACTATTGTTCAACATATGATAGGGATCCATAAATAGGACAAGAACTTGCTTCTCTTTGCTGCCTTATGGGCATACCAAACCTCGATTAGGATTCCTATTGGATTCACACCTTTCTAGTTGGTTTATGGTCTGGAAGCGATCCTTCCCATTGAATGTGAAATTCCATCGTTGAAACTAGCTATCAAACTTCTTCCTGCTACTTCCGTAGAGGAGGAGCGTCTTTTACATTTAACTTGTTTAGATGAAACCTAGTGTGATGTCGCATTAGCCAATGAACCTCATAAAAGACGCATCAAAGCGCAATATGACAAAAGCATCAAGCCTAGAATATTCTCAGAAGGAGATCTGGTTCTCTTAAATGACTAGGAGACCGATAAGTTAGGTCCAGGAAAGTTCCAGCCTATGTGGTTGGGCCCATACATTGTTAAGCATTTCCTTGCAAAAGGGGCCTATGAGTTAGTAGACCTTGATGGAGTTCCACTAGCGCAACCTAGAAATGGGTTGTACCTCAAAAAATACTATGCTTAATCCCATGCATAATACACTGTGTACATATTGTTTATAGGTGTGTTGAGTGTGTTTGTAGTGCATTTTTTAGAGTTTCCCATGGTTTCTTTTTATTCCTTTTACTTTTGGATTGCAAATGTCAACCTCTCTCGAACTGTATATTGGTTATGCCGATGGTGCTAGCTGTAGTACTCAGAACCTATCCTCCACAACGTGGGCTATCTTTGCTCCAAATGGCGAGCTAGTGAGCATGCAAGGGATTTTCATTGGTCTCTCTACCAACAACATCACTGAGTATAGCATAGTGGTTGAGCTACTATCTGATGCTATTTCACATGGTATCCACTGTATAGTCATTAGAATTGACTCACATCTCGTAGTACTACAACTCGCTAATATCTATTCAGTGAGAAATCTCACCATCCTTTGCATGGTTTTGTGTTAGGAAACCGACTCACAAAATGATAGATCAATGCCTTATAATTCAGCCTCTTCGAGGGGGCAACCTCCTTTACACTAGACAAATGAACAATTCTTGGATGATACAAATGACTAAACCTCCCTTCTATATATAGGAGCCTAAGGGGTCACAATATAATCAAGCCGACATAACAGTAATAACATAAGGGCACAAAAATAACAATAGTGGGTTTCTATGGGGCATACTAATAACAATATGGGGACAATAGGGGCACAATAATAACAATAAGGGATACAATGACAATAGTTATGGGGGAATCACTGGTATTATAGGGGCCTAACATGCTCCTCTCCTTCCGAAAAGCGTTGTACTCAAAGCTTGAGTAGTTTTTGATGCTTCTGTATAAAATTCTCATCCTCCCATTTGGAATATTCATCAGATAAGTTCTTTCACTTGATGAGATACTCTGAAATTGATCGATTTCATAACTATTGAGTTCTTGTTTCTGTGACTGCTGCCGGTTCCAATATGATTTTTCCTTCCTGGTCAAGTTCTGGAAATATTGTTTGAACTGGGAGCTTGTCACCTATAACCTTCTTTACACATGAAACATGGAAAACTAGGTGCACTCAGGAAGCTGCGGGAAGCTCCAATTTGTATGCCATAGTACCAATATTTTGCAACACCTTGTACGGACCATAATACTTTGGTGATAATTTATTATCCTTCTTAGCTTTCTTGAGGGACATTTGTTTATATGGTTGTAGCCGTAGGAATACCCAGTCACCTACATCAAAACTTATTTCACTATGATGTTGATCTTCTTGTTGTTTCATTCTATTTTGTGCCAATGTGAGGTTATCCTTTAAGAGTTAGAGAACTTCTTGTAGATGCTCGATGTGATGTTCCACTGCTTAAACCTTAGAATTTTCTCTTAAATATGATGTGATGGATGGTGGATGATATCCATAAAGTGCCATAAATGGGGTCATTTTTGCTGCAATATGGAAGGAAGTGTTATACCAACATTTAGCTGGAGGCAACCATTTGACCCATTGTGTCTATTTATCAGATACAAAGCAACGAAGATATCCTTCCAAACATTTGTGTATTATCTCAGTTTTCCCATCAGATTGAGGATGATAAGATGAGCTATGAGCTAACTGAGTACCAAGACAAGAAAATAATTCTGTCCAAAAATTTCTAGTGAAAATGGGATCTCTGTCGCTTACAATAATATTTGGGTTTCTATGCACTTTTTGAATTGTTTCCATAAATGCAGTAGAAACTGTACTCGCTTTAAATGGATATGATAATGCACAAAAGTGTGCATACTTGGTAAGTATTTCAACTACCACCATGATGGAACTCTTTCCTTCGGACTTGGGTAAACCTATGATAAAATCCATTGAAACCTCCTCCCAACATTGGCTTGGAATGGATAAAGGTTGTAATAGACCTGGGGTCTTAATTGTTTCAACTTTATTTTGTTGGCAAACCAAACATTCCACCACAAACTTTTGAATATCTGATTTAAGGCCATCCCAAAATAATTCCTTCTTAACCTTGTGGTAAGTTTTTAAAAATCCTGAGTGCCCTCCTAAGGGAGAAGTGTGCAATTCCATAAGAATATTTTGTTTGAGTTGGGAATTCTTACATAGGTATAAGCGATCTTTGTACCATAATGAATCATTTTTCCATCTAAATGTATCAGATGTACTGGGATCTTGTTGTAACTTTCGAATGAGTGCCCACACTTCTTCATCATTCTTCCATTCCTCCCTTGCTTCGTTTATCTAATCTGGTTGGATAATAGAAATGGTGCACAACAATGCTTCCACATCCTCATCCTTTCTTGAGAGTGCATCTGCCACAACATTTTGCTTCCCTTTTTTGTAGATGATTTCAAAGTCATAACCCAACATCTTTGTGACCCATTTTTGTTTCTCTTCAGAGGATAATCTTTGTTCTAAAAAGTATTTAAGACTATCATGATTCGTTTTTACCTTGAAGTGTCTTCCCATTAGGTAGGGTCGTCATTTCTTAAGTGCATGTAGTATTTCAGACATTTCCTTCTCATAAATAGATTTGTGTAAATACTTTCCCTTGATTGGACGACTTTCGAAAGCAATGGGTCTTTCATCTTGCATTAAAACAACACCAATTCCATTTCCTGAAGCATCACATTCCACAATAAAGGTTTTTGTGAAGTCTGGCATAGCTAAGACTGTGCTTGGAACATTGCCTCTATAAGATGTTTGAAGGCCTTTGTTTCTTTTGGAGTCCATGAAAATGCATCTTTCTTCAATAATGTTGTTAAAGGTGCTGCTATTCTCCCATAATTCTTAACAAACTTATGATAATACCCTGTCAACTTGAGAAATCCTCGCAGATGCTTTATGGATGTGGGGATTTCCATTCCTTAATGACTTTAATTTTTCTAGGGTCTACCTTAACACCTTCATGAGATACAATATGACCCAGATATTCCACCTCTTGTACTCCAAAGAAACATTTGGATCATTTTGCATATAATTGTTTCTCCTCCAATAGTTTGAGCACCCTGTCAACATGATCCTTCCAAGACTTGTTGTAGATTAGTATATCATAAAAAAATACTAACACAAATTTTCTAAGGAAGGGTTTGAAAATGGAATTCATCAAACCTTGAAATGTAGAAGGTGCATTGGTAAGGCCAAAAGGCATGACCAAAAATTCATAATGACCCTCATGAGTTCTAAATGCTATTTTTGGAATGTCTTCAGTCTTCATTCTTATTTGATTATATCCTGAATGAAGATCCAAATTGGTGAAGTAAATTAATCCATGCAATTCATCCAATAATTCATTAATGACAGGAATGGGAAATTTATCTTTAATAGTGAGCTTGTTGAGCTCCCTATAATCCAGACACATGCGCCATGATCCATCCTTCTTGTGCACCAATACTACTAGAGTAGAGAAAGAACTTTGACTAGGTTGAATTATGCTAGCCTCTAGCATTTCTGCGACCATACGTTCAATTTCACTCTTTTGGGCATAGGGATATCTATACGGCTTGATGTTTGGAGGAACACTTCCTAGAATCAAATGAATAGCATGATCATGATCATGAATAGGTGGGAGACCTTTGGGAGTCTCAAATACCTTGGAATGATTGTACAAGACCTTTTGGAGATCTTTAGCAATAGATGATTTCGATGTGGGAACCTCTAGTGAACATAATTGTGCAATTACACCTCGTTGTTCCTTCTTTAGAAGCTTTGTCATACCACTAGAGCTAATTATCTTTCCCGGTTTCCCTGCAATACCCCTTAATTCAACTTCCTTTCCTTCAACAAAAAATTTCATGAAAAGTTCTTGAAAATTAAAAGCTATTGTACCCAAGGATTGTAGCCATTGGACTCCTAGTACAACATCAACACCACCCATTGGAATGGAAAGCATTGGGCTATTCAATATATATTCTCCCATGGATAGCTTGATATTATGGAACTTTCCAGAGAAATTTATGGTTCCTCCACTTGCAATCATCACTTGACACTCTAGTGTTGGATATAGGAAGCAATTCAATTCCTTTTCTGTCTTACAATGAATAGAATTATGGGTACTTCCCGAATCAATCAACACTATTACCTTTTTCTTCTTGATATGTCGTCCTATCTTGATAGTTTGAGGAGTGGTAATTCCAGCCAATGCATTACAAGATATGGTCAGATTCATTTCTTCTTTATCTAGGGTTTATTCGTGGAGTATATCCTCTTATTTTGACATTTCCTGTTCCGTTTCTTCCTCCTCTTCACAATCTATGTAGAATAATTTCTCCTTAGCACACTTATGACCTTTAGGGTATTTTCTATCACAACTGTAACAAAGCCCTTTTGCTTTTTTTTTTCTTCCAATTGTTGTGGTGTCAACCTTGTAGGTTGTGGAAGGCCAGGGTAAACAACACTTCCATCTTTATAGTTGCGAGTGGCATGCTTCTTGGTTGCCATAATTTTTCTTTCCATTTTTCTTGCTAACCTAAATTCCTTCTCTAATGAATCAGGTTCCCAAAGGCGAACCTCATGTTGGATATTATCCTTTAAAGTCCCTATGAACACATCAATCCTCTGCTCCTCTAGAATATATTTTACCCTTATGTTCAATTTTTGGAAGTCCTCAATGTGCTCCATCATGGAACCCTTTTGTTTGAGATTTATCAATTGGCTAAAAAAGGTGTTGCTTTTTGTATCCTCACAATGTGCTATCATTTCTTCCGTAAAAATTTCCAAAGTGAAAATTTGTTTATGAGAGAAAAGCCATCGATACCATACAAACTAATTTGGTACCAAATATAAAGTTGCAATACATACCTTTTGTGTGTTTTTCACATTATGGAGATTGAAAATTGCTCCATATGTAGTATCCATGTTCTGGGAACCTTGGCATCAAACTTCTTCATATCGATTTTTGGAACATGGTGGGTCTTCAATCCAACATTAGAGTCTAAGAAATCATGATTAACATTTCTTTTGTTCTCATCATGAGTTTCCTTTACTACCCTTTCACCATTAGTGACCATTTCTTGTAGCAACTTATTCAAATTTATCTTCAATTCTTCCATCTTATCGTCCCTGCCATTCATCTTAGCATCCATGCCATTCATCTTAGCTTCTATGCCATCCATCTTAGCTTCCACACCATCCATCTTAGCTTCCACGCCATCCATATTAACTTGCATGCCATTCATATTAGCTTCCACGCCATTCATCTTGGCTTAATTTACCTTTAGTGAGAGTGAAATTTCTTGTACTTGGTCTTGTAATTTTGATATATCATGTTGCATTTATTCCTCTTCTTCGCGAGTCATGCTAGAGATTTCAGGTTGCTTACTAGGTGTTTCGATTTTCTTCCTTCGGGACATTAATTAATGCTAATAATTCTTCATTATTCCCTTTGAATTCCTTCAAACCAATCTTATGCAAAAATTTTAAAAAACTACACAAATTTTTTTTCACCTTGTAAGAGATCGATATTGAATCTGTTGTATCTCTACAACTTCAGATCTTGAATATTTGAAATCTTGGCATGCGGTAGTCCTTTGAGTCCTCTTTCTAACCCCGCAAGTCTGATCAAGATTGGATTCTCCAAGGAAGAGTTATGCCAAATCTCCCACGGTGAACTGATTATAGAATAGTTTAGTAGAGAGAACTTGTACAACGTGCCACGTGTCACTATTTCAACCTTAGTACCTGAAATGGATACAAAGAAAACTACAGGCCATCCTCTTTTGAAAATTCTAATGAAATTTCAATCTGATGCTCAAAACATAAGTTATGACGATTTTCCCCAAGTCACTTGTTTGGAATGTAATTCGGGAGTCTGCAAAAACCCTAACTTCCTTAGATCATATCTCCGCAAATATAGCGAGACAAGCTCTGAAATTTGGACCCGAAGTTCAAAATTAGTTCGGCTCAAATGGGTTTTTTTTAGCTTCTAAAACGTCGCAGAAAATAATTTATAGCGAAAATGCCACGATGACCGTTTGGAGCAGTGAAACCCTAGAATCCAAAGTTTTGATACCAAACGTTAGGAAACTATCTCACAAAAAGATAGAAAAGATAGATCAACAACTTAGAATTCAACCTCTTCAAGGGGGAAACCTCCTTTACATTACACAAATGAACAATTCTTGGATGATACAAATGACTAAACCTCCCTTCTATATATAAGAGTCTAAGGGGTCACAATATAATCAAGCCGACATAACAGTAATAACACAAGGGCACAAAAGTAAAAATAGTGGGTTTCTATGGGGCATACTAATAACAATATGGGGACAATAAGGGAACAATAATAACAATAATGGATAAAATGACAATAGTAATGGGGGAATCACGAGTATTATAAGGGCCTAACATTTTGAGAGTCCGTCTTCTGGAAAGACATTTCGATTTCATATGATATGAAAATATTTCTATAAATCATAACACATTAGCAGATGCCCTAGCTAATTTTGTTTTAGAAAGACATTTTCAACGAATGTAGATAACTTTCAATTCACATCACATCATATTGAAAGTAAAATAGGAACTAGGAAACACTATATATATATATATATATATATATATATATATATATATATATATATAGATATATAAGTTTGGTTTTACAAAATGTGTGCCCCGAGACACATATGGCTACATCACCCATATAAAAACTACATGCAAAACATCTAAGTAGACAAATTAGTGGTGCTCATGATAAAATGACACTACATGAGCTATCTTGCGTAGTAATCAACCAATATGACTAGGCACTCTGATAGTGTGTCACTGAAGTCGCAATGGAAGTTGATCGACCACAGTCTCATCAATCCCGTGTGTCAGTCCCTCCATGTGGCGCTCCACCTCTGATAGGATCTCAGCTACCTCAAGATCCCGTAGCGCATCTCGTCCTACTGTAACAACCTTTACTAGTCATACTACCTCCTCCTGTGGCTATCTCTCTGTGCGATGAAGATATGTAGCACCTACTAGTTGAGCAGGCCTGATATCTGCATGAAAACATCAAATAGTTTAGTCCTGAGAACATCAAAAAGCACAAAAAAACTGTAAAACTTTCAAAAACTTAATGGTCGAAGTATCTTACCTGAAGCGTCCCATTTCTCACCCTCAGGCAACTCGAGCTCAGGATAATTACAGAAATCCATTCCTGCATAAGGATAATCATCAATAACGATGAATTGTCTATGTATCCATCTGAAGAAGGCTAGTGAAAAAATGATCGTTGATGGACCTACATGTCAGTGCATATGGTCTATCCACCTCCACATTCGTTGGATCCTTGGATCAACGGGATCAAGTACAATCTGTTGAGGCTACAGTAATGGTACCCACTCTAGAGCAAAAGAGACTAAGATCACACCATATCTGAGGTTCTTCAAATTCCCCTCCTTTGCTTTAGTAAGTTGTTCCTTCAAATTGACCAAGACACCCTCGCTCTAGTTGAATGTTGTCGGCTTTAGACACTCTATCCCATACTTCACATATGATCTGCTTGCTACATGTAGTGTTGAGCTGGTTGCAAATCTTGTAATAATGAAAAAGATCATTCTCAAAGGTAATTGGATCACATCCTTTATGATGATCTTTCCATCCTTAATAGGAAGGGCTCGAGGTCTGCAATAGGTACCGATATAGTCTTTCACCATCTCACCACCACTTCTTCCACCTACAAGAGAGATGGGGGAACCTCGCTTTGACAAACCTATCAGAAAGTAAATATCCTCTACCTGTATCTCGAGTAGATTTTCCCCAAACCTAAACGCTTGTGCTTGAATATCCCATGAACAAACAAGGTATTTCAACAACTCTATCTGTTGCCTCATACCAAGAAGCCAAAATAATTTTAATAACCCACAATTTTTTAGTGCCTGGATGGTAGCAGGGTCGTTTTCCACATTCAAATATTGTTCCTCATGTTCTATTTCTCTCCAAATGAATGCCATTTTGTGCTAATGGGTACCTAAAACATCAATAAGGAATCCATTAGGCTCTTTCCCATGCAAAAAATCTGACAAAATTTGAGGCAAAACTGAAAGGAAACTTGGACAAATGTGCCCAACACACCCCAAAAGTGCTTACCAGAGTGTTGCACCTCTTCTTTCAGTGTTTTTCTACCTAGGTGCAATGCCTTTTTTGACCCAGGGGGGTGCATTGGTCCCTGGGTGTTTTTTTATGAAACCTAGGGGTCTCAAAACCTTGAAAAACTTACATGAAAACACAAAAATGAACTATGGAATATAGAGAAAGGTTTTAGTTCCTACCTGGAAGCAACGACACTTGAAATGGTTCCCTGGATTGGCCGCAATCACCTACATAAGATTGAGGGAAAAAGTGCTCCAAATACTCACTGTTGAAGGTAAAATGTGAAATAATGAAAATGAAAAGTCATTTTGAATATTTATGGTCATCTTCTCATTGTTTTATTCATTTTTAATATTTTGACCTAGATATGTTTCGTTTTTACTATGAAACAAGTATGTTTAGTCCTTGTTGTGGTGTTTTGAGCAGGTCGATTGCTGTCAACAAGTTTTTTATTATGTTTTGAACATGTTACTTTGATTGAAGACTATACTTTTATCTCTTTTCCAGGCTCTATAAACCTACGAAAAAGGAACCTCCCTTGGAGTCCTCTTTCAGCTCTTTTCAGACTCCCAAAATATGAAAATATTACCGAGAACTTGTCTTTTTGAACTCATAAAAGTAAATGAAAAGACGTCTACTCAATATAAGTTTAACTCTTTTTCGGACTGAGATAGACTAACTATGAAAAAGGAATACCTTGGTCAAACATGGCTAAGTGGTTCTCTTGGGTATTGTTTTCTACCTTTTCATACTTAAGGGACTACCTACGAAAAAGGACATGTAGATTTTTCTTTTTCACCTCTTTTTCAAACTCTCTAAACATGATAAAGATGTCGAGTTTTACCTTCGCTAGACTCGTAAAAACATCAAACAATGATGAACTCATCGATCATGAAGGGGCCAAACCACTCCTTCTCAGGGTTCATTAATCACACTCAGAGGGATTCATCTGAGGAATGAACTTATAGATCAAGCATATTATATCCTCCTCAAACTTGTTAAAAAATAAAGAGGTATTGACCGTTATGGTTGGGAAAATAGGGAAAACAATGGATTCCATTTTGCTAATGGAAGCGAGTCACTCTTAAACACAACACTTTTTCACTTCATCTTTGTGGCTCTTAGGTTGGGTAATCTACTTGTCTTTTCGTTATCATACCATTTTCAGAGCTTCCATTTCGGTTTTGGGTCATTGTTTCCAACTCCATTCAGTGTCGTCGGTGTGTTTATGAGAAGTCATTTAGTTGATCTCTGCTACAATACTCTTATGCCTTCATTTCATGTATACCTTTCTTGATCCAGTTCCATGTCAACGTCATTCTCATCATTCTGCCTCAATCATGATACCCGTTTCATGCCGTTGATGGGGGATACATCAAGACCCTCCTACGGTAGGTCGTTCCCTATCGACATCAGCACATCGTCCAAGAAGTTTACTTAGAAACACACCTTTGGTACCTTGGTGCTTACATACGTCAATGACAAGTTTCCTCACTCTTGGAGGCATGTTTACATCAATGAACTTCGACCAAAGTGTTTGACATCAACTCATTTATTTAAACCATACGGATTGTACTATATTACCTTGAGAGACATTAACATCATCGATGGTTTATCTCGCATCGATTAACGACTTACATCGTTGGTTAGTAATCAGATGGTGTTTACCATGTTTGAATCCAACTCATTGATTCACATGGTTAGACTTGTACCTTGGTTGGTTGTGTGAATGAGATAGAAGACCCTGGATCTAGTTTCATCCATCTAGGCTACAATTTTAGGAGTTATACAAATATCACGATGTATGATGGTCGTGATCATATAAATAGTCATCCAGTCATGGGTCCACTAGTTGCATCTTGGACATGTCATTTTATCATTGTACATGTTATGTTAGCTTATCAGCTGAGTATGGGTATGCCTCCCTCAACAAACAAAGATGTTATGTTGTAAATTTATTGTAATAGATGAAGCTTGTCAATTGTCCTTGATCTCGACTTATCACAAGGTAAAGCATTTCAATCATCGCTCATCATCTCTAACTGTGAGCTTTAAGGGGCATTCCATTATAGGCCATTTTGTCACATATGTTTAGTGAGCCTCCTAGTCAGATCAATTAACATCCTATTCCCCCTTGTCACCATCTTGCACAAATCCCTAAGCATGTTCCCTTCATTCCCCAAAATTTCAGCCCTAAACTGCATCATCTGAGCCAGTTTTAGGACCAACGCTCCCTGTATGCCTATTGGGGTGTGATCACCTACACGTTGCTCCACTGTGGCCTGCATTGGTCACCAACAGGTTGCTCCCCTTTGCACCTGTGTTTGTTCCATAAATATGGGAGAATGATCAAGATTCCAGAAGCTTCCCCTTCTAGGAGTTTCCAAAAGTTGTTTTAACTACTTACCTTTGATAAAACATTTAGATCCTATCCTTCCCTACTTTTGAGTTTTCACCACTTATCCTTTGATCCTATCCCTCCATAAAAGTGGATCTCAAACCCTAGATCGGTAATTGGATACGAACTCCCAACTTACCATACTTCTCTATATATTCCCAACCTTTTATGTGGTTGGGGGTTGGATTTTGGAGAGTGATTCTGCCCTTATGCTGATATAATGAGTGGTCATCATCTCATGCATTTAGGGTGATTGGAGGTGCATATTGGGACAAGGAAAGGAAAATTCAACAATTTGGAGGAGCTCTTCTATAAGATCAACTGCTACTTATGGTTGTAATATCCTTCCACTTATATTAATGCAAATAATTCATTGTTTTCCTATATGTGATATTGTTATTTCATGTATTTCAATACCATGTTGATCTATTGAATGAAGTACTTAGATGATATTGCATAGATCTTGTAATTTCTTAGCTTGTGTTATCTAACTATGCAGGTTCTAATTTTGGCATTATGAGCTGGAATTGGAGCTTCCAAGCTAAAGGGGTGAAGTGTGTGAAGGATTATAGGTAGGCCTTATTCCATCATCTAGTTACTTTAAGAAAAAACATTGTGTTCCTTGTTTCTCTATTGTTCTAGGTTAGTCACCAACCTAAGGGAGATACTTTTCTCCGCAATCATAAATATCTTACAACAAATTAGGTCATACAAGAACTTATCCATTAGAGACTGAAGCAAGAAATATCCTTGTACTCCCTCTTACTAGGATAACCCTCTTTCTGCTAGCTTTTCTTTGTTCTTCTTGATGTTGCCATTTGCTACCAGAATCATTTCCTTGGAAGCCTTCACGATGTACCTGCAAACATCATTTAGGAGGTCATGGAAGAAACAATTATAACCAAGAAAAAATACAAAGGCAAGAGGCTCACCAAGGAAAAATAACAATAATCAAGGGAGAAATATATGAAGTACTTATCTCTTGATTTAGGAAGAAATTGTTGAGTTTTGTAGGAATTGTCAACTCCCTCTTGACCCTTTTCTCCTTAATGAAGTCCATATGCAATCTTATCAAGCTTAGATTCCTTTGTTTATTCATTATGAAAATTAGTCTTAGCAATCCATTCATTGAGCTATCTAGCCACACCAAAGGCTTAAAAATAAGCTAGTATCGACCAAGTACTTCTTTTACAATTCATTTAGGGCAAGTTATCCCTTGGTGGATGAATTAGAGAGGTGTACAAATCCAACAAATTAAAATCAATTTTTACACATCACATGCCATGCTTGAAAAGATGTCATCATCCATATTGTAGATTGTATCAGGTCATTCCACAAGGAAAAATGATGTGGCACCAATCTTTAGATCATTCTCCAGATTGGAATTAGACCATTAATCACTCTCAGGTAGCTGAGCATCAGAATTTTTATGAATAACATTGTGGAATATTCCATAAGTAATAGCTACACTAAGGAAAAATTCCAGTTTTTCATAAAAGGAATCAAATCAAAGTTCTCGTTTCTTCAAATTATATCATAAGATAATCATAAAATCATATCATGAATTTGTACCAGACTGTTCTTTTCCTCCAATGCTTACACAAATATCAACTCCTTTTGATCACTGTCAACTTTCTATTCATAGGTAGGCTTCTCACTTAGCCACTTGTACTAAACTAGCTTGCACACCTTGTTGTTAAATTTCCCCTTTACCAAATATAGTTATGTTTTCTGCCCTTCCTTCCTCAAAGTCTACTATAACATCTTCAACCAACCTCAAAACCTCATCATCCTAGTTTGCGTCCTTGAAGGCTTGGAAGTCTTGAACCTCAACTGTCCTCTTCCTAAGGCCTTTCGGCCTTCCCAAACTGTGGTTGCGACTGCCAAGACAGGCTTTGCGACCCCTGCAGTCTGTGACCTATGATAAACATCACACTCCAAAATAGTCAGCTTGACCTCTACCAAATAGATTCGTCCTTTCCTTATTGAGTTGCACCTCTTCCTCCCTAATTTGTGATCTTATTGTACTAACTACAACTCCTATAAGGGATAAGTTCTTTCATAAATGAAGTCTCTTACCACTTGTCTTTAGTGGTGGCTCTCTCAACAAAGATCTGATACCATGTTGAATCTTTCTGCAATAGTTCACAATATAAAATGATCTTCTGTTCTGATAATTACTACCTAATATTGATATTCAATTAATTTATCTCATGCCACTGATATCATTGAGCAATTATACACATAAAATCTCAACAATAATGTAGTGAAAGCAATATTATCATAACGAGACATCCATGCACAATAGAGACAACAAATTTACCTTAGGAAACCCAAACTTGGGAGAAAACCCAACAACTTTCTTCTAGGAGAAATTATTCTTCAACAAGGTTTACAATTCTAAATTGTCTAGAAATATGTGCCAAAATCCAAGTCCAAACTTTAGTCAATTTGTCCTCTATCTACTCCCACGTGTGGCTATTATAGAAAAGAGATAATGATTATGAGTGAGTAATCAAATGAAGTGTCACAATATATATATATATATATATATATATATATATATATATATATATATATATATATATATATATATATATATATATCTGATGTGAATGGGTGAATTTGACCAAGGGGCACACCCTTTCATGGCAAGGACAACTTGACTTCTTGAGCCTACATAATGCCAAAACTAAAATTTATTTTATTTTAATTTCCATAATTCTTCTAGGATGACTTTGTAGGGATCTTGGCATGTGGGAATACATCCCAATGCTACACAAAAATAAATAAACACATTCCCATTTTATGATTAATGCCCATGAGTATTAGGTGATGTGATATAATGATGCACAACCATCAATTTTGACTTTATCAAACAAACTAATATAAGAGGCATTCAATGAAGGTTGACCTTCTCAAGCGATCACTTGCAATAATTATGAATAGTCATAAGAAAGATAATTTATAGTCCATTTTTATTAGGATACTATCGTCTGTATGCTTGACTTCCAAAGATTGGCTCCACAAACATGGATTGTAATATTTTTTTAAGTATTTTACCTTTCCACAATGAGTTTTCTTTCTAATCATTAGGTCAATTTCTACTATAAGTACTATGTTATAATGCATAATTGTGGTTGTTTATTATGTGATGGTCAAAATATATGTTGATGTTTTATTGTAATATTCAATTCACTGTAATGTGTGACAATTATGATATTTCCTAAATTGTCTTTATCATTGTATCTATGATTTTTTATTATCATAGTTGGTTCAACAATACATTAAATGTTAAGAAATGTAACATGGTATTGAATAAACCTTACAATACCCTCTTACTCATAGTTAGTGATAAAATTTGTGTTGAGTAGGCTATCTCTTTTGATCGAGAAAGGCTTGTCTATGCTATCTTGCACTTTCAAGTTGGACTGAAATATAAACCAAACATTTGTGCGGTGGGGGGGATCCACAAGAAAAAAGTGAGCTCTTGAAAAGTGATCATAACACTAGGGAAATCTTGAAGGGGTTGCCAGTGGAAAGCTCAAAAGTCAAGAAGATAGAAAGGATCACTGGTCGAGACTGAGTTTGAACATGAAACAAATTCATAACAAGAACACATATATGTAAAAGCCATTTCTCCTAAAGGCTCATTGGGAAACTCCACCAAGATTTTGAAGTATCCTAAGAAAAGAGGTGATAAATTCAAGCCTTGTATAAAGAATTATATAAAAAATTTACTACAAAAATAAGAAATGGAACAAAATTTAATGAGTAATCAGACCTAGTACAATGAGTAATTCAGAAGTCGTGCTGTGATCTCCTAGTAAGAGGGAGAAATAATAGTAGAAGGACTTTCTTACATGACAGAGGGAGAAACAATGGAAAAAGGACTTGCTCGCGTGATAGAGGGAGCATCCAAAACTATCACAGGAAGACTTGCTTCAGATGCTAGAAAGACATGGTTGGGCTACTTCATCCAAGACATGATACAAATAGGAGCAATAAAGCTCCGATATATATCCATAGATGACAAGCTTAGTATGATGTTGAATGTGTACCTCAATGGAAGGAAATGATGAGGTCCTTGCACGATTGGGCTAACCATCTACTAAAGCCATACATGAATTGGATTGGGTCATAAAAGAATTTTACCAAGGGTAGATGAATTCATTCACATTTAAAATACATAAGGACTTGGATAGGTCATAAAGGACCTTGAATAGACAGGTGAATGTCCCAAGGAAATTACAAGGAAAATTATAGGATACATTCACCTCTCAAGCCAAAAGGACTTGGCTAGGTCGACTAGAGGTGAATTTCCTAGGGAAATTATAGGATTGTACATATATTATCCTTAGAAGCCAAAAGGACTTGGCTATGTCGACCAAAGATATGACACTTCATTTGTCTTACTCACTCATCATCTCTCTTATATAGAAGACACTTATGGGAGAGGAAAAAGGATGAAATGGCTAAAGTTTGGATTTGTATTTTGGCATAGATTTCTAGATACTTTATTGTAAACCTTGATGAAGAAGAATTTCTCCTAGAATAAGAGTTGCTAGGTTTTCTCCGAAGTTGGGTTTCCTTGGGAAAATTTGTTGTCTCTATTGTGCATGACTGTCTCTTTATGATCTTATTTTTTCTATTATTTTGTTGTATTATTGCTGATATTTTTTGTTTATAATTGCTTAATGATATATGTGGCATAAGATAAATTAATTGAATATCGTTAGAAGTAATTATCAGATCAAAAAATTGGTTCCTAATGTGTTTATTGTAAAAAAAATAATAGGATTTACCTTTTTTACATAAAATTAGAGTTTCTTTTGACATAACTTATATATTATTACCTTTAAAATGGAAACTTTACAACAAGTGAGAAAACTCTATCAAAAGTCACTGGAAGAGATGACTATCACACATTACAGAACAATGCAAGGAGTGAAAGATGATATACTTATCGTATCAATTTTAGCATGTGTGAAGTCAGGTGAATTATCAATAAAAGAAATACTTGGTGAATTGTAAAAGCAATTTTGCTGCATTAATTTTATTTATGTTAGGATTAGAACAATTATTTGTTCATTTTAACATTTTGTGTGTGTGTGTGTGTGTGTATATAGATTTGTTATATTTATTTAAGTACACAATTTAGATGAGAATACAATAGAAAATAGTTAAAATGTTGAATGAGGAGAGTTGGGATGATGTTAAATGAAATTATCCATATTCAAGCTCTACAATAGCATTGAAACATTTTTTTTTGTTTCATAACATTTTTTTTTCATTTAAAAAACTATGTTGATTTATTCTATTCATTTGTAAGTCTTTTTTATTTTATTACTTACAAATATATAAATATATATTTGTCTAATTCATTAAAGAAGTTGAAGAAGAATACAAAAGGAGTATCATAGATCTTCAAAAATATATTCAAAAATCCAAGTTCAAATACAAAAAAAGCAATGTATTTAAATGTTCAACCTGATGATGAAATTCTTGATCACTACATTTGGAATGGGTGTGACAATATCCAATATCAAGTAATATTAAGTGATTGTGAAATTTCCAACTCTTATTCTTAAGAAATATTACTCCCTAGTTATTGCGAATATCCCTCATGGTTTATATTTCCAAAACATTGGATATGATAGTAAGCCTTATAATACCAAACTTTCAATAAAGTGGTTACAAGATTTTTAGAAGTCATGACATCACCATTTTGAATATTTGTAATTTTTTATTTGACACTCAATTAAGATTAGTACTATTAAGCTTCAAGGGAAAAGTGAAATCAAGGAAGCAAATTGTTTTATACAACATTTAAAAACCAAGGAAGCAATTTGTTATATAATACATTTAAATTGTACATTTGGTGATTAAAATTACAAATAAATTTTATTAATGTGCAAGTTAATTGAATTTTTACTATTTCACGTTATAGACAAAAACCTAATATTAGTAACTCCATTAGTGATCCATTTGCAAGTGATATGGAGAGCATATATCTTGCATGTTCGACACAGAATAATACTTGTGATTCTGTTCTTATCAATGGAAAATATGGAGGGGAATATAGTCAATTATTGGATTTTAATGTGGTGGTAAGAATGCTAACATATGAGGAAAAAATAATTGAAGGGAGAGATTGTTAACCTTTATTAAAAGGCACAAGTAATGTTTAATTATCTTATAGATACATTTTTCAAGTGAAGGAGATTGAAGTATAGATTTTTTCTCAAGTTCACATAAGATATATGATATCACATATATGAAATTAAAATTCAATCTTTATTATTATTCTTATTATTTATATGTGTTTAGACTAATTTAGTTAATTAATTCTTTTGTGTTTGGCGATTTAGGTACAACACTATCATGTTGCTTACAAAAAGGAAGAAATTGCACAGTTATTGAAAATTTGATCCATTACAGGGAAATTTTATTTAGTAAAAAAATAATGCCATTAAAGCTCTTCTAGATGTAATGCAAGAATCTTATTTGAGGAAAGGAGATTTTAATGAATCACGTGTGACAAAAATGTCAAAAGAATCTCATCCAACGTTATATGGATTCTTTGAAAATGACCACTTTTGGGCACTTGTATACATCAAAGATTCAATGGAAGAGGAAAATGACCCAATGAAGCACAAAATAATGTCAAAGAAAATGATGATCACTCTTAAGAGTGATGAATTTGGCATATATAATGTTTTTGATTAGTTTTAAGTTGTGCTTGAAAAGCATTGCTCAATTTTGCAAATTATTAATAAGTTATAGTTGTAATGTTTTGACTTTGTGATTTTGTGATAACAATAAATATTCATTTATTGTTGTTTTATAATGAATATTTTTATTATGTTACTTTTATTCTTTTATGTGGACCATTACTCTAGAGAAATAACTTTAAATATTGTCAATTTTTAACATAAAATCTAAAAAGAAAAAATGTTTATTTTTTCCCCTTTTTTTTGTTCAATTATCCCATATAAATGTTTTATGTGACATGTCATTTTAAGAAAAAGTTTCCAAAATGAGTGTTTTTTTATTATATCTATTTTTGAAATGTTTTTTGTTTGATTTTGTTAAATGTTTAAAAGTAGTGTTTTCAGTGACACCTATTCATTGTGTATTGACATAAAGATTCAAAAAAGGTTAAAACTATTATTTTACACTATAAAAGTATGGCACTATAGGAGTAGGATGAGTCTTTTACATCCCCGATGAAAATAGTGTCTCAATTTGCATGGGGTTTAGGCCTCACGATCGACAATATCGCAAAATTCCTTGCATTGTGGAAGGGATTGGAGGTGGTCATAGGAAATAAAAATCAAGATTTATGGAATTTGGAGATTCAAAGCTTGTTATTCGACAAATGACAAAGCATAGGGAAATAATAATTTTAGTGTCTCCTCCCACTAATTTAAGAGTGCTTAATTCTGCCTCTCAATTCAAAAAATTGGAAATTTTCCACATATTACACATTTGAATGTTGTAGCTGACAATTTAGCCAAAAAAGACTCTGCCATGGAACAAGGTAGTCTCGAAAGGGACAATATTCTTAGCATATCTCAAGTTCCATAGTGGTAATGAATTTCACAAACATTGGTAAGTCGGATTTGGGCATCTCTGCTCCTCTTATATATGTGCAAGTGAAATGGTTAAATATACTTATTAAATGTGCATATTTTCATTCTGACTTATTAAATGGGAATTCAAGTGGCAAGCCTCATCAAACATTTCAAGAGAGTGGTGTCTTTTCTATTTATTCTCTCACAGGTGGGATCCAAGTTGGTTCATCTCAGATGCAGAGTTAAGAGCCTTGAGCAAAAGAATGTTAAGAGCCTTGAGCAAAAGAATGGAGTTATTGCAGTTGTCTGATGCCACTCCTTCCCTGTTAATTCTCAGTTCGGCTAATCTTTGGGCAATGGAGATAGATCCCCTAATGGTGTTTGTCTCGTGGATTGGTAATATTCCTGTATATATATATGGATTCTCTAGTTTTCTACAAAATGATTGGGCTCTTGTCATAGATTGGTTATGTTACGGGCTTCTCCATCACCCGTTAACATTATAGTTTCATGCACAACTTAAGATTCGCAATGGCCAATTCCCCATCCCTAAAATAGTATTGATGTTAGTCTGATGTTAGATATATTGTTGGACACTTCACGTGCACCGTTAGTCTCCATCAAGAAGCTTGAGGACATGGTTGAATGACATTCGATGACGTTCTGGCTTTTCTTGGAAGCCAAGCTACTTCAACATCAAGATGAAATGGAATATATGGTTGATGGTATCAGTGATGAAATTTGATCATTAGTTGTTCAACTAACAACTTTGGAAATTATTGGAAATGACAATTTGTTGACAATTCTGGGAGAGGAAGGTCCCAATGCCACTGCTGGAGGGAAAAGAACCTGTCAACGCAGAATAGATGATACTAACGTGAATAACTGTTACTAAGTTCGTGATATGAAGCTTTGTGTCAAGCCCTGCACTTATGTTTTCTTATGATCTTATGTAAATTTTGTCTTATATTAGGCAGTTTTTGTATAATTTATAGTTTCAATGTCTTTAGTTTAATATGGAACAAGAATCCCAAAGCCTGCATTTTTTTTAACAATCTCTCATTAATAGAAATTTTGTACTGGAAAATCTATGTAAGGGTTATGGTCCCTAAACTAGATTTATTAACATAAAAACCCTTGCCTATTTCGTTTAAAAAAAATATGGCACCATAAATTAATTAATAGAATTACATGAAAAATATTAACTTCAAAAAATTAATTACAAATTTTATATTTTTTAAATCTTTTGTCATTAAAAAAAAATGAAGAAATAATTAAAAATCTCCATTGGTTTAAAAAAATAGTCAAAATTTAAAAACATTTTAAAAATAAACTTTTGAAAAAAATGTTGATACTTTATAGATAAGAATATTTAAAAATGTCAAAAAAAAATTCTCAAAAAAGGGGTGCTATTAGTAGTGCTGATTTTTAAAACAAGGGTAAAAATAACCACTAAATGTAACCTTAAAAAAATGAGAACTGAATAATGTTCTCACTAGGTAATTATGATAAAATATGAAAATGGACAAACAGGTAGACATAAGGGAAAAAGAGAAAGAAAGATGAAAGGCTCTTTACGGAAATTGAAGAACAATTGGATTTGTGTTATAATATAAAGGGCTTTGGATTCCTAATTGAAGATCAAAAAATGAAATCAAATACTAGAAGACAAGAAGGAGAAAATAATACTGGATAAGAAAAAGATTGGAGAAAAAAAAATTGGGTTGTCTAGTTGCAAGCTAAAGATGAAAATATAATTTTTTTCATAAACTGGAAAATTTCCTCAACAAGTTAAATATTTTCTATAGATTTGAAAATGATGATGGTTTTATAGTGTCCTCTTTTCTTGAAATGGTAGCTAAAGGGATGAATTATTTCAATACTCTACTAAAAAAGGAATTTAAATTCATTATTACAACAATAATCAAAATAGCAAGCCACTTTCTCAACTTTGTTAATGAGGGAACAATCAAAATTTAATGGTTGAAGTCAATAAAAATGAACAATTGCAACCTTAACATAGCTTTAAAAAGATAAAATTCTAGACCGAAATGGACTCCCAATGTAATTCTTTCTAGGATGTGGTGACTTCATTAAAGAGGACCTTCTGATAGTGGTTGAGTTCTCTCCTACATGAGCCAAATATCAACAGTGTTTAAGTTTACCTTCATTGCATTAATTTCAGATAATGACCATCCCTCAAGATTCAAGAGCTTCAAACCTATATCATTTCATAACTATATTTACAAAATAATCCCAAAATCATTGCTCAAAGACTAGAAGGCATTATGTCAATACATATTATCATAGAGAAATTTAAATTCTTGGAAGGGTGACAATCTCATGAGGCTATGGGAGTTGCACAAGAAGGACTTGACTTAATCAAAATCAGGAACCAAAAATCTCTAACTCTAAAATTTGACCTCTCCAACACTTTTGATTGTGTGAATTGTTATATATTCTAATCATTCTAATTCATTTAGGTGTTAGTCACAGTTTTGTCACTTGGGTTTTGAGTTGTATTAATTCAACTTATTTTGAAATTCTACTAAATGGTGTTGCCTCCCCTTTCTTCAAATCTAAAAGGGGGATTAGGAAAGGATGTCCTTTATCACCCCTTCTTTTCTTTATGGTAGCAGAAGGTCTTATCATATCATTAAATGTAACTTCTGGAAATGGACACCTAAAAGGTATAATTATGGGACCTAATTGCATTATCACTCATATTATTTTTGTTGATGATATACTAATATTCTATGAAGCATCTAGAAAATTGATTGAAAACTTCCAGGATATGATGGACCTCTTCTATGAGGCCACTAAATGCAAATAAATATTATAAAATACTTGATTCTTTATTGGGATCTCACAAAGACTTAAAATGATCATCTCTCATGTTTTCCCTTGCCAGGTAGGGGATATTGATATTGGTTTTAAATACATGGGATTTCTTATGAAATCCAATCAGTAGTAAAAAAATGAGGATTGACAATGGTTACTAATGGAAACTAACAAAAATTAAACACTTTGTCTAACCATTGGCTATGTAGATGTGGTAGACTTGTCCTAAGTCCTTGAAGTAATTACTATTCATTAGATGTCTCTTGCGTGTATTCCGAAAGGAATACTTGATAAAATTACAAAACATTACTTTAGATTTGTTTGGTCTAGAGGAGCGAGTAAAGAATGGTTTTAGTCTTTGAGAAAAGACTTGTTATCCCAAAATCACTAGGTGGATGGGATCTAAAGAACATATTTTTGTTCTTGAAGGACCTAGATACAAGGAAATTATAAAGGATTATTTACGTAGACACAATAGAGGTTTGGATTTGAAATCCGTTAAAAAATATCAAAATGATTCAATCATTTGGAAAGCAATTATCTCATCTTCCCATCTGATTGGAAACTATTTAGTTTGGAGATTTGGGAAGGGATATAAAGTCTTTATAGGACCGGACCCATTTATTGGATTTAAGGATGTTCACAAACTTCTAAATCAAAGAATTCTTGAGCTAAAAAGAAAAGGTTACTAAACTCTAACACAAATTGCACAAGGAACCTCAGACAGAGGGAAATAGATTGGACTTAGAGAAGAAAATTAAAACATATGGGAAAATTACACCCAAAATTTATGAAGGTGTTTGTAAACTTAAATAGGAAGATGACTGACTTGTTTGGTCCAAAACCCATGAATACTTATGAGCCAAAAATAGGGCATAAAATTCTAGTTCAAATTGATAGTGATGCACCTAAGATTTGGTAGTGGAAAAAGCTTTGGAAGTTCAAATGCCTAGCTAAAGAAACGTTATTCATGTGACTCCTTTGAACAATAAATTCCTAATGCGAGACATCTTGTAGAAAAGGAAGTTTGAGGGGTGTTATAACCTATTTTGTATTTTGTACATTTATTTTTGTTGAAAAAAGAAAAAGAAAAATAAATAAATAAATAAATAATTATAATTATAATTATAATTATAATTATATATAGATATATATATATTTATATGAAAAGAAAAATAGAAAAATAAAATGGATATAAAAAATTAGGAAAATAAAAACGTAAAAGAAATAAAATCCCATGTAATAGGCGCGCTAATCTAAATGTTGCCATATATCATTAATTAGTTGTTAATTTGTTTAAACATCAATTAGTGACTAATTAAATCTTTTATAAAGAGTGATTTGACCATTTTGTCTTATATTGTAATAATCGTGCTATTGTTTACCATCGAGATGTTCTCCGCCCAAATCAACGATTGGGGGAACATTTCAGACCCCACCCCCCCCCGTGCTTCCGACATTTAACTGGGGGGGGGGGGGGTCCAAAAAGTTGAATTCACAAACCCGTTGCCACCGACGTGTGACCCTCACAATCACTTCAGAACCCCTCTCTAAAACCACAATTTGCCTACCCCCCCGAAAACCACTGATCAATCATTTTCGCTCCCGCCAGATAATTAATTACCATTGTGCTTCTTCCATGTCCATTTCCCATTCATTCAATGAATTAGATTGTTATATCATCCGATCATTCCACCATGACCGTTGCACTGCTACAGTAAAATCCATCGCTCCTATCAATGGTTATTACTCGAACAGTTTAATCTTCATGCAATAAATAAAGCACATGCGTTTTACCTCCATTTATTTCATTTATTTCATCTAGCAGTTGCATGCACATGTTTGTTACAACCAACATCAGAGAAAGAGAATTCGTCATTGCACCAACCAGCCAAGCAAGTGGTAAAATGACAATCCTTTATTTGAAGCAGAAGCCTCGAATTCTATGCAAGATGTCCAAGCAGTTCAAGTTTCCTATTTTCTAGTTCTATTTTTGTAATTAGTTTCAAAGATATTTTGTCAATAAATATTGATTTTTAAATCAAGATATTTTGAAGACAACGCTATAAATACTTTGTAGTTTGAAGTATGAAGGGTTGAACCCTTGTGATAAACTAATAAGCAGAATTGTAATCCTCTGATTTTTTTTTCTAAGATTAAAAGAAGGATTCTGGATTCATCTTGAAACAACTTGTGTTCTTATGAGTACTTTATTGTTACTTGTGTTTTCATTTTGTTTAATTCTACATATGTTTGAAATTAATGGGAAACATGGGTAAGACAAGATTGAATGTCAATCTATCTGAAAAACCCTCTCAAGTTATAATCAATTATAGAGATTAGTTAATTGGAACTTTCTATTTTAATTAATTCCTCTACATCTTTTAGTTATCACTCCCCTTTAAGCTTTAAATATATTTTGTTTGGCTGTAAAAGCATTTTAAATGAATCAACTGTATATAACTAGTTAAATACTTTGTTTGAAGATTTGATGAATCGTATATATTCTTAAGTTCAACCTTACACGTCCTTTCAAAGCTAAATTATGTTAAAGGAAAAGAGTCAACCCTTTTAATATATCATAAATAATTAAGAGTATGCACCTGTTTAACAGTTTAAAGCATTGGTCATCCAAAAAAATCCAAATTAAAACAAAATATTTTAGATGCTCTCGTACAATTCCTTAACCTAGAATTGTCTAGATAGGTACAACAAGGGGCTAGGAAGACGTTGTATGTGTATGTGTTGGCGGTGCTGGACCCGCCAACATGTCAAGGGGATCTCCCTGCTAAGAATTCCCAATTAGACCTAAGACCGTTCGGTATAGGAGTCCCAGCAGTGGGTCGTAAGGTAATGCCTTGACCATGATGTCACACAGAGGAAGGTGCCAGGCAAGAATGTGCAAATATGGAGAGGAAGGTGAGCCTTCCTTCCCCAGATTGTGTAATGCAGCCTTAGTGAAGGTAGAGCCCGAGCCAAGCTTGACCTGACTCACCGACAGGTGATTGAAAGCAAGTAAGTCAGTGAATGCATGGCGACACTAAGTGATAGTAGAAGTGATTGATAGTGCATGCAAAACATGAATGGAACATTCAGCAAACAGATCAACATGCATGTGGGTGAGGCAGTTCGTTGGTTGGGCGAATCTCCATGCAAAACAATTTCATGCATGTGATAACAGTGTTGGGTGTGGATCCTGATTATCTTTTGTATTCAAAAGTATCACCGCATTGGACCCCAGTTCGTAATGGGGTGGCAACGTCGCCCGTAAAATATTTGCTATAGGGGGGGTCTAGGGGGGACGGCTGTGATCTTTGGGAGGCCCCCCTTGGTGGGGGGATTGGGGGCAGCGGCCCTAATGCTAAGAATAGATGTAAAATTTCCTTGTAAAATGTTATAATTTCGTAGTCAATCTAGGTTGTTCATTAGGCGAAGATCTGATAGTAGAAGCTATGTTTAATTTAGGGTTTTTTGCCCAAGAAGGCAACCCTAAGCTATATATGAGGGAATTGTATTGCGTCTATGTAGATCTGTATTTTGAGTGAGGAAGAGAGAGGAGATTGAGAGCGAAGAGGGAATTACAATGGATCTACTGTAGGTTGTATCTCTTCAGTTTGCTGGATAATATAGAAAGAAGGATTGGTTGTTTCTCCATGGATGTAGCCCAAACTGGGTGAACCACGTATATCTGTGTCTCTCTTGTTTTATGCATTTTTTGTGTTTATATTTCTGCAATATTTTATGTGTTCCATTGCTTTGTAATATATAATTTTCTAACAACTGGTATCAGAGCCGAAGGTCTATTTGGCTGATAAACTCACAGGAGAGAAGGGTTCCTGGTTCAAGTGGGAGCAATGGCGGAAGATGGTAGGTTTAGGGTCGAAAAATTTAACGGCCAAAAATACCAACTGTGGAAGATGCAGATGGAAGATTATTTATACTAGAGATATCTGTACCAACTATTGAGCGGAAAGACAAAGAAGCCGACGAGTATGACAAACACAGAATGGGATATTCTAGATAGAAAAGCACTTGGAACAATACGGCTGTGCCTAGCGGCGTCGGTATCATTTAATATTTCAAAGGAAATGACAATAGAGGGTTTAATGTCGACATTGGACAAACTATATGAAAAACCATCGGCCTCAAATAAGGTATTTCTTATGAAGCATTTATTTAATATGAAGATGTCAAAAGGTGGATTTATTGCTGATCATTTAAATGAGTTTAATACAGTTACCGGTCAGTTAAGTTCTGTAGGGGTAACTTTTGATGATGAAGTTAGGGCTCTATTATTTCTGTGCTCATTTCCAGAAAGTTGGAATGGTTTAGTTATGGCCATTAATAACTCTGTCTCTAGATCTAGTACTTTAACGTTTGATGATGTTGTCGGTGCAATCCTTAGTGAGGAAATGCGATGGAAAAGCTTCGGTGAGACATCAGGCAATGCTTTGACTGCAGAGACTGGGGGAAGAAAAATAGAAAGAGGAAAGAGCCTTGGATATCGTAGTAAGTCAAGAAAAGGTAGATCCAAGTCCAGATCGGGGATAGTGTGCTGGAAATGCAGGAAGAAAGGAAACCTGAAGAAAGACTGCAAGTCTAAAAGAGAAAAGAAGGAGACGCACAGAAAGAAACTAATCATGAAGCGAATGTAACAGATGATGTGTTGCAAGATGCTTTGATTCTTTCATTAGAAAATATTATCGATGCATGGGTGGAAGATTCAGGGGCCTCATTCCATGCCACACTTGATAGGAAATTTTTTTATGATTATGTTCAAGGAGATTTTGGACAGGTTTGATTGGGTGATGATAAACCCTGTAAAATCATTGGAATGGATACATTTTTCATAAAATAGCAAAATGTAAATAAGTGGTTATTGAAGGAGGTAAGGCATGTTCCAGATCTGAAGAAAAAGCTGATTTCAATAGGGCAGTTGGGAGGTGAAGGTTGCGTAACTACTTTCACAGATCAAACCTGGAAGGTCACTAAAGGATCCTTGGTTAAGCGAAAGGAGGAAGGGTTGGTACATTGTATATATGCAATGGTATTTCTAAATCTGTTAATTCTTTAACCTGTACAGGAGAAGATACGACATTGTGGCATCATAGGCTTGGGCACATGAGTGAGAAGGGGATGCAAATTATTCACTCAAGAAATTTGTTGCCAGGTTTGAAGCATGTTGATTTAAAATTATGTGTGAATTGTGTTTATGAAAAACAAAAGAGAGTCAGATTCCTTAGAGTTGGGAAAGAAAAGAAGAGTGAAAAATTAGAGCTTGTGCATACAGATATATGGGGACCTGCTCAGGTATCATCTCTTGGTGGCTCTCATTATTATGTTACTTTTATTGATGATGCAACCAGAAAAACTTGGATTTATTGTATTCGAAATAAATCTGATGCATTTGATACTTTCAAGAAATGGAAAGCTTTGGTTGAAATGAGACAGGAAAAAGGTTGAAGTGTCTCAAATCAGATAATGGAGGTGAATATTGCAGCAAAGAGTTCGATAGGTATTGTTCAAAGAATGGAATTCGTAAAGAGAAGACAGTTCCAGGAACACCACAAGAAAATGGTGTGTCAGAAAGGATGAACAAGACAATCATGGAGCGTGCAAGGTGCATGAGATTGCATGCAGGATTGCCTTTACAATTTTGGGCAGATGCTATAGATACTGTTGTTTATCTAATAAATAAAGGGCCTTCAAGTTCCTTGGATGGTGGTATTCCAGAGGAGGCATGGACAGGTAAAAAGGTAAACTACTCTTTTTCAAAGAATTTTGGTTGTGAAGCCTTTGTCCACATTAATAAATAAAATAGAACAAAGCTTGAGGCAAAATCAAAGAAATGTACCTTTATTGGATATGGTGTTAATGATTTTGGTTATCGCTTTTATGATTATGAAAAACACAAAATCATTAGGAGCATAGATGTTATATTCAATGAAAAGGTTTTGTATAAGGATCAGATGCAGGAAAAGAAACAAAAAAAAGAAAACAAAGAATACACAGTGCTTGATGAGATCATAGGAAAAGTGATGGTGCCTGAAAATCATAATGATCAACAGCCAGAACAACAACCACAACAGCAACAAGCACCTCAAACACCTGAAAGTGGTGTTAGAAGATCTACCAGGATAAGTAGACCCCTTGAACGATACTCTCCTTCATTATATTATGTATTGTTGACTGATTCTGGTGAACCAAAATGTTATGAAGAAGCAGTGCAGGTAGAAACCAGGAAGAAGTGGGAGCAAGCCATGAAAGAAGAGATGGACTCCTTAGCACATACATAGACGTGGGACTTAGTTAGGTTGTGTGTAGGTAAAACAACATTGCAGAATAAATGGGTTTACAAGTTGAAGGAAGAAGATGGAGGTAGAAAAAGGTATAAAGCTAGACTTATGGTGAAAGGGTTTGCATAGACAATGGGTATAGACTTTGATGATATATTTTTTCTTGTTGTTAAAATGACTTCAATCAGAACTATTTTAAGTCTAGTAGCAGCTGAAGATTTGCATCTTGAGTAGTTAGATGTAAAGACAACCTTTCTCCATGGGGATTTGGAGGAAGAGATATATATGCAACAACCACAAGGATATGAGGTAAAAGGGAAGGAGAAACTAGTGTGTAGGTTGAAGAAGAGCTTGTATGGCTTAAAACAAGCTCCAAAGCAGTGGTATCTAAGACTTGACAGGTTTATGTCTGAACAAGGTTATACTAGATGTCACTCTGACCATTGTGTTTATCTCAAAAGGCAAAATGATGGTAGCTATATTATGTTTTTATTGCATGTAGATGACATGCTTGTTGCAGGTTCTAACATGCAGGAAATAAATGCGCTCAAAATAAAATTGGCAAACTCATTTCCAATGAAGGATTTAGATGCTGCAAAACAAATCCTTGGTATGAGAATAACTAGAGACAGGAAGAATCGCAAATTAACATTGTCTCAAAGTGAGTACATAGAAAAGGTGTTGAAAAGGTTTAATATGTAGAATGCAAAACCAGTTAGTATATCTTTGGCTAGCCATCTCAAATTAAGTAAGGAGGAGTGTCCCGGGACTCAGGAAGAAATGGCTCATATGTCTAAAGTTCCATATGCATCAACAGTTGGAAGCTTAATGTATGTAATGGTCTACACAAGGCCTGATATTGCACATGCAGTGGGAGTTGTAAGCAGGTACATGAACAATCTAGGAAAGAACATTGGGTGGCGGTGAAGTGGATTCTCAGATATTTGTGAGGTACCACAAATCAAGCATTATGATTTGGTGGTTCAAACATTGTTCTACAGGGATATGTTGATGCAGATATGGCAGGTGATAGAGATAACATGAGAAGCAGAACAGGGTATGTGTTTACTGTAGGTGGAACAACTTTCAGTTGGGTCTCAAAACTACAAAGTGTTGTTGCACTCTCAACAATAGAAGTAGAGTATGTTGCTGCTACAGAGGCTAGTAAAAAAATGATTTGGTTACAAAGGTTTCTGGATGAATTGGGTAAGAAGCAGGAGTTGGGCAAGCTATACAGTGACAGCCAGAGTGTCATACATCTTGCAAAGAACTCTACATTTCATTCCAAGACTAAACATATACAACTCAAGTACCATTTCATACGGTCAGCGTTGGAAGATGGGTAGTTGAAGCTGGAAAAGATACACACTAGCCAGAATCTTGTAGATATGTTAACGAAAGTTGTAACCAGGGAGAAACTGAGAATTTGCTCAGTTTCAATTGGTCTTCAAGTATGATGAAGAAGATGAGAAACAACCAGGTCCAAAGTGGAGTCATTGTCCAACGAAAGAAGCAACGGTGGAGTTGCTATAATCAATATCCAAGTGGGAGATTGTTGGTTGTGGAGCCTGATTATCTTTTGTATTGAAAAGTATTACCACATTGGACCCCAGTTCATAATGGGGCCGCAATGCTACCCACAAAATATTTGCTGCAGGGCGGGTCTAGTAGGGGTCAGCTGTGACCTTTGGGAGCCCCCCTGGCGGGGGAAAGGGGTAGCGTCCCCGAAGCTAAGAATAGATGTAAAATTGCCTTGTAAAATGTTGTAATTTCGTAGTCAATTTGGGCTGTTCATTAGGAGGAGATCTGACGGTAGAAGTTATGTTTAATTTAGGGTTTTTTGCCCTAGAAGGCAACCCCTCGCTATATATGAGGGAATTGTATTGCATCTATCTAGATCTGTATTCTGAGTGAGGAAGAGAGAGGAGATTGAGAGCGAAGAGGGAATTACAACAGATTGATGTAGGTTGTATCTCTTCAGTTTGCTAGATAATATATAGAAGGACTAGATATTTCTCTGTGGAGGTAGCCCAAACTGGGTGAACCCCGTATATCTGTGTCTCTCTTGTTTTATGCGTTTTTTGAGTTTATATTTCTGCAATATTTTATGTGTTCCATTGCTCTGTAATATATATTTTTCTATGAAACAGTGAGATAGCAACGAAAATTGAAACAGAGCTAGGACAAGCTAGTGTATATGTAAATGACGTCAAGCGTTCAAAGAAATCAAGACAACAGTAATCCCACGAGCGAAAACACAAAAAGCAATAGAAATGCAGCACAAGGCATGGGAAGTGGGCTTACCCTAAAAAAGTTGTGTTGAATGTGCCGACTACTCCTAGATGTGATGTGGGATATCAGATCTGCAAGTTTGATGTGAGGAATGAGCTCTACAGTGTTCATTTGATGAGTTTTGATAACATCAAGGCTATGACGCGCATGCCACGAATCTAGGGGAAGTGACACTTGGTGGGAGGTTTCGGAATTTCTCCTTACATGTAACCTCCAATTGCTAAACATAGATACCTGACACAAGGGATGCCTTGGGAGAAGTAGTCCATGCATGCAAGTCTGTTTTTCTTGGTCCCAGAGGGAACGGTCAACTCAATTGCACATGTAAGAGACTGCTCGATTGCTGGAGAAAAATGTGAATTTCTAGCTGGGAGCTGGGCTAGATACCTAGGAGATTTGCGCAAGTTCTGGGTAGAGCAGCTGACTGCTACCCAGATTTGCGCAAATCCTGGGCAAAACAGCCTGCTACTGGGAAAATTTGCGCAAATCCTGTTGGGAGGGTTGGCTGGTAGGATTGCGCAATCTTGGATCCTAGCAGGCTGTTAGAGACGATTCCGCAATTCCTATAGGGAAGGCTGGTTTCCCTCTAGAAATGTGCAATTTTCAAGGGGAGGCTACTCAACCTACAGCTGGACCAAGTTCGGGTGAGCAACATGTGAGGGAAATGGATCAACTATGTTCAACAGGCTTCCTTTGTGCGAGGAAAACACTTGAAGCTTGAGTACTTGATGAAGAAAGACAAAGTGCTGTGTAAGGTTAGTAGGGAGGCTCCAAAATAGGCTAAGGAAAAATTTTGGAGGGTGGTTGTAGTTGCTACAACACTTGGTGACACACTGGTAGAACTCCAACTCTCTGAATGGACCTTGTTCGTGAAAAAGAATTCTAACACCTCCGAAAGTATTGTTAAGCTCTCAACTCATCTTGGCTTCACACTAGTTTAATTGTAAGATGTAGCATCTGCTAGACTCGTGGTCGATTGACACACATTCCTAGCCAAGGAAACACAATTTTTTTGATTGGGGTTGAGGGGTATATAGGTGCACAAGCCGTATAGTCGTCAGAGTCTTAGTTTCATCTCTAGTGTTGCTCCACTGCTAGTAGGCCTGGACAGTATCCTGGTGGAGTCACACAGGAACACAAGCATGGCTTCGCTGCCAGCGAAGTTGGTCAATACCCTGGTGGAGTTACTTGCATCACTTCCTTGTGCAAGAAGCCTTTCTCTTCTTTCACCTTATTCATTTTTCATTTTTTTTTTTGAATTTTCATTTTTTTCATTTTCACTATGCATAACACTTATTCATTTCATAGGCGGAAGAGGGATCTCAACTTATTGAGAGTAGAAGAGGTTGTTCTAGTAGATAATTAGTTTATTATATCTCTGACATGCCTGTTAAGGTTTGCCCCCTTACCTTACTCTATTTGACTAAGCTGACAAGGTTTAACCTAAAAATAATCGACTAGAGAAGGTGACACTAGTTAGCACACAAGCATTGTGTTTACACCAAGTTTCACTTCGAACAATACATATTTTCCTTTGATGTATCATGGACTAAAAGTAACAAGCTCATCATATAGAGGTAAGATGACAGATAACCAAATAGCGATAGATATACAAGCCCTCTTGTACTTTACCTAGCTCGCTTCAAGAGTCATACATGGATTCATGCAAAACTAACATATGAACGAAACAAGCGAACAAACTAACAATCGAAAAATCAAAGAAAGAGCAAAAACAAAAATGAAAGTGACATAAGTAAACAAACATGAGAGTACGAAGGATGAATAGGTGTGTGAGCATGATCCTCAACATCATTGGGCAGTGGTGGAGTTTCCAAATGAGAGGGAGGTGAACAATTATTTGAGATAGTGCCCGCTCCCACATGAGATTGCACAGTTCCATCAATGAAGAATGTTGAGCGAGGCTTGATATCAAACTTCCTCTTGGGATGGGCAGATTTCTTAAGGCAATACTCAAACGGTCCAAAAGATAAGCAAATTTCATCTGGGTCTTCGGAGCTTGAAACTGCAAGTCACGGAAAAGCTGCCAAAAATCAATAACAGATTCATCTAGAACCCTCTGTTGCTGTAATAGCTTTCGGTCAAGATAGTCTGGATCAAAATGATAGAATGTGTCTTCAATGAGATCACGGAAATGATCAAAATGAGTGCACGGTGTCAGCCAGTAAGCTGAGCCCCCAACAAAATGGAGATTCGCGAAGTGTGTATGTAAGCAACGAACCAAGCTGTTCGTTAGAAAAATCATCTTCCTCATAAATCATGAAAAAAAAGTTATATAAGTGCTCAGGCTAGGCCACTTCGCTTTCACCACCATACGTGTGAGTGGACAAGGGATTGAAAAGATTCCTTGAGATGGAGACATCTCCACGATTCGAAAAATACCTCGGGGGAAGAAGAGTGAAAGACTCCATGAAAGATATGCAAAGGTTCAAAACTGGATGAGAGGACATTTCTTGTCATCAGACCCTCCTTCTAGTGCCATGAATGTTTTATGGTGCTGGACCCACTAACATGTCAAGGGGATATCCCTTAAGAAGTCCCAATTAGACCTCAGATCATTTAGTGTAGGAGTCCCAATTGTGGGTCGTAAGGTAACGTCTTGACCGCGATGTCACACAGAGGCAAGTAATATAACTCTGTCAGTAGCAAGGGTGTGACTGATGCAGTGAGTCAAGGAAAGTGTATGAGAGGTTCTAATACTTTGAAGGGGGAAGGAGGTGAAGGTGAGTTCCAGGTTGAAAGGAATCAGCCCCAACTCAGCTAGAAACACACAACACAAAAGGACATGCACAACTTCCGGCGGAGCAGTCCACTCGAATGTATAAGTCACATCATACAAGGTAAGATAACACGTATAGCGCTCACGGATCAGTCTGAAATGAGTGCGACAATTTTTATAGCAAGGTGCATTTGAAAGGTTTGTCTGATGTCTGACAGAGCAGTTGACATGGATGGTGACAACATTAACAACATATCATCACATTAACAAAAATATTCATATAATTGCATGTGAATCAGTTCATACACAAGTACGTAAATTAAAAAAACATATATCATTAAGGCAACTGGAGAAGTCCAACTACAATAACAACATATGCATGAAAATGTGTTGGCTCTTATTATATAAAAAAGTGTAAGTCACAATCATACAAGACATCCAAAAAAACTTGCTATCCCAACAGTGGAATGTTACAGCCACATCCACCTGCTACTCCAAAGAGATGTACTATCTCCGTGCAGTGGAGAAGCCAAGGCACATTACAATACTATCCAAGCCTTCTTCAAGATAGTCTTAGTAGAAGCTTGGCTGACCAAAAGCCTTTACAATGAGCTATGAGGGACTATTTATAGAAAAGGGTGGGGTGACCCTTGACATTCCCCTTCATGATAGTTCAACTACCCTCATGACTCTTCACCTACTCTATGACTATTGCATCCAACCATTGACAATTGACTTACAATTGACATGAATCAACATTACAATGCACATGTACTCATGTGAGACAACATGGCTTCAGAGAGCCTTGCAAGACATCACTGACACTCGGTCCACTGTGGTGAGACCAACCCTTTGACATGCTTGTGATGGTGAAGCTGGTGAGTTGATGCCAAGCTTAATCATCCATGATGGTGTGCATGCACCTCATGGTGACATCTCGCTGAAGTGAACTCTTGCTTCCGTTGCAACCGGTGCATTGGTTTGACCCCTTCATCCAACTTGTCTGCTAACATGCGCATAGTCGTCTTGGGTGCAACTGAACCGGCAGCACGCTGATGCATAGTGTCCATGTTGATCTTCAAGTGTGTGCTGGTGGTCATGCGCATCAACTTGCCAAAGTACCCGTTCGGCTCCAGTTGGACTTTCTTCTTGTCTTCGCCTTGGTGAGTGTGTTGAATGGGTTGGATTGCATGCGTGCACACAATGACATGCATGCTGCTAAATCCCTTGCATGTGATCAACCACACTATTCACCATGTCTACTTCGTGTTAGTTGCTGGGATGGATATTTAACTTTTCTGGGCACAGTTTCATCCATGAGTGCACATTGCACCCACTACTGTTCCTGATCCTACTGCAACTCATTCGTTTGCATGCGCAGCTTCATGTTCTTCCTGAGTTGCTACTTCAGCACATGCAACTCCTTGTTTGTTACATCTTCTACCTTCACGCAATCTTTATGTCATCCCATCACTCCATAGCAGGAGTCTCCAAAGTTGCTTTCATCTCAATGGACCAACTTGAGCTTGCAACCTTGTTTTGCCTCTGTGTTGTCAACAATACTCCTCTTGCATTCGTTGCATTTGGTATGCTGTCTTCAGCTACTGTTCATGATGCTACTCGCTGTGATGTTGCCGCTTGATGTCCTTGTCTATGAACAACTTGATGTCTTTGTGAGTAGGCAAGCTCATAGACACTTGATCGACTGCATCCCCAAGCGTGCTCTGAACGGTGTCCTCATCTTTACTCTCCTGGAAACCATTGCACCCATACTGATGAGAGGTAGATGAATACCTGCAATACCTAGAGACATGGTAACACTCATAGCAAACAATATGTCAGTCAAAAACCAAAAAATGAACATGAGAACTGACTTGCAACATACTTGGGTGAATGATCACGAAGGTTGCGCAATTTTGGCCAGGAGGTCGGGAGACTAACCGCCAAGACTTCTCAAGGCATAGTCTGAGTTGTTGAGAGATTGGATGACCGCTGGAACTGCACAATGCACAGTCCAATTTGGATGTTGATTGTTGGGATTTCACAATGTGCAATTCCAGCTGGGAAGGACTGCTAGCCTAGGGACAAATCTGCGAAATTTCTTGGGCCAAGCAACCACTGTCCTCTGGAAATGTGAAAAAAAGTCATGGAGGCCAATGCCTGGTAGGAATGCACAAATTTAGATAGGAAGGTGAGCCTTCCTTTCCCAGATTGCGCAATGCAACCTTGGTGAAGGTAGAGCCCGGGCCAAGGTTGGCCCGACTCGCCGATGGGTGACTGAAAGCAAGTAAATCAATGAATGCATGGTGACACTAAGTGATAGCAGAAGTGATTGATAGTGCATGCAAAATATGAATGAAAGATTCATCAAAAATATCAACATGCATGTGGGAGAGGTAGTTCGTCGGTTGGGCGAATGTCCGCGCAAAAAAATTTCATGCATGCAACAACATTGAGATAGCAACAAAAACTGAAATAGAGCTAGGAAAAGCTAATATATATATGTAAATGACAACAAGCATTCAAAGAAATCAAGCAAATAGTACTCCCACAAGCAAAAACACAAAAAGCGACAGAAATGCAGCACAAGGCATGGGAAGCGAGCTTACCCTAAAACATCTAAGTTCAATGTGCCGACTGCTCCTAGATGTGATGTGGGATGTTAGAGCTGCAAGTTTTATGTGAGGAATGAGCTCTGTAGCATCCGATTGATGAGTTTTGATAACATCGAGGTTGTGACGTGCATGCCATGAATCTAGGGGAAGTGACACTTGGTGGGAGGTTTCGGAATTGCTCCTTGCATGTAACCTCCAACTACTAAACATAGATCCCTAAAACAAGGGATGCCTTTGCATGCTGCCTTGGGAGAAGTAGCCCATGCATGCAAGTCTGTTTTGCTCAGTCCCGAAGGGAACCAGTCAACTCAGCTGCATATGCAAGAGATTGCTCGACTGATGGAGAAAAATGTGCATTTTTGGCTGGGAGTTGGGATGGTTTCCCAGGAGATTTGTGTAATTCCTAGGTAGAGTAGCTAACTTCTACCTAGATTTGTGCAAATCCTGGGCTGAACAACCTGCTACTGGGAAAAATTGCGCAAATCATGTTGGGAGGGTTGGCTGGCAGGATTGTGCAATCCTAGAGCCCAGCAGACTGCTAGAGAGTATTGTGCAAATCCTGTAGGGAAGCCTGGTTTACCTCTGTAAATGTAAAATTTTCAAGGGGAATTTGCTCAGCCTGTAGTTGGACCAAGTCCAAGTGAGCAGTCTGTGAGGGGAATGGATCAACTATGATCGACAGGCTGCCTTTGTGCGAGGAAAACACTTGAATATTGGGTACTTGATGAAGCAAGACAAAGTGTTGTGTAAGGTTGGTAGGGAGGCTCCAAAATAGCCTAAGGAAAAATTTTGGAGGGTGGTTGTAGCTACTACAACAATATGCTAGTTTGAAAATAAACCCCCATTTGATGTTGTCATATAGTTTCACCAAGTTTGGATGGAAATTGAAAGAATTACTAGTCTTGAAAATGCATGAAAAGTTTCTACGACTAAGGTACAACGAATTAAACAAAATTCCATCTGATAGATGGGAATACAACGTGAGGCAACAAAGGAGGGGCCTAACCTAATTCCCATTGGGGATTTGGGGGTTGAATCCATAATATACAACAATTGAACAGAATCCCAAACTTTTGGATGGAATACAACACAATGAGGCAAAGGAGGGGCCCACCTTGTCGCCCATTGGGGGTCCAGGGCTGCAGTTCAAAGGCACAACCATCCAACTCTTGCACATGCCTGATAATAGATGAGTGATAATACATCTTATGGGTATGTGTTATCCATGGATTCAACATGGTTTCATGTTATATATTAACACAATTTTAATGTTGTACGTTAATACGTTAAACTTCATGTGTTAACATGGATTCCATACTATGTATAATGATGCTCAATGTCATATTTACCAACACAATTTCCATACTATGTATACTCACGCTTAACATTATGTATAAGAAAGGTTGCACAATACTTATATCATCACAGCCCCATCAATACATATTAACATAGTTGGCATATATATATTATGGTTTTGGCATATATACAACACACAAATAAAATTACCAGGCCTGCACCAAATTCCCAAAAAGGTTTGGCATATGTATATTACACAATTAAATGATGAGGCCCAATCCAGTTCTGTTTAATGCTACATAATTTAGGAAAATGAAAGTATAACCCGTATAATTTTTGTATACGTAACCACATTGCTTTGTTATGTATTTAACAATTAAAATGATAAATTCCATGCTAGTTTTAACATGTATTTCATAAATTAAAAGAAAATAAGGCTTGGAATGAATCTACAACAACTATAACGTCAGCTATTCAAATTAAAAATCATAGGTATAGTTACTTACGATAGGGTCACCATGATATACCTCTTACTTACACCATTTCTAACTATGTAAATTGTACTATGGAAACCAAGAATAGGGGATATAGATTCTATGATCATGCATAATCCATTTACAAGTTCTCATAGGGTTAGTGTAGCTTAACATTGGAAACTCAAAAATAAGAATTGGTCCACTTATCTTATAAATTTGATTTTCTACTGGAAACTAGAGAAGAGGTGTCACATAACCTCCCAACCGTAGACAGTCATGAGACTTTGTTCCATAGCTTGCCACCCCCGTGGCGGATCTAGAGTCTGAGAACTAGAATTCATTGAGTGAATTCACTAAATAAGTTGTAAGAGTGTTTTCACTTCTAGGTGGTTTATCAGATACGGACAAGCATGGAAGTTTATTGGCTATAATGAGCACCAATGGTTTATTAGTCCCAACAAGCACCAGTGACCCGTTGTGCAGGTGGTTTCTCAACCAGGGACAAGCATGGTGGTTTATCAACCATAACAAGTGGCCATGGTTTATCAGTCCCAGTAAGCAGTTGTGCATTCAATCACACTCTGTTCTCACTCAAGATTGACAATATCTAGGCAAGGAAACTGGTAGAAGAGCAACAATTTTTCCATGCAAAACCCTCCATGTACTGTTCTCGCACATGTCACGTTTCCAAGAGTTCTCTCCAGGACCAAATTCAAACCCCTTTTGCAGATCAACTCATGTATTTAAGGTTGTTTAGACCTACCTCTTAGTGTGATCGAGAGGACACTCTTTCACCTCCCCCTGTGTTTCCTTCCTCATCAAGTTACTATTTTAGGGATAAAACTCAATCAACACTGCCATGCATTAATGACCAACCTACTTCGATTCTGACTTGTGTGCCTCCTCCTCTAGATTTTAATAATAAATAAATGTTAACTTATGCGAATTATATTTATTATTTAATTAATAATTATCACATTAAAATTTATTAATTAAATATATTAATACATATTTAATTAATTAGTGTTATGACTAATTAATTGTAATTAATTTAGTTAAAGCATAATTCTTTAATTTAGTATTAATACTCGATTACTCTGATTTTGGTGTTGAGTACCCATTAATTCCTAATGAACATTAAACAAATATTCATACCTTTCGGTATCATTATTGGAACATGAATTCACTTTACCAGTAATAATTTTATCATATTTTCCATGGAAGCAATCAAATGTTACATTGAGATGCTCACTTACATAAACAACAAAAAAAATTGAACTTTATAAAACCAACTCTTTTACATTCATTTCATATTAAACTAAAAATGGTATAATGCTTTCATCTCATCTGCATGCTCCCAAATTGCCTCATCGAGTACAAACTTCTTCCATTGCACCTTAACCTAATCTGTTACTCGGGTATGGAGCATGGTATGCCTCTAGTCCAAGATACACAAAGTTTTAGTTAGAACTCTTCCTCAGGCTCCACCTATATCATAGGACAATCGATCACATGATTAGAATCATGCATATACTTTTTTAATAAGGATATGTGGAATATATCATGTGCCTAGAGGAAAGGATAATATATAAGCCATTGGTCCCACTCTTTCCAAAATCTGGAAAGGTCTCCAAAACCTGGGTGCCAACTTAGCACTAGACCCCACTTTTAGTGAGCTTCTCCTTGGTTTAATTTGGAGATACACATGATCCCCCACTTAAAATTATCTATGCATTCTATGCTGATCTGCATAACTTTTATTTTTGTCCTAAGTTGCCTTCAACTTCTATTTGATACTAATAACTTCTTGTTCCATCTCCTTTAAAATATCTAGCCCAAGAGTTACCTTGTTTACTAGGTCATCCCAATTAATGGGTGTATTACACCTCCTTCCATACAAAACCTCGAAGGGGCTCATCTTTAGTGATTCATGATAGTTGTTTCTATATGTAAATTCAACTAAGGGAATACATCCCTCCAACCTCTTCAACTAGTGCATCACATACATCCTTAGCATATATTCCAACACCCTGTTTATTGTCTTAGTTTTACCATCCATCTAAGGTCGGTATGTTGTACTAGATTCCAAAAGAGTTCCAAATCTAGTGAATAATGATTTCGAAAAGTTGGATGTGAATTTGGAATCTTTATCTAATATTATCTTCTTAGGTATGCCATGTAGTATGAATATTTCCAACATGAAGATCTATGCAATATAAATGGCCTTGTGGGTGGAGTTAATAAGTTTGAATTGAGTTTCATTGCTCAAATTTTCCACCACCACCATGATGGCATCATGTTTTTTTGGTGTCTATGGAAGTCCTATGATGAACACCATGGATATGAATTCCCACTTCCACTCTGGGATTGGGGTTAGTTGTAATAGCCCAGCCAGATGTCTACACTCCACCTTAACTTGCTAACACTCCAGACAATTAGCAATGTAATTCACTAAATTATTTTTCATACCTAGCCAATAATACATCTTATTGATAGTGGTAAACATTTTTTTGATATTCGGGGTTACATGAATACAATATTTTATGAAACTCAACTAGGAAGAGCTTCTTCAATTCATCCATGTAGGGTATATACCATTAGTCTTTGAAATTTATCATCCCATCATATGTAATTATGTAGTTCTTACTCAAAATTCCATTTGGTTCTTTTTGCAAACAATCATGTACATACTAGAAGTGTTCATCCTATACCAAATCCTCCTTATCTTTTCTATGATGCTAAAACCACAAGAACTTATGGTTGTCAAGTGGTTTACTTGAAAACTTATGTTAAGTGCATCAACCACATTGTTCTCCTTACCCTTGATATACTTGATCTTGAAGTCAAATTCACTAATGAGGGCTAACCATCTCTCTTGTCTTGCATTCAGTTTAGGTTTGCCAATCAAATATTTTAGTCCCACATGGTCTAACGTCAAAATTAACTTCCCCCAGTCAAGTAATGTATACACATTTTTAACGCATGAATGATTTTTGCAATTTCTAATTTGTGGCTGACATAATTTCTTTCATGCTCATTTAACTTCCTTGATTCATAGAAAATTACATGCCCCCCCCGGCACTAATACCCCACCCAATCCTTCTTTGCAAGCATTTGTGAAAACTAAGAAGTCTTTCTCCAGATTAGAAACCCTTAAGATGGGTGCATGTGTGAGTAGATACTTGAGTTTCTAAATTTTGGTTGTGCACTCTAATGTCCTCTAAAACTTTACCCCTTTCATCCTAGTGTTTTGATTGGATGACCAATTTTCAAAAAGTTCCCAGATGAACCTCTGATAATATCATGCTAACCTCATGAATGATCTGACTTCGTGACATTTCTAGGGGTGGGTCATTTCGTGATGGCCATGATTTTCTCGAGATCCATAGCCACACCTTCTTCTGAGATCATGTGCCTTGGATTTTGAACCTAAGTGTTAATGAACCCACACTAAGCTTAGCATAAAGTTTGTGTTCCCTCAGTAACTATAATATCGCCTTCAAATGTTCCTCATGCTCCACTCTAGCTTTTTAGTAGACCAAAATATCATCCATAAATATTAAAACAAACGTGTTTAAGTATTGGTTGAGCACATTGTTCATTAAGAACATAAACATGGTTGGTGCATTTATAAGTAATAATGGCACCACCGTGAACTTGTGATTCCCATACATTGTTCTTAATGTCGTCATATGAATGTCTTCATATTTGATACTTACTTGGTGATAGCCAGAACTTAAGTCATTTTTTGAAAATATTGTTGCTCCTCTTAATTGGTCAAATAAGTCATCAATTCTTGGCAGTGGATATTTATCCTTTATTTTTTATTTTTCAACTTTTGATAATCGATACATAGACACAATGTACCATCCTTATTCTTCAAAATAGAACCAGTGCTCCCTAGGATGTCACACTAGGTTTGATGTACCATTTATCCAATAGTTCCTTTAGCTATTTCAATTTCATCAATTTAGGGGTACTCATGTGATAAGGTGTCTCATATACTGATGCCAAACCAGGAATTCTCTCGATAGAGAAATTGATGTATCTCTTAGGTGATAGCCCAAGTATTTAGTCTATACATACATCATTGTACTATTGTACAATGGGGTGATTCTCAATTTTGGTTTTTCTAACCTCTATTACATTATTCTCCCAATTCGTGAATAGAGTACACCCTTTTTGACTACACTTCTTTACTTGTATTATTGGAATATATCTAATATAAATATGTTTCTTCTTTCCTTATATTTTCTTCCCTCATCTTCATCATCAAGGCATTCCAATGATTTATTGCAACAATCTACCTTGGTCTTGCAGCATGCCATCCAATCCATACCAATTAATATATCATATGAACCCAACAGGAGGATGTTGAGGTTCATTATTGTACCCATGCCATCCAGTTCTAAGTGACATGACTCCACAAATTTTGTTACTCTCTTGTTGGCCCCTGTAGCTAACCAAAACATCCATGACTTGACATGCTCTTACTTTTTGTATGGTGTAACTTTTTACAAGTTTAGGGCTAATATAACTAAGTTTAGATCCCAGATCAATTAAAAATGATTAGTTGAGTATCTTACCTTCCATCTTGATGACTAAGGCTTGATGATTTTCTTATAGATTGTCCAATGCAGCGTAAATCTGAGGAACACTTTAAGCCATGCCATTCACTTTCATTGCCTCTTCCACGTTATATAACCTTTTTTCATTATGCTTCTATGGTTGAGGGAAATCCCTTTGCAAGTGGTTTCCTCCACAGTTCCAACATTGAATTTTCTTGTATCCCTCAACTTATTCTCATGTTGGTTTGGAGAGTTTCTCTCTACAAGTGAAATATGTCCATTGGAATTCATCTTTAGTGAATTTCCCCCCCTTTTCCCATCTTCTTATGCCCAAAGGGTTTTGATCCTTTCCCCTTGAAATTTTCCAATCGTTCTTCTTCCAATCAATTTGATTTTTGGTCTTATGTTTGGATTGTCCATAGAAGTAACTAGTTTTCTCGATAACATCTTCTAGTTGTTGAAATTCTCAGGCTAGAGTAGTAGAATACAATTTTCTGTCAGGTAATTACTTCCTAATTATTTTCAACTAGTATTTTATGCCACTACTATCATTGAATAGCTACACTTCAGAATCTAACAACATTAAGTGCAACAGAAACAATAAAGATAATAGAAATACAACCATGCATAATATAGACAATAATTTTACCCTAGGAAACCCAAATTTGGGAGAAAACCCAAACTTGGGAGAAAACCCAACAGATTTTCTTAGAATAAATTATTCTTTAACAAGGTTTACAAATCAACAATGTTTCTAGAAACTTGTGCATATATCCAAGTCAAAATACCAATCAAACCTGGCTAACGTATTGTCCTTTGAGGTCATCCCCTTTAGTCCTTACCCTCTTCCTAGGGTTGTGACTTCTAAAGAAGCATGTGGCCCTCATGCGTCTCTCCTGCAGCTTCTGCGACCCTCCTATGAATATCTAAAACATAAATAAACTTGCTACATAGAACTTGAGATCCTTTTCCTATGGACTTTCTTCGTTAGGACTATAACTCCCTTTGCTCAAACTTACTCTTCATTGGTTTTAAAATGATATGTCACATCAACCTATTTATACACATCAAATGGGGTGTGATAACCCAAGGGACATGTCCTTTCACATGCTAGCCAACTTGTCTTTTCTTAGGACAAATTGTCTTAAAAAAATAAAAATTTGTATAGGTATGCGGGGATACCTCTTTTTGCTCCAAAAAGAAATCAACACTCCCTCTTAGCGAGGGAGGTATTCCCCTTAGATGAAAACAAATTTCTCCTCCACTAAAAAATTTCATGAGCTTACTATGTTGATGTAGTGTTTCCTCACATCTATAAATATAGATCACTCCATCCTAGAGCAAGTAATGTGAGTATCCTGGGCCATTTACCCTATCCAAATCAACATGGATCCATTTGTAAATGTACCAATCTCCCCTGGTCAAATCAACATGACCCAACCAAATCAACATGGTTTCTTACGAGAAGGTATTCCCTTGTGCCATTCACCTTTAGCCAAGTCAACATGGCCTAGCCAAATTAGTGTGGTTTCTTAAGTAAATGCATCATTTTTCCTTGGTCAAATCAACATGACCCTATGGATGCCAAATCAACATGGTTCTAATGGAAGAATGTCTTCCCTATGTTGTAGTTTCCTTGTGCCATTCACTCCTAGCCAAATAAACATGACTCTGTGGGTGAATGTATCAATATCTCCTAGTTAAATCAACATGGATATATGGGGGAAAGTATACCCCAATCATGTAAGCATAAAAACTTCGGGCCATTCATGTAACACCCTCCTCCCACATTTACCCAAGTAACCAGCCAATCAAGGTAAACACGTGACGTGAAATTACTATGATATGGTTTGACTACCTTTGTGTTAGTTAAGGAAGTTTAACCAATGGAAACACACCATAAAAACCTTCCACATCAGCAACAGGACTCCCAAGAGCCATCCCAACTACTCAGGTAACTCGCCCTTGGGTCCCACTGAGTTTTTAGACCATTTAACTCTCGGATTCTCCCTTGATATGGGCATGCATGTGTTCAAAGGGCTCTAGACGCTCCCACAAGATGGTATGCCAATGTCTAGGGACTTTTCTGCCCAGTGTTGTGCCCGCGTCCTCAGGATTTGGGCCACTTTTTCAGGCCCAAAGGCCAGGTCATTTCCCAGAACTAAATGACACATTCAAAATAAAAGGATAATAGTGGAATGATGATACAAATGCAATTACTTAAACACGGGCTTGAATGGACCCCTCCTATCCATGACAAGAATTTCGTCAAACATGTCACAAATATGTAATCTATATGTTTAAACAACAGATCTGGTCATAGGGGTCTCATACTTATCTAAGATTCATTATGAGGCATTGTTTCCTTATAATTTTAGCTACATTGTCATCTATTAAGCCATATATATATTGTTCATTCAATTACAAGTAAAAACATGATGTGATCCATACATAGCCACTGTCATGATACATGTTCATAACCATCATAATAACAATAGAAATACCAAGGAAACAACAAAGATATAATCCACATATAATCCATTATAATACTCATGAATTAACAAGGAGAGATAACCTCATATTAATGATGCAAAAGATAACCTAGTATGGGACTACCATGTTCCACCTGAATGTATATTGGTTGAGCCAAGTCTCTCTTCAGCCAATCACCCTTGTGCCATATTCTGAGCATGAATGTGGGATCTTATAGAACACATCAATCAAAAACATCCAGGGCTTCTAGAGGCCAAACAACCTCAACCCATAAAACATCACAAAACCATAATCAGATCGGTCTCTACCCAAGCCTTGCAGGGCTCCAAAGAATTTGTTCCAACCAAGGCTTCCAAGACTAGTAACTCAACCCACAACTTACATTGGGCTTCCAGAGAGTTTGTCCAACTAGGGATTCCAGGACTAGTAACTCAACCCACAACTTACACTAGGCTTCCAGAGAGTTTGTCCAACTAGGGATTCCAGGACTAGTAACTCAACCCACCAAGGGCTTACAGAGCGATTTTCCAACTAAGGCTTCGAGGACTAGTAACTCAACCGAAGCCTTTACAGGGCTTACAAATATTTTTTCCAGCCAGGGCTTTAAGGGAATAGTAACTCAACCCAAGCTAAAGGAAACATGAAAACCAACTAGAAAAACAAATAAATGGACCCACAACACCATGGATATCTAGGAAATCAAAAGGATAGGAAAATCCACTGTCAATCCAAGCAATCCTCCATGCCAATGACATAACATAACCAAGAAACCACATGGATGTTCCAGACATTCCAAAACTAGCAAGGAAATCATACATGCAACTCAGTATCTACAAGCATAACCCATTGTAGATGAAGATCCCGATGTCCTCTTGCACTTTCCTACTCTTCCTTTTCCTTCTTTCTCCAAGCATCCAAGTTTTCCACACTCTCCAAGAGTGCTCCAAGAAAACTCTAAGTGTCCAAGAGTATGAGAGAGAGAATAGAAGAGAGCTCCACCAAAACATATCAAAAGCTTGCCAACTGATCCTCAAAAGCCTTTTTATTAACGAAGCCTCTGTTTTCTTCATTCATTATTTTCCTTCATTTTCCTCCTAACATGCAACCTGTGACCTTTCACATCCCTTTTCTCCTAATTTCCATTATTTTCATAAATAAAATGCCAAGAAATGCCTCATGCCTTTCCAAAGCCTTTTCCATTGCCTTTGCCAATTTCATTAGCCATAATAATCCAAAGTGGCACCCCACTAGGATGTTTTTCCCACTATTCAGCTTGGAATACATGTCCCATGACTGCGGTCTTATATATTTTTACATGGATTTTAAACTAGGGTTGTTACAGAACCCTCCCTCTTGGGGGAACGCCATTCTCGATGTTCAATGACACCTATAACCATCAAGACCGCTAAAAACAAAACAATTTTCATTGTCATATTTACAATGACCATCTGCTAAAACATGACAAACATATTGTTTACTGGAGCTTTATAACACAACTCATTATGGTATTTATATTAATAACCACATATACACATTTGTTTCACCCAAAAAATAATCATACTGTCTATGGAGCTTTATAAATCCATCTTGATACAATATTTACAATAATACACACATATACACACATTCACATTTTCTCAACCAACCAATAAAAGGATACGATGTTTGCACTCGCAACAAGGGAGTCCAGAGGCTCACACCTCCACCCTCAAAGTAATACCAGGATTCACCTCCTTCCCAAGAAGTCCAAAATCCACTGTAAGGTCAAATCAACATCCAATGTCCAATGCTATAATCCTGCGCCACTTGTCCTCTCAGTTAACAGTTACCAACTCATTGTTCCAGGGCACACTCCTAATGTGCATTTGATTATGTCATATGGAAATACTAATGACCAAAAGAGATATATCCTCGTCCTTCCCTTCTTTGCTACACAGTCCCTCGAGCAATCCGATCACCCCCTTCTGTGTAGTCATACACCTTCCAAACTTCATTGGCACCCCCATCTTGGGTAGTCCATCCCTCGACAAGGTTTCCTCGCATTGGAAGGTCCAAAAACCAAGGCATATCCCTGCCTTAAAACCATCATACTTTCCATAGCATTCTCATGGAAATCAATGGACACTATTGGGTACCATTGTCTCATAATGGCCCTACTCTTGAATGCTTTGCCAACATACTGTTGCCTATTCCAATTATTTTTGTTGTTGATACTCATGCTTGCAGTCAGTTTCAAGCACCCAACATGGAATTTCCGTGCTTCCTATACCAATCACATAAATTCCATTAGATTTAAAATAAATTGAAATAAATTCACATCATACCTCATTGGTAGCTTGTTAATAAGGCACACTTGCAATTTTGTTCACTTCCTTTCACAACAAGTCAAACTAGCATCTTTGACCAAATCATCATGTATAAACATATCACATCAGGTTAGCTCAAAACAAAACCATAATAGATCAACATCATAAATCACATGTAAACATCATAAACCAGAATCATAGATCACATGTAATCATCATAGACTAAAATCATAAATCACATGCATAATAAAACTGAAATAAAATGCGGATACTTATCCTTGAATCAATCCTTATCTTCTACCTTTGTCCTTATTCCATATGCACACCGAATCGGTTGCACACCCGACAAACACCCAGTGCCTTCTCCTCAACCATATGCACATACACATATTGTGCATCACACACATACATCCGCACACAATGTACGACACCACACAATGCATACACCTACACCTGATATACAACACAATACATAAATCTATACCCGATGTACAACACCATACAATACATGTACCTACACTTGGCGTACAACACCACACAATACGTGTACTGCATAGAGTACAACACAATGAGTACACATGTCACGATACCACAACTCTATAATGCACATACATAGTACTGCATGCCCACAACACAACATGTACGACATGCACATAATACCACATGTACACCAGTACCATATGTACAACATGTACACAATACAACCTGTACAACGTGTGCACAACATCACATGTACACGACACCACCTGGACAATGTATACAAAATGCCAAATGTACATCGTACCACCTATACAATGTGTACACAATGCCAGACATACACAACACCACATGTACATAACACCATATAAATGACATGTATACAACACCACCTGCACACAACACCACATGTGCAATATGTACACAACACCACATGCTCAAAACACCATTTGTACAATCATGTACACAAACACCATATGTACATAGCACCACATGTACAACATGCACACAATACCATATGTACATAACATTGCATATACAATATGTACATATCACCCTATGTACACAACACTGCATATCCAAATGCGTACAATTGTTATAGCACCATTTACCACCCTTGGTAGGTTTTGATTTTCTGTGTTATGGCCTAGGGCAACCCTTCCCTTCCAGACTTGGTCCAAAATCTTAAAAAAAAGGTTTTGAATCCCATACGTTATTTTTCCCTGTATAAAACCCGTGTACACGCGTGTTAGTCTATACCCAACCCGTGTATATGTGTTAAAACATTATATATATATATATATATATATATATATATATATAAACTCAAATTCGAGTGGAGTTTACTAGTTTTACCTATTACTCACCTATTGTAGCTCGTGGCCCAACTTTTTCCCAACTGAAAAACTAATTTGGAGAAGTATAAATATACCTCTGTGGGAATTCCTAAGAGAGGAGAAAATATTGGAAGTTGATATTATAGTTGATTACATCCTTGATCAAGTTTGAAGAAATCCTTGTGCCTTTTGCACTCCCAAGTCATATGAAACCTCTGTTTCCTTCTTAAGATGTCCTTCATCCCTTTATGAAATCTTTGTGTGTACCTATGGAGAAGGATTGCTGAGGCCTGGGCAGGATGGATCTGGAGGATGGTTTTGCTTGGAGCCGATGGACAACTCAGGTTGTAGTTCTTCCATATTTTCTTTAGTTTACATCAATAAAGAGATGATGTTTTGTTCCTGATATTTAAGGTCTTAATGCATTAATATATGTTATGATTTTCTTATGAATCTTATGTTAATTCTTATTTTCTTACATGCTTATATTACCTAACACATATATCATGAATATGCTTTCTATTACTGTTGTTGTATATGCTTTTCTTGAATGAGTTGCAGGTTCTAAAGCATTGGAAGAAGCAAAGGGTTTGGACCCTACGGGAACGAACTCAAATGTAGGACCTTCGGGTAATACCTCTTCTTCCTACTTCAATAGTTTAAGTATTAGGATTGCTTGTTTGCATGCCTCTTTATGATGTAAGACATTTGCTCTGTTAGGGTTCTCAACCCAAGACCCTAGTGTGACTTTACCCGTAACAAAATTGGCAGATGCACTGGGGAAAACATTCTTGTTTTTCCTAGATTGGGTTCTTTCTTCTTGATCAAGACATGTTTGATTGGTTGCTTGCTTTAACAGTGTCTGTGAAATTTTTTCTTTTTGGGCATCAAGTCTGATCTTTTGGATCAGGCCTGGAATTTTTGTTTTTCTTAATTTAGATTTATATATGCTTTTATTAGAGGACACAGTAACATATGCACACTAGTTTCTTCAAATAGACTTGTGTATATGTGAGTGTTTTAGTTGTGTATACATGCTTATGTGTCTTTACACAGTCACGTATCTTTGTGTTGTGCTCTACAACAACCCCCCATTTCATATCAAATTTATTCTCAAAACTATAATATGAAATTGGCCCCTTTTTATTTTAATTGGTATCAACTTAGTATTATTCAAAAAGATCCGAAAACAAAATAAAAACATTAAAAAACCTTTTTGATAAACCAATTAATTGGTCTTATAATATATAAATGAGTAATCTTTTATCATTGCGATAAAGCGATCGCAAGATCACATGTCGCAATGACAAAGGAGGCATAACTTAAAGACCCATTGGTTTTCTCCGACGCGACAACACACAAAAAGCTATCAGATATCGGCAATAACGAGTTATCATAACAAAAGTCCCTTTCGCTTCGATGCGATACGATATCACTGTCGGCGATCAGAGATGTACAATGCATGATTTTCAAAGTTCTCAGTTAATACTCCTGATGCGAATTGGAGATATCGCTATCGGCAATTGGGGATTCCAAAAAGAACCAATATAACGATTTAAGTTTTCCCCGACGGCCGATTGCGATAAAGCTAAAAGCGCGAATTTCAAAAAATTGATAAAGCAGGGATATTACGGTTAATTCGTATTAAAGGCCTTATCTTCCCAACAGCGATTCACTTGCGCTCAACTGCCAAAACATCCAAGACACGCTTAAACGAATCATTCGGCCAATAAACGATATGATGGGCATTTAAAGGATTGACAGGTTTTAATGGCCATTTAATGAAATAGTAAGTCTAAAAAATCTTTTCACAGATTGTATCCGCGGCCACTTTAAGTTAATCCTTCAGCATGCATTGATTAATATATCTCGCTCATATTTGGTTTGCGCTACCAATTCTCTGTATTACATTCATTTTCACTCCTGTGCAGAGCTCTTCCGAAGCAGTAGATTCAAGCAGAATGGGGAAGAAGTCTAAGAAGACTGCAATAGCCTCCGCTTCGCCAGCCACAGGACAACTCAACGCTGATCTAGGAACTAAAAGAAAAGGATTGATATCCGACACTACATTTCTAGGACTCGGAAAAACTACTAGGCAAAAAGTACCTATAATTTGATTGAGGCCGAAGAACTTGAGGTGACAGCAGTACAAGCCACAGTAGATACGACTCGAAAATCTGATGCTACTCTAAAGGATTTAGCCGACTCTTTCCTTCATCGGATAGCAGCCCGGGAACAAATTCTCCCATATACGGATGTAGTGAGGTGGGCAATTGAGGAAATCCCAATCACAGACAGAACCTTTTGCACCATGGATGGGAGAATCTTCGGTTCATTTCAACCTAATGATTTGAGGCAAATGTATCATTTGCCTGTACCAGAGAAGAAGTACAACAAGGCATTCCTGGAGAAATTCAGAGAAGAGAACGAAATTGAATCCGAACCCATTCGGGATTGGAGGCAAAATCCAGCAAAACACAAGCATGAGTCTTCGGGTAAGTACTCTGTTGATTCTCTGTGTTCTCCTTATTGTTATGCTGGGATAATGATGTGTAGATTGTGGGGGTTACATGATTCCGCAAATGTCACTATAAAAATGGTTCCTTTGATGGAGGCAGCATGTAATAGTGAAATAATGGATTGGGCAACTGTACTGTCAGATAAGCTAGCAACCACAGTTCTTGATTTTAGAAGCAAAACCTGCATCACTGAAAGGTTTATTCCCCCATTCTACTACAGTGCTTATATCTTGGACACCCTATGTTTTAATTCTGAATTTCCTGCGCTTGGATGGAGGTGGACTCCACAAGACCCCATGCACATTCATATATACCATCAAAAGTTGTGGAAAACTTACTATAAGCACCATTTATATCAAGTCTGCAATGGTTTTATGTTACCCATTCACTACTCTATTTTCGATAAACCTGCTCCTAAGATTTCCTACCAAGCAGGGGTTGATTTGACATCCATAGGAAGATGGTTCGGAGAGGAAAAATTTACTTATATAAGAATTTTTGGCAGCCAAGCCAAACCTCATGTCCTCCCTTTGTACGTACCTGATAAACTGTTGGCTAGGGAGATAGCCTATCAGATTATTTCCGAAGGAGTTACACAAACTCTAAAGAAAAATAAGAAGCAGGTTTGGCCTTCTTTTCCTCTAAGATGCGGTGTCTACGCTTTGCATGCCTTTAAACATGCAGAGAAAGAAGTTGAAAAAATGAAGGCATTAAGTCTAGCAACTCTTCCTAATAGGTGATTTGATCCAAACAAAGTCGCCTATAATGCACTTGAACAGGCAAAATTGACAAAGTTTGATCATAAAGAAGATAAGTTCGATGACCTGTTCTCCTCAGCCGAGTCAATGTCCCAAGTTAAATCGCTGGCCAGAATGGAATATAAAGATGACGGGTTAGTTGAATTCAACAGACTTAGAGAACAGAGGTTGCAAACTCTACCTCTAGATCTGTTAGCAACAACCCCAACAACGGAATCAAGCGAGCCTGAGCAACGACTCACTAAGGAACCTCCTGTTACATCAAAAGAACAGGAGGAAGTGCATATAAAAAAAAAAGAGGAAGCCAAGACAAAAGAGCAGGAACAGAGCAGCACATAGGTGAATGTAGATGCCCAGATTGACCCGAAATTGCTCCAGGAATGGCAGCAATTCGACTCAATCATTAGCAATCTTGAGTGCTCGAAGGAAGCCGAAACATCAAAAGCAGCTGACACACAGGAGACAACTTCAAAACAGGTTTCAAGTGGAACCAGCGACCTACCCAGTTCTAAATAAGTAGAGATAATCCCTAAGGATCCCTCCGATCAGATTATTTTGCAAGTAGAAGAAATTCCTCCCTTAGATGTCTTTTACAGCCCAAGACACAAGGTTGTGGTAAAACGACAGTGGAAAAGGAGAAGGACTGATCAACCTTCCCTATTCCCTGAACAAACAGTGACGGGAAACGTGGTTTGGAAAGAGGAATTTGATCCCTTTGATGACCTAACAAAACTATCCCAATATGCTGGAGCCTATTCGGCGGCTACAATAGACAAGGCATCAGAGGTGAGTAATTTATTAAAAGGAAAAGACCAGGAGATATTTTCACTACAAGCACAACTATCGGAGGCACAATAGAAGGCAGAGCAAGAAGAACAACAATTGTTTACACAACAACAAATAAATAATCAATTGACTAAACAATTGCAGGGAGAGAAACAGAGGATTGATTACAATGCAGTTCAAAAGCAGAAAGAGTTGTCTGAGGCATTGGCACAACTAAAAGCAGCGAATGAACAAATGCTGAAGTCGAAAGATGAGCAAATTGCTCAACTATCAGCCCAGCTAGAGAAAACAAAGAATCTTCCACAGCTAGCTGAATTCAAAGCAGAGGCATTACAGATAAACAAGGCATTAATAACACAGATAAAGCTTTTATGTCAACAAATCACCAAGGCGGAACCTTTATGCGACTTGACAACATCAATAGGTGAAAAATCAGAAAAAGCTAGAACAGACTTGGATCAAGCCGATGAAACACTAACTAATTTTCTTGAGTGGCAAGACACCGATGAGGGACAGGCGGCTAATTTGCCAAAAATCCTAGAATCACATAAGGAGATATTATTTACGGAATGGCAGTCCCAGTTAATGAAAGAAGAGAGAGCAATTTCAAGATGCAAATTAACCACAAGTAACTTGGTTGAATTGGTTAACGATACTCTATACTTGTCTAACATGATTTCTCAATGTACTCCAGGTAAATTGACAGCGGCCAAAACATTGGAGCAGTCATGCTATCCGGAACTAGAGAAAAATGGGGGATTAATCGCAGGAATTAACAGTTTGACATGGGACACCTATTGGTTTTTCTTACTCAAACCATACAGCCAGAGAGCTGCCCTCAAATGCCTCACAGATGCAATCGGGTATATCATTCCCGATATACAGGATGCCACCTATGATGCCCAACTCAATTCTCGTCTCAACAGACCACTAGAAGTGGAACCAATGCGTGCGATATGCCAGCTCAGGTTTAAAGGCAAACAGCCTAAGTGATGATTCATGCCGCCGACTGCCAGATTGCCGTGAAGGAGATATTCAGAATCAAGTGATACCAATTAAGTAGGATTTTAGTTTCATAGGTAGTTAGCTTAATTAAGTATTTATAGACCCTTTCATGTATTTAGAAAGGGTCGTAAGTTTTGTATATGACTAAAAAACCTGAAGTTGCACTACTGTACTTCAGGCATATTCTTTTATAAAACTGGGCCAATCATTCTGATTTTGACAAAGAAGCTTTTATGCGGATGTGCACTACTGTCTTTGTTTGAAAGTATTTCTGAGTCGGAAGAAGAATTTCAAATAGTGATTGATATTGGGAGTGATTAGTAGCTCATATGGTACTATTATCTATGTCTGAGTTCATTATTTTTATATGAATTGTCATTTGATCGCTTTTGCTATTATCGGATATATGCATGTGTTTTTAAAGAATGCATGTTCTTAGGATAGAGCATAGGGAACCGATTAAAGAATTTAATGCGTGATTCAATAAACTCTTGAATAAAATCCCAACGGCCTCCAAACCAAGTGAGCAAATCATAAGTGAGTGGTATATAACTGCCCTACCTGCCAATATAGCTATTTTTGTAGACAGGGCTGGAAAACCAACTTTAGCTAAAAACATGAAAGAAGCACTTGCTGTGGAGAAACGTATTAATGCTCTAGAGAAGAAAGCTACTCTTGAAGATAGAAAAACCAAAAAAGTTTCTTTTAAAGATGATTCAAAGAAGAAAACCCCTAAAGATCCATATGACATGAAGGGTCTACAGAAGGTCCTCAAAACTATGTCAAATGAAATGGTTGAAATCAAAAAACAAGTAGCTGAAACCTCAACCAAAAGGCCCTTTAAGAATTACAAGAAAACTGAATCAAAACCACCGAATGTTATATCTAATGCAGATTCAGATCCTGAAGAAGGAGAAGAAGAAACAATCTCACCAACTGATGAAGAAGAGGAAGTTGTTGAATGTCATGGAATGTGGGATTTTATATTGCCTAACTCCGATACAGAAAATGAAGAAGAAGCGTTTCTTGTCACTACTAGGAATAAAAGTACCTCTGAACCTATTCAGACAAATTCAAAGAAAAGGAGTGCAGGTGCTACTACAACAAAGGAAAAGGTACCCCCAAAGAAGCCACCTGCAACAGTTCCACAAAACCAACCTTCAACCTCAAATATTCCGTCAACATCTAAGACATTGGTAGTATCTGATTCAATGGATTACAATATTGTTGATGACATGAAAAAGACTAAGGCAAACATTACCATGTTTGAACTTAGTAAATTGAAACATCAGTAAAAATTGCTTCTCAAAGAATTAAATGTTGTTCCTACTTCACCCCTTCCCAGCGCTAAAGCTGCAAATGATGCAGGTCAACCACCTTCTGGTATGGTTGAAGCTACTGATGCAGTTTTGATTGGAGATAGATCAAATTATCATACTCCACCTTTCCTTCTAACCTATGAGATCTACAATAGAAACCTGCACAACTATTTGATTGACTCAGGGGCACCCTCTAATATAATGCCAGCTTTAGTTTGTTCCAAACTGAACATTGAACCCCAAAAGTCCACTATTCATATTGTGCAGTTAGACAGGACTAAAGTCCAGGTTTTAGGAGAAATCAACTCAGTAACTATCAGGTTATCAGCTGATCCTAGTGTAGTTCAAAGAATTGATATCTTAATCGCCGATATACCTGAATTTTATGGTTTGATCTTGAGTAGAGATTGGTCTGAAAAACTCCATGGGTATATTTCTACCGATTGGTCCCATATGTGGCTTCCCTATAAGGGAAAGCCAAATCAAATAAAAATCGATCAGGAGAAACACATGACCCATACAGTTAAAGAATTTGAACAAGAAAATCAACCAATAGCATTTAATAACAACATTTTGGGGAATTATTCATCTGAGTCATTCTTTCGCAACTTCACTGCCTAACCATCTCCTTTCTCAGTAAACAATTCTACATCTTAGATCGAAAATTATTCACAAATAGATAGGTCAAGATTTTTTAATGATACTGAGGAAACTGTAAATAAAATTGTTAATACTTCTTTATTTTGGTCACTATATTTCGATGGGTCTAAGTCTAGCGAGGGCTCGGGAGCAGGATGTATTTTGGTTAGCCCTCAGAGAGAAAAAACAATGTTGTCCTGTAGGCTGGAGTTTGAATGCACGAATAATACAGCTGAGTATGAAGCCTTAGTCCAAGGACTATATAAAGCGATTGGCCTCAAGGTTCAATATTTGAAAGTGTTTGGAGATTCCGAAATTGTTATTAAATAGGTAAGGAATACAATTCATTATCTTTCTAGCCATCTCAAACATTATCAGTCGCTGGTGCAGGAACTCACCTCCCACTTTTCAGCATTCAATATTTCTTCCATCCCTAGGTCTCAAAATTCAGCAGCCGACTTGCTAGCCAATGTTGCTTCCAAGCTCCTACCTTCCGAAGATTATAGCCCAGATATATTTTCAGTAGAATTACTTTTTAGGCCATCGATTCTTGACAATGTCACTAATTGGAGAGTATTCAATCATGATGAAGACATTTTACAATTTTTAACTTCCGAAAAGTCCTATGATGATCAAATCATTGAGGAAAATGAGCATGACCTTCAAATGAGAGGAAAACACGAGGAAAACTCAATACCAAAGCTTGTGGTGAAGCTTGAGGATCTTTATGATATTAAAGACAGGTTTAAACTTGTGACCAATACAAAGCTCCAAAGTTCCACCTTAAGGTTTGAATTGATAAACCTTGGCACTGAGCAAAATCCTCAAAACATTAATTTAGGATTAGGACTTTCCGTGGAAGAAAAGGAAGCATTCATTAGACTGTTACAGAAAAATAAACATGTTTTTTCTTGGAAATATAACGATTTAAAGACATACGATACATCCATCATCCAGCATACCATTCCAATGCTTCCCGAACAGAAACCAATTCAATAGAAGTTGAGAAAAATACATCCAAACTTAGAGAGTCAAATAAAATTGGAACTCAATAAACTCTTGAAAGCTAAGATTATTTTTCCCATTTGGCACTCAAACTGGGTCTCCAATATGGTGCCTGTCAGAAAGAAAAATGGCGACATCAGGATTTGTATAGATTTCAGAAATTTGAATAAGTCAAGCCTAAAAGATAATTTCCCATTACCTACTATGGAGCAGATACTCCAATCAGTGGCAGGCTCTGAGTTGATGTCCTTTTTAGACGGTTTTTTCAGGATATAACCAAGTTTTGGTCCACCCTGATGACCGACTCAAAACCACATTCAGAACAAAATGGGGAGCTTATGCTTATCAGAAAATGCCTTTCAAACTTATTAATGCAGGAGCCACGTTCCAAAGAGCGATGTATATAGCTTTCAAAGGATTAATTAGCAAAACAGTAGTTGTCTACTTAGACGATATTACTGTATTTTCTAAAAAGAAATCCAATCATTTGCATGATTTAAATCAAATCTTTCAATGCTACAAAAGGTATGGTATTTCACTTAATCCCAAAAAATCCTTCTTCGCCCTTGACCAAGGAAAGCTCTTAGGCTTTATTGTTTCTAAAGATGGCATTTATATTGATCCGGATAGGATTAAAGAAATCTCTGAAATCCCTTTCCCTCATAATAAAAAATCCATGCAGTCATTTCTAGGCCAAATCAATTTTGTCAAAAGATTCGTTCCAGACTTTTCTCAAATCATTTTGCCACTTCAAACTATGATTAAGAAAAATTCAGTCTTTAGATGGGGATCAACAGAAAAGGAAGCGTTTGATTTAATCAAACAATCAATAATCAATGCCCCCGCTTTAAACACTCCTAATTTTTCTAATCATTTCACATTGTATACTATCGCATCCGATTTGTCTTATGCTGCAGTACTCACACAGATTAACAATCACAACTTGGAAGCACCCATTTCATTCTATAGTTCAAATCTTCAGGGTGCTGAATTAAACTACTCCGAAGTAGAAAAACAAGCCTTTGCTGTATATAAAGCTGTCAAACATTACAGACCCTTCCTTTTAAAATCCCATACAAAAGTTATAGTTCCTTTCCCTACAGTAAGACAACTATTAATCCAAAGGGAATTAGGTGAAAAAAGGGCAAATTGGATTACAACACTTCAAGAATATGACTTGGAAATTAAACCAGCAAAGATTGTTAGAGGCCAAGGTTTTTGCAGGTTATTGGCAGGAGCATCCAACATTCAAGAATCAGGTGATATAGATCAAACCGAAGCGATTAACCAGATAAGTATTACTGATTCTGAATCACAATATTCTGACTTAATCTTTTATTTGAAAAATGGATATGCACCTCCTAACCTGTCTTACAAAAACAAAAGGGCCATTAGATTAAAAGCAAAAAATTTCACAATTATTGATAATGTGCTTTTTAGGAAAAATTATGATTCAATCTTATTAAGATGCCTAGAAAAACCTGAAGCACAAAAGGTTTTGCAGGAATTACATGATGGACTAGCAGGAGGACATTTTGGAGCTGAAACAATAGCCCACAAAATCATTCATGCTGGATATTATTGGCCCAATCTGTTTAGAGATGCTCATGAATATGTAAGGAAATGCCGAAATTGTCAAACTTTTAGTGGAAGAAAAAGAAAAGCAGCTTTCCCTTTGCAACCAGTCAACATTGAACAACCATTTGAGCAATGGGGATTGGACATCATTGGAGAAATTACTCCACATTCTTCCAAACAACATAAGTATATCCTTACCGCCACTGATTATTTTACTAAGTGGGTCAAAGAAATTCCTTTAAAGACAACAAATTCTGAGGTAATTATAGAATTCATAGATCAATTCATCATTACCAGGTTTGGTGTCTGAAATTCTCTTGTTTTTGATAATGCATCTTACTTCTCAGGCAATGCTATGTTTGATTTCGCTATTAAAAGAGGATTTAAATTGAAATATTCTGCTAATTACTATCCCCAGGGTAATGGTTTAGCAGAATCCACAAATAAAAATCTGATTAAAATTATTAAGCGGATTATCGAACAAAATCATAAAAAATGGCACAAATCCTTAATATTTGCACTATGGGCTGATAGGATAACGCAGAAGGTTTCCATAGGTTCTTCTCCGTTCAATCTCGTGTATGGAAAAGAAGCAGTGCTACCAACAAATCTTGTCCTTCCTTCTCTAGCCCTAGTTCAGTTTATTGAGGAAATCCCTTCTTCTTCTATTCAACTTAGACATGACCAAATTCTAAAATTAGAAAAGGAAAGAGAAAAATCCAAGGTTATTCATGCAAAACATCAGCAAATTATCAAGTCATCCTTTGATTCAGCCTCATCCGGTTCAAAACAATTTCAAGTCGGTGATTTAGTTCTGAAATGGGACAAAGCCCAAGAAGATAAGGGAAAACACACCAAGTTCCAGAAGATGTGGCTTGGGCCATTTCAGATCTGTGAGAAGATAGGCCATTCGACCTTCATATTACAAGATTTATCAGGTTTGAGAGATTCTCTCCATGTTAATGGCCTTATCTTATAAAAATTCTTCAATTGAGGAGGTAACCCCTTCTCCTTTTAGTTTAGTGGAATTTTATAGTTTGTAAGACAATTAGAAAATAAAGTTGTAAGGTATCTTCCATTGACATTTTCTGTATTTAAAAGTTGCTCAAAAGAAGTAGTGTTGATATTTGCTTTTAAAATAATAGAAGTCTTAAACAAAAGGGATAATTTTTAGGAAACTAGGTATAATTGCATTCTGAAACCACACTTCAATTTTTTGTGAATGCTTCTCAAAGTTTAGAAGTATTGTAAATCATTTTATGTTTTCAAATTGGTCACAAAAAGGTTATCAATATCAAAACAGGAGCTAATCCAACTTCAGCATCTTTAACTCTTACCCTATCATCCATTTACTCTTAAGGAGAAAATTGTTCATCCCACTCAGAGTGTAATTCTAAGGTATTTGATATAAAAGATAAGAGGTCTTATTACAAGCCTGCTTACCATGATCATAGGGAAATAGTTTAACCGACATTACCAATACTGCATACCAAAGCAGGGTAATGGCTTAGGATTATAAGACAAGGGGTCTCATCACGAGCCAGCTTGTTCGGTTAAATTACTACCAGTGAATGGCATTGTCACTCAGCTGGTCACCAAACCAGGAAAATGGCTTTTTATCTTACAAAATGACAGAAAAGTAGAAAAGAAATGTAAAATATGAAAAGCATGTTTTGAATTCATTCTGTTAATCATACTCTGAAATGGATGGGATAATGGACAATAACATGGTTAAAAGGTAACCCTATCGAAACTATGAACGTTTACTGGCAGCAGAGGCTCTACCTATGACAAAGGAGTCAATTCTAAAAGCTGATTTGGAAAGGTTTTCTGTTTTATCATTATCAACCAATAGAGGCCAATTTAAAACTTAGAATGTATCTAATTTTAAACAAGAGAGGAAATTAGCAAAGATAGTTTCATTTTATTTGGAATGCATATATACCTAGTTATATTAGAATTTTCCCCTTTGATGAGATTCCTATTTTGAAAAAGTTTAAGTATTTCCGTACTTTTCAGAGATAACTGTTTCTTCCAGCGAATCGCCAATTGTTGTGCTCTACAACAACCCCCCATTTCATATCAAATTTATTCTCAAAACTATAATATGAAATGGGCCCCTTTTTATTTTAATTGGTATCAACTTAGTATTATTCAAAAAGATTCGAAAACAAAATAAAAACATTACAAAACCTTTTTGATAAACCAATTAATTGGTCTTATAATATATAAATGAGTAATATTTTATCATTGCGGTAAAGCGATCGCATGTCGCAATGACAAAGGAGGCATAACTTAAAGACCCATTGGTTTTCTCCGACGCGACAACACACAAAAAGCTATCAGATATCGGCAATAACGAGTTATCATAACAAAAGTCCCTTTCGCTTCGATGCGATGCGATATTGCTATCGGCGATCGGAGATGTACAATGCATGCTTTTCAAAGTTCTCAGTTAATACTCCCAATGCGAATTGGCGATATCGTTATCGGCAATCGGGGATTCCAAAAGAACCAATATAACGATTTAAGTTTTCCCCGACGGCCGATTGCGATAAAGCTACAAGCGCGAATTTCAAAAAATTGATAAAGCAGGGATATTACGATTAATTCAGATTAAAGGCCTTATCTTCCCAACAACGATTCACTTGCGCTCAACCGCCAAAACATCCAAGACACGCTTAGACGAATCATTCGGCCAATAAACGGTATGATGGGAATTTAAAGGATTGACAGGTTTTAATGGCCATTTAATGAAATAGTAAGTCTAAAAAATCTTTTCACAGATTGTATCCGCGACCACTTTAAGTTAATCCTTCATCATGCATTGATTAATATATCTCGCTCATATTTGGTTTGTGCTACCAATTCTCTGTATTACGTTCATTTTCACTCCTGTGCAGAGCTCTTCCGAAGTAGTAGATTCAAGCAGAATGGGGAAGAAGTCTAAGAAGACTGCAATAGCCTCCGCTTCGCCAGCCACAGGACAACTCATCGCTGATCCAGGAACTAAAAGAAAAGGATTGATATCTGACACTACATGTCTAGGACTCGGCAAAACTACTTGGCAAAGTATCTATAATTTGATTGAGGCCAAAGAACCCAAGGTGACAACAGTACAAGCCACAGTAGATACGACTCGAAAATTTGATGCTACTCTAAAGGATTTAGCCGACTCTTTCCTTCATCGGATAGCAGCCCGAGAACAAATTCTCCCATATACGGATGTAGTGAGGTGGGAAATTGAGGAAATCCCAATCACAGACAGAACCTTTTGCACCATGGATGGGAGAATCTTCGGTTCATTTCAACCTAATGATTTGAGGCAAATGTATCATTTGCCTGTACCAGAGAAGAAGTACAGCAAGGAATTCCTGGAGAAATTCAGTGAAGAGAACGAAATTGAATCTAAACCTATTCGGGATTGGAGGCAAAATCCAGCAAAACACAAGCATGAGTCTTCGGGTAAGTACTTTGTTGATTCTTTGTGTTCTCCTTATTGTTATGCTGGGATAATGATGTGTAGATTGTGGGGGTTACATGATTCCGCAAATTTCACTATAGAAATGGTTCCTTTGATGGAGGCAGCATGTAATAGTGAAATAATGGATTGGGCAACTGTACTGTCAGATAAGCTAATAACCGCAGTTCTTGATTTTAGAAGCAAAACCCACATCACTGAAAGGTTTATTCCCCCATTCTACTACAGTGCTTATATCTTGGACACCCTGTGTTTTAATTCTGAATTTCCTGTGCTTGGATGGAGGTGGACTCCACAAGACCCCATGCCCATTCATATATACCATCAGAAGTTGTGGAAAACTTACTATAAGCACCATTGATATTAAGTCTGCAATGGTTTTATGTTACCCATTCACTACTCTATTTTTGATAAACCAGCTCCTAAGATTTCCTACCAAGCAGGGGTTGATTTGACATCCATAGGAAGATGGTTCGGAGAGGAAAAATTTACTTATATAAGAATTTTCGGTAGCCAAGCCAAACCTCATGTCCTCCCTTTGTATGTACCTGATAAACTATTGGCTAGGGAGATAGCCTATCAGATTATGTCCGAAGGAGTTACACAAACTCTAAAGAAAAATAAGAAGCAGGTTTGGCCCTCTTTTCCTCTAAGATGCGGTGTCTACGCTTTGCATGACTTTAAACATGCAGAGAAAGAAGTTGAAAAAATGAAGGCATTAAGTCTAGCAACTCTTCCTAATAGGCGATTTGATCCAAACAAAGTCGCCTATAACGCACTTGAACAGGCAAAATTGACAAAGTTTGATCATAAAGAAGATAAGTTCGATGACCTATTCTCCTCAGCCGAGTCAATGTCCCAAGTTAAATCACTGGCCAGAATGGAATATAAAGATGACAGGTTAGTTGAATTCAACAGACTTAGAGAACATAGGTTGCAAACTCTGCCTCTAGATCTGTTAGCAACAACCCCAACGACAGAATCAAGTGAGCCTGAGCAACGACTCACTAAGGAACCTCTTGTTACATCAAAAGAACAGGAGGAAGTGCATATAAAAAAACAAGAGGAAGCCCAGAAAAAAGAGAAGGAACAGAGCAGCACAGAGGTGAATGTAGATGCCTAGATTGACCCGAAATTGCTCCAGGAATGGCAGCAATTCGACTCAATCATCAGCAATCTTGAGTGCTCGAAGGAAGCCGAAACATCAAAGGCGGCTAACACACAGGAGACAACTTCAAAACAGGTTTCAAGTGGAACCAACGGCCTACCCAGTTCTAAAGAAGTAGAGATAATCCCTAAGGATCCCTCCGATCAGATTATTTTGCAAGTAGAAGAAATTCCTCCCTTAGATGTCTTTTACAGCCCAAGACACAAGGCTGTGGTAAAATGACAGCGGAAAAGGAGAACAACTGATCAACCTTCCCTATTCCCTGAACAAACAGTGATGGGCAACGTGGTTTGGAAAGAGGAATTTGATCCCTTTGATGACCTAACAAAACTATCCCAATATGCTGGAGCCTATTCGGCAGCTACAATAGACAAGGCATCAGAGGTGAGTAATTTATTAAAAGGAAAAGACCAGGAGATATTTTCACTACAAGCACAACTATCGGAGGCACAACAGAAGGCAGAGCAAGCAGAACGGCAATTGTTTACACAACAACAAATAAATAATCAATTGACTAAACAATTGCAGGAAGAGAAACAGAGGATTGATTACAGTGCAGTTCAAAAGCAGAAAGAGCTGTCTGAGGCATTGGCACAACTAAAAGCAGTGAATGAACAAACGCTGAAGTCGAAAGATGAGAAAATTGCTCAAATATCAGCCCAGCTAGAGAAAACAAAGAATCTTCCATAGCTAGTTGAATTCAGAGCAGAGGCATTACAGATAAACAAGGCATTGATAACACAGATAAAGCTTTTATGTCAACAAATCACCAAGGCAGAACCTTTATACGACTTGACGACATCAATAGGTGAAAAATCAGAAAAAGCTAGAACAGACTTGGATCAAGCCGATGAAACACTAACTAATTTTCTTGAGTGGCAAGACACTGATGAGGGATAGGCGGCTAATTTGCCAAAAATCCTAGAATCACATAAGGAGATATTATTTACGGAATGGCAGTCCCAGTTAATGAAAGCAGAGAGAGCAATTTCAAGATGCAAATTAACCACAAGTAATTTGGTTGAATTGGTTAATGATACTCTCTACTTATCTAACATGATTTCTCAATGTACTCCAGGTAAATTGACAGCGGCCAAAACATTGGAGCAGTCATGCTATCCGGAACTAGAGAAAAATGGGAGATTAATCGCAGGAATTAACAGTTTGACATGGGACACCTATTGGTTTTTCTTAGTCAAACCATATAGCCAGAGAGCCGCCCTCAAATGCCTCACAGATGCAATCGGGTATATCATTCCTGATATACAGGATGCCACCTATGTTGCCCAACTCAATTCTCGTCTCAACAGACCACCAGAAGTGGAACCAATGCTTGCGATATGCCAACTCAGGTTTAAAGGCAAACAACCTAAGTGATGATTCATGCCGCCGACTGCCAGATTGCCGTGAAGGAGATATTCAGAATCAAGTGATACCAATTAAGTAGGATTTTAGTTTCATAGGTATTTAGCTTAATTAAGTATTTATAGACCCTTTCATGTATTTAGAAAGGGTCATAAGTTTTGTATATGACTAAAAAACCTGAAGGTGCACTACTGTACTTCAGGCATATTCTTTTATAAAACTGGGCCAATCATTCTGATTTTGACAAAGAAGCTTTTATGCGGATGTGCACTACTGTTTTTGTTTGAAAGTATTTCTGAGTCGGAAGAAGAATTTCAAATAGCGATTAGCAGCTCATATGGTACTATTATCTATGTCTAAGTTCATTCTTTTTATATGAATTGTCATTTTATCGCTTTTGCTATTATCAGATATATGCATGTGTTTTTAACAACATTCTTTATTCCTTCCACTATTGGATGTTTACAGTATGATTTTCTTTTGATCATATATGTATAGATAATATAAATGATAAGTGTAGCAATATTGTGTTAATCACTTTGTTTAAATATTTAAACAAAGTAATCATTGAATGAATAAATGTCTATGTTTATTAGATAGAGTCATCTATATGCCTGTCAATAAACAAAGATCATCAAGCGCTACATTCCAAAGAATAATAGTTCCTGGGATTAGTAGTAGTTCTTTTATTTTTGCTGATAGATTAAGATTATTCACCTATCGTTAGATTAGATAATCAATCGTTCATCCACCCCTTTTATTCATTATTGGGAAACTGGTCCCATTATACCCAGTCGGAGCCACCATTCCAAACGGGGAAGGAGCTGTATTAAGGTCCGGACCGGGTGGTTATCCCCCAACGTTGATACAACGATTTTCGGGGCATCAACACTTTGGCCCAGTTAAGTTTGTTGTCTGGTGGTTTTTGCTATTTTCTAGTCATTCACTGTCAGTAAAGCTCACCTTTCTTTCAAATTTTCAATCTCTAATATTCCTCTTGTTGAAAAACCTATTTAACCTAGTTGGCTTATAGGGGCCTGACCCAGGTTCAGAGTTAAGTTAGCCAAACAAATCCTGATACTATTGGCCCTTTCGACAACAGTCCACAAAGCGCAAACTGAGGTCTCACCTGAAGTAGTATGGGAGGGTGCTAGAACCAGGTTTTCGCACCTTGGATGTGTCTGATGAGTTCAAGTGGTCCGTGGTTTGACCCTGCACTCAAGTTGCTTCATGCACTTTCTCGTATCCCACAGCATGATATACTACCTTCGTGTAGCTCTCCTTGGGGCCTGAATGGTGTGCTTTCGTGTTACTACCCAAGACATTACTATTATTCCAATGTTAGTTGATTATTTTAGCCTACTTGCGTGCTTTCAGTTATACTTAACAACATAAAACATTCATACAGGTCTACGTAGTAAATAAACAATATATTTGCCAATTATATCAAACACGCATTAACCCATGAACAGATAAACTGAATTATGATAAAACTTCTCTTTATTAATTCCTTCTCTAGTTACAAACTCAACTCCGCCCTGTGCACTCACCTATAGGGGTCTGCGCACTTAGCTGCGGACAAATAGGCCTTTGCGCACTTAGCTACAGAGCCTTCTCCTACTCTACGACCCAAAGACACACTTCACCTTACTTCCTTAGCCTCTCTTCCTATCTCTCTACCTTCTCCTCTTTTACACTTAGAGCCTCGCTCTATTTATACAATCCCATGATCTGTGGACCATGGGTAGGTCTATCCAGCCGACATTACATTAAAAAAATAGGGCGGGAAACTCTATGACTCTATCCTACTTTTCACTCTTCGCGCCCGCAATTCGCAGAGCTTTACAACAATATTGGGTCAAAACTTGGGCTTTGAGCCCCAAAACTTGCCTTGGGGGGATTCCATGCCAAACAGGCCCCTAACACAAACATCTTGACTCACCCTCGAGTCACTCTGTCGGCACGACAATCTTTGTGCGAAGTCCCTCCAACTATTCTCCAACTCCGCGGAGGTCAGCAGTGCACTGAGCTGCTACTTGCTGGATCTGATGCATGTGCTGTTCTGAGACCTCTATGTCTGGAGTGCTTCTTTGCATTAATGTGTACATCCCTTATATTTGCATGAGCTTGCCTTCGATTTCTGTTGTGATGGTGAAGGCCTCGTCGATCCAAGGTTGGGCACACACTTTTAGAACTGCGTCCTTATGTCGTGCCGCGTCCACCTACCCTTTTAGTGCTTTAGCCTGGTGCATCCTCACAAGCTGTTGGGTGAGGACCACTGTCTGCCTAGTTCCTTAGACACTGTCATACTACTATTGGAGTTCTCGCACCTCTGTATCTAATCGTTGAATGTTGGGGTCATCCTGCATATTTTTGAGGACCTCAAGTGATTCTTCCAACATGCAGGTGCAGTCTCGCACTGCACCTCTGATTTCCTCCAATCTCACTGTGATAGCACTAGCGCGTTGTTCTCTGAATTCCACGGGAGTGGATGGCTGCGCCTTTAACCGCAGCTTGGCGATATGAAGATTCAGCTCCAATTGAACCTTTGTCATTTCTTCCCTGGCCTCGTGGACTCCTGCTGCTAACATGTGAATCTGCACCTCCACTAGTATATCTGGTGGGATGGCTAGCTCCAGGACACTTCGTCATCTATCACCTACACCAACTATTGATTTTTCGACACCAATTCGTTAGATTTTGCACTATAATCATTTTAGTTTGCACTGCAGGCATTTTAGCCTTTTTGTTAGATTTTGAGTGTGTGGAGTGTGTTTTCTGAAAAAGGAAAAAATTTCTTGTACAAGTTTATTCGTAGAACCTTATAGAAATCCCTTTTCATCAAAGAAAAATAGTTGCATTTGCATATAGCTAAGTTTTTATTGATTTATTTTGCGTCAAAACACCATAAGTTTGACTCTCATTTTATCTGTGACCTTAAAGAACAACCCTTTAAAAATCAAGCACTTAATTAAAAAGAACTAGAACATTTTTTTATTTGTCATTAATTACACCAACAAGTATAGCTCTTTAGGGCCTTGGAATAGGTGAGTGGAGAGTTAACTCTCCAAGGCCACTCAAAATATTAAACATAGATGTTGAATAATGAGTGAAATCCAATGTCATTAGAAAGACCGGGAAAGCTCCGTGACTGGGAGTCAAGCACGAGTGAGAGTGAAGACAAGGAAAGAGAGATACCCCCTCTCATACTTGTTGGATCCCACCCGGAGACTGTTCTGCTCGGATTTTGATACGAACTAATGTCCATAGTTGTTCTTCCTATTGAACACATAGGCCGCTGCAGAGGGGAATCTCACGGCACCTGAGGCAGACATTGCATCACATTCATTATTACTTTTGGAGGGTACCCATGCGAATATTGGGTGCTTGCACCAGCAAATGATTTTGTCTGGAGGTCAGCGTAACTGCTTCTGTCACCTTCGTCGATAGGCCTGGGCCATCATTATCCCATACTATCTTCAGAAGGTCCTTGATTTCACTTTCTTGTATTTTGGTGTCTAGTCCTCATCACCCAGGGCAGAAATACTTGGAAGTTGCTTGATTGGTTTCATCTTTAGGTACTTTATAGCCTAGTGCTCTTTGCTCTTTTTATTTAGTTGGCTTTAGGTGGATTTGTCTTGTCACTTTTAGACCTTAGATTCTGAGTGACTGACCTACCACTCCACCGATCTTGAAAGGCTTTTGATCTTTCTTTTTGAAAGTTGTGGAGTTGCCTCCTTAAGGGCAAAGGTTTTGATTGCACATCTCTCTTCCTTTTAAAGTCATTGGTACATTCCCATAAGGGAAGGATATGCGAATAAATTTGGTATAGCCAATATTCCTGTGGAGGCCAATCAAGGAACCCTTCCAAAAGGGGATCCTTGTGCTTTTCCTTTATTTGGAAATGTTAGTACCCCCTTGATGGCCACTTTGAATATTCCTGGATTGAATGTTGGACTACCAGTTTGGCTGTGGTCCACTCCGAATATTCTAGATGTTCTTGAAGCTTCTTAGATGAACGCTTTATTTCAAGGGCATAAAATGGATGTTAATTGTTCATCTTCCTCAAAAGAGAAATCTAGGATTCCTCTTTCTCCTCCCTCTCATCATAAGAGACCGAAAAAGAAGAGAAAGAGGAAGACAAAGAAGAACAATCGTTCTATCCATGAATCACCCACCTCTGCAAGTCATGTTGGCGATGAGCTTTCAGCCACTGCAAGTTGCACTGGGGGTATAATTCTAGTCACTGCAAGTCATACTAGCAATGTATCACCAACGCCTACAAGTCATGTTGGAGATGAGCTTTCAGCTGTTGCAAGTCACGCTAGGGGCATAAGTCTAGTCACTGCAAGTCATACTAGCAATGCATCACCAACCTCTGCAAGTCATGTTGGAGATGAGCTTTCAGCCGCTGCAAGTCATGCTAGGGGCATAAGTCTAGTCACTACAAGTCATACTAGCAATGCATCACCAACCCCTGCAAATCATGTTGACGATGAGCTTTCAGCCACTGCAAGTCACGTTGGGGGCATACGTCTAGTCATTGCAAGTCATACTAGTGATGGGTCACCTACCTCTGTGAGTCATATTTCTGTTGACTCACCTGCTTCTATGAGTAGGGCTAGGGGCACAAGTCCTATCTCTCTTGGGAAAGAGTCACTGACCTCTGCAAGTCATGTTGGGGACTCTCTGCAAACCACTGCTAGTCATGTTGGCAGAATGGATGTTGATCATAAATCTAGGCGTAGAAGTTTTAAACCTAAGTTCCCTTGTAAGATATGTAAGGGAGACCATATTACTCATTTGTGCCCTGGTATTCCATTTGTACAAAGGATATGGTCTGAGTCTGAAGGTTCTTCTACTCCTGAATCTATTATGGTTTCTCAATAGTCTCATCAACCATTAGTTGATGAAGTGGTCGAGCCAGTGCAATCTCTAGTTGATTCCACTCCTCTTTTGGGGGGTGAGGTGCCTAAAAACAGAGCCTTTTTTATTTCTGGTACAAAGTCTTCTGGTCTAGGGGGCATTTCAGTCTCTTCGAATGTTCCCCCTCTAAGTTCTAGGAGTGTCTCCTTTGATTGGGATAATCTTGTTGAGCCTTGTCTTCCTTCCGTTGCACCTTTCCAGATAAAGGTTAGAGTTAATTCCATAAACGTCTATTGATGTATGGTCGATGAAGGATCCTATACAAGTATTATATCCTCCTTGACATGGAAATATTTTGGTTCTCCATAGTTGTTGGCAGCTGATAGTCAATTGTTAGCCTATGATAGAAGACCCGGTGAATCTATGGTTGTTCTTCCTCAATTGCTTATTACTTTAGGTGGGAAGACTGTCTTACTCAATATGATGGTGGTTTATCGCCCTTTAGACTTTAATATGCTACTTGGGCATGATTTTGTCTATGTTATGAATGTTGTGGTGTCTTCAACTTTCAAGTAATGTGTTTTCCTCATAACGGAAATATTTTCACTATTGATCAACTTGCATATGATAATCACTCTCCTAATTCAAATTTATTACAGAATACCCCTTGGTATGTTCCAAGTGTTAAGATAGACTCTACTCGGCCACCGGTGGAATTGAATCCTCAATGTTCAATTGTTTCTGAGAAGGATCCTTTGAACTATTATTTTCCTTCTCAGGACTTGGTCCCGATAGTTGACTGAGTGATTTCTTCTACGGGGATATGGGACCCCTTAATTCCCTCTTTTGATCCTTCTAGTTCTCATGATTTCTTGGAAGTTTCTTTGCCTTCACAGGAGGAACTTTTTGAAGCCATGAGTTTTAACTACCAAAGGAGTCCTTGGCCTGAGCCCCACAAGGGGCTTGTCCTGAAGAACTATTATGCGTAAGCCGCAAGGCTGTGTGGTTCCCTGTACCATATTGTACATATAAGGTATGCATTTTCAAGTTTTGTATTCTATAACACAATCTTTTATCTGAAGTTTATATATGGGATGTATTAACTTCTTGTCTAGTGTTCCTAATTATGTCTACAGAACTTGGAAGACTTCTCCTTTGGACATTTTTATGGTTGATCCGCTCTGACAGGTATTGGTTCTCGAAACTGGCATATAGGTTAGGTTTTTCACCTGCATTGTGCATTTATCAGTTTCCTTTCCCATTTTGGCCTTAGGATCAACCCCACCAAGATATGACACAGAACCTTCTCATTGCTTAAAAGTGTCATAAATTGTGTGGTAGAGCCTACCTTATCATGGGTGCCCTAGATAGTACCTTTTTTTTGGCACCCATGCTGAACTTTTGTTCTTAGGCAAGGGAGTCCTCTTTAGTCCCGCCATGAATTTTGTGATGAAGCTTCATTCTCCTTCTTATTCGTTATTTTTCTGGATTTATACCCTAGAGGCTCCTTTGTGTTGAGTTGTACTGCTGCATTGCATGTTGACCATTTTTACCTTTTGGCCTTAAGATGAATTCACTTGGACTCATGTTTAAGCCACCTTTTGACCATGTATTTTGTGAAATCAACCTTGTAATCACTTAGCCTTTGAAACTTGACACCTTTTTCCCATGGAAAGAACATTCCTTTAAGTGTCATTGACTAGTTTCGTTACCTTGCATTGAGAATAGGAATGTTCCCCTCCAAGGAACTAGAGCATCTGTATTCGGACACTTGTTATTTCCACTATACCATAGGCATTATTTTATTCATTTTTTGGCTTTCTAAATATTAAAAATACAAAAAAATTACATATTCCAAAAAGAGCAGGAACAGGACATTACTTCCATAATTGATGGCATCTAGATTCAGTTGTGTTGCCCTTGAACAAAGCACTCAAAATTAAGTCTTTCCTCCATTGGGATGGGCTTTATTTCGAGTTAGGAAAGCCTTAACCTTATTATTAAGTCAGTACTCCTCCAGTTGGTTATCTCTTCCAATCATATGGAGAGTTTATTTATGCCTCTTTCATGACAAACTTATACAAAGTTATCATATGCTGCCATATTGTCACATTTGAGTCATGATTTTGTTCAAGTGAAGTAAACCCGAGTCAGCCTTTCTGTGGTGTCTCTTGACTCATTTTCAGTCAACCATCCCTGGTTTTTAGAGTCATGTTCACTATCACATCAGCTATTTGGTCCTTCGCTCGTGTTGGTTTGAGAAGGTCTCCATTGACTTCTTGCTGGTGGGTCTTGCTCTTATTGACTACGACAAATTGCTCTAAGAGTAGACCTAGAGCCGCACCTTGGCCCTATTTTCATTATTGATAGGTCACCTTGTGCTCAACATTGATCAATATCATGGGTCTTTGACTGAGTGGTTTCCATTTTTCTCGATGTCAGCTTTCATTATCACACATTGGGATTCGTGCAGTACCTTGGTTTCCATTTGCCCTATTGGTGGATTCCTCGCCTTTGTGTAAGCTTTCCTTATTGGTTGGTTTAGAGGGTTTCTATCGTGCGCTAGCTACATCTTGTGTACGCCAGAAACGTGATTCGGTTGGGTTACTACATCTTTCTTCATCCGATTCCTTCCACATTATTGGCCTACGGGTTACTCATGATGGATTCATGAAGGATGCCTTAATGCCTTCCTTCCAACAAATCTTTTCCTATTGAATTCAACTCATTGCTCTAGGAACAAGGTCTAGAGTCCATTTGGTAGTACCTTAGGTTTTGCAGTCATCAGTGGTAGACTCCTTCACTATCGATAGTGGGAAAACATCATTGTGTCCTAATTGATAGATTCTTATGAGTGTTCGACTTGAAATTATTTATTATCGCTTGTTATATTATATTGGGTACCTTAGCTCTCATCATCATTATCGGTGAGTAGTCTCGCATTTGTTAACAGTATACATCAATGACCAGTAATCAAATGATTTCTCACATGGTCGACTTCAGATCATTTATTCCCATTGTGTAGAAATGTACCACGGCGGTCGGTGAATACCTCAGGTTTGCATCAACATTTGTTGGTTCACTTTTCAGTCCCTCCTGTTTCTTCCAGTGTGTTGTAATGGCTATAACCGCCCTCCAAAATTTTGGCCTGCACAAATTTCGGAGCCTCCCTTAAAGAGTTTCACTTGATGACTTCACACACTTGGGTTCACTCCATGAGCTCGTGTGAGTATTTACATCCACCTTGCTTGATTCATTGCATTCAAGTCTCTACATGATGATGTCTAATTCATGCTTGTGACCTTGTTCTAGTTATGCTCAAAGTCTTTGTTTCGTATGTGCTTGTTGTATTCGCTATGAAAGCATTTGTCTCACTCACACATGGAGTCACATTCACTCTTGTGCAAGCTGTTGAAAATAATACTGAGAGGGGGGGGTGAATCAGTGTTATCAAATTCTTTTTCAATTTATACAAATATTTGCAGATCTGACTAATGAAACTTGCGTATACCTTCCAGACTTATAATTTAATTTATTCTTCAAATGTTGATCATTAATCTATGTGTCAAAACCATATAACAGTAAGCAGGAACAGAAAAGTAGAGCAGACAGTCACACAAAAGAACACAAGATATAAGGTGGAAACGCAATGTGGGTGAAAACCACCTGCTGCAATATGTCTCTATCTTCTTTCAATTAGAAACTTCTTTTCACAATGTTTCTGTACTGGTGCAATATTATACCAGCACGCAGGCTTCAACCTGCAGAAAGCTACAACCTTCTCTCGTTCTCTAGACTCTCCTCGAAGGGAGCTAAACCCCCCTTAGCTCTTGTACTAGCTGAGGTACTAGTACGTAGGTACTGACCTACTAAAGACTTCTCTTTTCTTCCAGGGACCACGTTTCATAAATTTTCAGACTGGATCCATGAATATCAATCAAACATCAAATAGATCTGCAATCAACCAACTTCCTTGTACAAATACTGAATCAATAACTTCTCAGAACATAGTACCAGTAACCAAATACCAATTCAGAACCCAGAACACTGCAGTAATAAACAAAAGCAACTAAAACATATTTCAAGAAAAGTCCGCTACTTCACCAATAGAAATCTGCGTACATACGCATATATGTCAAAGTGAACCTGCATGTATACGCAGTATTCACTTCCTTAACCTGCGGGTATTTGCGCCTCCTCTGTGTTGAACCTACGCGTATCCGCACTTCTGCTGTGTCGAACCTGTGGAATACGCACCTACACTGTGTCAAACCCGCGTATATCTGCGCCTTCGCTGTGTCAAACCTGCGGGTATCCGCGCCTCCGCTGTGTCGAACCTGCGGGTATCCGCGCCTCCGCTATGTTGAACCTGCAGGTATCAGACTTCAATTATACCCAGATTATCAGATTTATAGATCTGATCATGCTCCAAAGAGATCTCGACCCATCAGTAGATCTTAACCATCTTGTAATGCTCAGGTTCCTCCTTGATTCAGGTCCAGCTATAACTCCCAACCGATCACCAGTATTTCAGATCTTGCTCTTCTCAAGATATTCAACACAATAGTCTCCCCAAGCCAAATGATCTCCTTTCCTTTTTATAGTCTAGGCCTTACTCAAACCATGGTCCAAAACCATAGAGATCCAATACTAGGGACCCAATACCTGGGTTCAATACTTTAGATACAAAACCACGGACCAAAACCATAGGTTCAAAAATGTCAGACTAAATACCATGGACCAACCATAAGATTTCCCATGTGTGCGCGCTTTTCTCTGCATGAAAGTGCGTGTACTATATGTACACACCTTTTGTTCGGTACACCTGCGTATATGTACGCACCTTTTGTTCGGTGCACCTGCGTATGTACACGGCTTTGTGAAAAGGAACCTGTGGGTGTCTCATTTTCTACCATTTTGAGAGCCTGAACTATGATCTACTATTTGAGTGAGTTTCCATCAAGGACAACACTTATGTCATCGAGCCAAACCTGTGTCATAATGCCAACAATCTCCCCCTTTGGACTTGATGGCAACCCAAAGTCACTCAAAGTCTTTTCTCCCCCTTTGACATCAAGGGCAAAGGGTTATGCTCCCCTGAGTACATGCTGAAATCTCTGCTTTGTTGTGTTGTCCAAGCTCCCCCTGACATATAGGCAAGATTTTCAAGAAGATGTTCTACAAAAGAAATCTGACTTTATACATTATAACTAACCTTCCTATCACCAAAGACTCATACATACGACTCCCAACCAAGTGGGGATACATGATATAATAAGCACATTACATTATCCATCCTAGGCATAGTGGGGCAACCAAGATAGGCCGTTACATGACCTTGACAAAAGAAATATAGAGACAAAATATCTACAACAAGACTCTGACTAACATCAGCAGCATCTGTCAATCATTATTCAGATTAGTATCCATGTTCTCCTTCTGCACTTGCTCCTCCTGAAATCAAAACAACTGAAGAATTGAACCAAGATCTTCTACGATAATGCCAAAAATGCATTATTAGAAGAATATATGCTCCCCCTAAACCTGTGCCAGATGGTCTCTGACAGACCCATATCAGACTCTTCTCATCCTTGCTTTTCTTCAAGTCAACATATACACGACTGTACCCACATAAACCAGCGTATGTATGCATATACCCCATATGAAACTCGCGTACAACCAACAATCTCTGAAACAGACAAGATTCAACAGCAAGATGATGCATCAACTACCCCCAGCTTTTGTCTGAGGTATTCAAAGGTATCCCTGGGAAGTGGTTTGATGATAATATCAACAACTTGTTCCTTAGAGGGAACATACTCCAATTTGACCTTTTGTTCAAGCACTTGTTCTCGGAGAAAATGATACTTGATTGGTATGTGCTTAGTTTTTAAATGCATGACAAGATTCTTTGAAACACTGATTGCACTTGTAATATCACAGAAAATGGAGATAGGTGGAGTACAAGTGATTTGCATATCATGCATTGTTTGCATCATCCAAAGGAGTTGAGTGCAGCAAGATGCAGCAACTACATATTTTGCTTCAGTTGTAGATAATGCAATAGAACTTTGTTTCTTGTTGAACCAAGATACTAATATAGGACCCGTGAAGAATGCACCACCACTAGTGATTTTTCTGTCATCCACACTTCTTGCCCAATCTGCATCTGTATATGCATGAAGTGTGAGATTTGTACCTCTAGGATACCATAAGCCATAGTTTTGAGTTCCTTGAAGATACTTGAAAATTCTCTTAACTGCCTGAAGATGAGTTTCCTTTGGATTTGCCTGAAACCTTCCAACTATTCCCACTGCATGCATAATGTCTGGTCGGGTACCTGTTAGATAGAGTAGACTACCAATCATGGATCTATAGGTTGGTTGATGTATTGTTGTCGATTCATCATTTGCGCTGAGGCTGCATCCTGTCACCATAGGGGTACATACTGGTTTTGAATCCTCCGTCCCATATTTCTTCAAGATATGCTTGAGATACTTGGTTTGTGATAGAAAAATTCCATCTTTGTTTTGTTGGACTTGTAAACCAAGAAAATATGTGAGCTCACCAATCATGGACATTTCAAACTCTTTCTGCATCACCAAGACAAAATTTTGACTCATGTATTCTTCATTGCTACCAAAGATGATATCATCAACATACACAACAAGTATTAGCAACTTATCATTATCAATTTTTATATATAGATTGCTATCAGTTGATCCTTTTATAAAACCTTGCTGATGGAGGTACTTATCCAACTGATAATACCACGCCCTTAGAGCCTATTTAAGGCCATAGAGAGCCTTTTTGAGTCTGCATACGTGTTTTGGATCATTTCCAAGAATAAACCCATCTAGTTGTTCAATATATACTTCTTCATCCAAGTCTCCATTCAGGAAAGCAAACTTCATGTCCATTTGAAATACTTTAAACTTCTAAAAGCTAGAAAGGGCAAGGAACATCCTTATGGCCTCTAGTTTGGCAACTGGTGCAAAAGTTTCTTCAAAGTCTATGCCTTCCTATTGAGCATACCCTTTGCAAAAAAGTTTGGCCTTGTTTCTAATCACATCTCCATTTTCATTCAACTTATTTTTTGAATATTCATTTTGTTCCTATGACATTCTTATCTTTTGGTCTAGGAACCAACTCCCAAGTGTTATTCTTTTCAATCTGCCCAAGTTCTTCCTCCATGGCTTTTACCCAGCATTCATCTTTGTATGCCTCTCTTACATTTTGTGGTTCAATGGAGGAGAGTAATGCTAGATAGCTTGAAGCTTCTGAAATGGTTCTTCTTGTTTGTACACCTGCCTCTTTTTGCCCCAAAATTTGAGATTCTGGATGATTCTTCTAAACGTACCTGGATGGAGTCTTTTCTTCTATCCTTATCTATTCTTCTGGTGCCTCATGGGTTTCTTCTTCATCATGAATCTGATTTGATGTTGATGGATAGTCCTCATCATCTTCGAAATCTTCAGATTTTACCTGCCTAGGAGTGTTTCCTTCTTCATCTACCACTACATCAATACTTTCAACAATTTTTCCAAGTCTTTTATTGTAACACTTGTATGCTTTGATGTGGGGAGAGTAACCAAGGAGAATGCCTTCATCTGCTCTAGGTTCAAACTTGCCAAGATTTTCATCAGTCTTCTTGATGTAGCATTTGCTTCCAAAATTTTTGAAGTATTTTACTGTGGGAGTCTTACTATACCAAAGTTCATGAGGATTCTGAGTGTTGTTTACTCGGACATTTGTCTTATTGAGAATAGTGACTGCAGCAAATGCAGCTTCACCCTAGAAGGTTGTGGGAGTTCCATACTCATCAAGCATAGCACGAGCCATTTGTTGAACCATTCTGCTCATCCTTTCCACTACTCCATTTTTTTGAGGAGTCCTAGCAGTAGAGAATTCCCTTCTTATTCCATGTTCTTCACAAAAATCGAAAATTTCATTCGAGGTAAATTCTCCTCCTCAATCAAACCTGAGGCATTCGATTCTGCAATCTGATTCGTTCTCCACCAAGGCTTTGAAGGATTTGAATTTTTTGAAAGCTTCATCTTTATGCTTCATAAGTCCTATCCAACACATCCTGGAAAAGTCGTCAATGAATAATATAAAATATTCTTCTCCTCGAGGTGATATTTTCCTAGATGGACCACATACATCAGTATGGACAAGTTCAAGTGGCCTGCTAGCTGATCCTTCCTTCTTAGGGAAATTAGTTATGGTTTGCTTACCAAATTGACATGATTTGCATATTGTATTGTCTAGAATTTTGATGTCAGGTAGATCACGAACTGCTTGATATTTGCATGCTTTCCTTATCTGTGAGAAGTTTAGATGCCCCAATCTTCTATGCCATAGCCAGTGTTCATCATTCTTGCTTAGATAGCATTGTTGTTTTCCTCCCTTGAGTATATATAAATTATTTGGATTTCTTATGCCTTTGATAACTGTTTCTCCTATATCAAGCTCACGAACAATGCATCCATTTGATCGAAATATTACTTCATTTCCTTGATCACACATTTGACTGACACTTAATAAATTATGCTTCAAGCCATCAACATACATAACATTTCTAGCCTTGACCTTTTCTTTCAAAAGAACAAAACCTTTACCTTTTATGAGTGCAGGGTTGTCATTTCCAAATGAGAATTTCTTTTCCTTTTCTAAGGCACTATATGACTGAAGTTTATCTTTATCACCTGTCATATGTTTTGAGCATCCACTATCGATGTACCACTGATTTTCCTGTCCTTCTGCATATAAGGCTATCCCACATCTTTCTGGTTGCAATTCTTTGTTTTTCCCAACGAAACTTGCTCCTTTTGAGTTGTTTGCCGAAACCTGCTCCTGCATTCAGAATCTTCATGACTGAAATTGTTACAAATAGAACATTCTACTTCATTCTCAAGAGAAACAAAGTTATTGTAGGTCCTGTTCATGGTCCCAGTCATACTCCTTTGTTTTTGAGCTTCTCTAGTCATGATTGTCTTGTAGGCAACACATTGAGCTACTTTGTGACCAAAGTTATGACAAGAGAAACATTGGCCATTGAAGAAGCTCTTGCGATTATCAAATCTACCAACCAAATGATTGTAGTTTCTATCCATTCTTGAGGCAAATTGAGAATGATTTACCTGTGGTTGGTTGTAGCTTCTATTCATCCTTGAAGTATATTGCCCCCGATTTACCTGGTAGTCTTTGTTCATTCTTGAGGTAAATTGTCCCTGACTTATGTGGTGATCAACATTATGCTTTTGCTGAGGATTGTTAACCTGTTCACTTCTCCTTGCAGCTTCAAGATAACTTTTGGAAGTAGATGGCTTCTATGCTTGAGATGCTTCTTTGGTATACCCAAGACCTGCCTTGATTAGAGGAGAACGCTGCACTTTGGTAATCTCATCTAAAGTTTCAGATCCTTTAGCAAATATAAGATTAAGAGCTTTCATTTTCTCAATGTCCTTTCTAAGCCCCACAATTCCACATTCTAACTTTTCATTGTGTTTCTCCATTTCAGCAAGTTGGGAAGTCAGAGTATCTATAAACATATTTTTCTTTTCTAAGAAAATTTTGAGTTTAGAAATTTCTTCATAAAGACTTTCTTCATCTATAGCATCCAAGAAATCATAAACTTCAAAAGCCATCAAAAGTCTATAATAATTACCTTGTTCATATTCATCGCTATTTGAAAGACTATCACTGTCTTCATGTGTGTAATAACTTTTCTTACTTACATTCTGTTTTCTGTTCCATCTAACTGGTTCCTTACCTTTGTCAAGCTTATCTTTATGAGGACACTTGGCAGCATAGTGATCGACTCTTCCACAAGCAAAACATTTGAAAGGGAGCTTACCTCTGAATCTTCCAGAACCCCATTGAAGGTTATTGTAATCTCCTTTTCCTGAGGCTTTGAATGCAACTTCTCTCCTGTCTGATGGTCCACCTTTTCTCATTTTGTAAGCAGTTAGGATTCTGTGCAGCTGTGACATGGTAAGGCTCTGTAGATTCTGCTTTTCTTCTATGGAAGAAACTTTTGAATCAAACTTAGGAGACAAAGATCTTAGAACTTTTTCAACCAAAACAACTTCTTTTATTTCTTCACCCAAGTTTTTCATACAATTAGCAATCTCATCTATGCAAAGGAAACAGTTAGCCATGCTTTCATCATTGTACATTTTGAGATTTTCATACTGAATTCTGAGAGTTTGAAGTTTTTCTCGTTTTACCTGATCATCTCCTTCATAGCTCAGAACGATCTTGTCCCATATTTCTTTTGTGGTTTTGAGCTGCGTAACCTTGACGAATTCTGATTGAGATAGACTCCCTAATAGGGTATTGACAGCCTTTGCATTTGTTTCATACTGCCTTTTACCAACCATATCTGTAGGAGTTGCTGAAGGAAATGTGTATCCTATTTCCACAATATCCCAAACTTTTGTACCCAGAGATTGAAGATAGGCAATGATTCTTACCTTCCAATAGACAAAGTTGCTCCCATAAAAAATTGGTGGCCTGATTGATGCTTCGTTTTCGTAGTTGCTCATGATGATAGATCTTCCTTCAAGCGATCAAGCTTCTCTTGAAGGACCTGCTCTGATACCAATTGTTGAAAATAATACTAAGAGGGGGGGGGGGGTGAATTAGTATTATCAAATTCTTTTTCAATTTATACAAAGATTTGCAGATCTGACTAATGAAACTTGCGTATACCTTCCAGACTTATAATTTAATTTATTCTTCAGATGTTGATCATTAATCTGTGTGTCAGAACCATATAACAATAATCAAGAACAGAAAAGTAGAGCAGACAGTCACACAAAATAACACAAGATATAAGGTGGAAACCCAATGTGGGTGAAAACCACCTGCTGCAATATGTCTCTATCTTCTTTCAATTAGAAACTTCTTTTCACAATGATTATGTACTGGTGCAGTCTTATACTAGCACACAGGCTTCAACCTGTAGAAGGCTACAACCTTCTCTCGTTCTCCAGGCTCTCCTGGAAGGGAACTACAACCCCCTTAGCTCTTGTACTGGCTGAGGTACTAGTACGTAGGTGCTGACCTACAGAAGAATTATCTTTTCTTCCAGGGACAATGTTTCATAAATTTTCAGACTAAATCCATGAATATCTATCAAACATCAAATAGATCTGCAATCGACCAACTTCCTTATACAAATACTGAATCAATAACTTCTCGAACACAGTACCAGTAACCAGATACTAATTCAGTACCCGGAACACTGCAATAATAAACAAAAATAGCTAAAACATATTTCAAGAAAAGTCTGCTACTTCACCAAAAGAAATCTGCGTACATACACATATATGTCAAATCGAACCTACGTGTATACACAGTATTCACTTCCTTAACTTGCGGGTATCTGTGCCTCCTCTATGTCGAACCTGTGGGTATCCGTACCTCTGGTATGTCGATCCTACGGAATACGCGCCTGTGTTGTGTCAAACCCGCGTATATACCCGCCTTCATTGTGTTGAACCTGCGGGTATCCGTGCCTCCTCTGTGTCGAACCTGCGGGTATCCGCGCCTCCTCTGTGTCGAACCTGCGAGTATCCTCGCCTCCTCTGTGTCGAACCTGTGGGTATTAGACTTCAATTATACCCAGATTATCATATTTATAGATATGATCATGCTCCAAAGAGATCTCGACCCATCAGTAGATCTTAACCATCTTGTAATGCTCAAGTTCCTCCTTGATTCAGGTCCAGCTATAACTCCCAACCGATCACCAGTATTTCAGATCTTGCTCTTCTCAAGATATTCAACACAATAGTCTCCCCAAGCCAAATGATCTCCTTTCCTTTTATAGTCTAGGCCTTACTCAAACCATGGTCCAAAACCATAGAGATCCAATACTAGGGACCAAATACCTGGGTTCAATACTTTACATACAAAACCACAGACCAAAACCATAGGTTCAAAAATGTCAGACTAAATACCATGGACCAATCATAAGATTTCCCATGTGTGCGTGCTTTTCTCTGCATGAAAGTGTGTGTACTGTACGTACACACCTTTTGTTCGATACACCTGCATATATGTACGCACCTTTTGTTCAGTGCACCTACGTATGTATGCGACTTTGTGAAAAGGAACCTGCTGGTGTCTCATTTTCTACCATTCTGAGAGCCTGAACTATGATCTGCTATTTGAGAGAGTTGCCATCAAGGACAACACTTATGTCATCAAGCCAAACCTCTGCCAAACCTGTGTCATAATGCCAACACAAGTGTCATCTCGATCAAGGAACGATCAATCATGAGTGTCATGCTTGTCACTTACACCGTTAGTCAGTCTTGTTGAAAAAATGTGTCTAGATGGTTTGGTCGTCTCATCGTCAAGTCATGCGAGTGTGTGTTCATATGATCACCTATCTTTTGATTGTTCACACGCTTAGCCATTTTTGCTGAAGGATCTGACAACCTGACTCCCCTCTGACAGTCGGACCATCACCCTTCCATCGAATCGATCGACTGTCAACCAGAGCAACACAGGGGCACCAAGCTAGTCTTTTCAAGTTGTGCTGCTCGCAAGCAATTGAATCAACTCTCATGCTAGCCACCCGGACAGTAACACTCAATAGTCAATCCAGTACTGACTTCCCTCAAAAATTGCGTAGAGGCCACTAACTTCACCCGCTCAACTGACTGAGGAAATTGTGCAAACAGGACGGAAAGACACCAAGTTCCCATCCTTGTTTCCCTCAGAAAATTGCGTAGTTTTCCCAGTCAGTCATCTCAACAGTTGACCGACTGTTCATCTCAGAAATTGCGTAGTGTTCATGAGAAGGCCTTTCGCTTCCCATCAACTAGCTCAGCTCAAAAATTGTGTAGAGATGATCAGTAGGCTAGCCTCTCGGCCTTAGTGCAATTTTCCTTGCCAGCAACCCCTAGCAGCAGAGTGTCAATTCCCTCTGAGAATTGTGCAGTTTTTACTACCTATCTCCTAGGCAACCAACTGGAAGTTCCCTTTGGGAATTGCGCAGTCTTGGCTGCGAGTGACCCCAGTAGCCAACTGGAAGTTCCCTCTCGAAATTGTGTATATTTGGCTGCCAGTGACCTAGGCAGTTCCCTAGAAAAACTGCACAATCCCTGCCTACTGACCCTTCATGTAGTCCAACCCTTTCCTCTAAAAAATTGTGGAAATCTGGTTGTCCAACCCTACTACCCATTCGTTCTGAAAAATGCGCATAGCATGCCTGCCTTGCCTTCCATTAGCTTGAACTGTTCCTCCCCAAATTTGCGCAATTTTGCCTCCTAGCCGAGACAAACCTTGTAGACAGTCACTATCAACTCAGATTGACTGTCTCCATCCCTCAGTAACTCTTGTGTAGTTTTCATTAGCAATTTCCTGAAGCCATCATCCTGCATCACAGCCTTGCTTCCTCTCCTAGTCACCTGCACCCGAATGATCATGTGCCATGGTAGAATAGGAGGTTTTGGAATTGATGTTGTCTCGTCATGAGTGACTATAAGTACAAGTACACGAATGAACATGGCAAGACGACGAATGGGATGAACAAAGAGAGCACATGCAAAATGACAAGTTCACCAACGAACGAACAAATGAAGCATGTGAAGCGGACGAATGTGAAGAACAAGCACCTTCACAAACAGATGAGCCTATAAAGCCTTCCAACATGCTAAAGCTTCATCAAGCGAACCAAGGACCATTGAAGACTCCACATACTTTTCCATGCAGAGGTGAAGCTATGATACACCATGAATACATCCATCACCTAGTAGCACTATAGCTCGACATGCACTCCAACAACAACACAAATGTACCAACATTGTCATGTCAAGTCATGTCGAGTCACGTCATGAGTCATGTCGCCCACATCCTCACTATGGGCTTGTTGTCAATCAATGTGATGTAACGTGGAAGTCCAAGAGACCCACTTGTTGAATAAAGAGTCATGTAAGTTGAAGAGTCATGGAATTCAAACGGTCATGAGGGTAGTCAAATAGCCACAAGGGTCAGTTTCACCCTTGGCTATAAATACCCCCTCATTTGTACATGTAAAGGACTTTTCACCTCAGCTCCTCCCACATAGCCAAGAGAGTCTGTAATATTTTATTTGAGGAGTAAGTAGTGGCTCCAACGCCCCACACTTAGGACATGTCTTGGAACATTCACTTAATTCAGAAGCCTGCTAACAGGCCAGCACGTTTTCACACATGTATTGTATTTGTTGTAAGACTTCTCTTTAACACTTGTAATGCATGTTGCTTTAACCTGTGTTCTACATCTAAACTACTTCATTTGTTGTAATACATAACCTATTAATGGAAATGTGTTGTATATGCTATTAATGATGTCTTGCCCATGTAGACTGCTCTCCCGAAAATCAAACAGACCTTTCACATGAAGCTTGCTATAACAACCATTGCACTCATTTGGATTGATCCCTGAGTGTTGTACGTGTTATCTTACCTTGTATGTTGTGACTTCCACATCCGTGTGGGCTGCTCCGTTGGAAGCTGCACATGTCCTGTTGTGTTGTGTGTTCCTAGCAGTGTTGGGACTGCTCCTAATCGACCTGGAACTCACTCTCACTCTCTCCATTGACAGTGAAAGAACCATTGACATAAGTGACACTTACACTCACCAGGCATGCAAACCTCACTTCTCAAAGACAAATCAAACCAATTTCCTGTGCTGACAAGCAAGAGTTGAGGCAAATCCTTAAGACAATGGCAACCAGGCCATCATACCGGATGGGACTCCCACACCAAATGGCATGACATCTAGTTGGGACTTCATACTGGGGTGATCCCCTGAATGGTGGCGGGTCCAGCACCGTCAACACAGTGACACCATATACCTTATATGTTGCAGTTTGTTACATCGACATCCTATATGTTGGCACCTGAGTTGTGTGTAGTACCATTTGTTCCACTATTTGACTTGGTACTTTTTGTGTTGTGTGTTCCTACCAGTGTTGGGACTGCTCCTAATCGACCTGGAACTCACTCTCACTCTCTCCGTTGACAGTGAAAGAACCATTGACACAAGTGACACTTACACTCACCAGGCATGCAAACCTCACTTCTCGAAGACAAATCAAACCACTTTCATGTAATGACAAGCAAGAGTTGAGGCAAATCCTTAAGACAATGGCAACCAGGCCATCATACCGGATGGGACTCCCACACCAAATGGCATGAGGTCTAGTTGGGACTTCATAGTGGGGTGATCCCCTGAATGTTGGCGATTCCAACACTGTCAACACAGTGACACCATCTACCTTATATGTTGCAGTTTGTTACATCGACATCCTATATGTTGGCACCTGAGTTGTGTGTAGTACCATTTGTTCCACTATTTGACTTGGTACTTTTTGGATCAACTTTATGACTTCAGTGATTAGCTTTCTACTTTAGCATCATTGATCAATTATTTATATGTGATATTGAGACATGTACTTCTATGGATATGATTGGGAGATCCACTATGTATTTTTAGTCCTTTTATACTTGTATACATATTGGATCAACTTTTTTATTTGATATGCAGACATGCTTTATTATTCCTAAGCATGGGTATGCCCACCTCAAACAACAACTTTCTTTATGATCTCTTTCACTGGCTTAGTAGGCTGAAATTTGGTGAACTCCTCTCAGGTCTTGGAATGATTCCTTCTATACACTTAATACATTTTGGCCATCATGTACGCCTTCTAACCTCATATATTAGGGGGAATTTATTATAGCACCATTTACCACCCTTGATAGATTTGATGCTCTGTGTTATGGCCTACGGAAACCCTTCCCTTCCATACTTGGTCCAAATTCTTAAAAACAACTTTTTAAATCCCATACGTTGTTTTTCCATGTATAAAACGTGTGTACATGCGGGTCAATCTATACCCAACCCGCATATATGTGTTAAAACATTAAAAAATATATAAACTCCTTAAATTCGGGCAGAGTTTACGAGTTTTACTTGTTACTCACCTACTATAGCCCGTGGCCCAATTGTTTCCCAACTGAAAAAACTAATTTGGAGAAGTATAAATAGACCTCCATGGGAAGGCCTAAGGGAGGAGAAAATATTGGATATTGATATTATAGTTGATTACATCCCTAATCAAGTCTGAAGAAATCCTTGTGCCTTCTACACTCCCAAGTCATAGGAAACCTATGTTTCCTTCTTGAGATGTCCTTCATCCCTTTATGACATCCTTGTGTATACCTATGGAGGAGGATTGCTGAGGCCTGGGTAGGACGGATCTAGAGGATGGTTTCGCTTGGATTCGATGGACGAATCAGGTTGTATTTCTTTCGTATTTTATTTAGTTTACGTCAATAAAGAGGCGTTGTTTTGTTCCTGATATTTAAGGTCTTAATGCATTAATCTATGTTATAATTTGCTTACGAATCTTATGTTAATGCTTATTTTCTTACAATCTTATATGACCTAACACCTATATCATGAACATGATTTCTATTATTGCTATTGTATATGATTTTCTTGAATGAGTTACAGGTTCTAAAGCATTGGAAGAAGTAGAGCGTTTGGACCCTATGTGAACGACCTCAAACGTAGGACCTCTGGGTAATACCTCTTCTTCCTACTTCAGTAGTTTAAGTATTAGGACTACCTATTTTCATGCCTCTTTATGCTATAAGCCCTGCGTTCTGTTGGGGTTCTCAACCCAAGACCCCAGGGTGACTTTACCCGTAACAACAACACCATATGCACACAACGTCGCATACCCGTCATGCGCACAATATGATATGTACATAACACTTCATATCCAACATGTACATAGTACCATCTATACCTCGCACTGCATATGCAACATTCACACAACACTATCTGTACCACCCTGTACATAGAATTGCATAAACAACATGTACACCCACTATATATACACAACACCACATGCGCACAACATCTGATCTGAATTTGAAACTACTTGAAATTTCTTTGCAAGGTATTCAATTCAGAATTAAACATGTTTAAAAGATTTCCATGTCTTGCAGAAAGAAAACACCTGAAATTTTCAGCTGTTCATGACCCATTTAAGCATAGCAGAGTTATTTCCTTTTACTGTTTAACACATTAAAATGAATTTGATCTGCAAAATAAATCAACCACAAATGCAAAAGAAGTTGATAAAGCAGTTCACCCCCTCCAGGGCTACGTCTGCTGGGTCCAAAGCTCCCAACCGGGCTTGTCCTTGTTTTTATTAAATGCTAAAATTAAAAATACAGCTGAATAGAAGCATCTACAGGAGAAATAGATGGTAAAAATGGATTCAGAACACTTGAATCCTTCAGGATTGACTATTGGATCACCTCCAATGGATACCTGCAACCCTATACAGTCTTCACAAAACTGGGCCCTAGTGGCTCCTAGAACTTTCACGGCTCCAAAACCTCTGCAAATGACCTCAGATGGCTGTAAGACCTGCACCAATGGCTTTAGAAGGTCGAAAATACCCAAAATAATAAAAAAATCGTCCAAAACCCTTTCCTAGCCAAAGTTATGGCCATTTAAAGTTTCTCCGGTTTGCCCCTAGAAAAACTCCAGCTAACTTTAGTTAACTCCAGTTAGATCCGCCAATTATGGTGGGTCAGCCAAATTTGGCGGTCTTGCCAAAATTCCGCCAACTTAACTGCATTTACATTTAATGTTTGGTGGTTGCCTCGGATTTCGTGCCCGACTGAATATTCCTTTTTTAATTTTTTTTGAAAAATTAAAATTTCTAATGTTATGGACAAATTCTTCTTTTTGCCATAACTTCCTCATACGGCGACCATTTTTCAAACCATTTGCGGCACCGGAATTGGGAAGACGAGCAATTTCCATTCATTCAACTTTGAACCAGTTCTAAGCACTTTAAATTTTGAGCATTTTACGAAACTTAGGACATGAGCACCTGATCACGCCTCCCCATTGGGAAGCTTTTGGACCCCAAAAGCCTTCAACTACCTGTTAAAGAGGTGAGGGTACAGCTCCCTCACTCTGTTCACCTCCATCCACTTTGCCTTGTTCAGTTTGCTACCTTTGAAACCAACCCGAACATAATCTACACTTCCCCTTCTTGAAGTGCGTGTCCTTCTGTCGAGGATTGTATCTTCTTTCAGCTCATCTAAGAATTCTGGCGAGAAATCTTCTATAGATGGCAGCTGAACAACACCTTTCATGATCAACAATCAAAGAATGTTCATACAAACGTAAGTTCTCCTTATTGACAACAGAATACATTTGCATGTAGGAAGGCAAATCTAATTGAAAAGCATTATTTCCAACCTTCTTGAGGATTTTGAATGGACCATAATGAATAGGTTTCAGCTTTTTACCTTCTCCTTGCATCCTTTCCTTACTAATGTACAGCCATACCTCATCTCCTTCTTGAAACTTGTGATCGACTCTATGCTTGTCGTGTCTTTCCTTGTACTTGCCTTGACTCTTCTCAAGCTGTTCTTGAATTCGCTGATGTATTTGCTGAACCCTTTCAATGAATGAACGAGCTTTCTCAATGTCACTATGTCTCTCAATGGCAACATCTTTCTCAAGAATGAAATCAAGAGGTGATTTTGGCAAGTAACCAAAACAAGCTTCAAACGGTGAGGTGTTTGTGGAAGAGTGCTTGGCACGATTGTAAGCATGATGTATGTAGTGAAAATGTTCATCCCAAAGCTTGGGATGCTTGCTGCAATAACCTCTCAAGAGGTGCACAATGGTTCTGTTCACAACTTCGGTTTGTCCATCTGTTTGCGGATGGAAAGCAGTACTTTTCTTCAACTTTGTGTCCATCATCTCCCATAGGTTGGACCAAAAATTCCCCACAAATCTGGAATCCCTGTCACTAATAATGGAAGTATGCAAACCAAAGTGAATCCATACATGATGAAAAAATAATTCAGCAGTTATAGTTTTCTTACAAGGCATAAGTATACACATTTTGCTGAAACGATCAACTACTACATATAAATAATCATGCTGCTTTCTAGATTTTGGAAAACCTCCTACAAAATCCATAGAGATGCTCTCCCATGGTCTAGAAGGTACTGGCAAAGGAGTATACAAACCAAGCTTCCTATTACTAGGCTTGCTTGTAGCACATAATGAACAACCTCTTATGAACCTTGAAACAGAATCTACCATGCGAGGCCAATAGCAATACCTCTGTAGATGTGCAACTGTTTTTCTCACAACAAAATGGCCAGCAATAAGAGAAGAATGAGCTTCTCTTATGACATTTATCCTCTCCCCCTGTGGTATACACAACTTGCCCAAATGAAATAGCAAATTGTTATGCATGTGATAGTCATTTTCCTCTACATGATTCCCTTTACTCAAGTTAGCATACACATCTTTAAAGTCATCATCAGATGCATATTGTTCTATGTAACTATCATGTACAATGGAATCTTTCTTAAGTAAAGTAACATCACCAATAATAGGCCTTGAAAGCATATCAACAACCTTATTCAAAGTACCTTTCTTATACCTTATTACCAAATGGAACTGTTGCAAGAAGCCCATCCATCTGAAGTGTCGTGACTGTTGTAACTTGCTTTGTGATTGCAAGTACTGTAAGGGCTGATGGTCGGTATGTATAACAGTTTCTTTGCCCATCAAGTAGTGTTTCCACTTTTTGACGCTTTGGTACCAACGCATACAACTCCTTATCATATGTAGGATAATTTACAACAGCACCATTAAAAGTTTCAGAATGAAAAGCAATAGGCTTACCATGCTGTAGAAGAACTGCACCCATAGCATAATCACTAGCATCAGTTTGTATCTCAAATGGCTATCTCAAATCCAGTAATGCAAGGACTGGTGCTGAACTAATCTTCTCTTTCAAAGATTCGAAAGCTTTTTTCTGCTTGCCTCCCCATTGGAAAGCATGCTTCACACTTGTCACTGCATGCATAGGAGCTGCTATAGAAGAGAAGTTAGAGATAAACTTCCTCCAATATTGAGCTGCACCCAAAAAACTTCTTACCTCTGTTATGGATTTGGGAGTAGGCCACTTCACAATAGCCTCAATCTTCGCAGGATCAATTCTCAAAGCACCTCCTCCTACTATGTGTCCCAAATAAACCAAAGAAGTCTTTCCAAATTCACACTTTGACATTTTAAGAAATCACTGATTCTTCTTCAAAACATCAAGTACTTTTCTAACATGCATGACATGATCTTCTCTAGACTTGCTGAAAATTAAGATGTCATCTAAGTAGACAATAACGAAATCATCAAGAAAAGGACGCAAGACATCATCCATTACCCGCATGAAAGTTGCAGGTGCATTGCACAAACCAAACAACATCACAAGCCACTCAAAGAGTCCTTGTTTGGTTTTAAAGGTTGTCTTCCAAATGTCACTTTCTTCAATTCTTACTTGATGATATCCACTGCGCAAGTCTAGCTTAGTGAAATATCGAGCATCTTTCAGCTAGTCTAGCAAATCATCTATCCTTGGGAGTGGGTAACGATTCTTTACCGTTATCTTGTTCAAGGCCCTGAAATCAACACACATACGCCAAGTGCCATCTTTCTTTGGAATCAATACAATCGGTGACCCACATGGCGAAGTACTTGGCCTTACGAAACCCTTGTCCAACAAGTCCTTGATTTGCTTCTTTATTTCAGCATTCTCCTTAATAGACATGCGATACATGCCTATGTTTGGAAGAGGACAATCTGGATGCAAATGGATTTCATGCTGAATCTCCCTCTTAGGAGGCAAACCTGTTGGCTCCTGAAACATCTCATGATATGCATCAACTACATCATACAGATCTGATTTAAGTTTTGGATCACAATTGTCAAATGACTCATGATTCACATCAACCTTGGGCTTAATCATAAGAATAACAAAATTCGTACTTGAATTGACCAGCCTTTTTACCTGTCCTGCATTCACCATCGCTATATTTGTCTTCTTGCGATGAGCTCTAACAATGAACTCCTTGCCATCTTTGAACAGATGATATTTGTTTTCATGGCGATGAAAGATAGCTTTCCTGTCAAACAAGTAAGGACTTCCCAAAACAATTCCTGCTATATCAAAAGGTACCACATCAAGTTCAACTGTGTCAATAAAATGTGCAGTAATTGCAAAGCGCAATGTGCACTTTCTTGAAACTTGTAAATTTGCATCCTTGCAAATCCATCCAAGTGGATATGGCTTCGGATGTGGAACGGTCTCAAGTTTAAGCTGCTTGACCAAGTCCTCTGATATAAGGTTTGCTTGTGACCCACTATCAAAAAGTGTGTCAATTTTAGTATGTTTTGAAATCACCCTCACATGAAACAGTTCAATTCTTTCTTCCTCATTAGGAGCTTGTACATGGCAGTTTGAGGTACTAGTGCTGGCTTGAGTTTCAATTTCTTTTTCCTTCAAGTTTTTCAAACCCATGGCTTTAATTTTGGTTTCATCACCTGAATCTTCCCCTAAATCTTGTGGTGTAGATCTAGTAGTAGCAGTTTTCTATTTCCCTTTGGATTTGTTAAATTGAGATCTTTTTTCAGGATATAATTTCCAACAGTTTTTCTCCTCATGACCTGGTTTAGAACTTTGTTTACAGATCACTTTCTCACTCTTCTGTTTGACAGATGCATTCTTTTTGCCCTTTCCCTTGGAGGTTTTCTCTTTTTTTTTCCCCTTGGGGGGCTTGTTTCTACCCTCTTCAAATGTGTTTTTTCCCCTTGCCTCTAAATGGGTAGCTTGGACACAAACCTCGTCCAGGCTAGTAGGGTTAAACATCAAGATGGTGTGTCTAAGGTAGCTATGCAAGCCACCAATGTATTTCAGCAAGGTTTCCTGGGTCTGCAAATCTACCCCTAACAAGAGAGCTCTTCTCCTGAATTCTTGGGTGTAGTCTTGGACACTCTAACCCTTAAGTTGTCTGAAATTTTTCCAATTCATAATGGCCTTCTGCATGTGAGCAAGAGGATAAAACTATTTTTTAATGGCTAACAGAAATTCAGGCCATGTTAAGGTAACCTTACCAAATTTCTTGATCTCCTCTTTAGTCTTGGCCTCCCACCAGACCAATGCTGCTCCATCCACTCTCAAAGAAGCCAACTGAATCTTTGTGGCATCATCATGCATATTCTGGATCCTCAAGTAAACTTCCAACTGCCTAATCCAGTTGTCAAGCTTTTCTGCATTCACTTCACCATTAAACATAGGTAATTCGAATTTTACATCAAGCTTCAAAAAAGGATTTTTTCCAGAGGATCTATGCTTATGAACAGAAGAAGACGAAGATGAAGAGGAAGAAGGTGAAGATGGGGGTGGTGGATCACCATTTCCTCCATGTCCTTTCTTGGAATGATCATCATCCTTCTTACCTCCTGAAGAGCCCTCTCCTTCATGTGGATGTTTGGACCCTTCTCCAACCAATTTCTCATTTCTTTCTTGGTACAATATCCTCACCATTTCAGTGAGGTCCAAGAAAGCCTTTTTGAAGACTCTTTATTCTTCTCTTGGATCTGTCTCTGTAGTAATTTATCCTTCATGTTTAGACATCCTTGAAGCTTTTGCTGAGACTCTTGAGGGTGAAATTGAAGGTGGAGGTGATGGCTCTCTGGCCTTCCTTGACTGAGGATTCTCTCGTTCTCTAGTCAACTGTCCTTCCCCTCTTTTAAGTTTCAACCTGGTAAGCATCAATACTTTGCAAGACAGTTAGAAGATCTTTGCACAAAACCCTGATCTCCGATACCAACTTGATCTGAATTTGAAACTACTTGAAATTTCTTTGCAAGGTATTCAATTCAGAATTAAACATGTTTAAAAGATTTCCATGTCTTGCAGAAAGAAAACACCTGAAATTTTCAGCTGTTCATGACCCATTTAAGCATAGCAGAGTTATTTCCTTTTACTATTTAACACATTAAAATGAATTCGATCTGCAAAATAAATCAACCACAAATGCAAAAGAAGTTGATAAAGCAGTTCACCCCCTCCAGGGCTACGTCTGCTGGGTCCAAAGCTCCCAACCGGGCTTGTCCTTGTTTTTATTAAATGCTCAAATTGAAAATACAGCTGAATAGAAGCATCTACAGGAGAAATAGATGGTAAAAATGGATTTAGAACACTTGAATCCTTCAGGATTGACTATTGGATCACCTCCAATGGATACCTGCAACCCTATACAGTCTTCACAAAACTGGGCCCTGGTGGCTCCTAGAACTTTCACAGCTCCAAAACCTCTGCAAATGACCTCAGATGGCTGTAAGACCTGCACCAATGGCTTCCGAAGGTCGGAAATACCCAAAATCAAAAAAAAATTCGTCCAAAACCCTTTCCTAGCCAAAGTTATGGCCATTTAAAGTTTCTCCAGTTTGCCCCTAGAAAAACTCCAGCTAACTTTAGTTAACTCCAGTTAGCTCCGCCAATTATGGCGGGTCAGCCAAATTTGGCGCTCCTGCCAAAATTCCGCCAACTTAACTGCAGTTACATTTAATGTTTGGTGGTTGCCTCAGATTTCGTGCCCAGCGGAATATTCCTTTTTTAATTTTTTTTTGAAAAATTAAAATTTCTAATGTTATGGACAAATTCTTCTTTTTGCCATAACTTCCTCATACGGGGAATGTTTTTCGAACCGTTTGCGGCGCCGGAATCAGGAAGACGATCAATTTCCAGTCATTCAACTTTGAACCAGTTCTAAGCACTTTAAATTTTGAGCATTTTACGACACTTAGGACATGAGCACCTGATCAACATCACAGATGAAACATGTACAACATATGCACAAAAATAGTACCACACATCCAAAACCACATTGTCTCTACCAAGAAACCTTGCTTCCAATGTCTCTCCACCATCCATGCTTATCCTAGCATGTCACAAATCTCACTTCTTTCATTCAGCTGATGTATCCCTCAGGGTTACCTATCATAACATAAACATAGGCATAATACAAGCATACAATATCAATTCATATCCACATGATACTGTCCTCGTATATTTTTCATGACTACTCTCCTCACTTGATTCCCCATAACGCGAGTAACCTCGCCATGCCATTCACCTTCATAAGCAATCATTCCTCCACAAGAATGATCCCTGACAACCTTGTCAAATAGTGACATAGATACATGGATACATACATACATATATGTAAACATAAGCATAAAAAAATCATGATCCTGTTAGAAAACGACATGCATACACACATTTATACAAATAAACATGAGCATAATCATGATCATAACATAATTACCAGATAGTATAAGGTAAAGGTTAAGAGAACTACCTTATCTGTGCACACCATGCACAAAATTGAGAACAATCATTCCCAACATAGCCAAGGAATTAGATGCCTCACATCCATTCACTTTACCTTTCCTGTTAGCTTTCTCATGATTGTAATGCCATTGTCCATTTACACCACTAGACCCAACCAACTTAGCCGACTATCATACTCTTACCTTTAGTTGCCCTTACACATACACCAGCTTCATCCAAGTATTTCATTACCTGTTGGGTTCCACACAATCTCCCATAGATCCACTAACTTTATTCTTTCCCAACCAATTCCCAAGACTCTCAAACATAAAAGGAAAGAATCAAAAGTAACCAAGAAGAAAATCATGAAAACCAATAACAATACGACACCACAAACAAAGTGGTATCGCCATACACTAGACATAAACAAAGAAACAAATCAAGCGCAAACAAAGCACAAAGAACTGAAATCTCAAGACTCCCAATAGACACCATGACTCAATCCCCATGGTTCCGAGTGCTTCCAACATAAAACTCAACCTAAGCCTTCTTCAAAATTTCATGGAAGTCACTTGCCATGCAATCCCCTACATCATATTGCCATAAACACATAATTGTTAGTGCATAAATAAACATAACAATACACCAGTCAGCTTACCTTGTTATGCCAAGAAAGTTGCCTTGAAACTGAACACATCCACGCCATCTCTTAAGGGACTCCAATCCTTTTATGAATCTAGTCATAACTAGAACTAGTTGTTATACCTATCAAATACATATTTATGAATATAACACATAACCTCATAATTTTAGACAAATTAGGGTTAAGAAGACTTCTTTTATGCAAAGCACTCATTTGTTTGGAATTTTGTTTTCCAAACATAGCCAAGGAATTCTTGCCGAATTCCTTTATTTTAACTTTTTACCTTGTTGCAGTCGAGTCTTACTATGTACTGTCACATCACCCAACTGTTAGTTATATAAACACATCAATTATTACCTTGTCACGCTAATACCAAGCATATTTCCCTGCAACTACTCACACATGTCAACCACATGTTCCAAATATCAAGACAATCACATATATCAATTTGAAATCAACGTTTACCAAGACTAAGAATCATGTCGTAAACCACAGTCAACTTATAGTCATTAGACATAATGCTACAACTGTCACCTACTACACTCAAGTACATATCAACTGTCTCAACACATATGTGTTAGTACAATCATATTAAAACATTATCATTTGAACACATACTCATATTATGCAATTCATCGAACATCCATTCAACTTGCAAACATACCATGTTAGATTAATCAACTAGACGACATAATCAAATAGTCAAGTACCAAATATACAACATAAGAAAACTCATACCTTAATGTATCTCAGGGGAGGCTATCTTATCTGCACAATCAATAACATCAATATCTTAATGTAATAACCCTAATCATCAAGTCACTAGCACATAAAAACAACAAGTTATATATCATGCTCATCATTAATATATAACCTAATCATCAAGCTAACTATCATATAACAACAAAAAGTTAAACTATAACATACTCATCAACAACATATAACATAATCATCAAGTCATCTAACATAAAACAACAATAGCAATGCATACAACCACAAGTTACTGTCATTCATGACTATTTGACACATGTGCATATGATTACACTAATCAACTAGCATCTGTCATATATGTAACCATAACATCAATAGAATGAAAGGCATACATATAACCATAATGAATATAAAAATCCTTAACATGCATACCTGCATGTCCAACATACAAACCTATATGACGACATGTTCTTTCCTGAGGTCCAATGTTGCAACTTCACTTTGATGGTCTGCACCTCCTCCTCTATCTCGGCCAATACATTAGCATCATAACATACCAATATCATTATAATGACCTAATTTCATACAATGAATTGACAATGCATGTTGACCTACCATACATGCATAACCATAACTGTGACAATGCATGCATAACAACATATAGACACTAACATGCATAACAGATGCATATATAGCCGTACACTGACGACGATACATTCCAAAACAACATCATTAACCTTCACATGGAGACATCACTACAACCATGATCAACACCATGCAAATGCAACAAGAACATGGAATACAAGCATAAGAAGCACCTATTCAATCAACACGAATGCATGACCAACACACCGCCCATCCAGTCCAAGGGGTGAACCATGCTTTGATACCACTTTGTAACACCCTCCTCCCACATCTACCCAAGTAACCGTCCAACTGGGGTAAAGATGTGACGAGAAGTTACTATGATATGATTCGACTCCCTATGTGTCACTTAAAGAAGTGTAACCGATAGAAACACAACATACTGACCTTCCAATTAGCAACAAGACTCCCAGGAGCCATCCGAACCACTCAAGTAACTAGCTCTTGGGTCCCATTGAGTTTTAAGACCATTTAACTCTCGGACTCTCCCTTGATATGGTCATGCATGTGTTTAGAGGGATTTGGACGGTCCCACAACATGGTATGCCAGCGTCTAGGGACCATTTTGCCCAATGTTGTGCCTATGTCCCCAGGATTTGAGCCACTATTTTAGGCCCAGAGCCTAGGTCATTGCCTAGAACTAAATGACACCTTTAGAACTGAAATATAATGGTGGAATGATGATACAAATACAATTACTTAAAGAAGGGCTTGACTAGTCCCCTCCTAGCCATGACAAGAATTTCGTTAAACATGTCACAAATATGTAATCTATAAGTTTAAATAATAGATATGGGCCTAGGGGTCTCATACTTATCTAAGATTTGCTATGAGGCATTGTTTCCTTATCACTTTAGCTGCATTGTCTTCTATTAGGCCATAGATACATTTTTCATTCAATTACAAGTAAACACATGATGAGATCCATACATAGCCACTGTCATGATACATGTTCATAACCAACATAATAAAAACATAAATACCAAGGAAACAACAACCATATAATCCAGTATAATACTGATGAATTAACAAGGAGATATAACCTCATATTAATGATGCAAAAGCCAACACGGTATGGGACTACCATGTTCCACCTGACCATAGATTGGCTGACCCAAGTCTCTCTTTAGCCAATCACCTCTGTGCCATATTCCAAGCATGAATGTGGGATCTCATAGAACACATTAATAAAAAACATCAAGGGATTCCAAAGGCCAAACCACCTCAACCCATCAAATAGTGATTCAACCTCATGGACAGACATAAAAAAACCATCATCAGATCGGTCTCTACCCAAACCTTCCAGGGGTCTAGAGAATTTGTTCCAACTAAGGCTTCTAGGACTATTAACTCAACCCATAACTTACTCCGGGTTTCTAGAGAATTTGTCTAACTAGGGCTTCCAAGACTAGTAACTCAACCCACCAAGGGCTTCCTGAGCGTTTGTCCAACCAAGGGTTCCAGGACTAGTAACTCAACCCAAGTTGTTACAGGGATTTTAGAGCATTTGTCAAACCAGGGCTTCTAGGAACTAGTAACTCAACCCAAGCTAAAAGAAACATGAGAACCAACTAGAAAAGCAAAGAAATGAACCCACAACACCATGATTATCGAGGAAATGGCAAGGCTAGGAAAATCCACTGCCAATCCAAGAAATCCTCCATGCCAATGACAGATCATAACCAAGAAACCATGTGCATGTGCCATGCATGCCAAAATTATCAAGGAAATCATACATGCAACTCAGTACCTGCAAGAAAAAACCATTGTAGTTGCTAATCCTGATGTCCTCGTTTTATTTCCTACTCTTCCTTTTTCTTCTTGCTCCAAGCATCCAAGTATGCCACACTCTCCAAGAGTGCTCCAAAAAAACTCTAAGTGTCCAAGAGTATGAGAGAAAAAGAATAGAAGAGACCTCCACCAAAACCAGTCAAAATCTTGCCAACTGATCCTCAGAAGCCTTTTTATTAATGAGGCCTCTATTTTCTTCATTTTCCCTTATTTTGCTTCATTTTCCTCCTCAAATGCAACATGTGACCTTTCACCCCCCTTTTCTCCTAATTTCCATTATTTTCATAAATAAAATGCCAATAAAGGCCTCTCACCTTTCCAAAGCCTTTGCCATTTCCTTTTCCAATTTCCATAGCCATAATAATCTGAAGTGACAACCCACTAGTATGTTTCTCCCACCATTCAACTTGGAATATGTGTCCCATGACAGTGGTCTTATATATTTTTACATGGATTTTTAACCAGGGCTATTACAATTCACCTATAGACAAATTAGTATGACCCAATGGGTGAATGTATCATTCTCCCCTAGTCGAATTAGCATGATCCAATGGGAGAATGTATGCTTTCTTTTTGCAAGATGTAGAAACATTAACACTCCCTCTCTAAGAGGTAGAAATTCTACATCATGCCAAGCTTGTCTCTAAAGTATATAAACATCACTCTAGACATAGGCTTGGTGAGAATGTCTTAAATTTGCTTATCTTTGGATATGTGTTGAGCTTCAATTCTCCCTTCTACACCATGTCTTACACCATATCCAACTATACCAGGTAGGTACCTCAAGACACGCCTTGTCACATGCCTTAACTCACCCATAAATTGGCCAACTTCCTTCACTGGATCCATCACCATAGATGTTTTCTAGTCACCCTGATTGGGTGCTAAATCTGATACTGAAGAAGCAAATTCTCCAATGGTAATCCTGGCTGCTCCATTTTTCATGAAAGAAATCCTCCTGCCACTATTGCTCCCTCTATTATTGAAGCATATCCTATTGTCTAGTGTGGTTCGCTCATAGAAGGCATATTGCTCCTAGAGATCTCCTATCTTTGAGCATCTTACCTGACAATCTCAATCCATGACATCCCCTTAGAAATCTACTCCTTCCACTTTTCCTGACTGTCTTCTCCCTTTAAACTAGAAGATATTCCAATCATCTGCTATGTTCCTGGACATCTTATCAATCTATACCATCCTCTCTCTCAAACACCAATCACTCCGACTGAGTCTATGCTCGAGCACCTAGTCCATAAAAGAACTTAACCATTTGGCGTCTGGAGAAAAAATCTCCTTGTATTCCACTCCTTCTTTTTGGGAGAACCCTATTTCCACAAGCCTTGCTTTGTACTCCTTAATGCTGCCATTTGTTGCATGAATCATTGCCTTGGCAGCCTCCACAATGGAATTGTTCTTCCTTTCCATAAACCCTATTCAAGAGGCCATGGAAAAGGGAAAAAATATATTAACCAAACAATCATTTTCTAGTAAAAACAACTTACTATAAAAAATCAATGGAGAATCAAGGTCATACAAAATAAAAGGAAAAGTGGTTTACCAAAAAACAAGGGAGATAAATATGATTTGAAGTGCTTATCTCTTGATCAAGGGAGAAGTTTGTTGAGGTTTGTAGGGAACTATCAACTCTCTCTTGATCCTTGCCTCCCTATAGAAATCATTAAAGTCCTTCGAAGTATACTTTCCTCCATTACATAAAATCAAAAGTTTGATCTTCTATCAAATTTTCTACTTGAGCCCTCAACTCTTGGATTCTTCTGAAGGCTTCATCCTTGGCCTTCATAAGAAAGGGATGTCTTCAAATTTTTTAGCAGCCTTAGCATTCAATGTACGATCTTCAAAACCATCCTCTTCTAGCATGGGCATCAACTCAAGTTTGATGTCATTTGATGAGGTTATGTTCTACTATACATATATTTTGTGGGTTGGAACTTATACATTTGGTTTCTAATGTTATATCTTCAATATGTTACTTATTTGATTGCTCAATTGGGTCTGTTCCTCTGAGATCATCTAAAATATCATCATTAAAATAATCAATTCCCTGTAGATTTCCATCTTTAGTGAGGGCTTCATCCCAGTGGCCAATAATGACACCTAGTTCAGATTTTGGGCCTAAATTTGGGTTATAAGAAATGCCATCAACTTCATTACATTCACTTCCATTTTCAAGAATATAAGAAACATCAAAATTTGATTTGAAAAGTTTATCATTGTGTTGTTCATTAGTGACACTATTCTTAGGGTACAAAATTTATCCATGCATAACATGTGATTTATTAATAGGATTAAGAGCAACCTACTCATTTTCCAAGTAAACATTCTTGGTAGAATATTCACTTTTGGTGGTAGCACCATCTTGCTCAAGTTCTATGCGCCAAACTTCCTTGGACTGATTTTCATGGATATTATCATCATTGGAACATAGGTGTATGTATTTTTCATAATCATCATAGATGGGAATGCCCTTGAAGCACAACATATATGACCTTGGATTCAACTGGTAAAAAACAAAAATCACATCCTTCATATTCTTTATGCAACTTTAGATCTCTTTCGACAATGGTTTCACTCATTTGGTCATGAATGATGTTATTTTCAAACTTTGGTACAACCATTTCATAAAAGGAGTAGCTTTGTCATCAATTTGAACAACCTCAAGTTTTCTTTCTTGTCTTGGAATATCAACATCATCATCTTAATTGTGACCAACCATGTTGTCCTTTTCAAACACTAAGCACAAATATTTCTCTGGTCAATATTGAATATTGATCTCTTAGGTTGACTTCAATGGTTGTTCTTTAAACAATGCTCTATACCATGTTGAAATTCTAATGCTAGTGTAGAAGAATACAATTTTCTGCCAAGTAATTACTTCTTAATTATTTTCAACCAATGTTTTATGCCATTACTATCATTGAATAATTGCCACTTATAGGAATACAAATAGAAAATGCATCGGAAAAGTAAAGATCATAAAAAGAAAACCATACACAATAGAGACAATAATTTTACCCTAGGAAACCTGTTATGAAACCAGCTCAAGAAAAGATAGAAAAGATAGATCAACAACTTAGAATTTAGCCTCTTCGAGGGGGCAACCTCCTTTACATTACATAAATGAACAATTATTTGATGATTCAAATGACAAAACCTCCTTTCTATATATAGGAGTCTAAGGAGTCACAATATAATCCAGCCGACCTAACAATAATAATATAAAGCCACAAAAATAACAATAGAGGGATTCTATGGGGCACAGAAATAACAATATGGGGGTAATAGGGGCACAACAATATAAATAAGGGGTATAACTACAATAGTAATGGGGTAATCACTAGTATTATAGGGACCCAACATGCCCCTCTCCTTCAAAAAAGTGTTGTCCTCAACGCTTGAGTAATTCTGGATACTTCTGCATAAAATTCTCATCCTCCCATGTGGAATCTTCAGCGGATAAGTTCTTCCACTTGATAAGATACTCTGAAATTGATCGATTTCGTAGCTGTCGAGTTCTTGTTTCTGTGACTGCTTCCAGTTCCAATATAATTTTTCCTTCCTCGTCAAGTTCTGGCAATATTGTTTGAATTGGGAGCTTGTCGCCTATAACCTTCTTTAAACATGAAACATGGAAAACTGGGTGCAATCGAGAAGCTGCAGGAAGCTCCAATTTGTATGCCATAGTACCAATCTTTTGCAACACCTTGTACGGACCATAATACTTTGGTGATAATTTATTATCCTTCTTAGCTTGCTTTAGGGACATTTGCTTATATGGTTGTAGCCGTAGGAATACCCAATCACCTACATCAAAACTTCTTTCACTGCGATGTTGATCTGCCTGTTGTTTCATTCTATTTTGTGCCAACACGAGGTTATCCTTTAAGAGTTGGAGGACTTGTTGTTGATGTTCGATGTGATGTTCCACTGCCTGAACCTTAGAATTTTCTCTTAAATATGATGTGATGGATGGTGGTTGATACCCATAAAGTGCCATAAATGGGGTCATTTTTGTTGATGCCATAAATGGGGTCATTTTTGTTGATGTATGGAAGGAAGTGTTATACCACCATTCAGCCAGAGGCAACCATTTGACCCATTGTGTCTGTTTATCAGATACAAAGCAACGAAGATATCCTTCCAAACATTTGTTTACTATCTCAGTTTGCCCATCAGATTGAGGATGATAAGATGAGCTATGAGCTAAATGAGTACCAAGACAAGAAAATAATTCTGTCCAAAAATTTCCAGTGAAAATGGGATCTCTGTCACTTACAATAATCTTTGGGTTTCCATGTAGCTTTTGAACTGTTTCCATAAATGCAGTAGAAACTGTACTGGCTTTAAATGGATGTGATAATGCACAAAAGTGTGCATACTTGGTAAGTCTGTCAACTACCACCATGATGACACTCTTTCCCTCAGACTTGGGTAAACCTGTGATAAAATCCATTGAAACCTCCTCCCAACGTTGGCTTGGAATGGATAAAGGTTGTAATAGACCTGGTGTCTTAATTGTTTCAACTTTATTTTGTTGGCAAACCAAACATTCCGCCACAAACTTTTGAATATCTGATTTAAGGCCATCCCAAAAAAATTCCTTCTTAACCCTGTGGTAAGTTTTTAAAAATCCTGAGTGCCCTCCTAAGGGAGAAGTGTGCAATTCCATAAGAATCTTTTGTTTTAGCTGGGAATTCTTACAGAGGTATAAGCGATCTTTGTACCATAACGAATCATTTTGCCAGCTAAATGTATCAGAAGTACTGGAATCTTGTTGTAGCTTTCGAATAAGTGCCCACACTTCTTCGTCATTCTTCCATTCCTCCCTTGCTTCGTTTATCCAATCTGGTTGGATAATAGAAATGGCACACAATAATGCTTCCACATCCTCATCCTTTCTTGAGAGTGCATCTGCCACCACATTTTGCTTCCCTTTTTTGTAGATGATTTCAAAGTCATAACCCAACATCTTTGTGACCCACTTTTGTTGCTCTTCAGAGGATAATCTTTGTTCTAAAAAGTATTTAAGGCTATCATGATCCGTTTTTACCTTGAAGTGTCTTCCCATTAGGTAGGGTCGCCATTTCTTAAGTGCATGGAGTATTGCCAACATTTCCTTCTCATAAATAGCTTTGCTTAAAAACTTTCCCTTGATTGGACGACTTTCAAAAGCAATGGGTCTTTCATCTTGCATTAGAACAACACCAATTCCATTTCCTGAAGCATCACATTCCACAATAAAGGTTTTTGTGAAGTTCGGTGTAGCTAAGACGGTGCTTGGCACATTGCCTCTTTAAGATGTTCAAAGGCCTTTGTTGCTTCCAGAGTCCATGAAAATGAATCTTTCTTCAATAATGTTGTTAGAGGTGCTGCTATTCTCCCATAATTCTTAACAAACTTGCGATAATACCCTGTCAACCCAAGAAATCCTCGCAGATGCTTTATGGATGTGGGGATTTTCCATTCCTTAATGGCTTTAATTTTGCTAGGGTCTACCTTAACTCCTTCATGAGATACAATATGACCCAAATATTCCACCTCCTGGACTCCAAAGAAACATTTGGATCTTTTTGCATATAATTGTTTCTCCTCCAATAGTTGTAGCACCCTGTCAACATGTTCAACATGATCCTTCCAAGACTTGCTGTAGATTAGTATATCATCAAAAAATACTAACACAAATTTTCTAAGGAATGGTTTGAAAATTGAATTCATCAAACCTTGAAATGTTGAAGGTGCATTGGTAAGGCCAAAAGGCATGACCAAAAATTAATAATGACCCTCATGAGTTGTAATTCCGTTTTCAGAATGTCTTCAATCTTCATTCTGATTTGATGATATCCCGAACGAAGATCCAACTTGGTGAAGTAAATTGATCCATGCAATTCATCCAGTAATTCATCAATGACAGGAATGGGGAACTTATCTTTAATAGTGAGCTTGTTGAGCTCCCTATAATCCGGACACATGCGCCATGATCCATCCTTCTTGTGCACCAATACTACTGGAGCTGAGAAAGAACTTTGACTTGGTTGAATTATACCAGCCTCTAGCATTTCTGCAACCATACGTTCAATTTCACTTTTTTGGACATAGGGATATCTGTACGGCCTGATGTTTGGAGGAACACTTCCTGGAATCAGATGAATAGCATGATCATGATCACGCATAGGTGGGAGACCTTTGGGAGTCTCAAATACCTTGGAATGATTGTCCAAGACTTTTTGGAGATCTGGAGAAATAGATGATTCCAATGTGGAAACATCTAGCGAACATAATTGTGCAATTACACCTCTTTGCTCCTTTTTTAGAAGCTTTGTCATGCCATTAGAGCTGATTATCTTTCCTGGTTTCCCTGCAATACCCCTTAATTCAACTTCCTTTCCTTCCGTAGAAAATTTGATGAAAAGTTCTTGAAAATTAAAAGCTATTGTACCCAAGGATTGTAGCCATTGGACTCCTAGTACAACATCAGCACCTCCCATTGGAATGGAAAGCATTGGGCTAGTCAATACATATTCTCCCATGGATAGCTTGATATTATGGCACTTTCCAGAGCAATTTATTGTTCCTCCATTTGCAATCATCACTTGACACTCTGGTGCTGGATATAGGAAGCAATTCAATTCTTTTGCTACCCTACAATGAATAAAATTGTGGGTGCTTCCTGAATCAATCAACACTATTACCTTTTTCTTCTTGATTTGTCCTTCTATCTTGATGGTTTGAGGAGTGGTAATTCCCGCCAATGCATTACAAGATATGGTCGGATTTATTTTTCTTCATCTAGGCTTTGTTCCTGGAATATATCCTCTTCTTTTGACCTTTCTTGCTCCTTTTCTTCTTCCTCTTCACAATCTATGTAGAATAATTTCTTCTCAGCACACTTATGACCTTTTGTGTATTTGCTATCACAATTGTAACAAAGCCCTTTTGCTCTTTTTTCTTCCAATTTTTGTGGTGTCAACCTTGTAGGTTGTGGAAGACTAGGGGCAACAACACTTCCGTCTTTATAGTTGTGAGTGGTATGCTTCCTAGTTGCCATAATTTTGCTTTCCATTTTTCTTGCTAACCTGAATGCCTTCTCTAATGAATCAGGTTCCCAAAGGCGAACATCATGTTGGATATTATCCTTTAAAGACCCTATGAACACATCAATCCTATGCTCCTCTGGAATATCTTTTACCCTTATGTTCAATTTTTGGAACTCCTCAATGTGCTCCATTATTGAACCCTTTTGTTTGAGACTTATCAATTGGCTAAAAAAAGTGTTGCTTTTTGTATCCTCATAATGTGCTATCAATTCTTCCGTAAAAATTGCCCAAGTGATAAATTGTTTTCGAGAACAAAGCCATTGATACCATACAAACTGATTTGGTTCCAAATATACAGTTGCCATACGTACCTTTTGTGTGTTTTGCACATTATTGAGATCGAAGAATTGCTCCATCTGTAATATCCATGTGGCGGGATCCTTGCCATCAAACTTCCTCATATCGATTTTTGGAATATGGTGATTCTTCGATCCAACATTACCATCTATGGAATCATGATTAACATTTCTTTTGTTCTCATCATGAGTTTCCTTTACTACCTTTTCACCATTAGTAAGTATTTCTTGTAGAAAATTTGTCAAATCTGTCTTCAAATCTGCCATGCCTGTCTTCAAATTTGTGTTCAAATCTATCTTCAAATTGTCCATCTTAGCTTCCACGCCATTTATCTTAGCTTCCATGCCATTTATCTTAGCATCTGTTAACTTTTGTGAGCGTGACATTTGTTGCACTTGTTCTTGTAATTTTGATATATCATGTAGCATTTCTTCTTCTTCTTCATGAGTCATGCTAGAGCTTTCAGGTTCCTTAATAGGTGTTTGCATTTTCTTTCCTCAGGGCATCAGTTACCGATAATAATGCTCTACTATGCCCTTTGAATTCCTTCAAAATAAAATTTTCAAACCAAGCTTAAGCAAAAATTTAAAAAAATCTACACACCTTTTTTCACTTTGTAGGAGCTTGATATTGCCTTTGATGTATCTCTGTACTTTCCAATAATCTAGTTCTGAATTTGTGACCTGTAGTAGCTCTCTGTGTCCTCTTTCCAATGCCACCAGTCTAATCCAAATTGGATTCTCCAAGAAAGAGTTATGCACAATCTCCCAAGATGACATGATTATAGACCTTTCCAGAAGAGCGAAGTTTTATGAAGTGCCACGTGTACAATTTTAGATATTTGGTTTGTAAAAAGATATACAAGAAACTACAATCTGTCCTCTTTCTGTACCTTCTTACGAAATTTCAGTCTGATTCCCACAGAGAAAGTTATGACAATTTTCCCCAGGTCACCTGTTTTGAATGTAATTCAGGAGTCTGCAAAAAGACCAACTTCCTCAGATCATATCTCCGAAAATATCGCGCGAAAAGCTCTGAAATTTGGACCCAAGGTTCAACACGATTTCTTCTCAAATGGGTTTTTTTTCGACTTCTGAAACGTCACAGAAAAAAGTTATAGCGAAAATGCCACGATGACCTGTTTGGAGCAGCGAAACCCTAGAATCCAAAGCTCTGATACCAAATGTTATGAAACCAGCTCAAGAAAAGATAGATCAATGCCTTAGAATTCAACCTCTTCGAGGGGAAAACCTCCTTTACATTACATAAATGAACAATTCTTTGATGATTCAAATGACAAAACCTCCTTTCTATATATAGGAGTCTAAGGAGTCACAATATAATCCAGCCGACCTAGCAATAATAATATAAAGCCACAAAAATAACAATAGAGGGATCCTATGGGGCACAGAAATAACAATGTGGGGGTAATAGGGGCACAACAATATAAATAAGGGGTATAACTATAATAGTAATGGGGTAATCACTAGTATTATAGGGACCCAACAAAACCCAACAACTTTTCTTAGGAGAAATTATTCTTCACTAAGGTTTCAAAACAACAATTTGTCTAGAAATTTGTGCCAATATCCAAGTCTGAATACCAGTTAAACCTAGCCAACTTGTTGTCCTTTAAGGTAAGCCCCTTTAGCCCTTCTTTAGCCTTGTTTCACCTACAACCAACAGTGGCTCCTCCTCTTAGGGCTATGACGGCCAAACAAGCCTACGCCAACTTGAAACCCTCCCATGGATCCTACGACTCTCTTGTGGCTTCTTTGACCCTCTTGTGGCTGCCTAAAATTGACCCCAATTTGCTCCACATAAATTGGATTCCTTTTTTTGTGGCCTCTCTTCCTTAGGAATGCAAATTATTTTGCTTAGAATTACTCTTCATTGGTTGTCAAATGAGACATCACATCAACCTATTTATACATGTTGAATAGAGTGTGATAACCCAAGGGACATGTCCCTCCATAGGCTAGCCAACTTGTCTTTTCCTGGGCTGACTTGTCTTAAAAAAATAAAATTTGCATAATTTATCTAGGGCTAACTCAGAGACCCTTTAGGCATGCAGGAATACCTCTTGATGCTACATAAAAAATCAACACCAAGTTTTTGGGCTCATTGAACTCTATCTGGTCTTTAAATAGATAAGGTAACCCAGTAAGGTATCTTTGAATTTTTACTTTTTCATCCTTGATATAAGGTACACACCTCAATGGTTCTAAAATTTAATTTTTATACTCATCTATAGTAATTTTACCCAAATTGAGTTCATGAAAATATTTGACCTTAGCATCATAATACCTCACTGGCATATACTTCTTTGAGAAATACATTTCATAACATTAGAGAACTTTTGACTTAAAAAATGGGTCTCAAAACAAAAATGTACAAAAAAAAAAACTTTATAAGAACCAATAGGATTCAATATGATGATGTCAACCATGGGGATGATTCACCATTTTTGGAGTAAAAAGGTAAAATAAGTAAAAAATAAACTACTTTTTCAAATCATATTTTCAACTTATTTCCCTACGATTTTACTCAAATTTTGAGCGGGATCCCTTGTTGGATGTAAAATTTAATTTTGCACCCAAGGAGTACCTATGTTACATACTTTTGATGGACCCTACTACACAAAAAAGTGTGAAATACATGAAGAAAACATAATTGCAATCACACTTTTTCATGTATTTCACATTTTTTGTGTAGTAGGGTCCATCAAAAGTATGCAACATGGGTACTCCTTGGATGTAAAATTAAATTCCACATCCAATGAGTCTTCCTGCTCAAAATTTGAGTAAAATCATAAGGAGATAAGTTGAAAATATGAGTTGAAAGTAGTTTTTCCTTTTTTCCCTCCAAAACTTGATGAGGTAACCTAATCTTATTTTATTATTTCCACTATTATTTTATAATATTCCTTAGGAGGCCCATTTAAGACCTCAATTTTTTTTCAATGTCATTCCATGACAACACCCTTTCTCGAATGGCTTTAACATTGCTTAAGTCCTCCCACCATATATCCACCTTTCCTTTTAAGTTGAGGATTGTTATCCTGACCTTCATTCTTTCAAATTAGTCGTGTACTCTAAAATATTTATTATATCCATCCAATGTGTGGGGTTTTGCTTTCTTAAAATCCTCTGGTATTCAGTTTTGTAACTCCTTCCATGTTAATAATGTCTTCAAGCTATCATTCTTGATGATTGATCAGGGTTGTATGCTCTTCTCTCTGGTGTGTTTTGTGGAGTCTTTCCTCTCACAATATCTTCACTAGATTGTTAGTTCCTTTTGATTTACTATCTTCTGCTCTATCAACCCTAAGTCCATGCCTCTCCATTCCAATGGCGTTTTGCCTAGATTTGCATTTGTCAGGGTAGCTGGTGCCAAGATCATATTGTTTTTGTATTTTTAAGTTTAGCAGGATCTACAAGATCATCATGTTCACTTCCACTTATTTCTCTTGATCATTAATGATTCTTTTGTTAACTACCTTGCAACTTCTTAATTTGGCATTCAAAATTTTGAGGGAATCCATCCAATTAGGAGAATCTTCCTCTGCCCTCTTCCTAGTGGACTCCTCCTCTTGATCATACGATGCTTTGTCCATATGTATTGCATAGAGCCCTCTTACTGCTCATCTTTTACTTCATGGTTGGAACGTGTGCTTCTTGCCCTTGGTTGTTACACACATGCAACTCTCAGTCAAATCTAACATATCATGTCAACATGCTAACAAAGTATTCATTAATAATATTCACGAGTGCATTTAACATGATATATTTAGATTTTTATCCGTGAATTTTTAGTTTTCAAGGCCCATTTAGTTCAAGTGTTGAACTTGGGTTTTGATACCAATTTGTAACGCTACCTACCATACCACTTGTATTTTTATGGGTTATGGGAGGGGTTACTAACTTTTTAATTCAAATTTCTCAATATTTATCAAAATACTAACATATAAAAACTTTGTTGAAATAGTTATTAATGTGAATATCAAGTCTAGCATGGTGAGAGCTTCCTAAGGAAACAAATATTTCTAACAAACCAAAATTTAGATGAAAAGTGTTTCTCAAAGCAATTCTTATTTCATTAATGTAAGCTTGGCTAACACTCCATGTGATTCTGAGATGTTTTTTCTTTTTAATGTGGGTCCACTTGTAAATTAATACTTTCACTATGTACAATCCATGTTGTATAAACCACGTATTGACATATATAATTCAATATGTATACATATATAATCCATGTGTCTACCTACACCAACAATTATGAACAATTATTAAACATGACATTTATAAATGAATCGGATAAATTAAACCAAAACTAAAATTAATATACTGTCCAAACAATAAGGTCAAACACAAAATGCGTATTATATATAAGGTTATGGAACCCAACCCTTCGCCTTGTTAGGGGTCGGGGGTTCCTCGATTCCATTAACTCTCATGGTGGGTGGCTCACCATAATCCATACCGATGGCAGATACAAGGGTGAACAGAAATAGGTGGGGCCTAAATTCGCTCCATGGGGGGTGGAAGCCCTGAGATACAACAAATTAAACATAATTCTATTCGTTGGGTGGGCATACAATACAAAGCAATTGAGGAGGTGCCCACTCCATAGCCCATTAAGGGTCTGAGGGTGGAAACCCCGAGATACAACAATTAAATAGAACCCCAATTTCACATCATATATTACCATGATTTTAATGTTGTATATTAATACATTCAACTTCATGTGTTAACATGGCTTCAATATTATGTAAAATAGAACTAACATCATATATATCAACCTAGTTTCCATATTGTGTATAATCACACTTAACATTATGTATAGCAAGGTTGTGCAATACATATATCATTATGGCCCATCAACACATATTAACACAATGTTGGCATACACATATTACAGTTTTGGCATATATACAACACACAAATCAAATGACCAAGCCTGCGCTGAATCCCCAACAAGGTTTGGCATATGTATATTACACAATTAAATGATGAGGCCCAATCTGGTTTTGTTATATGCTACGCAATTTAAGAAAATGAAAGTATAGCCTAATTGAGTTTAATATATGTAACCAAATCAATTTGTTATGTGTTACACAATTAAGCCCACACCAGTTTTAACACATATTTCACAATTGAAAAGAAAATAAGACCTAGGTTGAGTTTGTTACAACTATTATGTTGGTCATTAAAATTACAAATCATAGGTATAATTACTTACGACAAGGCTGCCATGAGATACCTCCTACTTATACCATTTCAAATTATTTAAATTTTAGGAAAAAGGAATACAAATTCTATGCTTAGGAATAATCTATTTACAAGTTTTAACTTAACATTGGAAATTCACAAACAAGAATTTGACTATTTATCTAATAAAATTTATTTTTGTTGGCTACACTCCCAACCATAGGAAATCATGAGACTTTTTTTTGTAACTTGCAACCCCATGCCAGATCCAGAGTCTGAGAGCTTGAATTCCCAGAGAAAATTTTCCAGATGAGCTATAAGAGTGTTGTCACTTGCAAGTGGTTTATCAGTGATAGACAAACACAATGGTGTATGACCCACAACCAACACCAATGGTTTATCAGTCCCAATAAGCATCACTAACCTATTATGTCGTTGGTTTCTCATCTAGGGACAAACACGGTGGTTTATCAGTCGTAGCAAGCACCAATGACCTATTGTGTAGGTGATTTCTCAACTAGGGACAAGCATGATGGTTTATCAATTGTAAACACCCATGGTTTATCAATCTTAACAAGAACATGTATGTTTAGTTACACTTTTCTCTGGCTCAAGCTTGACAATATCTAGGCAAGGAAACTAGTAGAAGAGCAACAATTGTCCCATGCAGAACCCTCCGTGTACAGTTCTTGCATAGCTCATGTTTCAAGGAGTTCTCTCTAAGACCAAATTCGAACCCCTTGCTCTGATTAACTCATGTATTTAAGGCTATTTCGGGCTATGTTGTAGCGGCTGTAACACCCTCCAAAATTTTGGCTTCCACTCAAATTTCAGAGCCTTTCTTGGTCTTTCCTTTGATTGTTGCAAACACTTAAGCTCATTTCATGAGCTTTCCTAAAGTCCTTTGACCCCTTTTGCTTGTTGGATCAACTGTCGTCTTTTGGCATGTTTGACTGTTTTTCCATGCTTGTGGACCTTTTCTGGCAGTTTTGAAGGTTGGTCTTTGTGTATACGAGTTTTCCTAGCTATGTAAACACCTGTCACACTCATACAAAAAGTTTTGAGCACTATCACACAAGTGTCATCATGGTTATCCTAAAGTCTATCTCAAGTGTCACACTTGTCGCTTCTTTCTATGAGACAATCACACATAGGGTTATGCTTTGTCTTGTTGTTCTGGTGGCCTATGTTGTTGTGTCATCAAAGTATGCTAAGTGTGTGATCACAAGTTCAAGTTATTCATGAGTTCATCTTCCTCCCGCACTTAGCCATTTTTCCGAATATCTTCTTGACCGGGCAACTCAGCTTCACCTAACCTCGACTAAACTTTGCACTATGTAGTTTTAACCCCTAGTGATGTGACCTTGCTTCCTGTTACTGTGCAGTGCATAGTCATTTTCCCCAAGGGCAATTGCACTGTGCAGTTCTAGAGCTCAACAACTTCCCTTCACCCCCATAATTGCGCAGCAGTTCCTCCCAGTCTAACTTGAACTGCGCACTTCGCACTTTCAGTCCTCAAGCTTCTCCCCTTTCCTACTGGAACCCTGTAATGTGCAAAGAAACCAACCTCCCTTGCCCTCCAGGACAACACAGAAGTGTCCCCAATGTCCTCACTCAGCCAGAGCTCACTGACCTCAATAACTGCGTAGATATGTCCTACAAGTCTCTCTATTTCCCAGTCGCCCTTGTCTCCTGAAACTGCGTAGTTTGTCTTCCCAGGGCCCCATCCTGCAGCCTCCATTGCCTACTTGAACTGTGCAATTTTTTCCCTCAGTGAGCACTGCGCAAATTTTTCCCTCAGTGGTCACTGCGCAAATTTTTCCCTCAGTGGTCATTGTGCAAATTTTCCCCTCAGTGGTCAATGCACAAATTGCGCAAATTTCTCTCTCATTGATCACTGCACAAAATTTTCGCTCAGTATGGCCTGAGCTAGGCATTGCATAGTCTCAATGATCAAACTTGAGCTTTGACTGCATGAATTGCACAATATTGACTCCCAGTGGCCACTGCGCAATTTCTATCCCTAGTGGGGACTGTGCTGAAAAGTTCCTTAGTCAAGCCTGAGCTGCACTCTGTGCAGTCTCAATGATCAAGCCCCTCTCCCTATCACTTGGAACTACACAATGCGTAGTTACTGGGCCCTTTCTCCCAACCCGCCACCTGTCTCGGGCTTACTTCATGGATAATAATGCATCATCTTAGGATAGGGATTTTTCAGATTGATGTCGTCCCATCATGAGTGAATTGCAAGAATAGGTACACTATCAAGTCATGGTGAGATGATGAAGAAGGAGAAGAAGGAGGGAAGCATTCCTAAAGACTCACTTGTAGTTGAACGAATGAGTGGACCTACCAAGAGAAAGCAAAAGGAACACAAGTGTGCAACCACCTTCCAAGACCAAATATCATTGAAGACCCTACATCGTTAAGCTATGCAGAGGAGAAGAGAAAGCATATCCAAGAACACATCCATCACTCAACAAAAACAACCTCTGGATGTTTCCACATCATAAAGCCAATTCACATCATTAGTGTCATGTCAAGTTATGTCATGAGTTTTCATATGCCACATCACTACTGTGGGCCATGTTGTAAATCAAATGTATTGTAAAGTGAAAGTCCAATGGACACACAAGAATATGAAGAGTCATGTAAGTTGAAAAGTCATAGGAAGTTGAACAATCATGAGGGTAGTCAAAGAGTCACAAGGGGAAGCATCACCCTTGGTTATATATACCCCCTCATTGTATGAGAAAAGGAATTTTCACCTTGGCTCCTCTCGCAAAGCATTAGAGAGATCAGTTAGTTCTTTGAGGAGCAAGGAGTGGCTCCAATGTCCCACTACTGGGGCTAGTGATGTACAATGTAAATATGTGTCTTGGAACTTTTGCTTAATTACAGAAGCCTTTTCAGGCCAACACGTTTCCATGCATGACTTATGGATGTTTGTAAGACTATTATGTGAGCATTTGTATTTCATGTTTGCTTTCACATGTACTAAGATAGTTGAACTATTTCGGTTATTTTAGTGCTTATCTTGTTGGTAATGTGCTGTAATGATTTTCGCCGATGTCTCATCCTTGTGTACTATTCTGCGGGATACTAGACATACCTTTCCTTGCTTATCAGTTATAATGACCATCACGTCCACTGTAGACTATTCCGCTGGATGTTAGACATGTCCTTCTGGTTAATGTGTGTCTCTTCCTGGGTGGTACTATTACTTCTCACTTAGAGGCTCACTTTTCTCCCCCCTTTTGCAGTAAGAGAACCTAGACATAGTTGCACTGCACACTCACCAGGAATACCCACCTTGTTGTTCGAAGATACCATTACATAACTCTCCTGTGATGACAGCTAGAGGCAAGGAAAATGTTTAAGGATTTGGCAACCAGGCCTTTATACCATATGGGACTCCTACACCAAATGGTGTGAGGTATGATTGAGAATTCTGGTTCACGGATTTCCAGCACTTTCAACAAAATGGTGCTGGAAGGAGGGCGAGATGAAAAGCTGAGCCCATTGCATCTGGTTCAAATCTCTTATCTAAAATGGATCATACACAAATCATACTCCCAAGGTGTTTCTACAATTTTTCCCTTTATCAATTTTCACTCCTCGATGAGCCTCACTATCACTTGTCCCAGTTAAAATTTGATGACGAGGATGGAACATCCATAACCAAGCACATTTATGATTTTCTTAAATTTTTCGAATCTTACAAAATCGATGATGAAGAGTTTGCTTGTGTGCTTTTCTTCCTCACCCTTGAAGGTCATACTAATCAGTGGTGCCATACCTTACCATATGCTTTCGTCCATTCCCTTCATCATTTCCTAAAGGAGCTCCACCAAGCCTTTGATAAGTATAACTATTGAGATTTTTGTGGGAGAATAAATAATGTAAGAATGGAGCCTAATGAATCAGTTGATAATTTTTATGATCGATTCCTTCACCTTTGCTATGAAATTCCAGAAGAAGATTTGAATTTGGAATTCTTGAAACAAGAGTTTGAGCACTTGGTTCTTGTCGCTTCACACGATGAACCTTGTTACACAATATTTTGTCACACCTCATGTTCACTTCCTGTTCCACATCCCAAAGTGCCAAAATGTTGACAACTATGAAGTGTACTCATCATGAAACACATACTAAAACATCCTTGAAGAATGGAAGAAAAGTTTCTCTGAGTCAATTCTGGAGAAGGTTTACTGAAACCCTAAATTTCAGGACTAGCGCTCTTTGCTCCACTACTTGATCGTGCTAATGGTAGGCTATGGTTCTTTGACCTAGCACTGACAACACGGTTTTGATATGAAATCCTGTGCTGAACCTCTTCTACTAGGTTTTCTCAAAATGGAGGATAAGCTTCATATGTTAGAAAGTTCAAGAAACAATGAGCTAGATGTTGTTAGGTAGAGATATGGTCGAACTCTCCCATTTGGAGCTCATGATCCTACCTTTAAGGGCCTTCCCCTTGAGATGTGTACCTTCCTCCCTCTTTTTTGGATCCCTAACTCCCTCTCCTTTCCTATAAATAAAATCCCCTCCATCCCCAAATGGTTGGTCATTGATTGCCTGCATTCCTATGCTAATATTATGCCTAAATGTTGCCCATCTAGCTTGGAGAAGGAGTGCTTGAAGAGTCTTGGCTTGGATTTGGACATCCATTAAAATGAGGTCTTCAACATCAAGGCAATGGTTGTATGCTTCCCTTTTCTATTCATTAATATATACATCTGATGTTTACTTTATATAAATGTCTAAATATTTATGCATTTAGCTTGATCTCCTTGATCTATCAAGTAGTTTATGTTTGATATATACTATGTACGCTCTTGTATCTTGTATTGTCCTTTGATCTCTCTTGAAGGTATTTAGACGTGAGGAAAAAGAAAGGAGCGAGCTTGGAAGCTAAGGGATCGAAGTCATTATCAAAGGATTGAGAAATTAGCATCAGAGCGAGGTAGGTTTCTTTCTCTCTATCGATTTTTAAACATAATCTAGGAAAGTCCACATTAGTTTGTTCAATTTGTTGCTAGAGCCACTTATTGGGCTAGAGATATCGCCTCTGTTCGCAGAGGGGATTTATCTTCACAAAAAAATGGCGAGTCCATGGGAGAAGCTATATCCTCTTCATATCTTTTCTTGATTTGGTCTTTTGATCAGTTTGACTGACCATTGAATTAATGATTAGTTTAAGCCTGTATAGGTATACACATTGAATGATTAGTGCTTTATAGTGTTAGGTCTGGATTGTTTATTGAAATTCTTTTTATTTTTTCCCAATTTTGTTGCCCAACATGTTTTTGACCTAAATAGTCGTGCTGCTAGCACACTTTTCCTTAAAACAATCATGCTGAAATCACTTTCAACATGGGTTTGGCTTTAACAGCCACGCTGATCTCAGAGATTTGAGAAAAATTAGGGTTTCTACCCTAGAATCCAGTGTGTCCTGGCCTCTGAAGGTCTTTTCCTATCCTTTGTGTTTGGATTTTCTAGTGTTTTTGTCTGGCTGTATTGGTTAATTAGCAAGTTAGTGTCTTTGGATTTAAAATGCTTGAAGTGAGATTTGGTTGAGTTCTAGTGTTTCTAGGTCAATTAGTCATCACTTTCTCTTTGTTTGTGTCGCTGGTTTGTTGATTGATTGAGTCTTGTTTTATGTGGAAATCATTGAAAACATCAGTTTGCATTTCTTTTAGCTTGTGTTTCACAAAGTTGTTTTTCAAGCTACAGTAGGTCATTTTCATTTGGAAATCATCTTTTTTTTAATCAAGCATAGTTTACATTGTTTGATTTTCAAATTGAGAGAGTGCATCATTTATTGGTCAAAAAGAAAAGTGAAAGATATTTTCATTTAGTTTTTTTTTGGATTGGATTTGGTGTTGCTTTGGTTGATGCATTAGTTGCATTAGAGAATTTGAATCAAATTTTCATTTTGCTTTAGTTGCATTAGAGCATTCAAAATCAAAGAAAAAACATCATTTATATAAGTGCATCTTAGTAAAAGTGAAAATCATTTTTCTTTCGAAAAGTTGCATTTAGGATAGTGAAAAGTGAAGATCATTTTTACTTTTGAACATTGCATTTGGAAAGCGAAAGTGAAAGTTAGTGGAAGGCATGTTGTTTGATGCATTATTGATTGAAATTTATTCCCTTGATTAGTCTAGCTTTCATCGAAGTGGAAAGTTTTCCTTTTCTCATATAGTTGCATCTTAGGGATTCAGGTGACATCGTTTTGAGCCCAAAATTGAAACATAATTCAAGATAAACGTTAAAATTTACTCAATTAACCTAAGGAGAATTTGGAACTTAACACAAACATTTAGAGGTCTAGGCTAGAGACATGTTATGGCGTCTATAAACCTAACAATTGTCGTTATCTTCTGGCATTGTATCCCGAGGGTGAAATGCCGTTGCATGTATGGAAGTATATAGGTTTGTTCTCTAGTACTCTTGGGTATATCGAAGGCGCTCCACATATGGAAATTATATGGGAATGCTCTCATCAAACGGTTATGCATTAGAAAACACTAACACGGACTTGTGTTTCACGTACCATCACATATATATTGGGAAAACCCACTAGGTTGCTATCCTTTAGCCACAGGTAACCGAGTAGCCACCTTGTAAACGTGATACATCGAACACAACATTCAGAGTGATTGGCTGACATATGTTAAGTCCTTGGTTTCGGCTAAGGTGTATATTGCGATTCACAGATACTTGGTAAACCCTATTACCTAGATTACCCTTTTTGATTTATTTTTTGTTTTTAAGTTCTAAAATTTATTGCCCACGATAACATGTCTTACCCATGCAATTCTCCTTGGCCTCATCATGCCTTATTAATGGTAAATTTTAATTGAAGCTCAAATAAACCACCTCCTTTCTTTTTTGTTTTTGAGAAAAGGTCATCATGGCAGAATCACCAAGTTCACCTTATGTATCCCTTTCACAGTATGAAACTGAAGGGTCACCACAAGGAGTCCACCCTGAGATTCCAGAGTCACTTGAAGGTCAAGGATTTGAACTTGTAATTGTCCTAGTTATTCAACCCCTTGCTTCTCATCCTCCACCTTGAGAGTCGTTGTCATCATCTCAGGAATAAGACCCAAAAAGTTTTGAGGTTCCTCAATAATTTTTGTTGTTTCCCCCAAATCTGCTTTATGATCATTTGATAATATATCCTCAATGCCCATATAGTACGTTTGATAATCCCGACATACCTTTGGAAATTTCTCCTCGTTCATTGTAGATTCCTCCTCGCCAACTGTTTCCACCCATGGAATCAGAAGGTGAGATTCCAACCTCTCCTCGAGATCCTCCTCCGGAAGTCTTAGCCACCCATACTCCTAGTATTGGTGATGAATCTGAATATCATTTTCTTCTTGAAGTCTTTCCATATGTGTCCTCTCCTCATATGGGGAGTGGGCCAACTCCACCACCTGAAAGTAGTGAACCTTTATTCTGTCCATTTTATACTTCTCTTGGTCATTTGGTTTTAGGTACTCCAAGCGCATCTTCACTTTATCATCATCTGATATGGTCATCTGGAGTTATGCCTACCTCTGGCCCGTTCGTTTCGAACGTGGCTTCCCAAATTCCTATTCAAACTGCGGTTTCTTCGGTTCTTGTTCAACCTACAGTCACGATTGGGATAGTTAATGTCCCTATAGGTTCTTCAACTCCTCTTTCGACCTCTATAGTGGTTACACCTCCTCCATTGAGTGGGAAATATGTACCGCCCCCTATGCCACTGCATGGGGGGCAACCAACTCTTCCATATGTATCTCTTGTTTCTGGCAAAACCTACGTGAGTGGATCCCAAACTCACATTATGGGAGAAATTCAAACTGTTGGTAGTATTCCTTCTGGATCTGGTCAAATTCCTTATCAACAGCCTCTTTCGGCTCAAATACCTTACCAATAGCCATACCCTCCTTATGGTTCACAATAACCTCAAAATCCACCTTTCAATCAACAGGCAAGATCCCAAATGCATTCTGGTCCTAATATCTCATTTGGGTCGTTTGGTCAATTTCAGTCTGCTTCTAGAACTTATCCTTTAGGAGCTGGTAATCCTTTATAGCAAGGAACCTATCAAATTCCACAAGGAACCTATCAGCAACAAGGACCTTTCGTACAACAAGGACCTTACGTGCAACAAGGGTATTATCAACAACCATTGCAGCAATAATGGAAACCATTGCATTAATAAGGTCAACCATTGCAGCAGCAAGTTCGATCGTTGTATCAACACAGTCAACCATTGCAGCAGCAAGGTCAACCATCATAGCAACAAGGTCAACCATTGTATCAGCAAGGCCAATTGTTGCATCAACAACTCTAAACTCAATACTCCTCATATGATGTCTATCCCCCTTATATTCTCAACAACCTGTGTCGGGTCAATATCAAACTTTTCCAGGTCAAAACCCACTTGTGTGGGGGGAAATCAACCTTTTTATGGTGAAATTTCATCCCAGTGGGGGCAATATCAAAGTCCCTATGGTCAAAATACGCCACTATGGGGAAAAATCAGTACCAAAAAGGTTGGAATCCTTAGTATGGACCTTATCAAATGCATTTCATGCCTTTTAATTCTCAATTGTTGTTTTTAGCTACATTGGAGTTACCGTATGTGCCAAGGCTCACAAGCGACCCAATACTTCATTCATCGTATTGGCCTTCGATTCTTACTAAAATTCCATGTGATTGTCCAAAATTCGAGGGGAAGTCTGGAGATGACCCCTAAGCTCATGTCATGACCTACCATTTATGGTGTTCATCCAACCCTTGGGTCGACGATTCCATTCGATTGCGTCTTTTCCAACGAACCCTAATGGGTGCTGCTACCAAATGGTACATCGAGTTACCTCAAGGTGCCTTTCAAGGTTTCAAAAATTTAGCTATGGCTTTTCTTACTCTCTTCCAGCTACTGGTTTGGTATGAAAATGGTACCCATCTCCTAACATCTTTGAAATAGAATACTGCTACCCAGATCTTTGATCACATCCATGAATGAATATGTCAACATCATCTTATTAAGATTTAAATCCTTGATGAGCTTTTAACCGAATGGTTTACTAAGTAATCTGTTAATCAAATCACCAAAGACATATCTATGGGTGGCTATTATCAGACTCCTACCAAACTAGTTGTGGAAAATTATGCCACCAATACACCTTCTCCCTCCACTTTGCCCAATTTTGGTCCTCTTAATATTGAATGACCTAGTAATGATTATGTTATCTGACCACCTCCCAAATGTTTTCTTCAAAAGTCATCATATAATCTGAATGCTCGAGCTGCTCAACATTATAATATTGTTTAAGTTTTAGCTCAAGTGCCTTCGACAATGTCGGCTTTGGAATTCCTCCATACTTGTCCATCGCAAAGAAAATCATTACTATCTACCATAGGAGGGATTGATCTTACAGATTTGAATCTGATTACTTTTGATCTCGAAAACCACATTCCTCATCTCCCACATCAACTTGCCTTTTTGATATAAGTTATTATCAAAGGGAAGACTATTCATAGGACTGTTATTGATGAGGGTTCTTCTACTTGAATCATGTCCCTTTCATGTTGGAAAGATATTGGCTCTCCACCTCTCAACTAGTCCCCTAATATGGAAGCTTTCAATGATAGAGGTTTTCCTCCATGTGGTATTCTCAATCACTTACCAATTCAACTGGAAGGAAAAATCGTTAACCTGGAAGTGAAGTTGTCGATGCTAATCTGAATTACAATCTTCTACTTGGTCGTAGCTGGGCCCATGCAATGTTTTGTGTGGTTTCTACCCTATTTTGTGTGCTCTGTTTTCCTCATCAAGGGAAAACAGTAACTGTCGATCAACTTGTCTTTTTCTCTTCCAACTCCTCAAATGGAAATGTGCCATATTTTGGAAATACCAATATCCCTTATGAGAGTGTTGGGGCAGGTATTTTCAAAGAATCTTCCCTTATGGGAACTTTTTCCATTCCACCTCCAAACATCGCTTCAATTAACATGGTCTTGATTTGTCACGATCCTTGGGTCGTTCCCTGTCCTAATCAGATTGATAATTTTGGTGATGTTATGTTGCTTAGCCCCGTGGAGAAAGCATGTTAGGCTGTCGTTTCTACTTCTACGACAATTTTTGAAGTCCATGATCATTTCAATATGAGTCTAGACACATATTCACAATCTCCCTACCTCAGTTCTTGGAATTCTCAAGATCCTTTGAATGAGACATTTCCAATTGATGAGAGTATCGCAGAAGTTATGTCTCCCAAGGAAACTCCTTGGAATGATTCCCGTCATCGTTCTTCATTTCTCCCAAGCCTTGGTGAGATTTATTCTTGTATAGAAACCTTTGTTTATGATGTATCGACTCAACCACTTTAGACACCTATTTTGGTTCATGAAGTGTTGTTCGAAGGAAACATGGGAAAGATTTCAGTTACAATGCCCATCGACATCTTTGTCAAACCAGGGGTTGTCGAGAATATCCATATTGGGGTTTCTTGTTCTTCAGATGAGATCGAGATTTGTACTACCCTCTTCAAATAATTCCATGATGTCTTTGCTTTGTCATACGAGGAGATGCCTAGCATATATCCAAGTATAGTAGTGCATGAAATACCTACTTATCCGAATGTGAATCCTGTTCGTAAGTGTCTTTGTCCCGTGAACCCTAGAAATGCAGCTGCCATAAAGATAGAAGTTGAAAAAATTCTCAAAGTTGGTTTCGTTTATCCTATTCCATTGACAAATTGGGTATCGAATATTGTTCCTATGACTAAGAAACAAAGAACTATCTGCATTTGTGTTGACTATCATGATATCAATCGGGCATGTCCTAAAGATAATTACTTGACTCCCTTTATAGATTAGATCATTGACGAATTTGCTGGGAGTGATTTTTTTTCCTTTATGGATGGTTTTTCTTGATACAACAAGATTAACATTCTTATCAACATAAAACTACTTTCATTTTTCCTTGGGGAACCTTTTCTTACAAAAAACTCCCTTTTGGTCTGAAGAATGTTGGCGCTACCTTCCAATGAGCGATGTCTTATTCCTTTCATGATATTAAGAATATCGTTCAACCATATCTTGATGACGTACCAACAATTTTTCTAATGTTATGACCATCCTTATCACCTTTGAGAAATATTTCTTCGTTGTCGACACTAGAATATTCGTTTGAATCCACATAAGTGTGTCTTTTGCATCGAATCTGGTCATCTCTTAGGGTTTTTCATATCCAAGGAAGGCATCCAGATCGATCCCCTTAAGGTGGAGGCCATCATGAATTTCCCCCTCCATCTTCTTTACATCAGTTACAAAGTTTACAAGGGAAAGCAAATTTCCTTCATCGTTTTGTCACGAATTGCACTGAAATTGCCAGGGTATTTACTCGCTTGTTAAAGAAAGGGATCCCATTCATTTTGGATGAAGTTGTTAAAAAATCCTTTGATGCATTGAAGAATGACCTCATTAGTGCTCCTTCACTGCATCCCCCAAATTATCACGGTGATTATTTCTTGTACTTGGCTGCTGCTAGTATTATTACTATCGTACTTGTTTAGGACGATGATGATGGAGACAAACACGTGATTTATTACTTGAGTCGAAATATTTTTGACGCTGAAAATCGATATGCCCATGTCGAGAAACTGGATTTAGCAGCTATTCACGCTATTCAATGCTTTCAACACTATATTCTCTTACGAAAAACCACCATGATTTCTGACTGCAACCCCATGACATATATTCTAACTCGTTAGTTGCTGGGGGGAAGTATTCTAAATGGATTGTTATCCTACAAGAATTTGATTTGGAATTTGTTAAAGCTAAATCAAAGAAATCATTGGTTTTCACCGAGTTAATTTGTGACCTTCCTTCTACAACCACGTCTACTACATCCAATGAGATGATTCCTGATGAAACTATCTTCCTCATCAGTATCGTTGATCCATGGTATGGAGATATCATTACCTATCTCTAAACCTAAAACTTTCAACCAAAGTTATGAACATCGATGCATTCGACATCAGTCCCAACCTTATCAAATTATTGGGGATACTTTGCACTGTGTTGGTGTTGATTCCATCCTTCGTAGATGTTTAACACTTGAAGAAGTTGAGAGAGTCTTAAACGATTGTCACTTCGGGGCCCGTGGCAGTCACATGTCTGGATATGCTCAAAAAATCCTCTGCGTCGGTTATTTCTGGCATTCGATCTTCAAATATTGCATTTTAGTAGTCCAAAAATGTCATGCATGCGAGATTTATAACCACAAACAGCGCGCCCCACCCACACCCTTACACCCATTTGTTACCAACAGACCCTTTGTCAAATGGGGTATTGAATTCATGACATGTAACCCTCACTAAATTGGGGGCATGGTTATATCATCATCGTCATCAATTATTTCACAAAATGGGTCGAGGCGATGTCCACATATGATGCTGGCGGTAAAATTGCAGCTTAATTCCTTTTTAATCACATCATAGCTTGATTTTGTGTCCCTCAAGCCATCGCCATTAACCATGGCTCTCATTTTTAAACTTATATGATGACAAATCTTACTGCTCAGTTGGGTCTGCGTCACAACATCTCAAGTCCTTATTATCCACAAACCAACGACTAAGTTGAGGAAGTCAAGAAAGTCTTGGTTACCATGCTTCAACGTATTGTTGGATGCATAAATGAAACTGACACCTTATGTTATTTTCAGCTTTGTGGGCATACCGAACCGCAGCTAAGACAAAAACTAGATTCACACCCTTTTAGTTGGTGTATGGTCTAGAGGAAACCCTTCTGATTGAATGTGATATTACTTCATTAAAACTAACTGTCGAATTACTCCATGGCACTTCATCGGAGGAGGAATGATTACTTTACCTCTAAAGGGTTGATGAAACTCGTTATATTTCTACATTAGTAATTGAAGCTCAAAAGAAATGAATTAAAGCACAATACGATAAAACTGTTACTCCCTGTGTTTTTGTTGAAGTTGACATGGTCTTGCTACACGATCAAGCCAATGATAAATTGGGAGCCAGTAAATTCGAACCAATGTGGCATGGGCCTTATATTGTTAAATTAGTTTTAGAAAAAGGTGCTTATGAGTTGGTTGACTATGAAGGAAATCAACTGGCTAAGCCCTGAAACAGGCTTTACCTCAAGAAGTATTATGCGTGATTTCATGTAAAGAATTTGTACATTAGTGTGCAGTTTGGTTTTGGTGTGTTTGTTTTCTTTTGAAAGTGTCTTTTCATCTACTTACCATGTGTTCTGCTAGGTTTGCAGATGTCATCGAACACTTATGTCAGTTTTGATGATGGATCTTGTCGTAGTACACATAATCTATCTTCTGCCACATGGGAAATCTATGACCCTAATGGTGAGTTAGTGAATTTACAAGGAATATTTTTAGGTCATACTACTAATAACATTGCTAAATATAGTGTGTTTATCGAGATTTTGTCAGAAGCTATTGCTCTTGACATTATATATTTAGTTGTTAATCTTGATTCACAGCTCATTGTACTACAACTTAACATTCAATATTTAGTTAGAAACCCTCAGATTTTGAGAATGTATTTGCGAGTTCATCTTTTGGAATGAGACTTTGATTGTATCGCTTATCGACATATTCCTAGATGTTTGAACACATTAACAAATACATTGTCTAATTATGTATTAGATAGACATCTATGACATATGTAAAACAAAAACCATCACATAATGAACATAACAGGAAAACATGTGTGTGTGTGTGTGTGTGTATAGTGTTTGCAAAAAATTTATTATATCAAAATGTCAAACACTGTGTTCTAAGACACATGACTTCATAAGCCTACATAAGTATGGAAAATAAATATTAGAGACGACTATCTGCTCACATGGTGCTCATGGTAGAACAACACAACTCTAATGACTTGGTTCAGCAACCAACGCATTTTGGCGGGCACCCCTACAGTGCACCTCTGATATCGCAGTGGAAGCTCATCAATCGATGCATATTTTGGAATGCCCCTTGTCAAGAATTCCAAGTTGTGTTCCACCTCAATGATCAAGTCAGCTCCCTCCTCATAGGGAGCATCCTCTATCTGTCGTACCACTCTCCTAGCTATAAAAGAAACCCTGGATGTCTCTCTAGTCCAACATCTACAAAAATCACAAGTGTCAAATCTCAGTACACATATAAAAAAAATCAAAAACTTCAAAAACTTTAAAAACTAGTTTTTACCTGCATTAGTCCTTTGTGCGCTCAGTGGAAGTGGAAGGTCAGGATATCCTCGGAAATCCATGCCAATGTATGCCCAATCATTTACAATGATTCGCTGTTGTCACAGCCATCCAAAAAATGCAGGGGGAAATGACATCTGCTGACCACCTCCCTGTTGAGGCATCAACTCACTCGAACTCATCAACGTGGATCTCTGGGCACTGGTGCATCCACTTCTATCCACTAATATCAAAATAATGGTACACATTCCAAGAAGAACATCACCAGGATGGATCCATAGCTGAACTGTTTCAGCTTTCCTGACTTGCACTTTGTAAGTTGGCTCTTCATATTGACCAACAATCCCTCACACTAGTTAAAAACTGTGGGACTTAGACAATCAATGGCATATTGGAAATGAGACTTTGTTGCTTCATGCAAATCTTGAGCCCCAACTATTCAAGCCATAGTATGAAGGATTGTTCTTAGTGGGAGATTGGTGATGGTCTTTATATCTATCTTCCCACTCTGAGTTTTTCGAGTGCCTGGGAAATGTCTTGCAATCAACATATCCGTGCTCTCCCCTCCAGTACGAGACCCGAACAACTGAATCCATTGTCCCTTTCTGGACAAACCTGTAATGAAATAGATGTTTACGACATCTATCTCAAGTTCTTGGTCCCCAATCATAAAAAGTTGGCGATCCACATCCCACCAACCAATCAAATGTTGTAGTAACTCAACCTAGCTCCTAATCCCAGGAATCCAGAAGAATTTCAGTAACCCACATTCTTGAAGGGAAGAAATGCAATTTGGGTCCTGGGCTACTTGATGGTCTTAAGCTTCATTTCCTCTATCTTTCCACTCGATCGCAATTTTTGGTTGATTCACTTGTGGAACATCCATAAAACAAAATTTCATGACTTTCTATGGAAACAAATATGGAAACAGATAATTAAACATGGAGGATTTCCCAAAAAATTCGCAACTTTGCACCAACACATCTGCCTATGTATTTTTTCGTGCTTCCATCCCGCTTCCACAGTTGGCCGCAAGGTGAGTAGCACAGGTCTAAAGGGTAAAACCTACGTTGATCACCCTCGACATAAATTTTTGCTAAGTCCTCCTTACAACCTAATATATGGATGAAAATGCATGAAATTACAACCAAATTGAAGGGAAGGGACATATCTCTTACCTACAATGAATGAATTAACGAATGGTGTCTGGGATTGATCATACTCCTCACTTGAAGATCGAGGTAAAATAGGGAAAAATGATCTCTGATTTGAAAAATGGTAAAATGGTTTACTTTTTTGAGCTTTTATAAGTTTTTAAATGACATTTTTACCAAATTAGGGCATATTTCACTTATATTTTAATATTTTTCCTTGAAATGGGTAAAATGTACGCTTCACTTGTGCAGTGACAAGTCATGGAATATGGTGATGATGATTCATTATGACTGATTCAACGAGTTTTATTTTATCAATTTTTTGGACTCGTAAAAAATAATTGAAAAAGAGACACCCTGGAGTCATCTCAAAGCTCTTTTCTGAATCTTGAAACATGAAAAGATTGCCAAGTACTTGTCATTTCAAACTTGTTAAAGTAAATGACATGACATCTACTCAGTATAAGTTTAACCCTTTTCCGGAATGAGATAGAATATTGTACAAAAAAGGAATACCTTAGTTGAACATGGCTACGAGGTTCTCTTGGATATTGTTTTATACCTTTTTAGGTTCAAGAGACGATTTATGAAAAGGGACCTTTGGAGTTTTCTTTTTTGCCTCTTTTCAAACTCTCTAAACATGAAAAATATGTGTAGTTTCATCTTCATCGGACTCGTAAAACTTAAATGACTCAGGACTTGTCACCATGACGAGATCGAGCTTCTCCTTCCTAGGACTCGTTAAACTTACTAGGATGGATTCATTTGAAGAATGAAATTATATGGAAAGCATATGCTATCCCCTTCAAGCTTGCGATAAAAAATAATGGGGTACTCACTAGAAATAGTGGGGGGAAATGAAAGCGGACATCTCTTGTATTTTTTGTAAAGGTGGCATGTCGCTCTTGAACATGACACTTATTTGTTGCTCGTTTCGGGTTTGGGGTATCCTCACTTAGTCACTTTCCTTCCTGGGTTTGGGAAATAAAATTTTCTTCTCATATGATTATACTGCTTTTTCATCATGACCTCTGATCCCATGTTGAGTCAAATGCTGCCAAAATCTAGATTTGTGTCATTGATATGTTCAAGAGAAGTACCATTTGCAGTTTTTACCCCTTATACACTATCTAATTTTCTGCCACACTCCTGAATCAAACTTACCTACTCTACTATATCCTTTGGTTCGAGTTGATGATGTGGGATACATAATGGCTCTCCTTCAACGGATCAATTCCTATCGACTTCAGCTCATTATCCAGGAAGATGATCAAGAAACCCCCTTCAAGTACCTTGGATCTTGCATGCCTCAATGGAAAGTTATTCGCATTCAACAATAAGTTTACATCATTGGTCTTTGATCGAATGATTCTATGGGTGTTCGAATTCAACTTCATTATTCACACTCGTGGATTGTGTTGATTGTACCTTGAGGGCCATTGTCATTATTGATGGTTTCTCTTGTGCCTATTAATGGTTTACATTATTCACTAGTAATTAGGTGGTTTTATATCATGTTTGACTTCGACACATCTATTCACATGCTAGAATTCATACATTGATTGGATAGGGACAGAGCTCAAAACCCTAGATTCCATATGATAAAATCCAAGTTGCATGGAGTTGTGAGTACACATGATTATATGGATGGTTGCGACCATACCGAGGGTCCATATATATGATGCTTTCTATTCAAATGGATGTGTCCATACCGTGGATCCATGCACATGATCCCTTTTGTTCGGATGGATGCGCCCATGTCATGGATTCATGTATTGTTAGATGCCTATTCATGTATCATTATGCATGTTTATATCATAGATGTTAGATATGTATATGTATATGATTGATTTACAGGTCTCCTGATGGTGTTTTCCCAATCCTTGCCTTGAATTGTAAAGAATTTCACTCATCACTCCCTATTCTACCTTCATGCTTTAGTGCGCATTTGTTACATAGTATTTTGTCACACCTCCTGTTCACTTCCTGTTCCACATCTTGAATTGCAAAAATGTTGAAAACTTTGAAGTGTACTCATCATGAAACACATACTAAAACATCCCTGAAGAATGGAAGAAAAACTGCCTCGAGTCAATTCTGGAGAAGGTTGACTGAAACCCTAAATTTCAGAACCAATGCTCTTTGCTTCACTGCTTGTCCGTGCTGATAGCAGGCTATAGTTCTTTGACCTAACGATGCCAACTTGGGTTTTGATAGGAAATCTCGTGCTAAACCTCTTTTGGTAGGTTTTCTCAAAATGAAGGAGAAGTTTTGTATGCTAGAAACTTTGAGAAACAACAAGCTAGATGTTGTTGGGTAGATATATGGTCAAGCTCTCCCATTTGGCGCTCATGATCCTACCTTTAAGGGCCTTCCCCTTGATATGTGGACATTCCTCCCTCTCTTATGGATCCATAACTCCTTCTCCTTTCCTATAAATCAAATCCCCTCCATCCCCAAATGGTTGGTCATTGATTGCTTGCATAGTACCTATGCTGAGATTATGCCTAAATGCTGGCCATCTAGCTTGGAGAAGGAGTGCTTAAAGAGTCTTGGCTTGGAATTGGACATCCATTAAAAGGAGGTCCGCAACATCAAGGAAATGGTTGTATTCTTCCGTTTTTTATTCCTAAATATATACATCTGATGTTCACTTTCCATAAATTTCTAAATATTTATGCATTTGGCTTGATATTCCTTGATCTATAGAGTAGTTTATGTTTGATATATACTATGTATGCTCTTGTATCTTGTATTGTCCTTTGATCTCTTTTGCAGATATTCGGATGTAAGGAACAAGTAAGGAGCGAGCCTGGAAGCTAAGGGATCGAAGTCATCAATGGATTGATCAATTAGCATCAGAGTGAGGTAGGTTTCTCTATCTCTTTGCATTTTTAAACATAAGCTAGGAAATTCTACATTAGTTTGTTTAGGTTGTTGCTAGAACCACTCATTGGGTTAGGGAGATTGTCTCTGCCCACATAGGGGATTTATCTTCACAACAAACTTGAACCCCTTGATTTTTCTACTTCCCCAACTCTTGTGAATCATGAGACACCTCTAATTTCAGAGGAGGAATTTAGTGTCCCTTTTGTTCTTTGTCCTCCACCTTTTCTAGTTCCAATAAGGGTGCGTCTTTGTGATGGTAACAAAGCTGAAAAGTCTACGAATCAAATTCCCAATCCATATTCTCATTCTTATCTGACCTTTCATGACTCAGATTCAATGGAGGAAATTCCAAAATGGCTTATGAGGCCTATGGCGAAGACTAATGCCTTTGCTCTACAATATGATGTAATTGTTCATAAATCAAGTCTCGAATCTGAGCTAGATTTCTACCATCCTCTATCATATATAGGCCATGACTCTTTGTACCATGATCCACTTGAGAAATCTATTCCACTAGCTAGTCTTCCACACTCTCTTGATTTTCACGTTGCTGGTTCAAATTACGATTAGGTACAAGGCAATCACTCTACATAGGTAGAGGAGCAGGAAGGTGAAGGTGATTTCAATATTTCTTATGTTTTCCAAGATCCTTCATGTCAAGATGTTGCACTTCCATTCTTGGATTATTTCCAACATGCCAATCTCGGTAGTGAATTAAATGTAATCAATTCTTTCAAAGAACCCCCAGCCTTGGGTAGTAATCATTTTAATGATGATGAATCTATTTCTGTATGTCGTAATGAATGCTCAAGCACATCATATGATATTTCGATTTCGCATGAAGATTTTAATTTAGATCTAGAATCTGGTTTGGTCAAAGACGATGTTCATATAAAAACTTCCTCTTTAATTCACTCTCCCTTGTGCCATACCATTTTCAACACATCTACTTGCGTCAAAGATACTACATGCTCCCTAGTTTCTTCATCTGATGAGTTATCCCCACAAATGACATAAGGCAGTGAGGTTGTCCATGATGAAATTGAAAACAGTTAAATCATGGAGAACTCTTCCCACTCCTCATCATCTCTTCTCTTGCATGAAGACAACTCTTTAAATAAGCTTTCTCATGAAATATCATCGATTCATTTCTTTTTGAATATGCTATCAGAAGAGCATCTTCACTTGAGTAATCTGATTTTTTAAGTTAAAAAATCTATTGAAACCTGTGACAGAGATGGCTGCCATATAATGATCAGTTTTGAAATCAACAATAACAATTATCCTCAAACCATGCATGATCTGGTTTAGGCTTCAAAATGTGATTTTATAATCCTGGGAAGTTCTGGGACCTACTAGGGAGTTGAGGAACTTCTACTTCTGTTGATGGCTATGTCAAGATCTTGCGACTTTGGTAAGCCCCCCAAACTAAATTAGATCTGGTTTATCTATCACAATCTGTGTATATGCATGATTTCAATCAATGTGGGTTCCCATGTAAAAAATGTTTGGTCTTCTAGGTGTGACCTCTCAAATTTTCAAGACCTCACTTAAGATCGAATTTTCATCTGTCATAGTTCATTTGTCTTCATGCAAATCTCTCACATCAAACTCGGGTTTGGAATGTGCATCTCTTGGAAATTCATGGAATTGCAAAGTTTATTATCTCAATGACTATATTTTCCCTAAGAAATCATACTTATCGAATTTATTCCTTAATAGTCATCTCCTTGATCTTCCTGATTTTTTTTTTGTTGCAAATATGTCCTCTCATCACACCATAAATATTCTTGAGTGATAATGAATGCACAAGTTGTCACACGAATCAAGTTCTTCTTCATTCACCATGTCCCAACCGATCTCATACATTTGTGGTGCTAGCATCCTTCTTAAAATCTTTTAATGACTATGATGCTTGCAGAATTTGTATCCAGTTGCAGGAAGGTGGTCTATCATATCTAGATCGCAAGGAACTTGGTCTAATTGTTCAAAGCATTCACAATATTGTTCAAATTGATTTTTCTTCGTTTATTTCAAACTGGGAATCTAATGCTTCAATTATCTCGTCTGATCATTTCTCTGTCTTGGGTGACTGTCATTCAGCTTATCATTTCCCATCATCACATCCAATGAGAGTTATTCCAGCCCCCTTGATCTTCATTGTTCAACATCTCTCTATTCAAATTTTTATCAAGCAGGCGAGGCACTTCAGCCTTCGCTGATGGTTATGGAAGGAACTCACTGTAGTGACATGACTATCGAGTATGATCATATCTATTTTCCCCTACAAGATTCTCAGCATAATCCCATGATTTTAATTGAAAACTCATATTTTTGGGGTTTTCAAGAGGGCCATCATGAATTTTATGATCCCATCACTAAATGGCTGGAACAATCTTACCTAGAAAGATTTGTAGCAAACAACAAGTTCCAATATTTTCTCATGCTTGCTAAGGAGCTCAGTGTAGATGAAGACACATCTGCAAGGAGTTTCTAAGGTTTGTTGAAAAATGGTATTCATAAAAAAGGTAAGCATGTGAATTGGATGAAAGTAGTGGTTGTGACACACCTTTCCACCCACAGGCAAGACCTTCCTTTTCTTGTGCAAGTTTTTCAAGTTTTTATATCTTATGTTGCACATCACTTTTTATTTGTTTTAATTGTTCCTATCTTTGTGGATGCAGGTCGGGAACAATCACGGTGGCTTCATTGGAAATTTCATTTCATGTGACCCTGACCTTCTAGATGTTAGGATAGGGTAGGATTAGTTGCATCTTAGTTCTCCCTTCCTTGCACTCATCTTGCACTCGTTCCCTGTAGTTTGTCCTAGTTTTCTTATTCTGGTTCTACGTCATGTTTGCTTTAGTCATTTTGTTCTCTTGTCTTTTGATTTTGTTTCTTGGTTCTGTGTTTTATTTCTTTTGCCTTGTTTTCTTTCTTGTGAGTTTTCCTTTTGTTTTCATAAATTGTTGTGCCTTATTGCGTTGTGGCTTTCGAGTGTGTGTGTGGCTGAAGTTCAAAGAGTCTTATGACACTGCAACGCTTGGCTAGTCTTTTGTCCATATTCCTTGGGTTGGTTGCATCTTTTGGCCAATGAAATTCTGACAGAAAAGATGATCCGCCCGTAGGGAGAGTTTTGGTCTAACCATGAACCTATGTCTAGTCAGGAAACTTCATGCCTATACTTAGTTTTCTGCTATTAGGTCCCTATAATACTAGTGTAACCCCTTATTGTTATTAGTACAACCCCCTTATTATATTGTTGTGCCCATGTAGTCCTCATATGGTTATTATTGTACCCCATAGAAGCCCACTATTATTGTTATTGTGCCCTTACATTATTATTGTTATGTCGGCTCTGATTATATTATGACCCCTTAGACTCCTATATATAGAAAGGAGGTCTTGTCATTCGTATCATCTAAGAATTTTTCATTTGTGTAATGTAAAGGAGGTTTCCCCCTCAAAGAGGCATATTTTTAAGGCATTGATCTATCTTTTCTATCTTTTTTTGAGCTGTTTTCATAACATTTGATATTAGAGCTTTGGATTCTAGGGTTTTGCTGCTCCAAATTGGCCTTCGTGGAATTTTCGCTATAAATTTTTTTATGTAGCATTTTAGAAGCTAAGAAAAAAACCCATTTGAGACGAAATAGTGCTGAACTTCAGGTCTGAATTTCAGATCTTGATTCGTTATATTTTCGGAGATATGATCTAAGGAAGTTAGAGTTTTTGCAAGCTCCAAAATTTCATCTAAAACAAACCATCGTGGAATTTTCGCTATAACGTTTTCGCTACGAAGTTTCAGAAGCTAGAAAACAAAACCATTTGAGAAGAAATCGGTTTGAACCTCTGGTCCAAATTTCAGATCTTGGCACGCTATAGTTTCGGATATATGATCTGAGGAAGTTAGGGTTTTGCAGACTCTCGAATTACATCCTAAACAAGTGACTTGGGGAAAATCATCATAACTGTCTCTTTGAGCATCAGATTGAAATTTCATAAGAATTTATAGAAAGAGGGCGGAATTTAGTTTTCTGTGTATATTTTTCAAATCCGAGGTTGAAACAGTGACACGTGGCACGTCGTACAATTTCACTCTATTGAACTAGTCTATAATTAGGTCATCGCGGGAGATTGAGAATAAATATTTCTTCAAGAATCCAATTGCGATCAGACTTGCAGAGTTAGAAAGAGGAATCAGAAGGCTATTATAGGCCAAAATTTCAGAACTTAAAGATTTGAAATTATGGAGTGACAGTCATTTCAAGATTGAGCTCCTAAAATCAAGAAAAGGTGATATGAGGAAGTTTGATGGCAAGGATCCAGTAAATTGGATACTACAGATGGAGCAATATTTTGATCTACATGAGGTGCAATTGTTACAAAAGGTACATATTTCATATCCATATTTAGAACCAGATGAATTTTTATGGTATAAAGGTCTTTGTTCTTGTAAACCACTTCTTACGTGGTCAATTTTCACGGAGGAAATGATAGCACATTATGAGGATACAAAGAGAAACACCTTCTTTAGCCAATTGATAAATCTCAAAGAAAAGTGGTCAATGGAAGAGCACATTGAGGACTTTCAAAAATTGAATATAAGGGAAAATGATATTCCAGAGAAGCGGAGGATTGATGTCTCCATAGGGACTTTAAAGGATAACATTCAACATGAGGTTCATCTTTGGGAACCTGATTCATTGAAGAATGCATTCAGGTTGGAAAGAAAAGTGGAAAGAAAAATTATGGCAACAAGGAAGTCTACCCCTCACAACTATCAATATGGAAGTGTTGTTTCTCCTAGCCTTCCACAACCTACAAGGTTGACACCACAACAATTGGAAGAAAAAAGAGCAAAAGGGCTTTGCTACAATTGTGATAACAAATACATTAAAGGTCATAAGTGTGCTGAGAAGAAATTATTTTACATTGAGTGTGAAGAGGAGGAAGAAAAGGATCAAGAAACGTCAAAAGAAGAGGATATACACCAGGAACCAACCCCAGAGGGAGAAGAAATAAATTTGACCATATCTTGTAAAGCATTGACAAGAATTAGCACTCCTCAAACTCTCAAGATAGAAGGACATATCAAGAAGAAAAATGTTCAAGAAGTGAAAGATCACATCGAGCATTAAGAAATGAATCCGACCATATATTGTAAAGCATTGGAAAGAATTACCACTCCTCAAAACTCAAGATAGAAGGACATATCAAGAAGAAAAAGGTTCAAGAAGTGAAAGATCACATCAAGAAAGAAGAAATGAATCCTACCATATCTTGTAATGCATTGGCCGGAATTACCACTCCTCAAAATATGAAGATAGAAGGACATATCAAGAACAAAAATGTTCAAGAAGTGAAAGATCACATCGAGCATCAAGAAATGAATCCGACCATATTTGTAATGCATTGGAAGAAATTACCACTCCTCAAACTCTCAAGATGGAAGGACATATCAAGAAGAAAAAGATTCAAGCAGTGAAAGATCAAATCGAGCATCAACAACAAGTTCTCCAAATTTTAAAGGATAATGCCACTTTGGTGCAGAACCAAATGAAGCAATAGGAAGATCAAAATTGAAGTGAAAGAAGTTTTTATGGAGGCAACTGGGTACTTTTACGGCTACATCTCAAGAAAGCTATTTATGAGAAGGAATTGTTGGCAATACTACATGCACTTAAGAAATGGCGACCTTACCTAATGGAAGACACTTCAAGGTAAAAATGGATCATGATAGTCTTAAATACTTCTTAGAACAAATACTATCTTTAGAAGAAAATAATAAATGGATCACAAATATGTTGGGTTATGACTTTGAAATCATCTACAAAAAAGGGAAGAAAAGTGTTGTTGCAGATGCACTCTCAAGAAAGGATGAGGATGTGGAAGCATTGTTTTGTGATATTTCTATTATCCAACTAGATTGGATAAATGAAGCAAGAGATGAATGGAAGAAGGACGAAGAAGTGTGGCCACTCATTCAAAAGTTGCAGAATATCCCAATTCAAACAAAATTGCCAGAACTTGACGAGTAAGGAAAAAGTCATATTGGAACCTGGAGCAGTCACAGAAACAAGAACCCAACATCTACGAAATCGATCAATTTCAAAGTATGTCATCAAGTGGAAGAACTTACCCACTGAATATTCCACATGGGAGGACAAGAATTTTATACAAAAGCATCAAGAACTACTCAAGCATTGAGGACAACACTTTCTGAAGGAGAGGGGCATGTTAGGTCCCTATACTACTAGTGTAACCCCTTATCATTATTAGTACAACCCCCTTATTATATTTTTGTGCTCATGTAGTCCTCGTATGGTTATTATTGTGCCACATAGAAGCCCACTATTATTAATATTGTGCCCTTACATTATTATTGTTATGTCGACTTTGATTATATTATGAGCCCTTAGACTCCTACACATAGAAAAGAGGTCTTGTCATTTGTATCATCCAAGAATTGTTCATTTGTGTAATGTAAAGGAGGTTTCCCCCTCAAAGAGGCTTATTTCTAAGGCATCGATCTATCTTTTATATCTTTTTGTGAGTTGGTTTCATAAACATCTGCTTTGGTGTTTTCAAGCCTATTCAACTAGTATAAATAGAGAAGGGGAAATATCTAAACGAGCAAACCTAAATCAAAGGTATTTATATGCTTCTATGAAGGAACAACCTCTCCTGCTCTCAATAAGTTGGGATCCCTCTTCCACCCCAAAATAAATAAGTGTTTGTGCACAGTTCTCTTTAAATAATTAAATAAAGGCAAAAAATAGAAAGGCTTCCTACACAGAGAGGTGAAGCAAGCAACTCCACTGGGGTACTATCCAGGATCACTGGCAGTGGAGCAATGTTTATGTTCATGTGTGAATTCATCGGGGTACAATTCAGGCCTACTGGCAGAGGAGCAACACCAAAGATGAAAAACTATATTCTAAAAATCTTAAGATCGTGAGCTAAACTACCCTTCCCAATCTGAAACATTGTGATTATGTTGAATCTTATGTTGTGTTCAACTAATAAGGTACAGTGGGGACTGTATCTTCCTATGGGGTAAGTAAGGAAGCCAAAGTAATCTACATGATGAATCAATACTCCCTGAAGGACAAAGGCCCTGCACAAAAGAAACTAACCAAGACAGAGAAGTTAGAATTCAACTAGTGTGTCACCAAGTGTTGTAGCAACTACAACACCCTCCAAAATTTTGGCTTGCGCTCAAATTTTGGAGCTGTCCTTGGTCTTTCCTTTGATTGTTTCAAGCACTTAAGATTATTTCATGATATTTCCTGGAGTCCTTTGATCCCTTTTGTTTGTTTGATCAACTGTCATCTTTTGGCATGTTTGATTGTTTTTCCATGCTTGCTAACCTTTTCTGGTGGTCTCAAAGGTTGGTCTTTGTGTATACAAGTTGTCTTATCTATGTAAACACTTGTCACACTGATACACAAAGTTTTGAGCACTATCGCACAAGTGTTGTCACGGTCGTACTAAAGTCTATCTCAAGTGTTGCACTTGTCGCTTCTTGCTATGAGACAATCATACAGATGGTTATGTTTTATATTGTTGTTCTGGTGGCCTATGTTGTTGTGTCATCGAAGTATGCTAAGTGTGTGATTAAAAGTTCAAGTTCTTCATGAGTTTGTATTCCTCTTGCACTTAGCCATTTTTCTGATTATCTTCTCAACCAAGCAACTCAACTTCACCGGACCCTGACTAAACTATGCACTGCGTAGTCTCAGCCCTCAGTGATGTGACCTTGCTGCCTGGAACTGCGCAGTGTGTAGTCACTATCCCCCAGGGAAGTTGCATTGTGCAATTCTAGAGCTCAGCAACTTCCCTTCACCCCCAGAATTGCACAACAGTTCCTCCTAGTCTGACTTGAACTATGCACTTCACACTTTCAGTCCTCAAGCTTCTCCCCTTGCCTGCTGGAACCCCACAATGTACAGAGAAAGCAATCTCCCTTGGCCTCAAGGACTGCACAGAAGTGTCCCTAGTGTCCTCCCTCTGTCGGAGCTCACTGACCTCAAGAACTGCATAGATCTTTCCTCTAGGTGTCTCTGCTTCCCAGTCCCCCCCATAGGCCTGAAATTGCACAGTTTGTCCTCGCAGGGCCCCATCCATGTAGCCTCCACTGCTTGCTTGAACTGCACAAATTTTTCCCTTAGTGGTCACTGTGCAAATTTTTCCTTCACTGGGCACTGCACAAATTTTTCCCTCAATGGTCACTATGCAAATTTTTCCCTAAGTGGACACTGCACAAATTTCTCCCTCAGTGGTCACTGCGAAAATTTCTCCCTTAGTGGCCACTATGCGAATTTCTCCCTCAATGGTCACTACGCAAATTTCTCCCTCAATGGTGACAGCACAAAATTTTCCCTCGGTCTAGCCTAAGCTACACATTGCAAAGTCTCAATGATCAAACTTGAACCCTAACTGCCTGAACAATGCAACCTTGACTTTGAGTGGCCTTTGTGCAATTTCTTTCCCAAGTGGGGACTATATTGAAAAGTTCCTCAGTCAAACCCGAGCTACGCTCTGTGCAGTCTCGGTGATCAAGCCCCTCTCCCTGTCACCTAGAACTGTTCAATACACAGTTGTTGGGCCCTCTCTCCTAGCATGACACTTGTCCTAGGATCAGTTCATGGATAATGATGCATCATCTTAGGATAGGGAGTTTTTGGATTGATGCCGTCTCGTCATGAGTGAATCGCAGGAACAAGTATACTATCAAGTGATGCTGAGATGATGAAGAAGGAGAAGAAGGGAAGCATGCCTAAACACTCGTAGTTGAACGGACGAGTGGACATACCAAGAGCAAGGAAAAAGAACACAAGTGTGCAACCACCTTCCAAGACCGAAGATCATTGAAGATCCTGCATCGTTAAGCTATGTGGAGGAGAAGAGAAAGCATATCCAAGAACACATCCATCACTTAGCAACAACACCTTCTTGATGTTGCCACATCATCAAGCTAGTTCACATCATCAGTGTCATGTCAAGTCGTGTCATGAGCTGTCATATACCACATCACTATTATGGGCCATGTTGTAAATCAAATGTATTATAAAGTGAAAGTCCAATGGACACATAAGAATATGAAGAGTCATGTAAGTTGAAAAGTCATAGGAAGTTGAACAATCATGAGGGTAGTCAAAGAGTCACAAGGGGAAGGATCACCCTTGGTTATATATACCCCCTCATTATATGAGCAAAGGAATTTTCACCTTGGCTCCTCTTACAATGCATTAGAGAGATCTGTTAGTTCTTTGAGGAGCAAGGAGTGGCTCCAATGTCCCACTACTGGGGCTAGTGATGTACAATGTAAATATGTGTCTTGGAAATTTTGCTTAATTATAGAAGCCTTTTCAAGCTAGCATGTTTCCATGCATGACTTATGGATGTTTGTAATACTATTCTATGAGCATTTGTAATTCATGTTTGCTTTCACATGTACTAAGATAGTTGAACTATTTTGGTTGTTTTAATGCTTATCTTATTGGGAATGTACTGTAATGGTTGTCATTGTTCTCTCATCCTTGTGGACTATTCCGTGGGATACTAGACAAACCTTTCCTTGCTTATCAATTATAACGACTGCCATGTCCGCTGTGGACTATTCACTGGATGTTAGACAGATCTTCCCTTGTTCATTGGTTGTAACGACTGTCGCATCCACTGTGGACTATTTCATTGGATGTTAGACATGTCCTTCTGATTCATGTGTGTCTCTCCCTGGGTGGTACTATTACCTCTCACTTAGAAGCTCACTTTTCTCCCCCCTTTTGCAGTAAGAGAAACTAGACACAGTTGCTCTACACACACACCAGGCACACCCACCTTGCTATTCGAAGATACCATTGCATCACTTCCTTGTGCTGACTACTAGAGCTAAGGAAAATATTTAAGGAGTTGGCAAGCGAGCCTTTATACTGAATGAGACTCCTACACTAAACAATGTGAGGTCCGATTAAGACTTCATATTGAGAAGATCCACTTGGTTGACAAATTTCCAACATCATCAACAGGGTGCCTTTGAGTGTGAATGAAAGGAAACTCTTGCCCCTCCCCCTGCATTTCCTTCCTCAACAAATTATCATTTCAGATATGAAACTTAGTCAACACTGCCATGCACTAACGGCCAACCAACTCAGACGCTAACTTGTGTGCCTCCTCCTCAATTATTTAATAATCAATAAATGTTAAATTATAAACAATATATTTATTATTAATTAATAATTATGACACTATAATTTAAATAATTATTTTTAATTATATATAAAAATCCATAATTAATTAATTAACATTATGACTAATTAATTGATTGTTATTAATTTATTTAAATCATAATTCTTTAATTTAACATTAATACTTTATCACTCCAATTTTGGTGTTGAGTACCCATTAATGCCTGATGAACACTAAACACACATTCATACCTTACGTTATCATTATCAGAACAAGAGTAAACTTTACCATTAATAATTTTATTATATTAACACCGAGTTTCTGTGCAAGCAATCGGATGTTACACTGAGATATTCGACTACACAAACATGTTTATGAAGAATATAATTAACGTAGAGGTGTTACACCGGAAAATCATTAGAAGCATTGAAGGCCACTAGTTTTAATTTGGTGTAACAATATTTCTGTTTTTCTATCACTAAAAGTTTATACAATTCTGGTGTAACCAATCTAAATAATGTTTTTATTATTTTGTTAAAACTAGAACTCTTTTCGAAATTTGCACGATCACAGCTTTGCACGACTAGGAGGCTACTTGTTTAGTCTTGTAGTGCATGCTCTCTAGAATGTTCACAATCATTTAACAAAATTAATTGACTTTTTTCCTTGGAAAAATAAAAATCCTCACAGTTTTCATGACAGTGATTTCCATAATTCTATTAAGCCATTCTATGACAACTTAGTATGGAGACAAAACTCCCAATGAAAAGTGAATGCTAATCCCCTTTGCATGCCCAAAATTGTGGAATATATTTTCTTGCTCATGATAAATCACTTGCTGACTATTTTTATGCTAGTTTCTATCATATCATCAGCAACCAACAACACAACTAAGTATTTTTGTCGATATCAGATCCTTAATGTTAACCTATTATCTAATTCCCTATATTTTTCCAATGACTTAATGGAGTTTGGGAAGTGCATGTCCGTACTCTTATGTCATTTTTCACCTATGCTCTTGATATTGTAGAAATTTCATGAATTTCACATAAAATAAGCAAAATTAATAAATTTCACCTCTCAAGGAGGTTAACTGGATCTAATCCATATGATATTTTAGCCTAGGGGATGAAATCAATTATGAATTTATACCAGAAATAATGGACAATATTTCACTTCAAATGTGACTGCAATACAACATGCATTCCAAGAGAAGGTATCAAACTTATGCCAACAAATTTCAACTCTTAAGAGCAATCTTTTCAATCATAAACCAAATCCGAATTTCTCTTTATTGCAACAAAATTTACAACAGTAAACTTGTGATATTATCTTCAAGATCAGTGTTAAAACCTTTAGCAATTTCAACCTTAGCTTATGTTAAATCAACAAGATATATAAGTGTTGAAAATTACCAAATCATGAAGACAATGATCCCTTGAAATCAAATATGATATAACACAATTTTTGACAGGGAAAAGAATGACATATCTATAAATAAGAAATGAAACCCATGTACATACTTTTAACTTATCATACGCCAGTATAATTCTCCAAGCTCTCCAAAATCCTAAATATAAAAAAACCATGAAAATCCTATGTATATCAAATATACTCCATATGTGCATCCAAGCAACCCCTGTTCATAAATCTAGGGCATGATTAGTCAAAATATTTCTCCGCTTAATAATTTCTTGTGATATACTTTTAATTCTTAGCTTATAGTCTTTTCTTCGTTTTGTTATTATTGTGTTCTTTTCATAAAGACAATTACCAATATGCACAATAAAAGACAAGTGACACAGTATGCAGGCTTGTCAGCCAGGGCCAAAACATCTCACCTATTGAGAGGAAACCCTGATCAAAATTCTTCTTCTAGATCTTCAATTGATGAGTACCAAGACCATGACAAAGACCCTTAGCTCTAATATCCTCCCAAGAACCTTGTCACTAACCTTGATGCTTTGCCTCTTCCTTTTTTTTTTTCTACTTTCTTCTTGATCTCGAACTGCTCTTCTCGGCTTCTTCTAGAGAAACTCGGTCTCTATCCTTCACATTCCTTCTTCTCGACTTCTTCTAGAGAATCTCAGTCTCTAGTCTTAATCTCTATTTTGATCACCTAGAACAACTATCTTAGAAGAACCCTTTCTTCGTTGCCCCAGAAGAATCCTTCCTTCGCTATCCCAGAAGAAACCTTACTTCGTTGACCCAGAAGAATCTCTCCTTTGCTGACCTAGAAGAATCTCTCCTTCGCTGACCCAGAAGAATCCTCCTTCACTTGCCCAAAAGAATCCTCCTTCGCTTTCCCAGAAGAAACTCTCCTTATCACTTCTTCACACTTCTCTTTGTAGCCTTCTTCTTCGCACTTCTTCACCAAATGCTTGTCGAGTTGCTTGCCTCTAAGTGAGGCTAAGTGTGGCTATATATACACTTTTCCTCATGTCCTTTAGGCTGACATGGTCACAAGTGGTTAGTCTAACTTCTTCTAGCAAGTTTTTCTATCATTGTAGGCTGACTTGAAGAAGATAAGTGACGAGGTCTTGGAGGATACTTTACATAGAAAAGTTTGACCTTTTACAAAGTGTAACATTACTTCATTACATGACAATGAATCTAATATTTTATGACTAGATGACAAATAATTCCTAAGGACTCTCAATGGTAGTCTTGACTCAAAAATAAAATCTCTTGCTCATGAAACCCATGAAGCAAGTAGTACAATAATTTTATTTTTTTCTTTTACATCTCATTAGATAAAATCATAATTACATGTCATTATGAAGACCGAACCTAGTTACACTTTCAACACTCCCTCTTAACTAGGGAGGTATTCATAATGGTACTTGGAATTTCTCAATCTGAAGAATTTCTCATAAGAAGAATTCAGATTGGTAACTCATTTGTATAGCATCATATCCTCCAGCATTGTTACATAGCAATGCCTTGACTAACAACTCCATCTCTCAAAAAGATCTGAGCTCAGTGCTAGTGAGACCAATGATTTATAGACACTATCATCATTGTCTCTCACGGAACATCCCTTGCCCGGGTACTCAGGGTGTGTTCCATGAAAAATATTCTTATCTTGGACTCCCAAGCCTTCACAGAATATTGGGCCTCCATGACTACTTTTCTATTGGGTGCCCTATCTCATCCTCAAAGTGTATCAAATTCCAAATGATTACCCAATCCTCCCTTATGTCTTCCTAGGTGAACACTAGAATGACGTGTGTATCTCTCCCTATAAAATAGGGAGGGAATATTCCAATAAAAGAATGTACTCATTCCTACAAAAGGAGTGTACCTAAGCTCCCTCTTGGCTTAGGAATTTCCAAGTTTCTTCCAAGTAAGAAACTTATTTTCAGACTCCCTCTTAACTAGGGACCTACAATAGCTCCTCATGTGGAGATTATGGAACAACCATCTACTTGAAGAAATCCTCTCTTCTTGGATGTCATGAATTTCTTCTTTGTTGTGGAGTCTTCATCTTTTGGGGACTTCTTCATAGGGCACAAACCATCCATCACTTTCATCCATGAGTTAGTCATGTCCTTATTTCATCAGAAACTGATCCATCAATTTTCCATCTAGTTTTTTCTTCATGTCATGCTACTTTCTTCAAGCCATATTTTCCAGAAGGTCTTACTTCCTTCAATATGGTCTTCCTGGAAGTCATCCACAAATATTTCCTTTGGAAATCCTACATAATCCCATCCAACTATTAGTTCAAAAATAAGAAATGAACACTTAAATCAAAATTACCTTTGTGATGGTCTTTCTTCATGACATCTTCCTGTAGGTATCAACATCCTGCATACATGTTGACACAATTCCCGAATATATTCGTTGTCAAGGGTCTCCATATTTTTCCAATTCTTATTAGAGTCTTCATATCTTTGTGGGAGACATTCTAGTCAATTATTCTTGATCTTTGATGTTGAATGTCTTCTACCTTTGTTGTATATTTCTACGATCTCTTTCTTTATGTTCCCAAACTTCATTCCCAAGAGCTTCCAATCAGAGTTCCTTAATTGTAGTTAGCTTCCTCATGATTCATATGAGAACATATTATGTTGATTTCATCTAGTGTGACTTATGCTTTTCTGCAATCTTTTAGAGCAGGAGATCCTTTCTTCTTTTTGTCATATTTCCCAAGATGGAAATAGTGATCCATATTACCTACAACCATATGATATGACTTTCATAATAATCTATGTAAGCATACATACCTCATCTTTCCTTTGGGTCATCCAAACTTCCTACAACATCTTCCTTTGAAAGAGATTTATCATTTAGACCTGCTTCATTGTTATGTCATCATACCATTATCTCTTGAATCCCACGAGTTGGAATTCTTGATGAAACATTCGCTTCCTTCCTAGATTAGTGAAACCTCTAATAAGGATTCCATCAAAGAAACTAGAGGATCTTATATATCCTCACCCAACAGATGTTTCCTTGACTATTGTATGATGATCCCAGTCGATGATGACCTCTACTTCTTTATATGATACTCACTTGAGATTTCAATGAGGTTTTCAAGAGATCTTATTCTTTGTACTCAATAGAATTTCTTCTAGAAATTATTTTTCTTCCCATGTCACGAGATCTTGTATCTAATGCTTCTATCACAATTCTATTTTCTAATCTAATGCATCCTATCTTATTTACATTTTCTTCTATCCATAAATTACAAGTGAAAAGTACCTTCTAGCGAAGAAGATCATCTCAGTAATAGTAGAGATTTTTTTCTTCTTCCTTCTTAAGCTTCTTTATCTTAGGTTCTTTCACTTCCTCGGTAATAAGGGATTCTTCCCTATCCCTCTTGTCCTTCTTATGTTTAGGAAAATCTCTTCTATAGTGCCCAAGTTCCTGACATCCATAGCATCTTATCTTAGCCATGTTCTTCTTTTTCTTTGGAGGACCAAATTTTCCAGTTTTCCCTTTTCTTTTTGTCCACTAATTGATCCCTTCTATCTTATCTTTTGTCACTTTATCTCTTCAACATGTCTTCTTTTTCCTTGCAGAGAGACCATAATTTGATGAATGGGACAACATCCTCTTCCTTAGTAGATATGCGGTTACCTTGTTCATCAGTCAATGCATTTAGAATAGCGAAGATCATTTCTTTATCAGATACCATCTCTGCTAGATCATGCAATTGACCTTTTATTTGAGATGCTTTTGAAAAGCATGACAATATCCCTTCATCCTTTGACACCTTCAATCTATATAGATCAGATCTAAGTGATATGGTACATTCTATTGTGTTTTTAGAGAAAAGTTCTACTAGCTTATCATATATTTCTTTAGATGTCTCCAGCTCGGCTACGTAGGTAATGAAAGGATATTTAATAGATTCCTTAAGAATATTTTGAGCCTTGAGATCCATTTTCATGTATTCAAATAATTATTTTTCTTTGAATGGCTTGGATACCTTTCCATGGACATGATCAATGACTTCATTTACTTCAAGGACTATGTCTATCCTTATTTTCCATACAAGGAAGTTTTATATCACAAACAACTTATGGTTCTCCTTGAAACATGAAGTCATTTTTACTAGATTAGATTATAAGAAAAAGGTACTTACTTATGAATATAGAATCTTCAATGAACTTGTTGCTTCAGCTGATCCCTTTTAAGAAGGTTCTTACTTTGGTGAGGGAAGATTGCCTTCTTTAGGATGATATTTTTCTAAATGAGATCCTTTCTTAAATAGAGAGCATATTTCCTTTCGATATAACCTTCCTAGGATTTGAAGAGCTTCCACTCCTTTGGTGATGTATGAGTGATGATCTCTGAAGTGCTTCTAGGGTTTCAGTCTTTCTTCCTGCTTCCTTCTTGAAGATAATTTCAAGATTCTTGCTAGAGTATATTTCTTCGATCTAGGGTTTTGGTAGATCTTGATTTCTTGCTTGGTGTTCTTTGACTTGCTTTGATCCTTCTTTGAAGCTTGATTCTTGTGTGTCTACTTGCTTTGAATTCCCCTTCTTGACTTCAACACTTAACCTCTGATACCATGTTGAGAAATCTAGGGAATGAATAGTTAAAATATTTCTCTGCTTGATAATTTCTTGTGATATAATTTTACTTCTTAGCTTATAGTATTTTCTTTGTTATGTTATTATTATTTTCTTTTCATCAAGACAATTACCAATATGCACAATAAAAGGTAAGTGACTCAGTATGTAGGCTTGTCAGCCAGGGCCAAAACCTCTCACTTCTTGAGAGGAAAACCTGATTAAATTTCTTCTTATAGATCTTCAATTGATGAGTACCAAGACCATGACAAAGACCCTCGACTCTAGTATCCTACCAAGAACCTTGTCACTAAACTTGATGCTCTGCCTCTTCCTTTTTTTTTTTCTACTTTCTTCCTTATCTTGAACTACTCTTCTCAACTTCTTCTAGAGAAACTTTGTCTCTATCCTTCACACTGCTTGTTATTGACTTCTTCTAGAGAATCTCAGTCTCTAGTTTTCACCCTTCCTCATCTTGGATTTTCCTAAAGAATCTCAGTTTTATTCTTGATATCTATTTTGATCACCTAGAACAAGTATCTCAGAAGAACCCTTTCTTAGCTGCCCCAAAAGAATACTTACTTCGCTATCCTAGAAGAAACCTTACTTAGCTAACCCAAAAGAAGCTCTCCTTTGTTGACCTAGAAGAATATCTCCTTCACTGACCCAGAAGAATCCTCCTTCTCTTGCCCAGAAGAATCCTCCTTCGCTTGCCTAGAAGAAACTCTCCTTATCACTTCTTCGCACTTCTCTTTGTAGCCTTCTTCTTCACACTTCTTCACTGAATTCTTGTCAAGTTTCTTGCCTCTAAATGAGGCCGAGTGTGGCTATATATACACTTTTCCTCATGTCCTTTAGGCCTACATGATCACAAGTGGTTAGGCCAACTTATTCTATAAATTTCTTCCATCGTTGTAGGTTGGATTGAAGAGGATAAGTGAAAGGTCTTGAAGGATACTTTACATAGACAAGTTTGACCTTTTAGAAAGTGTAACATGACTTCATTACATGACAATGACTCTAATAATTCCTAAAGACTCTCAATGGGAGTCTTGAATCAAAAATAAAACCTCTTGCTCGTGAAACCCATGAAGAAAGTAATACAATAATTTTATTTCTCTTTTGCATCTCATTACATAAAATCATAATTACATGTCACTATGAAGACCCAACCTAGTTACACTTTTCAACAACCCCATGCCATCTAGGTATCAATAACTTTCTCTAGAATTGTAATGCTCCTCCAACACAAGGCATCCTCCAAGAAATCAATCCACTCATGTGCAAATCATGAAGAATCTCATCATACTCATAGGTTTCCAATTATGTAGGGAAGAATGCCATACAAGTATCCATACTAGTTCTAGCAATCAATGAGTAAGCCATCTCCAATGTGCATGACCATCATGAAATAATCCATGACAAACCTTATACCATGCACCCCACATCACATGAAGCACTCCCAATCATGGTGTGAACACTTTCGATGTAACCCCAAAATATAACAACCCTAATATTACATGAAAAAAATATGAAGTCGATGCCCCTGTTCAATGTATCTTCAACAAATACTTTCTAATCATTTTCAATACACTCTCTTGGGGTCCTCTTATGGAATTACCGATATACAAGAAATTATATGTATGACTCGCCTACTTTACTACTTTCACATCTTAAACTTTTGTAGATTAACTACGTATTCCATGAATGTGTTAGAATTAATTTATGGTCCACTCTAATTACATCATTTCATTGAGATGCGTGTATAATTGTCACCTTGTTTTTTCTCCTTTTGACGTTGTTACTTACATGTTATCTAATGTAGTACATGTCTAATTCTTCTACACATGTTTATAAGGCAAAGTCAAGTCATTCATGTTTTTATAGACCTAACTCTATTGCATGAGGATTCACTTACTATCTTCATTTACTCTATTGATAATTATTTGCGCTCTTCATTTACTCTTATATTGATTGATGTTATAAACATAATTAAACTAATCACAAAAGACATAGGTTGATTAATGAAATATTAAATAGCCTACTTTACTTGGTGGTTATTCTCCTCCCTTGCCTTATTTCCAAAACATTGAGTGGTGAATCAAATCCTTTGAATCTAGTCTTCCAAGCTCAGTGAGCCTTATTTTTTAGTGGGTTGGACCATCTCTCTATGTTTAAGTCCCTTCTCTTTTGCCTAGGATCATGGCCTCTTCGTGGAAAGTGGTGATGTTGCCTCTTCCTTCCAAGGATTGTATCTTATTTCTTTCTTAGGATACTCTTGCGCCAACCATCTCTAACATATATTTACTGTTTTTATAAGGAAAACCATTTTCGAGAGAAACAAAAGTGTTATATTGGTTTCTTTTCACAATTTTTTTGACTTGCAACAAATTGTCAACACAAAAGCGTCAAAAGTGCAAAATCATTAAAAAAAAATTAATTAAAAATAACTAATTGTAACTTGGTCAACTAGAAACATGGAGCCAATTATGAAATGATGACTCAAGTTAAAATCCTAGTGGGCATACTCCTTGTAAAGTCCTATCCACATGTTTGCATTGCCTTTGAGATAATAATAGTTTACTTTTACTTTTCCATATATTAATGGATGAAATTTCAAATGTTTTACGACCCCTTAGCATGCTATTGAGACACTTGTAAGTAGCAGTCAAACATGTGAGGCTTACATTACACTCTTATGCACATATAAGTGGATCAAAGGATGAATCGGTTTCAAATACTAGTGAGCTTGCTTCCTCATTACATAGTGGATGGTTCAGTGTGGCTTTATTACAATCTAGTCACCAATATTTCTTTGACATACATATCAATGATGCTTAATCTTTAGGTGTTTGCTACTTAAATATGTCAAATGTTGTCATTTCATGAGACTTGAGGGTGTGCGCGAACACATACAGAACCCAAATGTTGATTGCCTAATGAAATGCATGTTTTTGCACATCTCTCTTGATATGTTGGATTTAACTTGATAGTTTGTCAATTTATAGTATTCATACAAATGAGCTTTGGCTCTTGTTCGAAGATAAATATTTTTTCTAAGGTTTTGATTTACAAACTTTGTCATCTTTCCTTCTGTCAAGTTTATAAACATATCATTTGTAAATCATCTTAGGCCCTCTTTAACCTTTATTGGACATATATTACCTTGGCATGCATTTTTACTTGCGAAACATTTTCTACACAAAGCATTGAACTCCAAATTTACGTCAAATTTTATCTCAACCTAATTTTTTCAAGCCTCTAAATCAAATGGTCATTGTTATAACATCATTATTAGAAATAGTTTAGTATAAATAAGTAGATATCGAACAATCAATGAAGCATTTCATTTCTTTAATTTATATGTAGTGTATACATATATAAAGGAGAGATGTGTTTTGTGTTTCCCATAAGAAACAACATATCATATTATGTTATAATCAAGGTACAACCTTGTTTTCACATATCTTAACTTGTCTTAATATTATACATTATCATCTAACTAAGTCTTTAACTCAATAGTGGTGATGCCATAGGACCTAAGTTTTACCATATAAACATCACTGTATAATTTCAATTCAACATTAATGACCCTTTTTGCCGCAAAATTCACCAGACCTAGTAGTGCAAGGCCCCACCAAGCATATTGAAACCTCAAGGAAATAAGAGATCAGATACCACCATCACCTTAGCAACCTTTCTCCATCTATTTAATGGTATTTAAGCAAAAGAAAGGCTTCTCTAAAGTGATCACCTAAAGAATATTCAATAAAAAGATTTCAAGGTGATGGATGGGGTGTAATGTTTAGGATAGGGTTCCAACAAATCCTAGAGGACTAAGTTGATATTTACCAAAGGGAAAGCACTATTAAGCCCTATATAATCCCATGTTAACCCTAAAATCCCTTATTAATCCTTTTATATTAAGTTATTATATTTCTATTTGTATGTTGTTATCTAGGCTAGAACCCCCTTATGGTCCCATTGTATTATAATTGTACCCTTTGTCTCATAATGGAGACATTGTCTTAGGATCATAAAATATTGTCTTGAAAATTATATTCATTGTGAAAGGAGGTTTCTACTTGAAGAGTTCTATAACTATTGGTTACTCATCATTTCGAAGCACAAGGTTCATAACATTTGGTATTAGAGCTCATGATCCTAGGGTTTTGTTGCTTCAAATAGGTCATCGTGGAATTTTCACTATAACATTTTTTTTGGAAGGTTTCAAATGGTGAAAATTTGAGAAAATTGAGGAGAAATATCAGGTAACATCCAATTCAAATTTCAAATATTGCTTCACTATATTTTCAAATATATGTTCTAAGGTTGTTAGGGTTCCTAAATTCTCCTGAAATGAGTCTCAAGAAAGTCAGTTCAAATTTTTTTCTATAACATTTTTCCAGGAGGTTTCAAACTGTGAAACTTGGATCATGTTAAGGATATATCCCGGTGAACATATAGTTCAAATTCTAGATCTTTTTTTGCTATAATTTCGTATATATGTTCTAACGAATTTAAGGTTCTTGAATACTCCTGAAATTAGTTTCAAACAAGCCAGTTTGTCATTTTCCCAATATTTTTTTCTAAGAGGTTTCAAAAAGTGAAACTTGGAATATATTAAGTATAAATCACATAGAACATCTAGTTCAAATTTTAAAGTTTGGCTCACTATATTTTCAAATTTATACCCCGTGAAAATTAGGGTATGTGAACAACCCTAAAATAAATTTCAAATAGGTCAGCTTAGTATTTTTTCTATATATTTTTTTCTAGGACTTTTCATATTTTGAAATATTTAGGGTTTTAGGAGGTATATAGAAGTACCTTAGGTATAAATTTAATAATTATAGTTGGTGATTGGACACATAACACACTATACAAGTTTTCTATGGGAAGAGGCAAAATTCAACAAGTTTTGGGAAAGTTTCCATAACTTTCACTTGGCACATCAAATTCAAGTCATGCCCATGGAATTGTAGAAAATAAATATTAGTATTACAGACCAAACTTTCAAATCCACAAGGACTCAAATCTCAAGGATATATCAAGAAAAAAAATTCAACCATTCAAATATTCTCCAAATTAATGTGTTAAAGGTACATAACTTAAAAAGTGACCTAATTTGTGATCGAAAGATCCCAATTTATTTTTTTGGTGAATGAAATTTGTGATAAATAGGAATACTATTATTATTATCCAACAAGCCTCCAAAGAAATCTACTAAACCAATCAAACCAACTAAAGGCTCATCCTTAACTCACGTGGAAAGTGAAGACATAGAATTTAGATTATCTCAATTAAAGAAGAAAGTTAATGAAATAGGTGGTAGTATGTTGAAAAAGGTGGATTTATATGTTCTCAAGAAAATCTTAAAAGAGAAATGGGAAAAGAATGAAAATAAGGAAGGAATATAAAAGAAGATAATTAAAATAAGAAATAAATATAAAAGAAAATGAGTGAAAACAAGATATACAAAAGAAATAAAAAAAATTATAAAAAACATTTCATCATAAGATATCCTTAAAAGGTATGTGGAGATTCAGGGAAATCATGACCATAAAGAGAAGCACTATTTTGATAATCAATCTCATATGGGGTGTATGCTATCACAATTGGAAAGCATAAATATTGAATTGCATAACCATAATCATGAATTTTCAATCCAATATCCACATCATCATGCTTCAAGTCTATACCAAGGAAGTACTACATTTCAAAGATTGATATGATGAAGTTTGATAGCGATGATCCTATAACATGGATATTAAAATGGACCAATACTTTGATATACATCAAGTGGAATCCTCACAAATGGTAAATATTGCATCCATATTTTTGGAATAAGACCAACATGTATAGTATTAATGGCTATGTGAAAAAAGTTTTTTTTTTTAATAATATCGTGGTCCATTTTTATAAAGGAATTGATAACACGTTATGAGTTTTCAATTTTTGTAACTATGGTAGGTCTTCATATGGTATATTTTTCACCATTTAGTATAAACATGTTCTTTATGCTCAAAAGAAAATTATATTGTTTGTATTTATCAAATAAAATTAGAAAGCCTGTTCTTCAAGATGTTCCAAAAGAAAATCTGATTTTGTATTAAATGTCATGGCTCCAAAAGATAACCAAGTTAGCCCCTCCTGTTCAAGTTGACTTGACCCCTTGGAGGCACCCATTAGACCCTCTTAGATGTCTATAAATATACATTCATTCCTCCTCCTTGTGACATAATTTGATACACACTTAAGATGAAGTACATCTGCTTTCAAGCGAAGGAAAGTGGCTACAATTGAACAAAAGTTGACCGAGTCAAAGAAGGAGAGAAAGGAGATTTCACATGTGGAAGAATTCTATGCTACAGATCGCACATGTGGAAGGAATATGTCAAGTTTTTCAGTAATGAATTTTTTGTGATCTGGGCAAATTACTGTGGAGAGAGAAGGTTGTATTTCGGCCTCCTATTACCGACCTTGTTTCAGATCTTTGACAGATTTTTGTAGAGGGTTGACTTGGAATCTTGGTGGCTTGCTAGTCTTGTCATCTTTCTGGTTATTTTGTCTATGAATTTGATATCTCTCTTGTTGAATTTATTTTATGAGAAAAGGATTGCTGGGTTTCCCCATGTGGGTTTTCCATAGGGTAAACTCTTGTGTTATTGTGCAACCATCTCTTTATGTTCCTTAATATGGTAATTTTTTTTTTTGTGGAGATACTTTGTGTAATATTTTTATGGTTAAAAAGATCATAAAAAATATTCAACTAATGAAAATCATAAGAAGTAGTTATCAGAATAGAGGATTCCCTAAAAATCAACATGGTATCAGAGCATTGGTGAAAGAACGTCCTTGAAGAAGAAGTTATTCTTGTATTTAGCCCTATAAGCCCTAGTTAAAGATCTATTCTCAGAAGGAGATCTAAGTAGTCTGAGATGATTAATCAAAAGGCCAAAAAATATATCTTCAAACATTTACCCAAATATGTCTGCATTACGAGGATAAATCACCATTGTATTAAGAGGAATTTCTTTGTTACATGGAGGCAAAAAAATAAATTCCTCCGGCCTCAGGAACAAATATCAAATAGGTTGAGGTTATATCTTTGTAATGATACCTATGAAAAAGTCTCAATAGCTATGTTAGGAAATGAACGAATTCCTATGAAAAAATTGTGTTTTTCTCAAGAGATCATCGAAACCTTACTTGAAGGAGAAAACTATGTCCTACGCAAGGAAGATAATACCCTAGAAGGAGATCAAACAAACCTTATATTAGATCCATTGTGGAAGGACGAAAGGTCTTAGATGGTTCACTAAAGTTATGTGGTAGGATTGAAACTCATAAGGAATCTGAATTTTGTTTCTTATTATTAAAGTATACTGACATTTGTTTACACATTGGAAAAGGCACTAAAACAATTTGATCTTAGAAAGGAGTTTCTCTCAAATACTTGAAGTAGCATATTTGACATTGCACTCCCAGCTTATGCAAATCATAATACAATGTAAAATGTTCGAGAGCTTAAGTATGAAGGTTAATGTGAGATACATTATATGAATATATTGAGGATAGTTATGCACACATCTATTGATGATTGGTATGGTGTATTGAAGTATGATATGAGTTGTATATAAAGTGTTGAAGATGAAAAGTTTAGATGTTGAGGTTACAAAGATTGCAAAGCATTAACAAATTTTCTTGCCATGAACTTTGTCATTTCACATTAAGGGAAGAAGATTCACTGTCACTAAGTATGCTTTTTAGAAAGCCTGTTTACAATATAAAAGAGGTAAATCTCCTCTTTAGGATTCAAGTCTAAAGTCATCTCAAGGAAGATGCATAATTTGCAGAACTTAATGTGCTTAGGCCACTTGGTGAAAGGCTCAAATTCAATAAATGAATTGGTAATGTTGAAGAACTAATCAAGTATGATTGGACAATAGGTATTGATGTTGAATTTAATGCTCAACCCTAAATCTATGAATTTGTTGCAACAATAAGCCTAAAGAAACCAAGTTGTTTTTTAATATCCAAGGATAATCATTAGTCAAGACCTACTTAATTAGTTAACGAAAATGATAAATTTCATCAAATGTAAAGGGATGATCAATTCCATGGTTTTGGAATTTGGATATCTAGGATTTGTAAACCCTAGCAAGCAAAAAGGAATTGGACAAGAAATCCCTAGGGTTTATGCACAAACCCCTAGGATTGGATGTTTTTGTTGTAAGAAGAAACCATAACCCTAGTAAGGAGTGAATGACATCATGATTAGTACAAAGATGACAAATTTGCAGATGGATACAAGAAGTGATCCAGATCTCTTAAGCTACCGTAATTATCCAATACCTTTTACTTCTGTGATGTTATCCGAATTGCATTCAAAAGAGCATGAAAATCCACATGTGCATGCTATAAAGAAGATGAAACATAATGAATACCATCAAATCAAGAACACAAAACACATTGATAATGGAGTTCACGCAGTGTGGGTTACGTCTTTGGGCCTGATGTCGAGAGTGTGGAGGTTGCTTCACTAATGTTGCAATATGATGATGATGTACATAGTATGTGTTTTTTTCATTACAAGGATGATACCCTCAACTAGAGTGGCATGTCTCTCCACAAGACATTATCCCTACACGAACTCTCACTCAAATGGATTCTCCTCCAACATGACAAGCTAATATAATCTCACATAATGTGGCAAACAAGCATCCCTCAACATGATGATAAACATGGATCTCAATAATACAAACATCATCTTAGAAAAACAGAAGAAAAGCATGACATAATTGCATCATATACCTCCACTCCCGGTGATTGCCGAAAAATCCAAAGCTCATCTGCTCAAATGGACTACACCATTGAATTCCTGGATGTGTGGTAAAATCGACCATAAAGTTGTCCAATTCTGACACCGTCAAATTTTGGACCCTCGAGAATCTTGAAGATTCCCCTAAATATTCCTTCCTGAAGATGCTCAGAAAATATTCTCATCGGATGAAGATTCTGAGAACACTGTCGTGCTCCTTGCGAAATTATATGAAAAATGACTATAAAGTCAGCATTATTTTGACATTGGCAAAAATCAGCCTCCAAGGGAATATTTTAGATTCCCAAGATTCTTCGAATATTTTGTATTGTTGGGAACCTACATTTCTTCTGATCAGATGGAGATTCTGACTACACCATTGCACTCCTTATGAAATTCTAAGAAAAATGACTATAAACTTGATAACATTCTATCAGTATAAAAATTTACCTCCCAAGGAATCTTTTCGACATCAATTGATTCTCCTGCATCAAGGTTCCACATCTCTGACTAGAGAATGGTTCCACCTTCATGTTTCTGCTCTTCTCCGTTGGTCTCTTAGCTCTCCTTCCCCTCAAATGAAAGGTCAAGTTTAAATATTATATCTCGGGCGCACATATCAATAAGCGCCTTTGGTGCATTGGCTAAAGCGGAGGTGCCAAGGCATGGATGTCGGGGGTTCCAACCCCTCTGACCATGTTTAAAAATGGGCGCGGTTGTTTAATTTTTGAATTTCATTGGAATATGATATAACTCAGCCATTTTTTGTATAGTTTTGAGGCCACCTGGTGGGGGTCGACCACGTGGACTAGGTGGGTTCGAGCCCCGCTGGCCTCGGTCTTCAACCTTTGCACATTGCATATATGTGGTGGGTGGGTCTGCACCACACACCCCCAACCTAACTTTTTCCATTAACCTATAGTTATTTTCCATATTTTAGAGATATGTGGAGCAAGGGTGGTAGGGGTGACCGCCCGCCCCCCATATATATATATATATATATATATATTGTTTTAATATATAGAGTAGTTGTGTCCTTTGGCCGAAATTAGGTGTCATTAGACAAATTAGGCATTCAAAAAATTCACCCACTTTTGGGAGCCAAGTTCCATGCCCCATACTTGGTCAATTTGTAGGATCCTTAAACCTGGCCGACTTGTCCACTTTGACCACAACTTTGACCAACCCTATCTTCTTCATACGAACTCGGATTGGAGTGTCATTTGCACCATTGGAATCAAGGCGATGAGCACTTTGAGCTGGTTCTGATTTTTCTGCCATATGACCACTCTAGTTTCAATTTATTATAATCTCTCTTTGACCTTTGAGCATCTGTAGGGCCACCTGGATCAAGAAGACTAAATATCAAGAGGGATTTGAATCTTCTCTCAAAGGATATGTATTATATATCTATGTTGTTTGATTATTTCTATTGTTGTTATTTTATGATTAGTTAGTCTCTTGTCTTTATGTCCTATGCTTGGTTTTAATTGTTCTTCCATGGCCTCCCAATGAGGCTTATAGGTACATAATGAGATGGAAGAAGTGGAAGAACAAAGAAAAGCGTGTGAGGATTTTTCTTGAATCATGAGTTGAGTTAATAAATATTATACTAGATGAAATATGAGCCCACAGGGAGCCACGAGATCAACAAGTTTGAGGCATGCATGAAACAAATGGTAGTATAGTCAAATACAAATAAAGAATAGAATAGAAAGTTCTTTCAGTATGAGGTGTTGGAAAATTCAAAGTGGCAACTATTAATTCCAATTTTTCTTAACCTTAATATTTTCTTGTGAACTTAGTTAGTCTTCTTGTATTCTTTATTTAGATATTTTCATTAAACAAATATCAAGAACATAAACAATAACAATAGAGGACATAGAAATTATGCTCTTAGCTAAGGAAAACCCCTCCAAGCGGAAAACCCAGAAAAATATTCTCTTCTTATAGAATATTCTTCAAATGAGACAACAAAGATGCAAACCTTAGACCAAGTCCTTCTCCAAGTACCAAGTCATCCCTTACAACAAGTCCTTGCTTGATTTAGCCCCAACTAGCTTCAAACTACAACTTCGATCTGCCAACTTCAATATTTCTTCTTAGACCTAAAACTTCGGCCTTGTAGTAGTTGTAGAAACCCTAATTCAACTTCCTCTTGATACCTTGAGAAAGACAACTCCTCTCAAGTTCAACGAGGTTAATATAGGGTATTATTCTTTCCAGCAACAAGAGACTATACTTCGTCCTACTACAACTTAGATCTACAATTTCAACCTCCTTCATTGCTGCAAAAACCCTAGACTTTTGCATGTGTGAGAGAGAGATAGCCCAAAAACAAAATTTATTCCTTCCTTTTTTTCTTCTAGACCTTCGCTCTCTTCTTCTTCTCCTTCCTAGCTACAAATCAAACTTTTCCTTAAGCTCAAACTTCTTGAGTGTGTGGATTGCAAATGAGGTCGAACTACTCCTTTATATAGCTTTTCCAAGGGGTTGAATTTCCTTATTTAGGCTGACTTGAAGCTGCCAGGGATGACTTGTACTTTTGGAGTTTCAAGGACTTTCTAGACTAAAAAATAATTCTTTTTCCAATTATATTTTGCCTGGAAGGGTCTTATAAACATGATGTTGACTCCTTTGACTCATGACAATAAATGCTAAGACCTAACAAATCCTAGAAGCACGAAGAACATGATTTTACCTAGAAGACCATCAATAAAGAGCATGAAACCCATCCTTTAAAATAATAACTTATTCTTTTATTATTTTGTTTTTTCCATAGGATACATATTGAAATGAGTACAATAACAATTATGAATATTGAAACTAGTTACATTTTCCACACTCCCTCTTAACTAGGGAGATATTCATATTTGTACAACTAATAAAAAATAATTCTCAAATTGAAGAGTTATCTTAAGAAGAATCAGATTGATAAGCCATACTGTAAGCATCATCATTATGACCAGGACTGTCTCTGAGGCCTAACTAGACAAGATCTTATTTCATTCAAGAGCATTATGCTGGGAGGATTTTATGTGTGATACCTCACTACCTCTATAAGACACATACCCCATCCAGATGTTCAAAAGGTATGTCCTTTTAGGACTATTCTTGTCTTGGATCTCCATTCCCAAGTCCTCAAAGAATATTAGTTCTCTTCAACCACTCTTATCTTGGATACCTGTCCCATCCTCAAAGAGTTCCAATCCATTTCCTTTCTTGGATTTTTATATCCTTAAGGAAATCATATATGATTATACAATCCTAAACCATTCTATATTCATCACCTGAAGATGAGAATTCACATGTTATGTTCAACATGACTCCCTCTCAACTAGAGAGGATAACCCTATTCCCTCTTGTCCAGGGAATATATCCTTGCTCATATTTAAGGAGAATCATTTTCTCCCTCTCCAATCTCAAGGAGATTCCAACTTCTTATATAATTGGGAAGTCCACACCACAAGCCATATAGCTTTCCTTAATGAGAGTATCAACTACTTGATATTCATAGCTACATGGTTCCCTGTCTTCTTCACATCTCTGGTATCAAGCTTTCTTCCTTTTTGAGGTATCATGGAGCCATCCTTATTCTTAAATCTTGTGACAAGATCCAAGTCTTTATTATCACTTACATATTTGTTGAAAAATGTAACTAGGTTCGGTCTTCATAAAATGTATTTGTCAAAAGAACTTTTACTATTGTTACAATGACTTATTAAAGCATGGGTTGCATGCTTGGGTCATCATTTTATTAGTCAAAGTCCCCATTGAGGACTCCTAGGATTAATAAAGAGTCAATAGAGTCATTGTATATTTTATGAGACCCTTCTTGGGATTTTAAACGATGTAAAAAGAATTGTTTTTGAGTCAAAGATAAATTATGTAACCTCCACACCAAGTCGGCCACACGAATATCAAGTCAGTCTCAAGGAAGGTAATTTGACCTCATTGGAAGGTTGTATATAAAAGGAATTTCGGCTTCATTTGAGAATCTCACTCTCTCAAGCATAGTTTGATCTTTGGAAGTTGGAAGTTAGAAGCTTGGAAGAAGTGTGAAGTTGAAGGAAGGGTCCAAAAGGAGTGTGAGTTTGGTCTAGGTGAAGGAGAAGAAGAAAATCAAAATTTTGGTGCCTCTCTCTTTCTCTCTCATGTGGGCTGGTTTAGGATATCAAAGTCTCCTAGTCGAGGTTGAAGTTGCTGTTGATGTTGGAAGCTGCCAAGTCGAAGTTCTAGGGTTAAAGTGTTATTGCTGCTAGGTCAAAGGTTGGATCAAAGAAGGAGAGGATGGATTGGTGTGGAGGATGTCTTTATCTAGGTAGAAGAGTCTCAAGGAAAAATATTGAAGGAAGAGAATTTTTACTGGGTTTTCCCCTAGATAGGGGTTTTACCCTGGCAGAGTGCCTACATCTTGTGTCTTGTGTTTTTGTGATCTTCGTGAACACATAATTTGGTAATTTCTTGATGAAAGATAATATAAGAAGTAGTTAAAAGAAGCCAACATAATTCACAAGTAATTATCAAGAAAGAGAAATCTAACCCTAACCCTACTAACATTGATTTCTCAACATGGTATCAAAGCTAAGGTCAAAGAAGATACGGGATCACCTTGTTGGATTAGAGCAAATGATTTATCCCTCTATGATAAATATGGGATTCACTTCTACAAGAAGATGTATCAAGAATATTGCCTACTACTTATTCAACAAGGTCATAAGTCAAGGGTTCTTATCTACATTTACAAGATCCCTCAATGATGATAATGCATGGATCATTGACAGTGGAGCATCAAGACATATGACAGGGGAAAGTAAGCAACTACAAACTCTATCAAAGGAACCATCCTCTCATGCTATGGTATTGGGAGACAACAAATTCTATGTTGTTAGAGGCCTAGGGTCAACATATTTTAAGCTAGAGAATGGAGCAAAACTACATCTCAACAACATACTATATGTTCTAGGTTTGAAAAAGAATTTTCTTTCAATTTCTTTCTTAGAAGATAAAGAGGATAGAGTTTCTTTTGTTGATGGAAAGGTCTTGGTCTGAGGAAAAGATTATAGTATTGATAAAGCTAGGGTCTTTGGAGCCCGTGAAGGAAGTTTGTATAGATTCATTACATCACCTCCGCAAGCCCTAGTTCACATGGAAATATCTCCTATTGAGCTATGACATAGAAGATATGGTCATATTCACTACAAAGTCATTCCTACCCTTAAACATCTAGTTAATGGGATCCCTGATATCAAATAATATCATGAAGGAGTTTACAAGGGATGCTCTTTGGGAAAACATACAAGAAAACCATTTTCAAATAGTGAAACACGGTCTAAAGAAGTATTAGACCTCATACATTCTGATGTGTGTGTCTGAAAAATCATCTGGATGTCCTCTTTAATATGTAATATTTATCAATGATCACTCTAGAAATACATGGATCAATATTCTCAACAAAAAGGATGAAGTATTTGAGAAATTCAAGGAGTTTAGATGTGAAGTGGAAACCCTAACTGAAAGAAAGATAAAAAAAAATGAGATTTGACAATGTTGAGGAATACACTTCTAAATAATTAATTTCACATTGTAAAGAAGAAGGAATTAAGAGGGAGCTTATTATTCCCTACTATCCCGAAAAAAATGGAGTGGTTGAAAGAAAGAATAGGATAATTGATGAAGGTGTACAAACAATGCTACTTGATCAAGATTTGCCAAAGTTTCTATGGGGAGAAGTAGCAATGACAACCGTATATATTAAAAATAGATGTCCTCATAGAATTCTCAATAATATGACACTCGAGGAAGAATTAACAGGAAAGAAGCCAAGTGTGGACCATCTTTGAGTCTTTGGGAGTCCTTCATATATCCATGTTCCAAAGGACAAGCGAAAGAAGTTGGATTCTACAAGAATTAAAGGGATCTTCGTTGGCTATATTCTCTCCTCAAAGGCATATAGAATCTACATCAAGGAAGGGAGACACATTTAAGTAAGTAGGGATGTTATATTTGATGAGAATCAAGCCTACAAAAGTTCAAAGGGTATTCCTATTGATTCTAATGATGAAGATCTACCCATATTTGAAGAAGAAGAAGTACAACCCGACAACCCTTCTGCAATTCAAGAGGAAGAAGAAGGACTGAGTGAGCCTATTCAAGTTGTGGTCATATCAAGCACAAGGAAGAGGCCAAATTGGTTAAAACCCACTCTTGAAGATGTTCAAGGGCATGAAGCTGCAAAAGGAACATTCCAGGAAAGGAAAAGGTCAAAGAGATATTATGGATATGTTACATATATGATAATACTAATTGAAGCAGAACCATCTACATTTGAAGAAGATGCTCATCAAGAAGTATGGAAGAAATCTATGCGAGAAGAATATCAATCCATCATGAATAATTGGGTTTTGGAAATTATTCCTAGACCTAGTGACAAATGGTTGTCACCTCAAAATGGATCTATAAGATCAAACATGTTGTTGGTGGAAGCATAGACAAACACAAGGCCAGATTTTTTGCAATGGGTTTCTCTCAAAAGGAAGGCATAGATTATGAAGAAACCTTCGCACCTACTGCAAGGTACACTACCATTAGATATTTGGTTTCGTTGGCTACTACAATGGGATGGAATATCCATCAAATGGATGTAAAGAAAACATTTCTGAATGGGACCATCGATGAGGAAGTATACATTGAGCAACTCGAAGGCTTTGAAGAAAATAGTAGGGAAACTCATGTATGTAGACTCAAGAAGCCCTGTATGGTTTGAAGTAAGCTCCTAGGGCATGGTATCCAAGAATGGATGCATACCTTCTGAGAATTGGGTTCATAAAGAGTTTAGCTGATCCTAATCTCTACATCAAGGTTGTGAATAATGAGCCAGTCATTATTCTATTGTATGTGTATGATATATTCATCAAAGGTGTGGATAGAAGAATACAAGAATGTAAGAAGATGTTATCAACTGAATTTGAGATGAAGGATCTAGAACTGATGCACTATTACCTAAGTCTGGAAGTATGGAAAAATCTTGGGGAGATATATTTGGGGAAAGGAAAGTACATCATCAAGTTGTTGCAAAAATTTGGGATGATGGATTCAAATCCCATGACTACTCCTATGATCACCAATCTCAAGAAGTTGAGGACCTCCGACTCAAGTCTCGTGGATCCTACATCCTATCGTTAGTTGGTAGGTTATATGATGTATCTGGTAAATACTAGGCCAGATATATGTTTTTCTATGAACATCCTCAGTCAGTTTCAGATGGAGCCTCGTCATGATCACTGAATAGCTACCAAGAATATATTAAGATATCTTCATGGAACAATACATCACTGCCTAAATTATAATAGCAAGGAAGTCAAATTGATTGGATTGAAAAATTCAAATTGGGGTGGAAGTGAGACTGATGAGTAGAAAGTAAGATCATATTTCTTTGAGTAGTGCTAAAGAAGAGTACATTAAGGGAGATTTTGAATGATTTGTTCGAGAAGCCTCTATATCCTACTGTTATTAATTGTGATAATCAAAGTTGTATCAAGATGTCTAGAGATCCCATGTTTCATGCTAGGACGAATCATATCAACAATAAGTTCCACTCTATTAGGAACTTGATGCAGGATGGGATTGTGAAGCTACAATATGTCTCGATAGACAATCAGGTAGTTGATATACTAATAAAGTCTCTTCCTAATAAGAAGTTTGAGTATCTTAGAAGCATGCTTGGTTTAGTTGATATTGCTGATTTGGTTGATGATGATAAAAGTTTGGAAGAGATCTGTTGAGGCCTTGTGTGTGAGAGACATTTCTTGGGAGGAAATATGGCTGGAACTATGTGTTGATGTCTAGTTCCTGAAGTAGGGAGGGTGGCATTAGTCATGGATATTTTACCTCAGATACGCACCTAGATCCCTGGGTTGATGGTTAGAAAGTAAGCTTGATGGTACCTAGAGAAGCTGAAAGCTTTATTCCATCTTAGTCCCACTTGGATAGATTTCCCCAGTTAGGAATCTAGTCCATGGAATTGTGGTGCCTAAATTGTTGAGAGACCTTGGATAGAGTTCCCTGGTCAGTAATTTAGTCCATGGAATTATGGTGCCTAAATTGTTGATATATATTAGATAGAGTTCCCTGGTTAGGAATCTAGTCCATGGAATTGCGGTGCCTAAACTCTTCATAGTTCATATAGTTTGACATCTTCCGTATGAATACCTCCCTAGTTAAGAGGGACTATTGAAAAATGTAACTAGGTTTGATCTTCATAAATTTTATTTTTCAAAATAATTTTTATTATTGTTACAATGACTTATTAAAGCATGGTTTTCATGCTTGGGTAATCAGTTTATTAGTCAAATTCGCCATTGGGGACTCCTAGGATTAATAAAGAGTCAATAGAGTCATTTTATATTTTATGAGACCCTTCTTGGGATTTCGAACGATGTAAAAAGAATTATTTTTTAGTCAAAAATAAATTATGTAACCTCCACACCAAGTCGGCCTCAAGGAAGGAAATTCGACCTCATTGGAAGGATATACAAGGCAGTTTGACTTCATTTGAACATCACACTCTCTCAGGCATAGTTCGATCTTTGGAAGTTGGAAGCTGGAAGATGGGAAGAAGTGCGAATTTGAAGGAAGGGTCCAAAAGGAGTACGAGTTTGGTCTGGGTGAAGCAAAAGAATAAAATCAAAATTTTGGTGCCTCTCTCTCTCTCTCTCTCTCTTGTGTGGGCTAGTTTAGGAGACCAAAGTCTCTTAGACTAGGTTGAAGCTTTTGTTGATACCGTAAGCTACCAAGTAGAAGTTCTAGGGGCAAAGTGCTATGGATGCTAGGTTGAAGCTTGGATCGAAGAAGGAGAGGCTGGATTGGTGTGGAGGAGGTCTTTGTCTAGGTAGAAGAGTCTCAATGAAAACTATTGAAGGAAGAGATTTTTTACTAGGTTTTCCCCTAGATAGGGGTTTTTCCCTGGAAGAGTACCTCAACATTTTGTGTCTTGCGTTTTTGTGATCTTCATGCACACATAATTTGGTAATTGCTTGATGAAAGATAATATAAAAAATAAGTAAAAGAAGGCGACATAATTCACAAGTAATTATCAAGAAAGAGAAATCTACACCCTACTAGCATTGATTTCTCAACAATCTTGATATCATAGATGAAGGAATTTTATTGAGCCTTTCCATACTTCAAGTTGATCATAGATTTTGCATGAAAGTGATCTCTCTTGTTGACCTTCAATTTATCTTCTCACACTGCTACCTTTCAATCCCAAGATGGGCACATCTCGACTTCACAATTGCCAACTATCCCATGTTGAGATTTCCTCAACATTCTTCATACATTTCCATTCATAGAATTGAACTTGCCTCAATTGTCATCATGTATTCCTACAACATTATTCCAAATAGGAAAATAATATGTTAACCAGATAACCAAAAATAATGAAAATAAAACTTACTTCATCATGATGACCTTCTTGTTTCATCAATGTCATGATAGTCCATCTCCATATGAATCTTCCTTCATGCATCAGAGTGCCCAAGAATCAAAGTTGATTATCAAGTAACATTTTTTTCTTCTGGAGATGTTAATCATCATTTTACATATTCTAGAGAAAGTATTAATCTATTATACATCCTTAAGTCCATCAAATACTTCCTTTTAAACATCATACAATCGTACTAAGCATGTTACATTATTCTATACACATGAATCTTGAACAAGAGTAACTTCCAATGTGTATCCTTATGCCTCTTATTCCATCATCTAGTTGTATGTCTCATAATGAGCCCACATCCTAACCCATTGTATTCATTCATCCATTTCACAATATTGTTTCCACATTACATGGAATGTATATTAACCTTATCATGGTGCTTTTCTGCAAGGAATTTCGAAAACGACAGTCCTTCTAGGATCATGATGATCCAATTTTGGCAAAATGACTGCCTCTAGCATAATGTTAGATAATACTTTGATGAAAAATATACAAAATGGTCTATCTATCTATCTAGATGATTTCTACATAGAAAATTAACCAAGTAAACTCTAAATATGTTAATATCATATGCTTATCTCTATGATGCTATACAATAATAATGCATTCTATTCTAAAGGAAAGATCAATCTTCATAAAGAACCTGACAGTCATGGTGCCTTATTAAATAGTAAATATCCCTTATTCTTTCTTTGACTTCTTCTCAGGTTCTCTCGTTTCTTTAGCTATGTGTGGCTCACCTTTTTCCTTTCTCTTGGTGTTCTATAAACTAGGAAACTCCCTCTTATAATGTCCAAAATCATTGAATTTAAAGCATTGAACCTTAGGCATTTATTTCTTCTTGGACTTTCTAATGTTTCTCTTCTTCAACTTCTTGACTCAAGCTAGAAAGGCTTTAGACTACTCATCTAATCCAATGTCATATTTTACCTCAATCCTTGATTATTCCAAAATGAATTTTGTCCTCAACTCATCAAAGGGAGTTGAATCTTTATTAGAGTAGATGATTGTTACAAAGATGCTCCATTTTGGTGGTGTTACACAGTATTTGGTCACACCTCCTGCACTTCCATGTGACATACCCCGAAGTGCCTGAAAAATGACTATTATGCAGTGTACTCATTCATATATGAAGTTCAGATCCTTCCTAAGACATTGATTGGAAAATTCCTTGAGCTTCCCCTGAAGGAAATAGCTCTAAAACTCTAATTTGCGAATAATCGCCCTTATGAGACTAAAAACAACGATGATCACCCGTTGCATCGTACTTGAACCATGATGGCATCACTTTGTTTACTTATATACCCACGATTATCGCAAAAAGGAAATTTTCCCAAAGAGGATGAAAATTTTCGTGATCTAGAAGCTTCTAGAGGGGTGAGCTAGAGGTTACTCGGTGTAGATGAGGTCGAGTTCTCCTAACTTGGCTTCTTGGTCTTATCCCTATGAGCTACCTCCTTGAGATGAGGGCCTAATCCTATCTTTGGAGAGATCCTAACTCCTTTTCCCAGCCTATATACTCATCCTCTTCCATTCCAAAATGGTTGGTCTATGCCTATTTGCACCCTTATGCTTAGATTGTGCCTATATGCTACTCATTTGGCTTGGAGAGCTTAGCTTGGAATTGGATATTCATTCAAGGAGAGACTATCAACATCAAGGCTTGGTTGTATGCTTCCCCTTATTTTCTATTAATATACAACTGCTGATTCATTTTCCATTGAAGTGTATGCTCATGTATCATCTATCTTAACATTCCTTGATCAATTAAGTAGGTTTCTTTTGAATATGCTGTTTTTATTTGCATGCCTTGTTGTGTGTTGATCTATTGTGCATGTGAATAAATGCTGTGAGCAGCAAAAACGAGCCCGTGACACAAGTGATTCAAGGTATTCAAAAAAGGAGATCGAGATAGCATCAGAACGAGGTAAGCCATCTTCTTTGTTTCTCTTTTCAATTGTAACCTAGGAAAGTGTCTGGTAGATTGTCACTTAGGTTTCTAGTCCCACACATTGGGCTATAGGGATCGTATCTATCTGCAGAGAGGATTTACCTAGACAAAAAAATGGCGACTCCGTTGGGGAAGCTATGATCCTTTCCATTCAATCCTTCATCCTATTTTTGTGTTGAGTTTTACCAACTATTCATTTTCAGGCTTGTTTGTTTGTCTGTAACCTTTTCACTTATTGGTGATTGCTTGAAGGTTCTTGGTTTTTTGTTGATTTTGAAGATTTTTTGTTTTTATCTCATCTTTCTCGACCATTGTGGTTTTCTCCCTGATAGTCGCGATGACATCGTGGATGTTTTAATTACAGTCACGATTATCACTGTTTTGCCCATGACAGGTGCGATGATCCCATAAGTTAAAGAAAATTAGGTTTTCTCTTGTTAATTTCAGTTTTTTTCCTTCTAGCGGTGGTTTGTCAGTGTGATTATAGTATCATTGTCTCAGTTGACATGCTTGTTTGACTGAAATTCCCTCTTGTTTTGGTTTGAGTGTATTTGGAGCTTGATTTGCTTTCTAGGGTTCCTAGAGTTTCTAGGTCACCCTTCATTCACTTGTTGATCTGTTCTTCAGGGATCAATTACCCCTATTCAGAGAGTCTTTTTGCATTTGGACATATTTTACAAGTTACTTTTGGTTCTTTAGTATAAAGTTGTTTTCATTAGTGTCAAATCAAGTAGATGTTTTGAAAGTCACTTTAGTTCCGTCGGCAAGCAATAGATTACAAAATTGTTTGTTTTTTGATTGAATCGAAAGGAAGCGCTTGTTGTTATTATTGTGTTTTAGAAAGTGAAAGTGTATATCGTTGAAGTATTTTCAAAACATTTCTTTCATTCAAATTGGAAAGTGAAAGAGATTTTCATGATTAGTGTATTGTTTGCATTTTTCTTTTTCTCTTTTGCACTAGTTTGCATTGATTGCATATTTAGTGAAAAGAAAAATATTTTCATCTCTATGGTATTGCATTTGTTAGTAGAATGAAAGATTAGATTTCATTTCTACTTATTGCATTAGAAAGATTGTATTGATGCTTTTGGATTGTTTGATGCATTGATTGGTTTTTTCTCTTCCTTTGTTAGAATAGCCTTCATCGAATGAAAAGTTTCATTTTCATCACTTAGTTGCATTCTAGGAACAGGTGACATCGTTGAGCCCTCAAAATTGAAACTTAATTCAAGATTAAACTTAAAATTTACCTCAACTAATCTAAGGATCATTTTGAACATTAACGCTCATACTTAGTGTTCTAGGTTAGAGACGTGTTCCGGCATCTATAAAACTCAACAACTATCATTCATAATACTCTTGCATTAGATAGTGCTAGCACAGACTTGTGCTCCCCATACCGTCGAGTATATAAAGGGAGACCCTCATAGGTTGCAAACCTTTATCCATAGGAAGCCGATTCCGTTGTCCTGTAAACATGATACACCGAACACAACATTCGGGGAGATTGCCTACACATATGTCAAGTTCTTAGTAAATTTATTTGCTAAGGTGTATATTGCAATTCACAGTTACCTGGTAATCCTTTTTGCCTAGAGTTACTTGAGTAGTCATTTTTATCTTTTCTGACTCCTTAAATTTGAAAATATCATCGAACACTTGTCCTTTCAAGCTCGCTAAACCAATGAAAGCAAATAGAGTCACCTTTTCTTCCCTTTCTCGACTCTTAAAACATGGAAGGAAAAGTTTTTGTTTCAAATTCTAAAATAAACTTCCAAGGATACCATGTAAAACCCTTGCAGTTTCTTCTTGGCCTAATCTTGAGTAAATATTTGTAAATTTTATTTTTAATCGGCCCTCAACAAATCTCCTCTCCTTTTCTACTCTTGAGAGAAAGTCATCATACTTGAACCATTGAGTTCACCCCAAAGTTCCCCTTCATTATTTGATATGGAAGGGTCTTCACAAGGAGTTCACCTAGAAATTCCTCGGTCACTTGAAGCTCAAGGTTTTAAACTTGGGATTGTCCCAAGCATTCAACCCCTTTCTTCTTTTCCACCACCTTCGAATTCCTTGTCACCTCAAGAATTTGATCCAAAAACCCCTAAGAGTCCATAGAGGTTTGGCTTATATCTGCCAAATCCATTATTTGATCATGTTGTGATATCTCCTCGGCGTCCTTACAGTCCTTACGATCGGCCTGGTGTTCCTTTGGATTTATCTTCTCGTATATCTTAGATTCCTCCTCGCCAATTGTTTCCACCCATGGATTCAGAAGGTGAGATCCCGACCTCTTCTCCGGGTCACTCGGAAGTTTCCACTACTCATACTCCTCATGTCGATGATGAACAAGGGTATGAATTTCCTCCAGAAGGATTCCTTTTTACAGGAAGAGTCCCATCTCACACACTTCCTGAAACTAGTGAGCCTATGTTTCCACTTGGTTATATAACTCTAGCCCAGTTGGTTTTAGGAACTCTTAGTGCTTCATCTCAATATCAAAATCCCATTTGGTCTTCAAATGCCATGCCTACTTCTGGTCTATCCATTCCAAACGTGACCTCTTAAACTTATGTACAAGATGATGTTACATTAGTTCCTATTCAAGCTATCATCCCATTGCAACCTGTGTTGTGATTTCAACTGTCGATTTCGGAACAATCGACTGTTTCAGGTAAGGTTTCAGTCAGTTCTTCCACCCCCCGATCAAGTGGACAGAATGTGCCACCGCTTGGGGGGGTAATCTGAATGTTCCTCTTGTCTCAGGTGAAACCCATGTGAGTGGGTTACAATCTCACATGGTTGGAGTAAATCAACCTTATTATAGTGGTATTCCTAACCCTATTGGTCCATCTGGGACGGGTAATATTCAATATCAACAACCCTATATGGCTCATATTCCACTCCAACAGGCTTATGTCCCATATGGTTCACAAGCCTTGATCAATCCATCTTACGCTCCACAAGGAGGTGCTTATGTCCAACCTGGTCAATCCACTATTCTTGGTGGATATGGTCATATTCAATTCGGAAATTACCAATAGGAACTATCCAACAACCCTTGCAGCAGCAATGGCAACCATTACAAAAGCAAGGGAAACCTTTGCAACATCAAGGGAAACCTTTGTAGGAGTATTAGCATCCTTTGCAATAACCAACTCAGTTTGTTCAGTAGCCTACTCAACCTTTGTATCCGCAAGGTCAACCTTTACAACAATGAAGTCAGCCTTTGCAACAGCAAGGTCAACCTCTGTAGCAAGCTCAATATGTATATCAACAAGGTTAGCCCTTGCAAGCACAAGGTCAACCCCTGCAGCAGCAGGGCCAATCTCTTCAGGTCCAGGGTCAACAGGTCCAACAACCTTACAATCCGTATGCCGTGTATAATACTTATCAATGACCTATGGTAGGTTAATATCAAACCTACCCTAGACAAAATCCACCTTATGGTCAAGGTACACCTTAGTGGGGGAAAAATCAAATCCTGTATGGCATAAATCCTCCACTATGGGGGCACAACCCTTACTAGTAAGGTTGGAACCCGTAGTTTGGGCCTCCTCAAAGGACCTACATGCCATTCAATCTGCAATTTTCTTTTTTGGCTACGTTGGAATTGCCTGATGTCTTGAGGCTCAAAAATGATCCTATTCTTCATTCGCCTTACTGGCCTCCGGTTCCAACTAAAATTCTAAGATATTGATGAGCCCCAATTTTTGGTACAATTTGGGCTCATTTGGCCTACTTGCTTTGCTCAAACCATTCATCTTTTATTGCTTATGCATTCATTTCTTGGTTTATTCGTGTTGTTTGTAGGAAGAAGGGTAGGCATTCTATCTACGTGACTAATACATGATGATTTCAGGTTTTTGGCATTAAAAGGGAGCAAAGACCACGAAAAAGGAGACAAGGAGACAATAAGGTGGCACTGCTGGTTTTTAGGAGAGGATGTCCACAGTCTTGGGGACCTTCCTCATGATTCCCACCATAGCTCCGAGCTCCAACCAATCTACCCACCGAGCTTAGAGGCAGCCAACCGTTCTACAGGAACAACAGTTACAACTGTTCTACAGGATCAGCAGTTTAACCTTCAGTTGGACAGCCGAGCTCCACAAATCAAGGAAACCTGTTGGATTATCATTTTGCATAAATACTGAGGCCATAGCCTTTGATAGGATATTTTTGAACTTTTGCATTACTATTGTAATTTCGAAGTACGAGCTACAGCTCGGTGTTGGTTCTTTTTGTAAGCCAGTTTTGGCATGACATCAGATTTTTGGTTATGAATAAAGGCAGGCAGATTTTGATCTCATTTTGAGTTTCCAAGGGAGCTATAGCTCTCAGGTTAGGGCCCAACCTGAGAGCAATATACCTCCTCTGTGTTGTAATGTTATTTGCCTTTCGTTCCAGCACTTCGTTTCTTTACTTTGACATGCAATTCGAATTTACAGTCTGCTGATTTAGTTTTTATGAGATTGAATAGGATTAGTTTATGGTGAATTTGCTTCCAGTTGCTTAGGTTAGAAGAGGATAGTTATAATTCATTGGAGCTCCAGAAAAAGGTTGAAAGGACCTCACTGCCATCTCTGTTAGGGATTGGGGTGTAGTCTGAACCAACCACCAAAACCAAACGCAGTTCTTTTCACGTCCATGCAAGCTGCAACAGTTACTTTAGTCGTAGATCCATCCATGCACTTTGGTCTTGATCATTACCTCTTCATTCCACTTCCATGCACGAGTTTCTTTCACAAATTGCACTGCTGTTCATTGGTTCAAAATAGCACAGTTAACATAGGTTAAAGAGTTCTCGTTTTTGGTGACATTCATAGACAATTTGTTTCATCTACACTGCTCCACACCATTCCATTACCTTCCTCTTCTTGTCAACCACACCTAAAGCCACTCAAACGACCTTTGTTCAGCTTGTTTACCTTCCAGCTCTTCCATTACTCACGTAGCTCCATTTACTTAACCTTTCGTTGATCCCATCCTTCCAGCCATCAACCCACTGCATGCACTCTTTCTCCATCTGACTTCTCTGCTCCTGAGCCATCACCAGTTCCATATCCATCTCACCTATCCTCCCATACCACTCCATCACTTCACCATCTCCCAAAACTCCCACGGTCGAACATCCTGTAGAATTTCACAGACTTCCTGTAGAACCCCTGAGTTTCCTGTAGGATCCCCTGCAGACTTCCTGTAGAAGCCTGCAAACTCGGTTGCTGAGCATCCGAACGTGGTAGACTTCTGTGGACTGATGCTAGAGATCCTCTAGGGCCTCTCCTAGCCCCCTGACCTTGCCCATGCTTTCCTTCCATTCGAACCGCTCCTGCACAGTCAAACCCTAATCAAAAGCATCATCACAATAAATCCAACCACTTAATGAAAAAAATACAAAAACATGTCTTTTCAGATGCAAGTAGCTTAGATGCATGTATTTCAGCTCACTGCAAGTAATGGCATCATTGGTAGAAGTTTCATTCACAGTTTTGCATTGTAAGGGCCTAGCTAGTCAAATTAGGGTTTACTAGGGTTTTCATGCTTTGTTGGCTTTCAGTTTCTTTCTGCAAGTAGATTAGCCTCCTTTGAGTTAGCTTTCATCCATCACTCATAAAGCTTCTTCTGTGAGCATATAGAAGTTGGCTTGAGCCCTAGCGGACTTGTGCCAGCTGACCAAGTGACAGCTGCGACAAGAGCTAGTACTTGTGCATACAGCACCGTCGCTTCCAAGTTTGTACAAACTACCGGGTTGATAAAATTAGAGATAGGAAGCTCCAGGAGTTGTAGCATTATTGCTACAATACTGGAGCCCACCAGATATTTCCCTAAATTTGAAGGAAAGTCTAAAGAGGACCCACAAGCACATGTGATGACATATCACTATGGTGCTCTTCAAATTCATATGTTGATGATTCTATCTGTCTCCACCTCTTTCAGAGAACCTTAACAGGTGTTGCCACAAAATGGTATATCGAGTTGCCTCAAGCTACCTATGCTAACTTTAACTCTTTAGCTATGGCCTTCCTCACCCACTTCCAATTGCCGGTTCGATATGAAACTGGCACTCATTTTCTCACATCCCTGAAGCAAGATACTGCGACCCACATTTCTAATCATATCCATGAATGGAGACGTCAATGTCGCCTCATCAAATTTGAGATTCCTAATGAGTTGTTAACTGAATGGTTCATGAAATCATTCGTAAACAAAATTGCTGTAGATATAGCAATGGGTGGATGTGTTACCGAGGACCAAGCTATTTCCCATGCTCAGTATCTAGACTTAGTCTATTCCCAATCTGGCACATTATATGAGATGTTGCCTGATGCTCCAAGACCATCTTCAGATCTGGCAGCCTCAAAGTCTCTCGATGTACCACTTGTTGATGGTATAATTGGTTCAGTGTCTCAAAATTCCACTAAGGCTTCTTCGAAGCAAAAATATGTTTCAGACACTGGTTCCAAAAATCCTTCAAAAAATTTATCAAATCCTAGTAAAACCTTTGAGGTACATGTTGTTCAGTCTACCACAGTAGATAAGACCTCAAAATGTAAGAAGAAGGGTAAATATGAAACTAAAAATGATACCTGAAATAGGATCCACCCAAATCATCCGTTGATGGTTCTTCCTAGCGCAAGCCGAAATTTCCTTGCCTCATATGTGAGGAAGACCATTATACCAAGGATTGTCCCCACCATGTTGAAGTTAACCATTTATTGAAAGGGACTCTAGCTATTTTGAAAGAACCATTTCCATATCAACAGATGCAGTTCCTAGACCCACCATAATCCTCTGCCTCCTCTGGTTCCCAAGTTTTCATGATGTAAGGTTCTTTGCCCATTTTGATTGCTACTCAAACTAAGGAATATCAAGCCCCGCAGAAGAAGACGGTGGAGAAAGAAGTTATTGATATGCCTTCTACTTCCACTCCATCCAGTTCTGGTCCACTCCATATTGAGCGTACTAACAATGAGTCTGTCATCCGACCACCTCCCAAAGGTGTGCTGTGGAAATCATCTTATAATCCGAATGCTAGAGCTGCACAACATTATAATATTGTTGAAGATTTAGCTCAAGTGCCTTTGGTGATGTGTGCTTTGGAAGTTCTCCAAACATGTCAAATGCAATTGAAATCATTGTTATCTACTTACCTTTGATATTGAAAACCACGTTCCTCATCTTCCTCATCAGATTTCTTTTCTGATTCAAGTTATCATTAAAGGAAAGACGATCCATCGGATTATTATTGATGAAGGTGCTTCCACCTACATCATGTCTGTTTTGTGTTGGAAAGCCATTAGCTATCCTCCCCTTAATCAGTGCTCGAACACTTTGGAGACCTTTGATGGTAGAGGCTCCCATCCATATGGTATTCTCACAAACTTGCCTATCACGTTGGAAGGAAAGTCTGTTGAGCTAGAAGTGGAAGTTATATATGTGAATCTCAATTACAACCTTCTTCTCGGGCGAAGTTGGAGCCATCCTATGTTTTGTGTGGTTTCTTCTTTGTTTAGGGTGCTTTATTTTCCTCACAAAGGAAATATTGTCACCGTTGACCAATTGTCTTTTCTCTCTTTTGGTTCATCGAATGGCAATGTCCCATATGTGGGAAATATAGGAATTCCTTATGAGAGTGTGGGGGCAGGTCTTTTCAAAGATCCCGCTTTAATGGGTACTTTTACTCTCCCACCTCCAACTGTCACTTCAGTCAATATGATCTCAGTTTCTATAGATCCTTGGATTATTCTGAGTCCAAATCAAATTGATTCATTTGGTGATTTTGTGTCGTTAACTCCATTAGAACAAGCATATCAAGAAATTGTCTTGGCTTCAACGGCTGCTTCAGAAAGTCATGTTGTTTTCAGTATGAACCTGGATACTTATGTGCCATCTCCTTGGCTTGGTTCATGGGATTCTCCAGATCCTTTTAGTGAGATATTCCCCATCGATGAGAGTATCATTGAGGTTATGTCTTTGGACGAAAATCCTTGGAATGATCTCCATCATTGTTCTTCATTTCTTCCTAGCCTAAGTGAGATGCCTTCGTGTCTTAAAGCATTCGTTTCTCATAGCCCAATGCATCCACTTCAAACACTTGTTTTGGTGCATGAAGTCCTGTCTAAGGGTAATATAGGAAACATTACTGTGGCCCTACCCATTGACATTTCAGCCCAACCTAAAATCGTCAAAATCCTTCAAATGGGGGCACCTTTTCCTCGTCACGAGATTAAGTTTTTCATGCCTCCTTTCATGAGATTGTTTCATCGAGTCTCTACCATTTGCCCATTATCGCAATGGGGTTTTCATATTATGAATTGTAACCCTCACTCGCCCGGGGGCCATAGTCTTCTATGAGTTTTACTCTATTATTTTTCCAAGTCGATGCTTACATGTCATGTCAACGATGAAACTCCAGTTTTATTCTCTGTTGATCACTTACCTGAGTCCAAAAATGGACTCCATTTGAATTTTTTACGCGAGGTAATTCGTGTAATTACTTTTTGTACATTAGTGAGTGAATTCACTGGTGTGTGCTTTTGATTTTTGGTGTGTTTGTTTGCTTTGTAGACATGTGTTTTCTGCTTACTTTGTGTTCCACTCGGTTTGCAGATGTTGTCAAGTCATTATGTCGGTTTTGTTGATGGTGCTCGTCGTAGCACACAAAATTTGTCTTCCGTAGCTTGGGGACTCTCTTCCCTTGATGGCGAGTTGATTCACTTACAAGGTATATGCCTTAGTCAAACAACTAAAAATATTGCTGAATATAGTGCAGTCATTGAACTATTGTCAAAAGCAGTTGCTCTTGGCATTAGGGATTTAGTTGTCAAGTTAGATTCAAAACTCGTTGTGTTACAATTAAACAATCATTATTCGGTAAGAAATCCACAGATATTGCGTATGTATCTACGTGTTTGATTACTGGAAAGAAATTTTGATTTTATCACATATCAACATATTCCACGCAATTTGAATACATTAACAGATGCATTAGAAAACTATGTTCTTGATAGACATTTGCGTAATTTATAAAACCAATCACATCATCATGATACATGGACGCATAAGTAGAAAATAAAACATGCATATGTATGTATATATATGTGTGTGTGTGTGTGTGTGTCACATCTTTCAGAGTGTTTACATAAAAATCTCAAAAAGTAAATTGTTCCGAGAAACTTGGCTTTCAAATCCTACAAAATGTGTAAAAACAACTAGAAATGATATCAGCTAGCACAATGCTCATGGTAGCATGAGACTAATCTGATCACTTGACCTAAGAGTCAATGCAGTCTTGCTGATACTCCTATGGTGTGCCTCTTCCATCGTAGTGGCACCTCATCTATGGTAGCATACTCTGGTATCCCTTGGGTGATCACATCCAGGTTGCGCTCCATCTCTACCAAGGGGTCTGCCCCTTGCTCATAATCCACACCTACTATCTGATGGGCTTCTCACCGTGCTATTGGTGACATTCTAGGCAATATTTTCGGTCCAACAGCTACACATTTATCACAAGTTAAATCTCAATTACACTTTTACAAAAAATTCATAAAACTTGAAAAAAAATAAAAAAAATAAGTTTTACCCATGTTAGTCCATTGTTCTCCCGGTGGCAAAGGTAGATCCAAATCCCATCTAAAATCCATGCCGACATAAGGATAATCATCCACAACAAGTAATTGGCGACGTAGCCAACTGAAAAACTGTGGAGGGAAACACATCTATTGGACCCCATCTCCTCGAGGCATGAGCTGACTCCACCGCACTAGCCTCGGATCTTGGGGGCCAGGATTTGGTACCTATGCAAACTGGTTCCAAAACAAGGGCACCCGCTCTAGGAAGAAAGTAACCAGTATTGAACCGAAACCAAATTGTTTCAGGTTCCCTTGTTTACCCTTGGTTAGTTGTCTCTTCATATTATCCAGTAGTCCTCCACACTAGTTGAAGACTGTGGGAGTCAAACAATCTACTGCATATCAGAATTGTGATTGTGAGGCTTCATGAAGAGCTTGTGTGCCAGATACGTGAGCTATGGTGAACAAGATAGTTCTCAGGGGAAGATTAGTGATTGTTGTTGTCTTCACTTTCCCACCCATGGTCATCTTTGAACCTGGGCAATGTCTCCTGACTAGACTACTAGTACTCTCACCTCCTGGATGAGATCCAAAGAGTTGGACTCTCTCTCCCCTCCTAGACAATCCAGTGATGAAATAAATGTATGTTTCTTCCAGCACTAGCTCCTGGTCTTTGATTATGAAGAGTTCTCGATCAAAGATCCCATAAGCTGATCAAATACAGCAGAAACTCCATTTGAGCTCTCAGTCTTGTAGTTCTAAAGAACTTAAGAAATCCATAGTTCCTTAGGGCATTAATACATTTAGGATATTGGGCTGCCTGGTGGTCTTTGACCTCATGGCTTCTTTCTTTCCATTCTAGAACCATGACCTCCTGCAAAACATCATTAAATATAAGTTAGAAAAAAAATCATGGATCAAAAATGAGAATTTTTTCTTTAAAGAGGTTTCAAAAAATTCCACCCCAAAACCATCACGCTTGTTTTTATTTGTTGAAAATAGAAACAAGAAATGATAAAAATAGCACTGCTATAAATATCAGTTCAGCCAATGTTGATCTTAGCAAAAATGGATGGAAAAATGGAAGTGCTAAAAATAACATTCTATAAATAGCATTTCGGGATACCTTCCTATTTTAGTCAGTCCCTAAACTAAAATAGTGAAGTAAAATTCGAGTTTGATCTTAGCAACTGTTTGTAAAATAATTAATTAATTCATCTTGAGTTAATTAGTTAAAGAAAATCAAACATGAAGTCTATGTGGGGCATGCAATAATTTCTCCATTAATTGAAGAATTTATCCATCAGTTAAAGAGATAAGGATGAGTTGTAATATTGAGTTGTAATTAGTTGGCTCAGTTAACTGAGTCAAGTCCAGTTAGATTAATTCAACAGTTTTTTGAATTAATGTAAGTTTAGTTAGTCAATGCTTGCATACATGTAACTACTACACTTCAGATAACTGAGTATTCTCTCATAAATAACTCATGCATGTCAGTTCAGATAGAGACCCAGTTGAGAATAGATGGAGGGGCAGTGTACTATCAGTTGCTAGAATATTCCTTGCATGCAGAAGGAATTCTTTCCTTGAGGATTGCGCAGTTACTTCTTCAGGTTTAGTGAGTGTGATGAGGCCAATTCACACATGTGGCTTCATTGGACCCCAAGAAAAACTGCGCAAGGAAATAGGAGGCTTGGAGGGCTTGAGGAGGACATATATGTCTATTCAGTCTGTGAGCTGTATTTGTTTAATTACAGAGAGAGCAGGATAGCTTGAGAGCTGATTCTTTTTGTAAATTGAACAAGATTTCCACTTGTATGATAATACAGAGTTGGGGTTTTAGGCTAAGGTTTTCCCCGTGATATTTCTTCTATGTTATGTGTGATTGATTTCTCTTTCTCAGTTAGATGTGTTCTCTTGATCTTGCTTAATTCGATTAAGATTCTGCAAAGTGTTGTAGAAGTAGATCTTGTATTGTGTTTTAGTATATTGCATAATCTGTTGACCTATAGTGGGAATTTCTACATGGTATCGGAGCAAAGGTGATCAAGGTGAAGAACAGTATTCAAGAAGGAGAAGTTCGAAGTTTGGTTCCTGAATATAGAAATCGAGTTCTTATCACATCGCTATTTCACGTATGGCGTTTAGTGGTTTAAGACTTGAGTACGCCCTTCATGGTAGCTTGAATTATATAGCGTGGAAGGATCGCATGGAGGTAGTATTAGAGGATAACGGTCTAAAGGAATTCATTGATAAAGAAGTCCCCAAGCCGACTGATGCTACTCAACTGGCGGAATGGAAGAAATGTGTGGCTAGAACAAGGAGAATCCTGCTGGAGGGAATTCGAGACCACATTGTCTTGAGCCTCCACGGGAAGGAGACATCGTTTTTGATGTGGAAAACATTGAAAGATTTATATCAGAACAACAACGATCAAAGGAAGCTGGCGCTGAAAGACAAGCTTTGTAAGATCAAGTGTGAAAAGGGCGACAAAATCTTTACATATCTGAACAAGCTCACCACCTACAAGGGGATGAGCTTGGAAGTGTAGGGATCACTACTGCTGATGATGACATGGTGAGTCTTGCACTCAGTCTTCCTAAGAGTTGGAATAGCTACCTGGAATTGGTTAATGGAAGAGAAAAACTACCGAATTGGGAGCGACTTTGGTCGGATTTGATGCAAGAGGAAATAAGAAGAAGCACCAGAGATGGATCCTCATCGAAGCAAGATGATGAGGAAAATCTAGGCTTAGTGAGTAAGGTGAGGAAAGGGAAAGGGAAGGCATCCCATCCCAAATCTAGTTCTTCCCATGGTGGGAAGAATATTGACAAATTGAAAGTGTGATGCTTTCATTGTCATGAAGTGGGCCATTATGCTACAAATTGTCCACAGAAGGAATCCAAGAAGGGTTCCTCAAAGGGATATGATGGTGAGGCACTGGCCTAATAGTTTGAGCTAGATTTCTCGCTTATCACATGCATGGTTTCATCCATGGTGGGATGTGTGTGGTACCTGGATAGTGGACCTTCATTCCACATGTCATGTGACAAGAATATTTTCAGTACCTTGGAGCAGAAGGATCTCTAGATGCGGATCGAGATGGGTGATGATGGAAAGTACCTCGTTTTAGGTGAAGGTATGGTTATTTTTCAGAGGGAGCATGGAGCTCCCCTCACCTTGACTGATGTAAGGTATGTACCAGGTCTAAAGAAGAATCTTGTGTCTATCGCTATGCTAGAAGATAAAGGCTATGATATAGTCTTTAGTCAAGGAAAGGTATTCTCGAGGCATATCGATACTGGACAGACAAAGCGAATAGGGATTCGAGTCAAGAATCTCTACAAGCTGGAGGTAGATGACTGTGCTGCTTTGAGTTCCAAAGCTAAGATGGTGCAGAGCTAAGATGTTGGCGGCTATGTCATAGAAGACTCGGCCACTTGCACCATGGAGCCTTGAAGATCATGCAGTAGATTTCTACCGGATCACCCAAGGGAAAACTTGAGTAGACGACTACATGCAAAGGTTGTACCTTGGGTAAGTATGCGAAATCTTCCTTTGATCGAGACAGTAGAGTTGGAGCAATACTGGAGCAAGTTCACTCAGATGTTTGTGACCCCTTCTCTACAGCCTCCACCACTAAACAAAGGTACTATGTTATTTTATTGATGATTTTTCTCGTAGATGCTGGATCTACTTTATGCAAAAGAAGGATAAGACCTTCTTGAGGTTTTGTGAGTTTAAATCCTTGACAGAGAAAGAATCTGGAAAGAAAATAAAAGCCTTACATAACAACAATGGTGGAGAGTATGTCTCCCAATAGTTTAAAGACTTCTATGTTGAAGAAGGTATTAAATGGGAATTGACGGCACCCCATAACCCACAATAGAATGGGTTGGCCGAAAGGAAGAACAGATCGATTGTGGGAGCAGCTCGAGCGATGTTGCATGACCAAAGCCTACCACTGCATTTGTGGGTTTAGGCATGAAATACAACAGTATACTTGTAGAACAGAAGCCCACACCGTATACTGGGGATGAAGATACCTATGGAGGCCTATTCTGGAAAGCACCTGATGTAAGTCACTTCCGAATCTTTGGATCATCAGTTTACTGTCATGTGACTAAAGATTCCAGGAAGAAGCTAGACCCAACAGCTGAGTTGGGAATACTTGTGGGGTACACAGATACACGCCACAACTATCAGGTGTACCTTCCTTGGGTACACAGAAGAAGCTAGACGCAACAGCCGAGTTGGGAATACTTGTGGGGTACACATATACACGCCATAACTATCGGGTGTACGTTCCTTCCACTCAGAGGACTGTGGTATGCAGGGATCTGAAGTTCGACAAGTAGAAATCCATGCACTTATCACTTGAGAGGGAGCTCGAGTTGCATGCAAATGAGGAACTTTCAGTTCCTAAGGATGAGGAGCCTCAAATTGATGCGGAGCAGCCGCATGCAGAGGATTCAAGAGTGGAGACATTCACTCATGCTGATACTTCCAGAGATGGGCAGAAACACTCAAGGGAAGCTGACAGGTTGATGCTAGATGCACGAGAGAATGTGGGACAACCATCTTCTCAGCGCAGACAGAGGAGGTCACCTGAGCGGTACACTAGGTACATGGCCCTGGTTGGGGAGTGTGTAGATAGTGAACCTTCTTCATGCGAGGAGGAAGTGTAGCAACCAGTTTGGGTTGATGCAATGGTAGAGCAGTACAACTCTATCATTCGAAACAGTGTGTGGGATGTTGTCCCAAAGCCTCAGGGCAAGTTAGTGGTGAGTTCCAGATGGCTTTACAAGGTAAGATAGGCAGTTGATGGTAGTGTTGAGAAACATAAGGTAAGGTTTCTTGCCCGGGGTTTCTCACAGGTTGAGGGGATCGACTACGATGAGACTTTTTCTCCTGTAGCAAGGTACTCATCGATTAGATTGATGTTGGCACCATCAGCTCAAATGGGGTGGAAGATCCACCAAATGGATGTGAAGACAACATTCCTTAATGGGAAGATTGAGGAGGAGGTGTACATTGAGAAGCCAGAAGATTTCGAAACCTTCGATCGTGAGTAGCATGTGTGCAAACTCAAGAGGGCTTTGTATGGGCTGAAGCAAGCACCTCGTGCTTGGTACACCAGGATCGAGAGCTATTTCACCGGTTTGGGGATCGTGAGTAGCATGTGTGCAAACTCAAGAGGGCTTTGTATGGGCTGAAGCAAGCACCTCGTGCTTGGTACACCAGGATCGACAGCTATTTCACCGGTTTGGGCTTCACCAAGAGTGAAGCAGATGTGAACCTTTACCACATCATGGTAGAAGGTAAACCATTGATCATTGTTCTTTATGTCGATGATCTGATTTTGATAGGTGATGATCAGCTGATACAGTCTTCCAAGGAGGACCTTGTAAGAGAGTTCGAGATGAAGGACATGGGCCTTATGCACTACTTTCTAGGCATGGAGGTGTGGCAGAAAGATGGGGAAGTATTTGTGTCTCAAGGAAAGTATTCCAATGAGATACTTAGGCACTTTCACATGGAGAAGTGTAAGCCCATGTAGACTCCTCTAGCTGGGAACTGGAGGAAGGAGGATGCTACTTCAGGTGAGGTAGTAGCTACTACTGTTTATCAACAGCTGGTGGGTTCACTTATGTATTTGGTGAACACACGACCCGACTTATGCTTTGCAGTGAACCAGCTGAGTCAAGCTATGGTTCAGCCTACCAAGCTGTTTTGGAAGGCAGCGAAGCATGTGTTGAGATACCTTAGAGGCACATCTTAGTTCAGATTGTGGTACAGACATATAGAGGGAGTGAAGCTTCAGGGCTTCATAGATGCGGATTGGGTAGGGAGTCCATCAGACTGGAAGAGCACTTCTGGAGGAATCTTCAATCTTTGTTCAACTGTAGTTTCCTGGTACAACAAGAAACATAGATCAGTTGCACTTAGCTTAGCAGAGGTTGAATACATGGCTGCTAGTCAGGCTGCATGTGAGGCCCTTTGGATGTGGAAGATTCTAGTGGGATTGTTTGGTCAAATGATGGATCCTATAGTGATCTACTGTGATAACCAGAGTTGTATCAAACTCTTGGAGAATCCAGTTTTTCATGACAAGTCCTGATCTGATAATCACCCTATGAGTGACCTCAATTAAAGATTTATTGAATAAAGGTATTACAGACACATGTGCTAGTGTGTGTGTCTATGTTATTTAAGCAACAGATCATTTTGCAAATACACAGACACTTGAAATGGAAAGACAATAGAGAAATACAGTAAGCAAATACAAGAACACAAGAAATTAATAAGGATTTCACCCTATCCTCCAAGGCTACATCTCTAGTCCAGCTCTCAGTGGTGGCCTTATTTGATTGTGTCTTAAGCAGAGAATTACAATGCAGGGACTCAATATGAGTCTCCTGAAACAAGTTTGCTTGGCAAGGTGGTTCTTGGATTCCCCAAGCCACTAGAGTGCACATACTCTTTTTCCTACCAGCTCTTTGACCTCTCTGGTTTGACAGATCATCTCGAGGATGGCTTGAATCTCTCAAGCTCTATGGTGTTCGACACTGCCTTTGGTCAGCTCAGCCCTCAGTCTTCTTACTGCTTTTGCTTCACTCTCTTCCTTGCTTCTCTGTCTTCTGTCTTCCTCCCTCTGTGTTTCGTCTTCCTCTTGGGGTTCTCGTGTCTTTCTGTTTAACTTGTGCATGGTTTTAAGGCAATTCGTTCCCATGTCTGTTCAGTTCCTCTTCCACCTCCATTGAATCGCCTTCTGCAGTTGCACTTGGAGTTCCATGTTCGGCATCATCATCAGGCTCACAGGAAGTGGCCATATGTCCTCCTGTAATTGCGCTAGCCTGCTTCGTCGGTTCAATTCTTTGGTTACATCATGGAATGGGTCTTCCTCCACCGTGGTGGTCAAACTGGACCTCAAATGTTTACAAACTGCAGCTTAATCCCTCATTAAATCCGGTCCTGCCATCGGGTGCAATGTCAACCGTCCGATCTGGATCCCCCAGATCCAACGTTGTCCGCTCATTTCACACAATTGACTTGCTCGACCGTTAGCACACGATGAGTGGCAGTTTTCTCTCTCCTCCACTCACCACGTGTCAATCGCTGAGTGGGATCACTCCAATTTCTCCAAAACTTCTTACCATTCAAGGAGCCCTCGATCAATACTGCCGGTTTCGGAACGGGTCTGGCCTTTTAGCTTTAGCCTTTTCCCCACGGTTCCCGGCTCTTTCATGTGACCGTCACTCGGGGCTTCTCCATTTTGAGGTTTTTTGCCTAGCGATGTGTGATTAACATTAGGCGCTAATCACACATCAAAAACCTCCTCTGTTTCCCAATCTGGACCCTCCCAGGGGCCAATTTCGCCTCCCGCATAGTCTCCATGAGCCTTGGTCAGTGCGCTTTGATTGAGGTCATCATCGTTCCACACTGGTTTCCACTGCCATTGGTTCGAGATGTTTTTGATTGTTGTTTTGAATTATTTGAAGTTTGTCTCGACCTAGTATAGTCATGGTTCATTTGACAGTTCTTTATGGATCCAATTCGGATCACAACCTTCCCACTCAAAAGCTTTTGGACCACCAAAAGTTGGTTTTTAAGCATCGACTAAGTGAGGGTATTGTTTTCTCACTTGCCCAATCTCAATCCACTTTGCACTGCTTGGCTTTAAACCTTTGAGCCCAATCCTGAGGTACTCCACATCTCCCCTGCGCGTCGTCCTCACCTTCCTGTCCAGTACGGTGTCTTCCTGCAATTCATTAAGATATTCAGGTAGCAGGTCATTGATAGAAGGCAATTGACTCTATTCTTCAGCGTCCTCAATCATTGAAGGTTCAAAAAATCTCAAGAATTCTGCATTTATGACTGAGTAGATGTGCATGTAGGCTGGTAGATCAAGGCGAAAAGCATTTTCACCAATCTTCTCAAGTATCCTAAACGGTCCATACCTGATAGGCTTTAGCTTTTTACCTTCACCTTGCATCCTGTCCTTGCTGATATACAGCCAGACCTGGTCACCAACTTGAAAACTATGCTCCATCCAATGCTTGTCATGCCTAGCCTTGTACTTGGCTTGGCTCTTTTCCAGTTGTTCCTGTACTTCCTAGTGGATCTCCTGGATTTGTTCAGTGAACCTAGTTGCCCTGTCCACATCACTGTGTCTATCAACCATGGTATCTTTACCAAAGACATAATCCAAAGGAGACCTTGGTGTGAAACCAAAACAGGTCTCAAAAGGAGATCTTTGCATAGAAGAATGCTTCTCTCTGTTGTAAGCATGCTGCACATAACACAAATGTTCATCCCAAAGCTTAGGATGTTTACTGCAATATCCTCTCAATAACTGGATCACTGTTTTGTTAACTACTTCTGTCTGGCCATTAGTTTGTGGATGAAAAGCTATGCTTTTCTTTAGTTTGGTGTCTATTAGTTCCCACAGACTTGACCAAAACTTCCCCACAAATAGGATGTCTCGATCAAATACAATAGAAGTGGGTAATCCAAAATGAACCCATACATGTTCAAAGAACAATTTTGCAGTCTGTTCAGTTATAATATGTTTATTACAAGGCATCAAAATATACATTTTGTTGAAACTATCCATAACGACATATAGATAATCATGACCTTTCCTAGATTTAGGCAGTCCTCCAACAAAATCCATGGAAACACTTTCCCAAGGGTGAAAGGGAACTAACAATGGAGTGTACAAGTCTAGTTTTCTGTTGTTGGGCTTGCTTTTAGCACACGTAGCACACCCTCTTACATATCTAGAAACTGTCTCATTCATTTTCGGCCAATAAAAAAAACTTTGCAGCTGTGCAACTATTTTACTTACTCCAAAGTGACCTGATATCAGAGAAGTGTGTGCTTCCCTAATTATCTTTACTCTCTCAGTTTGTGGAATGCAAAGTTTCCCTCAATGGTATAAGAGTTGGTCCTTCACGTGATAATCCAATTCTTCTAATCTTTTTCCTTGACTCAAAGTTGCATATACATCTTTAAAGTCCATATCTTGAGAATATTGTTCAATGTAGCTTTCATGTAGTACATAATTATGCTTAAGTATGGTGGATGCATTTATAATGGGTCTCGATAACATGTCTGCAACTTTGTTATGTATGCCCTTTTTATATTTGATGACTAAATGAAACTGTTGTAGAAAACCCATCCATATGTAATTTCTCGATTGCTGCAACTTAGTTTGGGAGTGTAGATATTGAAGTGGTTGATGATCAGTATGTATTACTGTCTCTTTGCCCATTAAGTAATGTTTCCACTTTTTCACACTCCGAACTAATGCATACAATTCTTTATCATATGTAGGATAATTAACTACTGCAGGATTAAAAGTCTCAAAATGATAACATATGGGCTTATCGTGCTGTGTCAACACTGCTCCCATGGCATAGTCACTGGCATCAGTTTGAATCTCAAATGGTCTTTGTAGATCTGGAAGTGCTAGTACAGGTGTTGTACTAATCTTTTCATTCAAGGTGTTGAAGGCTTTCTGATGTTTGCCTCCCCATTGAAACACCTTATTCAATCCTGTTAAAGCATGTAAGGGAGCTGCAATTGAGGAAAAGTTAGAAATGGACTTCCTCCAATATTGTGTTTCTCTTAAGAATCTTTTCACTTCTGTAGTAGACTTGGGTTTAGGCCAGTTTACAATGACTGCCACTTTAGGGGGATCTATTTTAATTCACCTCCCCCTACTATATGACCCAAGTAGTTTAGAGATGTTTTTCCAAATTCACATTTTGAGAGTTTAACATAAATCTTTTCTCTTTTCAAAACATCTAGTGCCTGCTTAACATGCTTTAAATGTTCTTCCCATGTTTTACTAAAAATCAGAATGTCATCCAGATACACAATAACAAAATCATCAAGAAAAGGTCTGAGTACATCATTCATTAATCTCACGAAAGTAGTAGGAGCATTAGTTAAGCCAAAAGGCATAACCAACCATTCATACAATACTTGCTTTGTTTTGAAAGCAGTCTTCCATGCATCTTGTTCTGCAACCTTGACCTCATGATATCCACTGTGCAAATCTAGCTTGGTGAAATAAACAACTTCCTTCAATTGATCTAAAATATCATCTATGTGACGAAGGGTATAACAATTTTTTATTGTTATCTTATTAGTAGTCAATGCATATTCTCCACGAGCCATCTTTCTTTCTCACCAAAATGATTGGTGACCCACATGGTGATGTGCTAGGCCTGATGAACCCTTTCTTGAGCAACTCTTGCACCTGCTTCTTAATTTTAGCATTCTCTAAAGCAAACAATCTGTACATTCCAATGTTAGGCAATGGAACATCTTGTTGCAAAATAATATCATTTACTATTCCCTTTTTGGGTGGTAGACCTTTAGGTTCTTGAAATAAGACATCATACTCTAAAACAACCTTTTCTATATCAGCTTGTTGTTCAGCATTACAACCCTCAAATACATTGGTTTTATCAGGTTTCTTTTTGTTATAGACATTTTTGGGCACTGCAACCCCAATCATAAATGTCCATAAACCAAGGGCTCTTAAGTCCCTAAAAGTGTTGTTCCAACCTCTAAAAGAATAAGGTCAACTGATTACATCTTCTCCCAGAAGTTCTCCATGAAAAACTGCTCAGAACTGATCAAAACTGGACCATCTCACCTGCTCCATGGTTAAAGTGCACTGCATCCCACCTAAATACACACGTGAGGTGCGATGCATCTTGAAAAGCCCTTCTATGGGGTGCGATGGGCAAGAGTGGACAAATGGCAGGGTCAATCTGCAAGGTGGAGGATCATGGAATATTCTAGAAACTTCTCTTGTGACACTTGCCTCTCTGCATTCGCCCAAGGATGAGTAAGAGATCATCAATCTCCAAGTGGAATCAAGAACTATCAGAGAGAGGACACTAATCAAATCTCAAAAGCTCACTCACCCCCTTGCAAACATCTATATATGGATCCCTCATGCCAGAGATCCAGAGGCTGAAATTTTGTATCTTGTAAGGAAGTGCTGCTGGTTTCTTGGTGCAACATCATAGTGTTGGGTGATCTAAGTTTTTCATGAGGTGAAGGGCTTTCTTGCTGAGAGGATGATGCTGGGTCAGAACAATTGGTTGTAATCCTCTTTGCTATTCTTGATTATTAATAAAGCTATTCAAGTTTTCCTCCACATTCTTGTATGATTGATGATATATGCATTTGTGTGGTTAATATATATCTGGTCCTATATTGTTTATGATAATAGATCTATGTTCTTGGATAGTGTTATGCTGCTTTGATTCTACAGGTGCTCTTTGAAGCTGGGTAGACGAGGAAGCGAGTGGCAAAGACCTATCAGAAGGGAGAGGAATCAACCAAGGAACCAAGCGTAAGGCAGAGCTTGGTCTCCTTTATTCCCTTCTTATCTATTTTTCATAAAGGAAAACGAAAGTGGTTTTAGTTTGTTTGTTTCTAAGGTAGCTACCAGCCTTAGTGGGACTAGCAGCTCTACATAGACACTAGATTTCCCGATAACAAAATGGCAACTCCGCTGGGGAGCGAATAGATTGTTTTTTTATCTACATTTGTTTACTTTATAAACTTACAGACGGAGCTTGAAAACAAGCCAGCTACCTTCGAACTACATTTGCTATGCAAGTGCAAAGTAGATCAATGTTGCTTTAGTCTATCTCCGAGTTTTTTTTATGAACCGAACAATCGATTTACAAGCTCTTTAATTGCCCTTGTGGTGCCTCTAGTAACCTCCTTAGATCTACCTCTGTGATTGATTTACTGATTACCACTTGCTCGGCCTAAATCCCTGAACTGAGCTGCAAACTATGACCCGGAACCCAGTTAAAGTCTCGTCCCTGATCCATTGCACTGTCTCTTCTGTGGATTCTGGATGCATCGCACTTCCCGAGTGTAGTAGGTTCACTGCATCTCTTTTTCCCTGTGTTACAGGTGCGCTGATCAGACAAGGCCTCTTCTGCTCTTAGATTTTGGTTTCTGTGTTCACTCTTTTCAGCTCTATTCAGGAGTTTTTCTGCCTGTAGTCAGTACACCTCTGTTGAAACCCCCTTCCTTGCCATTATTCCGCCTCCATTGTGCAAAGGACTGTAAATTTTTTTATGTATTTTGAGCCATTTTCAGTTCTCTTTTACAAAGAAGTAGCGTAATTGAACTGTCGTTTCTTGATTTGAAAGTGCTGCAAGTGTCGTTTTCAATCATAGAAGAGATGATATTCGGTTACATTGTTACTCTTGTATTTGATTTGAATTAGTAGTTTTTCAAGTGTCGAAAGCAAGATTTCAATTCCAAATCGCAAAGTGTCGTCATTATCTTCATTTTGTCTTGAAAAGAAACTTGTTAGTAATGTCGCTTTGAAAAATAATTCAGATTTGCACTTAGCTTTCCTTTTATCATTCACACATTAAGAAGGCTGAAAACAAATACATGCATGTGCATTTGCATTTAGACTGTTTGTTGGTTTGATTTAGGATAGTGCATATAGTGTGTGTTCTCTGCTCTTTGTTGAAAGGACATCATCTCTCTTTCCTTAGTAGCTAGGATTTTCATTGCAGAAAGAAGATTAAACGATTGTTTATCATCTTAGATTGCATTTTAGGAATTGTAAATATACATCACGCGGTGAACCTGAAAGGAAAATTTCTTAAGCAAGATCAACCGTAAAATAAATTTAATGAATCTAAAAACGCTTTGGAACCTAACGCACAACATTTAGAAGTCTAGGCTAGAGACGTATTCCGACGTCGTAAAGCCTGGTAATTGTTGTTTTCATTGTTGGTTGGGTGATTCCTCCACTTTGAGATGATAAGTGCCAGTACGGACTTGTTCTCCCACGTACCATTGAGTATATATTGGGAGACCATAATAGGTTTTATCCTTTATCCATACGAAGCCGTGTCTGCCGCCCTATCGATCGCAATGCACTGAACACAACATTCGGGAAGATTGACTACCGTACCGTAAAAAGTATTCTGCAGTTTTGCGATTGGTTTGGTAATCCATTTGTCTAGATTTCCAGAGCAGTCTCTTTCGTTCCTTTTCAGACTCCTTAAAGGAAAAGGTCCATCTGAGCACTTGTCACTTCAGGCTCATTAAAAATCAAAGGCAACTAGAGTCATCTTTTGATTTTTCTTGACTCTTGAAAATTGAAAAAACAAGTTGTGTCAAAGTGTCTAAAATTTATTTTAATTGGAATAAATATCACCTTTCCTACGTTGGTCTTAGGTTGAGAAAAATGGAGTCCACCAACCAAGGAGTTCCCCTTGGGGGATATCCTAGTCCTTTCTCCTCTTGGGGAGATGTTGGTGCACCCCATATGGCCACATTTTCGCTTCCAGGATTGACAATTGGCTTGCCCGTATGGCTCTTCTCAACTTCTGTCGTTTAGAACACTGTGATTCCTGAACAATCAAGTCAGCAACTAAATGATACCAGAGTTACCCCCCAACCCTCTACTTCGTCCAATTCTTCCTCTCCTCCTTCCTCTTCGCTTGATGAAGCTGGTAAAGCCAAAAATCAAGTAACTGAGAAGAAGAAGGAGAAGAAGAAGAAGGAGCCAAAGGTGAAAAGGGGCGACCAGGCATCGTCTAGCGAAAATCCACACACTGCACCATCCAGGCCTAAATCACCATGTGTCATTTGCAAAGGAGACCACTATCATCGAGATTGTCCTTGCATCCCTCGGATCTTAAGGGACTGGTCTCCTCGTTTGCACAATCTGGTGTCATCAACCTTTGATGATCATGTTGAAAGTACACCATCAACTAGTGAAAGTGAAGCCCCTGGACAAAAAGGAAGATGTAAATTTCCTTGTAAATTGTGTGAAGGCGATCACGCCGTCCACCGTTGTCCCTTCTTAGACGAGGCTAAAAGAGTTTTGGACGACCATCCGGTTTCACCATTACGGCTTCCTCCTGGATATAAGAAGCTCTTACCGAGTTCATCATTAGTTGAAAATCTGGCTGACATGCCCTTGTGGTCGGCCGAAGCATATATCATTGAAGATAAACCATCTAAATCCACACCAGACGAAAGTCAAAAGGTCGAGGTGGCAGTTGACCCGGTCTTGCCTTCAGAGGATCCATCTTCAGATGATACAGTCACCGAAGAGAACAAGAACGACACTGTTCAAATTCTCTTCATAAGCACAGACTCCGATGAACATGGGGGCAGTCTACCCGTTCCTTTACCGCAGGAAGGAAGTTCGTCAGAGTCATATCCGGCCATCTATTCGGTCCCACCTCCAAGCAACCTGGTTTTTTCCTTCGATTGGAATCTACTAGGTAGACCCCGTTTATCGACTAATGTACCATTTTGAATCCGTGCTCAAATATATAGAATGGTCATGGCCGGTACCATCATAGATGAAGGGGCTTCTGTGAGTATCCTTTCCTCAACTTCTTGGAAAGCACTTGGTTCACCATCGTTTTTGCCTGAGATGAGAAATCTAACAAGCTTTGACAAAGGAACCAATCGACCATTAGGGATCCTTCCCAATGTGCCGATAACATTGAGAAGGAAAACCGTTCACATGAACGTAATGGTAGTCTAAGGACCCCTGGATTCTAATCTACTCCTTGGACGTGACTATATTTATTGCATGGGAGACATTGTCTCCTCACTCTTAATAGTAATGTGTTTTCCGCATGAAGGAAGAGTGGTCAAGCTCGTAGACCAGCTTTCATTCCCCAGTTCACACATAGCAAATAGTTATATACCATCCCTGAATGGTCTTTTCACACAAGGGATGTCTCATCAATCCCCAGTCCGTCCTCCTGATGAGCGCGAGTGATTCGAAGGATATGACTGAAACCTAGGGGGCATGCACCCTGGCCTATTTCGACAGGGAAACCTTGGGTAGAGGGTAGGTTTCCGCGAAGGATATATGACTGGTTGACATACCCGTCTGTTAGGAAAATGGGGTTAAACCAGAATAAGATACCTCCGTTAGAAGGTAGGCCTTTCCCGATAGAACAAATGTTTTGTCTACAAATTGAAGGGTAACCTGGAAAAGGTAGGCCTTTCCCGATAAAACAAATGTTTTGTCTGCAAATTGAGGGCTAACCTGGAAACTATGCTTCACTATACCTGGGGGCATGCAAACCTTTTGGCATGCAAGCGAGGAGCGACCATTTATTTTTTTAAATTTATAGGTCCTCTAACCCTTTAAACTCATAGGATAGGTCATTTCCTAACTTGCATAAAGAAAGGATGTGGGGCAAAGATTTGAAAAAATTCCAATTATATGAGACATCCTTATTATACGACTGGATCGAGCAGTTTTAACGCGGAATTCAAGCTCGTTAAAAAATAAACATAAGCAATGAGCAAATGTTCCCCTAGAGTTTAAGCTCATTAAAAAATGAACCAATTTTCGGTAAATAACCATTGTGAATGTATTATCATCAGCCTTTGAAGCCTTGGTCGTGTTCTCATCATCACCTCCACTTTGTTTTGGCCGATCATTCACCTCCATTTGATTGTTTACCCTTTTCGAGGAACAACTGCGAAGAGTGATCCTGTTAGCCATCCTTGTGACACTGCCGTGGTTGAAAATTCCAAACCTTACCTGGAATCAACTACTACCCGACTTTATCACTCGTTCCTAAAAAAACGAGTCTCCTTTAAGCTCTTTTCAACTGACTCATAAAATATGAAAAGATTGTGGAACAATTGGCCTCTCCAGCTCGTTAAAGGGACCAGAAGTGTTATCCCTCCTTTAGATTTTAATCTTTTTGGACTTGAGGGATCATTACACAAAAAGATTGAGCGCTTGTCTTGTTCGACTCGTTAAAAGTACTAAAAATTCATCCCTTTTGTATTGTTTTATACTTTTTCAGACTCAAGGGATTATATGACGAAAAAGGATTATTGGAGTTTTCTTTACGTCCCTTTTTCAGACGATATAAAATTGAAAAGGACCAAGTTATCCTTGTCGTTAAACTCGTTAAAACCGAATAGCGACAAACTTGTCCATACAGACAAGAACGAGTTTCACTATCGCTAGGCTCGTTAAAACATAGTGATGGGTTTGCCCAAAGGGAAAATTATAGAACAAGCATATGTTATCCTCCTCAAGCTTGACAAAAATAAAGAGGTACTAGTCAGCAATGACTGGGGAAAAATTGGGAATAAAACTTGAAAAAAACTTTATTGGTAGCAAGTCGCTCTTGAACATGACACTTTCACTCCGCATCAGAGCCGGGTTGGGTTGTTCCGTTCACTGGTCATATCACCATGTGTCCATCACACCATCCATATTTGGGGTTAACGCTACCAATCTATCATGTCAGTGTCGTCGATATGTTCAAGAGAAGTCGCTCAGAGAATTCACCGGTGTCTCACCCACTGCAATACATTTACGCTCCATTCTTTCATGACCACCACCCTAAACCTTATATCACCAGATTGTTTTCACCTCCATTAAAATCATTTGCTCCGTTCTGTGTCATTGATGTGGGATTCACTAAGGCCCTCCTATGACGGATCGCTTCTTGTCGACATAAGCTCATTATCCAAGAAGTCGATCTAGGAACAACCCTTTTAGTACTTTGAAACTTGCATGCCTCAATGGCAAGTTTCTCACTTCCAGCGATAGGTTTACATCAATGGCCTTCGACCAAAATATTTTGTGTGGTGTTTGACGCCAAGTCCCTTATTCACACCACATGAATTATACTGTAGTACCTTGAGGGTCATCATCATTATCGGTGATTCCTATCGCGCCTGTTAACAACTTACATCATTGGCTGGTAATCAGGCGATGCCTTTCCATGTTCGACTCCAGAACATCTCTCACATGGATCGACTTGTACTTTGAGTGAAGATCGAACGAGATTGAAGACCCTAGATCTAGTTTCATCCATACGGGCTGCGATATATATTCAGGAAAATAAAAACATCAATTGTACATCATTACTGCACAGATAATCATCCAATCCAAGGGATGATGGCTCTACCAGAATCATCAGTCTACACTCAGACGATTGTATGTCTTATGTACATGAAAATGAATCTATAAAGCTGAGCATGGGAATGCCCGCCTCAGCTAGATCATGAAAATATTATGAAGATAATGTATTGTATTGTATCTTATTATAGGTTGCCTTCCAGCTTGAAAAAACTTCAGATCCTCATGATAAATCATTTCACTCGACATTAACAAATTAACAACCTCATGCTTTAGGGGGCAATTGTTATAGACATTTTTGGGCACTGCAAACCCAATCATAAATGTCCATAAACCAAGGGCTCTTAAGTCCCTAAAAGTGTTGTTCCAACCTCTAAAAGAACAAGGTCAACTGATTACATCTTCTCCCAGAAGTTCTCCATGAAAAAATGCTCAGAACTAGTAAAAAATGGACCATCTCACCTGCTCCATGGTCAAAGTGCACTGCATCCCACCTAAATACACACGGGAGGTGCGATGCATCTTGAAAAGCCCTTCTATGGGGTGCGATGGGTGAGAGTGGACAAATGGCAGGGTCAATCTGCAAGGTGGAGGATCATGGAATCTTCCAGAAACTTCTCCTGTGACACTTGCCTCTCTGCATTCACCCAGGGATGAGTAAGAGATCATCAATCTCCAAGTGGAATCAAGAACTATCAAAGAGAGGACACTAATCAAATCTCAAAAGCTAACTCACCCCCCTGGCAAACATCTATATATGGATCCCTCATCCCAGAGATATAGAGGCTGGAATTTTGTATCTTGTAAGGAAGTGCTACTGGTTTCTTGGTGCAACATCATAGTGTTGGGTGATCTAAGTTTTTCATGAGGTGAAGAAGGGCTTTCTTGTTGAGAGGATGATGTTGGGTCAAAAAAATTGGTTGTAATCCTCTTTGCTATTCTTGATTATTAATAAATCTATTCAAGTTTTCCTCCACATTCTTGTATGATTGATGATATATGCATTTGTGTGGTTAATATATATCTGGTCCTATATTGTTTATGATAGTAGATCTATGTTCTTGGATAGTGTTATGCTGCTTTGATTCTACAGGTGCTCTTTGAAGCTGGGTAGACGAGGAAGCGAGTGGCAAAGACCTATCAGAAGGGAGAGGAATCAAGCAAGGAACCAAGTGCAAGAAAGAGGTTGGTCTCCTTTATTCCCCTCTTATCTATTTTTCATAAAGGAAAACGAAAGTGGTTTTAGTTTGTTTGTTTCTAAGGTAGCTACCAGTCTTAGTGGGACTAGCAGCTCTGCATAGACACTAGATTTCCCGATAACACTTTTCCTTCACAACCATCAGTAATAATTTTTTGCATGAATTTATCATTCTTTTTATCTACCCTGAGTTTATGAGAGTATAATTATTCTTGAGCTTATGAGCTCTTACAAAGTATTCGATTACATCTTTAACAAGTAGATACTTGTTCTCAGCTCTATATAAGATAGCCTTTCTATCATACAAGTAAGGACTTCCTAAAACAATTCCACATATATCCAAAGGACTTATGTCTAACTCAAACTCATCTACAAATGTTGACCCAAAAGAAAACTTGAGTTTGCATTGTCTAGTCACTTGTAGTTGTGCTTTATCATTCAACCATCCTAATGGGTATGGTTTCTTGTGAGGTGTAGTTACTAATCACAATTTCTTTACAATTGCTTCAAAAATTAGATTTACTTGTGAACCACTATCAAACAAAGTATCAGTTTTTTGATGTTTGGAAACAACTCGAATATGGAAAAGCTCATGTCTGTTTCTCTCATTTTCTTCATCAATAACAGATTGAATAGAATTACTAGTAGATGCTTCAGAATTCTTACCTTTTATACCTGTGGCTGCAATAGTTGTTTCATCTCCTAAGTCTGACCCCAAATCTTTCTGAATAGCTGTAGCAGTTTTCTTCTTCTTGCCCTCGGACTTCTTAGGTCTCAGATCTGGATGCAGAATCCAAAAATTCTCATCATCATTCCCATCCATTTTACAATGAGTGCATGAAGCTTTGCTTTTATGTGCAGTGTTAGCTTTCCTTGCTTTCCACTTCTGCTTTCTTTTCTCCTTGCTCTTGCTTGCAGTGGGTTGGGATGGTCCCCCAACTTCTAGATTTCCATTCTTTCCTCTAGCTTCTAGATGAGTAGCTTGTACAGATACCTCATCTATACTAGTGGGATTAAGCATGAGGATGTTATACCTCATGCAGTTGTGTAGACCGCCAATGTGCTTCAAAAGAGTCTCCGGTGAGTCTAATGAGATCCCTAGAATCAATTCTCTCTTTATAAACTCTTGAGTGTACCCTTGCACACTTTTCCCTTTCAACTGTCAAGAGTTTGCCAACTCATCATGGCTTGTTGCATGTAGGCCAATGGATAGAATTGCTTCTTGATTGCAGAAACAAAGTCACTCCAAACAGAGATAATCTTACCATGTCTTTTCATATCAGCTTGGGTTCTTCCTTCCCACCAAACCAAGGCAGTACCTCCTAGGCATAGGCTTGCCAACTGAATCTTACTCTTGTATGAGTCAATGTTCTGTACTCTGCATTACACATCGATTTTTCTAATCCAATTGTCCAACTTTTCAGCATTTAGCTCTCCATCATATATAGGCAAATCAAATTTAACATCTAGCTTGATCAAATATGCTTTCTTATTATGCACAGGGCTATTAGGAGAAAGCTTTCCTCTTTCCCTTTTCCTTTGGAGTGGTCTTGGAAGTGAGACTCCTCTTCTTCTTTGTCTTGTTTTGATCCTGAGGAATCTTCATCCTTATGCTTTCTAAAGTCCCCATACATTTCTTCTACCAAAGACTTTATAGCTAGGAAACTTTCTATGAATTGAGGGTATGGCCCTACAGAACCTTCTTCTTACATTGTCTTTTGAGGATAGACTCTCCCAATTTTAGGATTAGTTTCCACCAACTCTCCTTCTCCTAATTTGAGCATTGATGTAGTGAGCATTCAACAGCTAAACCAACACAAGCTTGTCTAACCTTATAGCCTAGGGCTCTGATACCACTTGATCTGATAATCACCCTATGAGTGACCTTAGTTAAAGATTTATTGAATAAAGGTATTACAGACTCATGTGCTAGTGTGTGTGTCTATGTTATTTAAGCAACGGATCAATCAGATTGCAAATACACAGACACTTGAAACGGAAGGACAATAGAGAAATACAGTAAGCAAATACTGATCCGAATTGGATCCATAAAGAACTGTCAAAGAACCATGACTGTATCAGGTCAGGACAAATCTCTAAAGAATTCCAAAACAATGATCGAAAAACACCCTAAACCAGTGGCAATGGAAACCAGTGTAGAATGATGAGGACCTCGGTCAGAGCATGCTAACCGAGGCCCATGGAGACTGTGCGGGAGGTCAAACTAGCCCCTGGGAGGCCTGGATCGGGAAATGGAGTTGATTTTTGGCGAACAGGGACAAAATGGAAGAAGCCCAAGCACCTGGACGCATGGGGAGTTGGAGAACCGTGGGCGAAAGGCGAAAAGCGCTAAAGGACAAAGGCAGGACCCGCGCTATGGAAAACTGGAGGTATTGATCTGGGCGCCCTCAAACGGTAAGTGGGTTTGGACGAGAGCAGAGCAATTCCATTCATCGATCGACGCTTGGCAAGAAGAGGTGAGAGAAAATAGCTATTGATCGCGCGCTATCGGTCGAGCAAGTCAACCGTGTGAAACATTCTTATGACATTGGATCTAGGGGACCTAGATCGGATGACTGAGATTGCGCTTGATGGAGGAAGCGGAATCGATGAGGGATTAAGTTGTGTTTTAGAAGGATTTGGAATCCATTTGACTACCACAGTTGTTGGGTCCCTATAATACTAGTGATTACCCCATTACTATTCTAGTTATAACCCTTATTAATATTGTTGTGCCCCTATTGCCCCCATATTGTTATTACTGTGCCTCATAGAATCCCTCTATTGTTATTTTTGTGGCTTTATATTATTATTGTTAGGTCGACTGGATTATATTGTGACTCCTTAGACTCCTATATATAGAAAGGAGGTTTTGTCATTTGAATCATCAAAGAATTGTTCATTTATGTAATGTAAAGGAGGTAGCCCCCTCGAAGAGGATGAATTCTAAGGCGTTGATCTATCTTTTCTATCTTTTCTTGAGCTGGTTTCATAACATTTGGTATCAGAGCTTTGGATTCTAGGGTTTCGCTGCTCCAAACAGGTCATCGTGGAATTTTCTCTATAACTTGTTTTCTGTGACATTTCAGAAGCTGCAAAAAAAAATCATTTGAGAAGAAATTGCGCTGAATCTCGTGTCCGAATTTCATAGCTTTTCGCGCTATATTTGCGGAGATATGGTCTGAGGAAGTTGGTCTTTTTGCAGACTCCTGAATTACATTCCAAACAGGTGACCTAGGGAAAATCGTCATAACTTTCTCTCTGGGGATCGGATTGAAATTTCATAAGAAGGTACATAAAGAGGACAGACTGTAGTTTCTTGTATGAATTTTTCAGATCCAAAGGTCGAAATAGTGACTCGTGGCACATCCTACAAGTTCGCTCTACTGAACTAGTCTATAATCAAGTCACTGTGGGAGATTTCACATAACTCTTCCTTGGAGAATCCAATTTGGGTCAGACTTGTGGCATTGGAAAGAGGACACAGAGGGCTACTGTAGGTCACAAACTTAGAACTAGATGATTGAAAAGTACAGAGATACATCAGAGGCAATATCGAGCTCCTACAAAGTGAAAAAAGGTGTGTAGATTTTCTTAAATTTTTGCTTAAGCTTGGTTTGAAAATTTATTTTGAAGGAATTCAAAGGGCATAATAGAGCATTATTATTGATAACTGATGCCCTGAGGAAAGAAAATGCAAACACCTAGTAAGGAACCTAAAAGCTCTATCATGACTCATGAAGAAGAAGAAGAAGAAATGCTATATGATATATCAAAATTACAAGAACAAGTGCAACAAGTGTCACTTGCACAAAAAGCAACAGAATCTAAGATGGATGGTTTAAGGAAAGATGTAGAAGCTAAGATGGATGGTTTAAAGAAAGGTGTATAAGCTAAGATGAATGGCATGGAAGCTAAGGTGAATGTCATGGACGCTAAAATTGATGGCATTGATGATAAGATGGAATAATTGAAGATAAATATGAATAAGTTGCTACAAGAAATGGTCACTAAGGGTGAAAGGGTAGTAAAGGAAACTCATGATGAGAACAAAAGAAATGTTAATCATGATTCCATAGACTCTAATGTTGGATCGAAGACTCACCATGTTCCAAAAATCGATATGAGGAAGTTTGATGGCAAGGATACCGCCACATGGATATTACAGATGGAGCAATTCTTCGATCTCAATAATGTGCAAAACACACAAAAGGTACGTATGGAAACTTTATATTTGGAACCAAATCAGTTTGTATGGTATCAATGGCTTTGCTCTCGTAAACAATTTATCACTTGGGCAATTTTTACGGAAGAATTGATAGCACATTATGAGGATACAAAAAGCAACACTTTTTTTAGCCAATTGATAAGTCTCAAACAAAAGGGTTCAATAATGGAGCACATTGAGGAGTTCCAAAAATTGAACATAAGGGTAAAATATATTCCAGAGGAGCATAGGATTGATGTGTTCATAGGGTCTTTAAAGGATAATATCCAACATGATGTTCGCCTTTGGGAACCTGATTCATTAGAGAAGGCATTCAGGTTAGCAAGAAAAATGGAAAGCAAAATTATGGCAACCAGGAAGCATACCACTCACAACTATAAAGATGGAAGTGTTGTTGCCCCTAGTCTTCCACAACCTATAAGGTTGACACCACAACAATTGGAAGAAAAAAGAGCAAAAGGGCTTTGTTACAGTTGTGATAGCAAATACACTAAAGGTCATAAGTGTGCTGAGAAGAAATTATTCTACATAGATTGTGAAGAGGAAGAAGAAAAGGAGCAAGAAAGGTCAAAAGAAGAGGATATACTCCAGGAACAAAGCCTAGATGAAGAAAAAATAAATCCGACCATATCTTGTAATGCATTGGCAGGAATTACCACTCCTCAAACCATCAAGATAGAAGGACAAATCAAGAAGAAAAAGGTAATAGTGTTGATTGATTCAGGAAGCACCCACAATTTTATTCATTGTAAGGTAGCAAAAGAATTGAATTGCTTCCTATATCCAGCACCAGAGTGTCAAGTGATGATTGCAAATGGAGGAACAATAAATTGCTCTGGAAAGTGCCATAATATCAAGCTATCCATGGGAGAATATGTATTGACTAGCCCAATGCTTTCCATTCCAATGGGAGGTGCTGATGTTGTACTAGGAGTCCAATGGCTACAATCCTTGGGTACAATAGCTTTTAATTTTCAAGAACTTTTCATCAAATTTCTATGGAAGGAAAGGAAGTTGAATTAAGGGGTATTGCAGGGAAACCAGGAAAGATAATCAGCTCTAATGGTATGACAAAGCTTCTAAAAAAGGAGCAAAGAGGTGTAATTGCACAATTATGTTCGCTAGATGTTTCCACATCGGAATCATCTATTTCTCCAGATCTCCAAAAAGTCCTGGACAATCATTCCAAGGTATTTGAGACTCCCAAAGGTCTCCCACCTATGCGTGATCATGATCATGCTATTCATCTGATTCCAGGAAGTGTTCCTCCAAACATCAGGCCGTACAGATATCCCTATGTCCAAAAGAGTGAAATTGAATGTATGGTTGCAGAAATGCTAGAGGCTGGTATAATTCAACCGAGTCAAAGTTCTTTCTCTGCTCCAGTAGTATTGGTGCACAAGAAGGATGGATCATGGCGCATGTGTCCAGATTATAGGGAGCTCAACAAGCTCACTATTAAAGATAAGTTCCCCATTCCTGTCATTGATGAATTACTGGATGAATTGCATGGATCAATTTTTCACCAAGTTGGATCTTCGTTCAGGATATCATCAAATCAGAATGAAGACTGAAGACATTCCGAAAACAACATTTAGAACTCATGAGGGTCATTATGAATTTTTGGTCATGCCTTTTGGCCTTACCAATGCACCTTCAACATTTCAAGGTTTGATGAATTCAATTTTCAAACCATTCCTTAGAAAATTTGTGTTAGTATTTTTTGATGATATACTAATCTACAGCAAGTCTTGGAAGGATCATGTTGAACATGTTGACAGGGTGCTACAACTATTGGAGGAGAAACAATTATATGCAAAAAGATCCAAATGTTTCTTTGGAGTCCAGGAGGTGGAATATTTGGGTCATATTGTATCTCATGAAGGAGTTAAGGTAGACCCTAGCAAAATTAAAGCCATTAAGGAATGGAAAATCCCCACATCCATAAAGCATCTGCGAGGATTTCTCAGGTTGACAGGGTATTATCGCAAGTTTGTTAAGAATTATGGGAGAATAGCAGCACCTCTAACAACATTATTGAAGAAAGATGCATTTTCATGGACTCCGGAAGCAACAAAGGCCTTTGAACATCTTAAAGAGGCAATGTGCCAAGCACCGGTCTTAGCTACACCGGACTTCACAAAAACCTTTATTGTGGAATGTGATGCTTCAGGAAATGGAATTGGTGCTGTTCTAATGCAAGATGAAAGACCCATTGCTTTTGAAAGTCGTCCAATCAAGGGAAAGTTTTTAAGCAAAGCTATTTATGAGAAGGAAATGTTGGCAATACTCCATGCACTTAAGAAATGGCGACCCTACCTAATGGGAAGACACTTCAAGGTAAAAACGGATCATGATAGCCTTAAATACTTTTTAGAACAAAGATTATCCTCTGAAGAGCAACAAAAGTGGGTCACAAAGATGTTGGGTTATGACTTTGAAATCATCTACAAAAAAGGGAAGCAAAATGTGGTGGCAGATGCACTCTCAAGAAAGGATGAGGATGTGGAAGCATTGTTGTGCGCCATTTCTATTATCCAACCAGATTGGATAAACGAAGCAAGGGAGGAATGGAAGAATGACGAAGAAGTGTGGGCACTTATTCGAAAGTTACAACAAGATTCCAGTACGTCTGATACATTTAGCTGGCAAAATGATTCGTTATGGTACAAAGATCGCTTATACCTCTGTAAGAATTCCCAGCTAAAACAAAAGATTCTTATGGAATTGCACACTTCTCCCTTAGGAGGGCACTCAGGATTTTTAAAAACTTACCACAGGGTTAAGAAGGAATTTTTTTGGGATGGCCTTAAATCAGATATTCAAAAGTTTGTGGCAGAATGTTTGGTTTGCCAACAAAATAAAGTTGAAACAATTAAGACACCGGGTCTATTACAACCTTTATCCATTCCAAGCCAACGTTGGGAGGAGGTTTCAATGGATTTTATCACAGGTTTACCCAAGTCTGAGGGAAAGAGTGTCATCATGGTGGTAGTTGACAGACTTACCAAGTATGCACACTTTTGTGCATTATCACATCCATTTAAAGCCAGTACAGTTTCTACTGCATTTATGGAAACAATTCAAAAGCTACATGGAAACCAAAAGATTATTGTAAGTGACAGAGATCCCATTTTCACTGGAAATTTTTGGACAGAATTATTTTCTTGTCTTGGTACTCAGTTAGCTCATAGCTCATCTTATCATCCTCAATCTGATGGGGAAACTGAGATAGTAAACAAATGTTTGGAAGGATATCTTCGTTGCTTTGTATCTGATAAACAAACACAATGGGTCAAATGGTTGCCTCTGGCTGAATGGTGGTATAACACTTCCTTCCATACAGCAACAAAAATGACCCCATTTATGGCACTTTATGGGTATCAACCACCATCCATCACATCATATTTAAGAGAAAATTCTAAGGTTCAGGCAGTGGAACATCACATCGAACATCAACAACAAGTCCTCCAACTCTTAAAGGATAACCTCGTGTTGGCACAGAATAGAATGAAACAACAGGCAGATCAACATCGCAGTGAAAGAAGTTTTGATGTAGGTGATTGGGTATTCCTACGGCTACAACCATATAAGCAAATGTCCCTCAAGCAAGCTAAGAAGGATAATAAATTATCACCAAAGTATTATGGTCCGTACAAGGTGTTGCAAAAGATTGGTACTATGGCATACAAATTGGAGCTTCCTGCAGCTTCTCGATTGCACCCAGTTTTCCATGTTTCATGTTTAAAGAAGGTTATAGATGACAAGCTCCCACTTCAAACAATATTTCCAAAACTTGACGAGGAAGGAAAAATTATATTGGAACCGGAAGCAGTCACAGAAACAAGAACTCGACAGCTACGAAATCGATCAATTTCAGAGTATCTTATCAAGTGGAAGAACTTATCCGCTGAAGATTCCACATGGGAGGATGAGAATTTTATGCAGAAGTATCCAGAACTACTCAAGCGTTGAGGACAACACTTTTTTGAAGGAGAGGGGCATGTTGGGTCCCTATAATACTAGTGATTACCCCATTACTATTGTAGTTATAACCCTTATTAATATTGTTGTGCCCCTATTGCCCCCATATTGTTATTATTGTGCCCCATAAAATCCCTCTATTGTTATTTTTGTGGCTTTATATTATTATTGTTAGGTCGGCTGGATTATATTGTGACTCCTTAGACTCCTATATAGAGAAAGGAGGTTTTGTCATTTGAATCATCAAAGAATTGTTCATTTATGTAATGTAAAGGAGGTTTCCCCCTCGAAGAGGCTGAATTCTAAGGCGTTGATCTATCTTTTCTATCTTTTCTTGAGCTGGTTTCATAACAACAGTAGAGAAAGACTTCATCCATGATGTAACCAAAGAAACGAACCGACGAAGCAGGCTAGCGCCGTTTAGAGGAGGACATGTGGCCACTCCCTGAGCACTGATGATGATGCTAAACAGGGAACTCCAAGTGCAGCTACAGAAGGTGAATCGACAGAGGCAGAAGAGGAACCGAACGGTCTTGGAACGAATGGCTAAAAGCCATGAACAGAGAGAAGAAGACAGTTATCAAGAGGGACAGAGAACCCCTGAGAGACAAATAGAGACTAGAATCTCGAGAGGAGGATGAAACATAGAGAAAGAAGACAGTGAAGCAAAAGCAGAAGAGGATAGAGGGCTGAGCTGACCAGAGGTAGCATTGAGCACCAGAGGCTTGAGAGATCCTAGCCATCCCATAGAGGATATATTTGGGCTGAGCACCACATTGGGCTCTTTCCACTGTAGACCATAAGGTCACAGAGCTGGTAGGAAGAAGAAGTATATGTACTCAAGTGGCTTAGGGAATCCAAGAACCACCCTGCCAAGCATATCTGTTTCAGGTGACTCATATTGAGCTCCTGCATTGTAATTCTCTGCTTAAAGACGCAATAAAACAAGGCCACCACTGAGAGCTGGACGAGAGATGTAGCCCTGGAGAATAGGGTGAAATCCTTATTAATTTCTTGTGTTCTTGTATTTTCTTACTGTATTTCTCTGTTGTCTTTCCATTTAATTGTCTGTGTATTGGCAATCTGATTATCCATTGCTTCAATAACACATAACACACACCAGCACGAGTCTGTAATACCTTTAAACAATAAATCTTCAACTGATGTCACTCATAGGGTGAATATTAGATCAAATACAAGAACATAAGAAATTAATAAGGAGTTCACCCTATCCTCCAGGGCTACATCTCCGGTCCAGCTCTCAGTGGTGGCCTTATTTGATTATGTCTTAAGCAAAAAATTACAATGCAGGGACTCAATATGAGTCTCCTAAAACAGGTTTGCTTGGCAGGGTGGTTCTTGGATTCCCTAAGCCACTGGAGTGCACAGACTCTTTTTCCTACCAGCTCTTTGACCTCTATGGTCTGACAGATCCTCTCGGGGATGGCTTGAATCTCTAAAGCTCTCTAGTGCTTGATGCTGCCTTTGGTTAGCTCGACCCTCTGTCTTCTTACTGCTTTTGCTTCACTGTCTTCTTTTCTTCTCTGTCTTTTGTCTTCCTCTCTCTGTGTTCTGTCCTCCTCTCGGGGTTCTGGTGTCTTTCTGTTTTACCTGTGCATGGCTTTAAGGCCATTCGTTCCCATGTCTGTTCATTTCCTCTTCCACCTCCGTCGAATTGCCTTCTGTATTTGTGCTTGGATTTCCCTGTTCAGCGTCATCATCAGGCTCACAGGGAGTGGACACATGTCCTCCTGTAATTGCGCCAGCCTGCTTCGTCGATACAATTCTTCGGTTACATTGTGGTTTGGGTCTTCCTCCACCATGGCGGTCAAAGTAGACCTCAAATATTTAAAAAATGCAGCGTAATCCCTCGTTAAATCTGGTCCTACCATCGGGTGCGATGTCAATCGTCTGATCTGGATCCCCCAGATCCAACGTTGTCCGCTCATTTCGTGCGGTTGACTTGCTCAACTGTTAGCACGCGATGAGTGGCGGTTTTCTCTCTCCTCCGCTCACCACGTGTCGATCGCTGAGTGGGATCACTCCAATTTCTCCAAAACTGCTTACCGTTCAAGGAGCCCCTGATCAATACTACCGGTTTCGGAGCGGGTCTAGACTTTTAGCTTTAGCCTTTTCCCCATGGTTCCTGGCTCTTCCATGTGACTGTCACTCAAGGATTCTCCATTTTGAGGGTTTTTTCCCAATGATGCGTGATTAGCGCATCAAAAACCTCCTCTGTTTCCCGATCTGGGACTCACAGGGGCCAATTTCGCCTCCCGCGTAGTCTCCATGGGCCTCGGTCAATGCGCTTTGACCGAGGTCCTCGTCATTCCATGATGGATGCCACTACCACTGGTTCGAGGTGTTTTTATCGCTTTTTTGAATTCTTTGAAGTCTGTCCCAACCTGGTACAGTCATGGTTCCTTTGACAGTTCTTTATGGATCCAATTCGAATCAGGTCCAAGCACATTGATATCTGGTGTCACCATCTTTGAGATTGTGTGGTCAAGAGGCTCATGTTGTTGCTGTATTTTTCGACCGAGGAAGAGGATGTAGATATCTTGAATAAGGCATTGTCAAAATGCAAGTTCGAGTTCCACAAAGATAAGATTGGGGTTACTGATAATCCCTTTCTTGTTGAAAGGAAGTGTTGAAAATAGCAACAAGAAATGCTAAAAATAGAATTGCTAAAAATAGCACTGCTATAAATAGCAGTTCAGCTAGTGTTGATCTTAGCAACAATGGATGGAAAAATGGAAGTGCTAAAAATAGAATTCTATAAATAACATTTCGGGATACCTTCCTATTTTAGTCAGTCCCTAAACTAAAATAGTGAAGTAAAATTTGAATTTGATCTTAGCAGTTGTTTGTAAAATAATTAATTAATTCATCTTGAGTTAATTAGTTAAGGAAAATCAAACATGAAGTCTATGTGGGGACATGCAATAGTTTCTCCATTAATTGAGGAATTTATCCATCAGTTAAAGAGATAAGGATGAGTTGTAATATTGAGTTGTAATTAGTTGGCTTAGTTAACTGAGTCAAGTCCAGTTAGATTAATTCAAACAGTTTGTTGAATTAATATAAGTTTAGTTAGTTAATGCTTGCATGCATGTAACTACTGCACTTCAGATAACTGAGTATTCTCTCATAAATAACTCATGCATGTCAGTTCAGACAGAGACCTAGTTGAGAATAGATGGAGGGGTAGTGTACTATTAGTTGCTAGAATATTCCATTGTGAATATTCCTTGCATGTAGAAGGAATTCTTTCCTTGAGGATTGCGCAGTTACTTCTTCAGGTTTAGTGAGCGTGATGAAGCCAATTCACACATGTGGCTTCACTGGTGTTACAGGGAAAAGTGTCTATTTAGAACTGCTCTATCCCACTAAGGTGTGACAACTGCCTTAGAAACAAACAGAGAAAAGCTACTTATGTTTTTCCTTTATGAATTATAGATAGAGAGGAATAGAAAGACCAACCTCTGTCTTGCACTAATCCTTTGATTCGGTCCCTCTCTTCTTTGATAGTCCCCAACTACCTGCTCCCTTGCACGCCCAGCTTCACAAAGTACCTGTAAGATCACAGAAGCATAGCACTATACAAAGACATGCATCTATATTCATAAACAATCTAGGATCAGATGTAAATTGACCATACAAATGTAACAAGCATCAATGATACAAAAGCATGGAGGAAAACTCAAATAGCTTTTCTTGATAAACAAGAAAAGATTCAGGAGGAGTTACAACCAGTTGTTCCGACCCAGAATCAACCTCCCACCAAAGAAGCCCCTCTTCACCTCAAACAAAGCCTAGATCACCCAACAATTTGATGTTTGTCTCTAGAAACCAACAAAAATTCCTTACAATATGCAAAATTCCAGCCTCTGGATCTCTGGGATGAGGGATCCATATATAGATATCTGTAAGGGGTATGAGTCAGCTTGTGATTTGATTAGTGTCTTCTCTCTGATAGTTCTTGCTTCCACTTGGAGACTGAGGGCTTCTTACTCATCCTTGGTCAAATTCAGTGAGGCAAGTGTCACAGGAGAAGATTCTGGAAGCTTCCATTGCCTCTCCACCTCGCGGAATGACACTGCCATTTGTCATTTCTTGCCCATCACACCCCACAGAAGGGACTTTGAAATGCAACGCACCCTCACAGTGTATTTAGGTGAGATGCAACGCACTTAGCCAGTGGAGCAGCTGCAATGATCCTGTTTTGACCAATTCTGAGTAGTTTCTCATGGAGAACTTTTGGGAGAAGCTGTAATCTGTTGACCTTGTTCCTTTAGGGGTTAGAACAACACTTTTAGGGACTTAGGAGCCCTTGGTTTATGGACATTTCATGCTTGGGGTTGTAGGGCACAAAAATGTCTATAACAACTGGACCCCAAGAAAAACTGCGCAAAGAAATAGGAGGCTTGGAGGGCTTGAGGAGGACATATACTATGTCTATTCAGTTTGTGAGTTGCATTTGTTTAATTGCAAAGAGAGCAGGATAGCTTGAGAGCTAATTCTTTTTGTAACTTGAACAATATTTCCGCTTGTATGATAATACAGAGTTGGGGTTTTAGGCTGAGGCTTTCCCTGTGATATTTCTTCTATGTTATGTGTGATAGATTTCTCTTTCTCAGTTATATGTGTTCTCTTGATCTTGCTCAATTCGATTAAGCTTCCGTAAAGTGTTGTAGAAGTAGATCTTGTATTGTGTTTTAGTATATGGCATAATCTATTGATCTACAGTGGGAATTTCTACATTATTAACAGAGAAATGTCATCGCAAGGGCCTTTAGGCTTAGGGGCGATCATCGCATGTCCGATGAGAAAACCTGTGATGATCGCCCGCACGATTTAAAAATGAAAATCCTCCTATTGACAAGCAAAAATTGAATGAATAAGCCTAAAAATACAATAAATTGCAAGAGTATAAGAAGAGCTCTTACCTGCTGAAGACGGTTCGAGGAATGATGCATTGGATCTCTTGCACTGGTCGTTTGAAAATCAAGCAAAATAGGGCACAAATGCACTCTCAAAACTTACTTTGGTGAAATGGTAAAAATATTTTTACTTATGGCCTATTTATAATTTTTGAGTTCATTTTTGTCAATATTTTATTATTATTTCTCAATATCAGTGATGGGTGAATTTCCTTATGCAGTTACAGATAATTTCTAGAGAACATGTAATTACTATTGACTAATTCAAACGAGTTTTTTTTTTATCTCTTTTTTCAGACTCGTTAAAGATAAATGAAAAAGGAACCCCCATGGAGTCATCTTTAAGCTCTTTTCTAACTCTTGAAACATGAAAAGATTGCCAAGTACTTGTCATTTCGAATTCGTTAAATTAAATGAATTGACGTCATCTCAGTATATGTTTACCCCTTTTTTGGGCTGAGATTGACTATTTATGAAAAATGTACACCTTGGTCGACATGGTCAAGAGGTTCTCTTGAATATTGTTTTCTACCTTTTCGGGTTCGAGGGAAAAATTACGAAAAGGGACATGATGGAGTTTTCTTTTTCATCTCTTTTTCAAACTCTCTAAATGTGAAAAAGATACTGAGTTATTCTTACATCAGACTTGTTAAAATTTTATGACGAAAGACTCATCACCATGATGAGATCGAGTTTCTCCTTCCTATGACTCATAAAACTTACTAGGATGGATTCATTCGAAGAATGAACTTACATGACAAGCATATGCTATCCCCTTCAAGCTTGTGATAAAAATAATTGGGGTACTCGCTAGAAATAGTGGGGAAAAATGAAAATGAAACATCCTTTGTATAGGTAGCATGTCGCTCTTGAACATGACACTCTTTTGCTTTCATGTTAGGTTTGCGATATCCTCACTCAATCACTCATCATCCCGGGTTTGGGTGATCCATTTTTTCCTCTCATTTGAGTATTCCATTTTGTCATCATGACTTTTAGTCCTATGTTGAATCAAATGTTGCCACACTCCAGCGTCGTGTTGCCAGTCTTCAAGAGAAGTCCTATATGCAATTATTTACCTATACATTGTCTGACCGTTATTACAATCTTGGATATTATTCATTTCATTCAACTTTATTCCTTGTTTCATGTCGATGAAGAGGGATTCATTATTTCCCTCCTTCTACGGGTCTCTTCCTATCGACTTTAGATCATTATCCAGGAAGATGATTCAAAAACTCCCTTTCAGTACCTTAGAGCTTGCATGCCTCAATGGAAAATTCTTTGCATCCGACGACAAGTTTACATCATTGGCCTTCAATCGGATGATTCCAAGAGTGTTTGACTTCAACTTAATTATCACATTTAAAGATTGTACTATTGTACCTTGAAAGCCATTGTCATTATTGTTGGTTCCTCTCGTGCCTGTTAACGTTCCACATCATTGGCCAGTAATCAGGTGGTTTTCTAGCATGTTCGACTTCGACACATTCATTCGCATGTTAGAATTCATACTTTGATCGAATTGGGATGGAGTGCAAGACCCTTAGTCCTGTCTGATATGACTCAAGCTGCATGGAGTTATGTATTATTCATGACTATACACATTTTTCTACTATACAGATGGTTGTGACCATATCGTGGGACTTTACATTTATGATGATCCTTCTATATCGGATGGCTGCATCCATACCTCGGATCTTAGATTTATAGATGATCCTTATCATTTAGATGGTTGCACCCATGCCATGGATCCCTTCATATAGTCCTTATCATCTGGATGGTTGCATCCATACCATGGATTCATGTTTCAATATCAGATATGTATGTGTATATGCATCCTTGATTTGCAGGTCTCCTGATAGTGTTTGTCCTCGTCCTTGCAAAAGCTCGTAAATCGTGTCAGTAATCACTCCCTATTCTACCTTCATGCTTTAGGGGGAATCTATTACACAATATTTTATCACACCTCCTACACTTCCCTATGACATACCCTAAAGTGCCTAAAAAATGACTATTATACAGTGTACTCATTCATATATGCAGTTTAGATCCTTCCTAATACATTGATTAGAAAATCCCTTGAGCTTCCCCTCAAGGAAATAGCTCTAAAACTCTAATTTGAGAATCATCACCCTTATGAGACTAAAAACTGTGATGATCACCTATTGCATCGTACTCGACCCATGATGGCATCACTTTGTTTACTTATATAGTCACGATGATCCCAAAAAGGCATTTTTCCCAAAGAGTATGAGAAGCTTCGTGATCTAGAAGCTTCTAGAGCGGCGAGCTAGACGTTGTTCGGCGTAGATGAGGTCGACTTCTCCTAACTTGGTTTCTTGGTATTATCCCTATGAGCTACCTCCTTGAGATGAGGGCCTAATCCTATCTTTGGATAGATCCTAACTCCCTTTCCCAGCCTATATATTCATCCTCTCCCATTCCCAAATGGTTGGTCTATGCCTATTTTCACCCTTATGCTAAGATTGTGCCTATATGCTACTCATTTGGCTTGGAGAAGGAGTGCTTGGAGAGCTTAGCTTGGACTTGGATATTCATTCAAGGAGAGCTTATCAACATCAAGGCTTGGTTGTATGCTTCCCCTTATTTTCTATTAATATACAACTGCTGGTTCATTTTCCATTGATGTGTATGCTCATGTATCATCTATCTTAACATTCCTTGATCAGTTAAGTAGGTTGCTTTTGAATATGTTGTTTTTATTTTCATTCCTTGTTGTGTCTTGATCTCTTGTGTAGGTGTATAAATGCTATGAGAAGCATAAATGAGCCTATGACGCAAGTGATTCAAGGTCTTTAACAAAGGAGATTGAGATAGCATCAGAACGAGGTAGGCCATCTTCTTCATTTCTCTTTTCAATTGTAACCTAGGAAAGTGTCTGGTAGATTGTCACTTAGGTTGCTAGTCCCACTCATTTGGCTAGAGGGATCATCTCTGTTTGTAGAGAGGATTTACCTAGACAACAATTGGCAATGCATTTAGTATGTAGAGGGTCATTTCTGAATCAGAAATAGTCTCTCCAAGTTCTTGCAAGTGATCCCTTAATTAAGAGATATTCATTAGAAAGGATTCCATGTCCTCATCCTTATGTTTATTCATTCTATATAGCTTTTTCCACAAAGACATATTTTATCCTAATGTACTTACATAGTACAAGTTCATTAACTTGTCATACATAGCCTTGGATGTTTTCAAATTTGCAACAAATAAAACAAGAGGATCCTTAATAGATTCAACGATGATCCTTTGTGCACTTACTCCCCCTTTCTATCTCTACTGGGTTCATTGATTTCAGCAATAACATACTACATTACCTCATGTTTTGTAAGTGCCAAGTTAATCCTTTTCTTCCGAGCTAGCTAATTTGATGCTCCAATGAACTTATTTGTAGAAAGAACCCATATGACATGCAAATTTAGACATATAGTAATAATATGATACTTACATGATAACCAAGATTCTCCTCTTCCTTCATGATGTTTTCAACCTTTCTTGATGCCCTCAAGACCTTTGAAGAAAATTCAATAAAATTCTTGAAAGATGTTTCCTAGGATGCCTTCAACAACAACATACAAGAGTGATGAATGATGTCAATATCCTTTTGATACTTCCTTCAAATGTACCTTTAGATAAATCTCCTTCCCTCAAGAGACAATCTTTCTTGTAGTCTTCTTCTCAAGCCTTCCTTTGATGAGAGCTTGATGTAGTCTTGATATTATTCAATGTAGAAACCCTCCTTCCAGATCAATAGGTTGTATACTTTCTTTCTTCCAAAAATTATTCCCCTTGAAAAGAAAACCCTTATTTGTGTCCACAAGATAATCCTTTCAGTTGCCTTCTTGCTCACCTTAGCTCCAATTCCATGTTTGAAAATTCAAAGTGGCAGCTAGTAATTCCATTTTTTCTTAAACTTAATATTTTCTTGTGAACTTAGTTAGTCTTCTTGTGTTTTTTATTTAAATATTTTCATCAAAAAAATATCAAGAATAGAAACAATAAAATCAAAAGACACAAAAATTAGGCTCTCGTCCAGGGAAAACCCATAAAACTCTTATATTCTTGTAGAATTTTCTTCAAATGAGACAACAAAGACCAAACCCTATACCAAGTCCTTCTCCAAGTATCAATTCATCCCTTCCAAAAAGTCCTTCCTTGATCTAGCCCCAACTAGCTTTAAACTACAATTTCAACCTTGAAACTTCAATATTGCTTCTTCGACCTAAAACTTTAGCCCTGTAACAATTACAAAAACCCTAATTCAACTTCCTATTAATACATTCCTTGAGCAAGGCAACTCCTCTCAAGGTCAATGAGGTAAACACAGGGTATTATTCCTTCTAGCAACAAGAGACTGTACTTCATCCTACTGCAACTCAGATATGAAATTTTTACCTCCTTCATAGTTGTAGAAACCTATACTTTCTCACATGGGAGAGAGAGATAGCCCAAAAACAAGATTTTGTCCTTCCTTTTTTTCTTCTCGATCTTCACTCTCTTCTTATTCTTCTGCTTCCCAGCTACCAATCAAAATTTTCATTGAGATTGACCTTCTTGAGCGAGTGGATTGCAAAGGAGGTCAAACTGATCCTTTATATGGCCTTTCTAAGGGGTCAAATTCCCTCCTTTAGGCCAACTTGAAACTTTCAGGGCCAAATTGTACTTTTGGAGTTTCCAGGACTTTCTAGACTACAAAATAATCATTTTTCCAATTATTGAAGGAAGTGTAACTAGGTTTGGTCTTCATAATGACATGATATTTGTAAATGATGAAAAGAAAGAAATAAAATTATTTTTGTATGCCTTACTACATGGGTTTCATGAGCAAGAGGTTTATTTGTTAGTGGCTCCCATTGAGAGCCTTAGGATTTATTATTAATTCAAAGAGTCAAATTCATGTATGAAGAGCTCTTCTTGAGCATATATAAAATGTATATGAGTCAACCTAATGTCTATATCAGACCTCCAAAGACAAGAACAATCCTCTTGAAGAAGTCGGCCAACAAAACAATGTAAAAAGTAGTCATGTCAGCTCAAGAAACGAGACACAACGGTTCACTATCATGTCGGCTTATATACAAGGCTAACTACTATATATACCTAGCTAGGGTGTGAGCAAGAGAGGAGGAGCATAACTCAGATTCTTTCTTAAATATCGGACAAGTACAGTGGCTCAGGAAATCTCGGATGAGTACAATATTTCAGTATTGCGGAGGAAGAATCTATTTTTTTTTTGGTGATATCTCAGCCTCCTCACAGCACTGTCATGACATATTAAAGACATGGTCATACATGTTATAATAAGGATCTCGGTAACACTCATTTTCTTGGCATATATATTGTAGGAAAAGTCACAGTCTTGGTGATCACTAGCTCACACTCTTGATATATTTATGATGAAGAGGATCTATGAGGTCATACAATGAAACACATTGTCTCAGCATGCCTTATAGACAGAGTGACGATCCCAACATAGTTTCAATCATGGTCTTGGTGGCATCCTAATGAAGATCTCGGTGATGTAGCAATGGTGCAACAATGATCTCAATGCAATAAGGTGCAACAAAGATGCAACAATAAATGATCTTGGTTGTACAATAGTGAAGACCTCAGTGTTGTAGCAATGATGATTTCAATAGTAGTGATGATGATTTCAACAATTATGAAGAAGAGGATTGGTGTCTTGGCCTTGCAGTGGCTAAATAGTTCAAGGGTCATGGTCTTGGTATTCATCAATTGAAATCTCTACAAGAAGAATTTTGTGTGGGTTTTCCTCTCAAGGAGTGAGAGGTTTTGGCCCTTGTAGGAAGCCAATATCTCTTGTCCTTGTATATTTTGTTTTGGTATCTATTTGATGAACTAAGAAGACACACTCTAGTAATATCAAGAGAAGATTGTGCTAATAAGAAAAAGTTAAAAATGCCTCACAAATAATTATCATGGAAGAAGAATCTTATTAACTCTAATTTCCCTAGATTCTTCAACACCAATTGTTTTCATGGAAGGGTCTTATAAACATGATGTTGACTCCTTTGAATCATGAAAATAAATCCTAATACCTATCAGACCCTAGAATCATGAAGGCCATGCTTTTACCTAGAAGACCATCAATTAAGAGCATGAAACCCATGCTTTAAAATAATAACTTTTTCTTGTTTTGTTTTGTTTGTTACATAGGATACATATTGAAATGAGTACAACAACAATTATGAAGACCAAAACTAGTTACATTTTCAACATAAGGGAGAGGATCATGACAATACATTTTTCCTAGTTGCGAGGTACACTTCTATTATCATTATTTTGTATATTGCAACAGGTTGATTCAGAGACTGCTTTCCTCAATAATTGAGGAGGAAGAAGTGTGCATAAGAACTACCTCAAGCTTATGAGGTACATGAAGAAATATTATATTTGTAAGCAGAAATATGACTAAATAAAACACTCAAACTTGATACACTTAAACTATTCCTATATGATCTATTTTTCTGATGAAAGTAGAAGAGCTCATTGAAGGAGAAGTCAAGGCTTCCTTTGGAACCCTGTTCTAACTTCAGAGGGAGTTGACCTCTGAGTTCAAGATGATTGACCTTCATTGATAGATAATATACTGTAAGAAAAAATTGGCAGAGGGTGCATCCTAAATTACCATGGAAGGATATGTCTCAGTCTAAGAGGGAGCACCTAGTTTGGGTGACCGAAAAACATCTATGATCTAACGAAGGGAGAAAAACAGTTTATGGTTGAACCAAGATATGTTTCTCAACATGTGTTGGAGTACAAACATGGTACAATTAGTCATGGATGATTCGAGAAGTACAACTGTAGATTTAGTTTGAGTAGAGAGTGTTGAAGACATACATATTTCATTAGGATGTTGCTTTAGTTTGGGTTCCATTATAATTTCTTGGATAAGCATGAAGAAACAATCTATCACAATCAGTATGGAAAATGCCAAGTATATTTTAGTTGGATTGGAAAGTTGAGAACCAGTATGAATTCAAATGTTACTTGCAATATTATCTTGATCAAGTGTTGGTGATGACCATGATGATAGGTGGAAGAACATTGAGATCAAATACCACTTCATTTGAGACATGGTGTTGAAGGGATTTGTGAAGATTTAGTACATCTCCACTCATAAGTTGTTTGTTGATATTCTTACAAAACCTCTTTATAGAGAAACGTTTGTGTACTTCTGGGACAAGCTTGCGGTCGTGGAGAATACCTCTCTTATTAAAAGGAAGAGTTGATGAGACACCATTATGAATGGAAATTCTCCTTTTGTCTTCATGACTTGGTTGGAGAATGGTCCAATATTCTCCCTATGTCATTATGACCTTGGTTGGAGAAGTCCTCCCTATGTAATTATGACCTTGGTTGGAGAATGGTTTAATAGATTAGATAGCATCATGGACTAGCATTATTCCTCTATCTTTATGACCTTGATTGAGGAATGGTCTGGCAAACTAACATTCTTCCTGTGTCACTTTGACCTTTGTTGGAGAATGATCTAGTAGAAGAAATTCTGCTTGTGTAACTTGGACCTTGGTTTGAAGAATTTCCTGACATAGGATATTCTCCATGTTTCAGTTTGAACTTGATTGGAGAATAGTCATAAAGGCCACTCAGATGAGCAAAATCCTCCCAACATCATGCTCAAATCTCTTTCTAGAGTGTTTCACCTAGAGTATGTCTATAGTTGTTTGATGGTGAATCATGATTATGTATGGTTGATGCTGATGATTATGATATTGATGATGATGCTTATTTTAATCTTTATCCTTCCTTGTAGAATTATCAACTTGAGAACATGTTGATAGTCATTATGAGTACCTCCCTACTTAAGAGGGAGTGTTGAATTTTTGTAACTGTGGTTGGTCTTCATAACATATATTTTTCATCATTTATTATAAGCATGTTCTTCATGATCAAAAGAAAATTATATTATTTGTCTTTGTCAAAGAAAATTAGAAAGCATGTTCTTTAAGACCTTTCAAAAGAAAATTTGATTTTGTATCAAATTTCATGGCTCCACAAGATGACCAAGTAGGCCCCTCTTATTCAAGTTGGTCTGGCCCCTTGGAGGCACCCATTCGACCCTCCTAGATGTCTACAAATGTACATTTTTTCCTTCGCCTTTTGACATACATTTGGTACACATATAAGATGAAATACAACTACTCCCAAGAAAAGGAAAGAAGTTGAAGTTGAAAAGAAATTGATTGAATCAAAGAAGGAGAGTAAGAAGCTCACACATGTGGAAAAATTATTTGTTGCAACTTGCATGTGTGGAAGAAGCAAGAAAAGTTTTTCTATAGTGACTTTTCTATGATTTGGATGAATTTTTTTGGAGAGAGAAGGATGAATTTAAACCTCCTATTACAGACCTTGTAGCTTTATGATCTTAGGATTGACTAGATATTACTACAAGTTTGTCAAGAATTATGGTCAAATAGCAGCACCTCTAACAAAATTATTGAAGATGGAATAATTTTCTTGGACTAAAGAATCATCCAAATCTTTTGAAGAGATTAAAGAGGCTATGTGTAAAGCTCTCATATTAGTGACACCTAACTTCACAAAAACCTTCATTGTGGAGAGTGATGCCTTATGCCATGTCATTGGTACATTTTTTATACAAGAAGGAAGGCCCCATGCCTATCAAAGTAGAAATGTTAAAGGAAACAACTTAATCAATCCCATCTATGAAAACAAATGTTAGTCATACTACATGCATCTAAGAAATGGTGTCCATACCTAATAGGAAGATAATTCAAAGTAAAATTATATCATCATACTCTGAAGTACTTAAAAAGAGACTATATTCAATAGAGAAACAAAAATGGGTCATAGAGATGTTGGGTTATGACTTTCAAATTATCTACAAAAAGTGAAAAAAAAATATTGGAGCAGATGCACTCTCAAGGAAAGAGGAAGAAACAAATGGTTTACTATGTGCTATTTCTATTCCACAACCTGACTAGGTGGAAGAAGCCAGGATAGAAAGGAAGCAAGATGAAAATATATGTAAAATTATTCAATAATTATATGAGGACCATAACATAGTAGAAAATTTTATGTGGAAAAATGATTTGTTATGGTTTCAAGATCACCTATACTTATGTAATAATTCACAACTCAAGTAGAAGATACTTTTGGAATTACACACTTCTCCTATCAGAGCACATTTAGTGTTTTCTAAGACATACCATAACATCAAAAAAGTATATTTTTGGGAAGATCTTAAAGCATATGAGAAAATTTTTATGGTGGAATATGTGGTATGCCAACAAAATAAGGGAGAAACAGTGAATGCCCCAAGGCTCATTCAACCATTAGCCATACCAAGCCAATGTTGAGAGGAAGCTTAAATGGCTTTTATTACAAGTTTACCTAAATATAAAGGAAAATGTGTCATTACCTAAATCTAAAGGAAAATGTGTCATCGTGGTAGTGTTAGTTCGAATGACAAACTATGTCCATTTTTGCTTTTTCTCATCCTTTTAGAATAAGTGCAATGGTAGAAGCATTCATAGAAACAATCCAAAAGCTACATGGGATACCAAAGATTATTATAAGTGACAAAGATCTAGTTTTCATTGTAATTTTTTGGACTAAGTTATTTCCTTGTTTTGGTACTTAATTGGTTCTTAGCTCATCTCACCACCCTTAAGCTAATGGGAAAACTAATATTGCGAATAAATGTTTAGAAGGATTTCCATGTTTTTTTGCATCTAATAAACAGACATATCTGGTCAAATGGTTTCCCTTCTTAGAATGGTGGTAGAACACATCCTTCCATACCTCATAAAAAATGTCACCTTTAATTGCACTTTATAGATATCATCCTCCATTCATCAGACCAACCTTGAAAGAAACTATAAAGGCTCAAGAAATAAAGGACCACATACAACAACAAAAAGAGGTTCTCAACTATTGAAGAACGAATTGGTTATGCCACAAAATATGAAAAAACAACAAGTAGATCAATGTCCCAATGAATGGGAATTTGAAGTGGGGATTGGATATATGTGACAATACAACCATATAAAAAAATGTCCCTCAAGCAACAAAATAAGAGAAATAAATTAGCATTAAGGTATTATGGCCCCTATAAGGTGTTGCAAAGGAATGGAAATATGGATTACAAAATATTTTTTGAACTTTGGATGTCATTGATGTCAACCCAAGCAACAAATAGAAGAAGCATTCCTTTGATGATTATGTTTTGGGTTCAAGACCATCTTCATTTAATTTTGTTCGTTGTGTTGATTCCAACAGTAGGTGACACACCCCCTAACTCCTCACAATTGAGGTGATATGATTGATCAATGTTGGAGCCCCATTTTTGATCAAGTAGCCCCAAAGGAGACATTACAATCAACTTATTGATTGGTTTATTTATGGAAATTTTAATTTAATTAAATTATGAATGACCTATCCTAGTCAAATTTATATTGAAACAAGGGGATTTTAACTAAAAATAAGAATCGACCTTAATTTCCATTTGATTTTTGGCTCCAAAATATTTTTAAATTGAAATTCAAAATTTGAATTTTGGATGATCAACTTCCCTCCTTTTGAAAATGTCGGCCTTCCTCCTAGAAGACTCCTTAATCTTTCTATAAAGGGACTTATTTGTCCTAAAAAATACACAGGTATTCAACACATATCTTCTATGATTTTTTCTAAGGCCCTTGTGTAGTCACACACAACTAAAGGAGGTCAAGTTTGGAGTAATATTTTTTGGATCAATTTATCTTGGTTTGGGTCTAATTTTTCGTGGGTTTATTGGTGGAAACATGGTATGGTTCTGTGGTATTTTCAACCCTTAAAGGGCTTGAATCTAGGGAAATATTATCTAAATTTTTTCATCCCTCCAAGATCACATCCTTGCGTATTTTTAAAGATTGAATATGAATCGCAATGGAAATTTCTCTTTGATCTAGCTTGTATTTATTTTGAGGTGGGATCTAGCATATTTTTGGGCAAGTTTTGCAAAGACCTATGACCTTCATTCAACACTAAGGAAATGAATTATTCACACATATCAAGGATTATTTATCTATGTTCATTCACATTGGTTTGAGGCAATATGCACTGAGGCCTAATGTGAACTTTATGAGGCATAATTATCTATTATCCTAAGCTCTAATTCGAGCCCTCCTGAGAATAATATTGTTTATTCAATTGAGATTGGTATGAGCTATTTCAAGATGTATTACAAGCGCATCCGAGGGTGATTCCAATTGAATTGAGACAAATTTGGAAACCTTTATTTATGCCCTAGTTTGAAAATTTTCTTTGGGAGATATTTCAAAATTCCTAAGGTAACTTTGTGCAGACCTTGAAGCTCTTTATCAACTATTCCAAAGCAGACCTATAAAAATTGTTGGAGAGGGATGATTCACACATGTCTAAGGAAGATATTCATTTCCTTCTTGAGGCGTGACCCATATTCTACTAAGGCACCTTTTGGCTCTATACTACAAACAATTTTTTCCATAACTATCATATCTTATAAGGAGTCTCTTTGTTGGCTCATTGTGGATGTGTTAAGGCTATTTGTGGGAAATTTCAGATCTTCTATCTCTATTTCTATGGATGAACTAATACCTTTTCAAACTTGCTAAAGGAACTCCTTTTTGATGACCTGATGCCATTTTGAAGATATCATTGAGGATTTCTCTGAGACCTATCGTAAGACCTATATTGGTCTCTTATCAAGACTAAAATCTAAGGCATATTGAAGGTATATGAACATTTTTTCCAGCTGTGTCATCCAAGGTATGTTGCAGAATTTTTTATTCAAGGTTTGATATGATCAATTAGAGGAGAATTAAAGAGGTCTGTTGAAAGGCTAAAATTTGTATGGTTAGGGTTTGGTTTATTCTTGCTTGACTAGTCTCAAGAGTATAATAAGGATAAGTGTGTTGGCTGGATCATTTTAAGGAAAGACAAAGAGTATTCATAGTTGACAAAAGGAAAGATTAGATTAAAGTTATATTCAAGATTGATTTTAGAAGTACATTTTGTATTGAAGATATTTATTACTGACATCAGTAAAACCATCAATTGTTGTAATCAAAGGTATGATCTTATGAATTGAAATGTAGAAGACTTTGTACAAGGAACATTAAAAGGTAGTTTTGAATTTTTTTTATCAGTTGATGAAATTTAGATGTTAGGTCCCTATAATACTAGTGTATCCCCATTATTATTATTGTTAGTGTAGCCCCCTATTGTTATTGTTGTACCCATGTAACCCCCATATTGTTATTGGTGTTCCCCATAGAAGCCCATTGTTGTTAGTATTGTTATGTCGGCTTTGATTATATTGTGAGCCCCTACACACACACACACACACACACACACACACACACACACACATATATATATATATATACCAAGGAGGTCTTGTCATTTGTATTATCCAAGAATTATTCATTTACGTAATGTAAAGGAGGTTACCCCCTCAAAGAGGATAAGTTTTAATTCATTGATCTATTTTTCTGTAAGCTCATTGCATAACATTTGGTATCAAAGCCTTGGGTTCTAGGGTTTCACTTCTCCAAACATGTCATCTTGGAAATTTCGCTATAACCTATTTTATGCGAGGCTTATAAAGCTGAAATTTGGACCACATAGAGCTGAAACCTTGATGAATTTCGTGTACAAATTTTAGATATTGGTCCTCTATATTTTTGGATATATGATCCAAGGAAGTTATGGCTTTTGCAGGATCCATAATTCAGTCTCAAATAGTTGACCTAGGGAAAATCATCATAACTTTCTCTCTGAGCATCAGATTTGAATTTCGTAAAAAGTAGTTGAAATTGCACAGACTGTAGTTTGTTGTGTATCATTTTCAGAGCTGAAGATCAAAACAATGACACGTGGAATTTTGTACAAGTTATCTCTACTGAACTAGTTTATAATATAATCATGTCATCGTGGGAGATTGGGCATAAATCTTTCTTGAAGAATCCAATCTCAGTCTGACTTATGGGGTTAGAAATAAGACTCATAGGTCTACCACAAGACAAAATTTCAGATATTTAAGATAAAATATTACAAAGATACAACAAATTCAATATCGAGCTCCTACAAAGTAAGAAAAAAGGTGTGTATTTTTTTAAAATTTGCATAAATTTTGTTTGAAAAAGCAGTTTGAAGTGATTCAAGGGGAATAATGAAGAATAAATATCATTATTTCACTCCAAAATGACTCAAAGCAAGAAAATGGAAACACCTAGTAAGAAACTAGAAATCTCTACTATGACGCATGAAGAAGAGGAAGAAATGCATCATGATATATCAAAATTACAAGACCAAGTGCAAAAAATTTCACTCTTGCAAAGAGTAACAAAAAATTAAATGGAAGCTAAGATGGATGGTTTGAAGGATGGATTAAAAGTGGATATGGAAGGTTTGACGGAAGGTTTTACTAAGTTGCTACAAGAAATGCTTCCTAATAGTGAAAAGGTATTAGATGAAACTCATGATGAGAACAAAAGAAATGTTAATCATGATTTTAGAGACTCTAACTTTGGATTGAAGACCCACCATATTTCAAATATTGATATGAGGAAGTTTGATGGCAAGGATCCAGTAACATGGATACTATAGATGGAGCAATATTTTGATCTCCATAATGTGCAACACATACAAAAGGTACACATTGAAACTTTATATTTATAACCTAATCACTTTGTATGGTATCGATGAATTTTTTCTTGTAAACCACTTTTCACTTGGTCAATTTTTACGAAGGATGTGATAGCACATTATGATGATACAAAGAGTAACACCTTCTTTAGCCAATTGATAAATCTCAAACAAAAGGGTTCTATGGTAGAGAACATTGAGGACTTCCAAAAATTGAATATCAGGGTAAATGATATTCCAGAGGAGCATAGGATTGATGTATTCATAGGTACTTTAAAGGATAATATCCAACATGTGGTTTTCCTTTGGGAACTTGATTCATTGTAGAAGGCAATCAAGGTAGCAAGAAAAATTGAAAGAAAAATTATGGCAACAAGGAAGTCTAGCACTCACAACTATAAAGATGGAAGTGTTTCTACTCCTAGCCTTCCACAACCTATAAGGTTGACACCACAACCTTTTGGAAGAAATAAGAGAAAAATGGATTTGTTATAGTTGTGATAGAAAATACACTAAATCTCATAAGTGTTCTAAGAATAAATTATTTTACATAGATTGTGAAGAGGAGGAAGAAAAGGAACGAGAAACATCAAAAGAAGACGATATACACCAGGAACCAACTCGAGAGAAAGAAGAAATAAATCCGACCATATCTTGTAATGAATTGATAGGAATTAACACTCCCCAAAATCTCAAGATAGAAGGACATATCAAGAAGAAAAATGTAATAGTGTTGTTTGATTCAGGTGGTACCCATAATTTTATTCATTGTAAGATAGCCAAGGAATTGAATTACTTCCTATATCCAACACCACAGTGTCAAGTGATGGTTGGAAATGGAGGAACTATAAATTGCTCTGGAAAGTGCCATAATATCAAGCTAAATTGAATAGTCCAATGATTTCCATTCCAATGGGTGGTGTTGATGTTGGACTAGGAGTCCAATGGTTACAATCTTTGGGGATGATAGCTTTTAATTTTCAAGAATTTTTCTTGAATTTTTTTTGGGAAGGAAAGGAATTTGAATTAAGGGGTATCGTAGGGAAGCTAGGAAAGATAATCAACTCTAATGGCATGAAAAATCTTATAAGGAAAGAATAACATGGAATAATTACACAATTATTCTAACTAGAGGTTCAAACATTAAAATTGTTTATTTCTCTAGATCTCCAAAAAGTCTTGGACAATCATTCCAGGATATTTAAGACTCCCATAGGCCTCCCACCTATTTGTGATCATGATCATGTTATTCATTTGATTACAGGAAGTGTTCCTCCAAACATCAGGCCTTACAGATATCCCTATGCCCAAAAGAGTGAAATTGAATGCATGGTCACAGAAATGCTAGAGGCCAGTATAATTCAACCTAGTCAAATTTCTTTCTTTTCTCTAGTATTATTAGTGCACAAGAAGGATGGATCATCACGTATGTGTCCAGATTATAGGGATCTCAACAAACTCACTATTAAAGATAAATTTCCCATTCATGTCATTGATGATTTGTTGGATGAATTACATGGATTAATTTACCAAGCTAGATCTTCATTCAAGATATCATCAAATTAGAATGAAGAATGAAGACATTCTGAAAACAACATTTAGAACTCATGAAGGTCATTATGAATTTTTGGTCATGCCTTTTGGCCTTACGAATGCACCTTCCACATTTCAAGGTTTGATGAACTCCATTTCAAACTTTTCCTTAGAAAATTTTTGTTAGTACTTTTTGATGATATACCAATCTACAACAAGTCTTGGAAGGATCATGTTCAACATGTTCACAGGGTGCTCAAACTATTGGAGGAGAAACAAGTATATGCAAAAACCTCCAAATGTTTCTTTGGAGTACAGGAGGTGGAATATTTGGGTCATATTGTGTCTCATGAGGGTGTTAAAGTAGACACTAACAAAATTAAAGCCATTAAGGAATGGAAAATCCCCACAACCCTAAATCATCTTCGAGGATTTCTGGGTTTACAGGGAATTATTGCAAGTTTGTTAAGAATTATGGGAGAATAGAAGCACCTCTAACAATATTACTAAATAAATATGCATTTTCGTGGACTCCAGAAGCAACTAAGGCTTTTGAACATATTAAAGAGGAAATGTGCCAAGCATCGGACTTAGATACACTAGACTTCACAAAAACCTTTATTATGGAATGTGATGCCTCAAGAAATGGAATTGGTGTTTTTTTAATGCAAGAAGGAAGACCCATTTATTTTGAAAGTCAAATAATCAAGGGAAAGTATTTACACAAACCTATTTATGATAAGGAAATGTTGGCAATACTACATGCACTAAAGAAATGGAGACCTTACCTAATGGGAAGACACGTCAAGGTAAAAACCTATCACGATAGACTTAAATAATTTTTGAAACAAAGATTATCTTTAGAAGAGAAAAAAAAAATGGGTCACAAAGATGTTGGTTTATGACTTTGAAATCATCTACAAAAAATGGAAGCAAAATTTTGTTGCAGATGCACTCTTGACAAAGGATGAGGATATGGAAGCATTTCTCTGTGTGATTTCTATTATCCAATCTGACTAGATAAATGAAGCAATGGATGAATGGAAGAATGAAGAAGAGGTGTGGACACTCATTTAAAAGTTGCAACAAGATCCTAGTACATTTGATACATTTATCTGGAAAAATAATACATTATGGTATAAATATCGCTTATATCTATGTAAGGATTAGCAACTCAAACAAAAGATTCTTTTGGAATTGCACACCTCCCCCTTAGGAGGGCATTCACGATTTTTAAAAACTTACCACAGGGTCAAGGATTTTTTTCGGGATGGCCTTAAATATGATATTTAGAAGTTTGTGGCAGAATGTTTGGTTTTCCAACAAAATAAAGTTGGAACTATTAAGACCCTAGGTCTTTTACAACCTTTATCCATTCCAAGTCAGGGTTGGGAGGAGGTCACAATGGATTTTATCATAGCTTTACCCAAGTTTGAAGGAAAGAGTGTCATCATGGTGGTAGTTGATAGACTTTCCAAATATGCACACTTTTGTGCATTATCTCATCCTTTTAAAGCTAGTGCAATTTCTATTGTGAAGGATTTAAACAAAATAAGCACACTAAATTATCATAGACATAAATACTAGCGGAAAAGGCCTAAGATCCTCCTTGCATTCCTCTCATTCTCATTATTAAAATAATGTGTATAATACAAATATAAATACAAGATGATATTTGTCTCAACATAGTGTGCCTATATTGGACACTTTGGTTGAGAAAATATCTCAACCATACTCTAATCTAGGAACCTAGGAGAGAATCTCTCAACCAACTAGACCTAAACTGACTCCTAACTTTGAGGAACAAACCAAATCTATAAAGTTAGGAATTAAATCCAACTTTAATGATTTTAATTAATTTAATATTTTGGGACTTATAATTGTTTTTAATGTGAGAGTGAGGCCAACATTCCTCCCCTCAATGATAAGTCCAACGTAAGAACCCAATACCATCTCCAAGTCCTCATGCTGAAGCTGTTGATCCTCAATGAAAACCTACCTAAAAAATTGCCAATGCTGGATGCCGAAAAAACTCCAATCTGAAGAGAGCATGAATCAACTGCAAGTATGATACATCTCTGAAAATTGCTTGACAACTCCATCAGGTTCAAAGCTACAAAAATATCCATCTATCCTTTGCTTTCAATCATCATCCCAATTGCTAGTCCACTAACAAAATGTTGATAGCGCTCACTGCGAATTTGATGATGTTGAAACTAGCCACTGGCTACTTTGATGTTGACTGCCCACTGGAAAATTTGTTGATGATGACTGCCCACTGGTTGATTGGTTCATGATGCCCAGTGGTTGATTTGATGATGATGCCCACTAGCTAATTTGTTGATGATGCCCACTGGATGATTTGATGATCATGCACACTAGTTGACTTGATGATGATGCTCACTGGCTTATTTCATTGATGTTGTCAAAAATTTCAGTCTGAAAACCACCTTCAATTCCATTATCATTTCCCCCCTTTGTCAGCTAAAAGGAGAGACAATCATCTGCATTTGTTTTTTGAACTCCACCCCTTCAAGTGTAGGAGAGTGTCACTGTTGTACTCTCGCTTTCATGTGCATGAGAGTACCATCTTCATTTGACTGTTGGCTGCAATAGGTGAGATTGAATTTTGTGGTAAAACTTATATAATCATTTTACTATCGACAACCATTCCTAAGGATCAATCCATGTATAATTGATCTTCAATCTAGTTGGTTGGTTTTTTTTGCAACATTTCTCTGATGAGTGATCCTTCTTGCCACCATGGTGACAATGATGGAGATCAAAACAATGATCTTCCATATGACCCGTTCTTTGACAATGTTTGCATTTGGGTTTGTCTTCAAATTTCACATGGCTTTCTAATGTTACTTGATCAAGAAACCCTGCACTGATGAACTTGATTCGCCTGAATAATCTAGGATATGCAAGTTGTTGTCATCTTTGTGATATCCTAAGCCACATACATTTTTGTTGTTGTGGATTTCTTCCCACAACTTGATGATTTGCTTGGAAGAAGAAAGGTGAACTTGATCATGGACAACTTCTACACTCGAAGTTGTATGCCTAAGTGACTTTAAATCATCTTTATCTTCATTTGTATGGTTGAATGGCTTAGAAACATCATTCTTTTGTTGAAACTCATATCATTGTAATTGTGACTCTAGTTGAAGAAATTCAATTGTCTCATGTGCCTCATGTAGATGCTTTGAAATATCAACAAGAGTTGCTTTGCTGATTTGCACCATGTCTTCAGCAGTTGATAGGATCAGATTGTTAAGAATTTGTAACAATTGAATATTTTTCTCCATGTGAACTTGCTTGAACTCACACTCGGTTGAACTTTGTGAATGCTTTAATCAACTTCACTCTTTCTTGAACTTTGTGAATGCTTCAATCGACTTCATGCTCGCTTCATTTTTTTATTTGAACTTGCTTGATTCTCTCGCTCGATGTTTGTTTTGATTGTTTCTTGAATTGCATGCTCGCTTGTTTTAGAGTTGAACTCGCTCGCTTGATGCTTGCTTGATTGTTTCTTGAATGTCACACTTTCTTGTTTTTGAACTTGCTCACTCGCACTTTGCACTTTCTTGAACTCGCTCACTTGATTGAGCTTATTTGCAAAAGAAGGGTGTCGAATAGTATCGAAAATGCACCCAAGAAAATTCTTACAATGATTTGATGATAGGTTAAAATGAATTTGATGAATTAGTTGAAAACAAGGACTCACTTGACTTAATTGACTCTTTATCAATTCAAAGCTTGGGTGTCAATTTCAACCAAGAATGCACCTTTACAATTCGACTCAAATTGATTACAAATTATGATTTGCAAGTTACTATTTTTTTTTGAGTTGACTCTTACAAAAAATGTTGCAAGTGCATTGTCCAAAAGTTAATGTAGTTGTTTGTTGATGTAGATGGCAGCGTCATTAAATTTATTGCCTTGAGTGAATGATGTTGAATTCCATGTTGAATCGTTTTTTGAATGTTGATGTCAACAACTTGATATCTTTGATTATGTGTTGCAGCTTCTTGATTGCTTGCACTTTTCTTATGTATGCATGATTACATGATCTTGAAGAGAATTTATTATTGCATGCATTTCCTTAATTTGTTGTGTACTCTGTGTGTACCATATTACAAAGATAGTTTCAAAACTAGACACACAAAAATAAGAAACATTAAGAATCCAAAAATACATGAGCCATCACAAACATACTCATGGTATACCTAAGATCCCCTTATTCAATTTCAGGCGGATCTAGGACACAATCACCAAAAAATGATATCTTTATTATGCTTGATACAATGTTCGACTCTTTTTTCAATAGCCTTTGTCATGATACACACATTACTCTCATTTTCATACACAATCACTTATACATCAAGGACTTCTAAATTTGTCTTGACTTTGGACAATGAATCCTTATCACTCCAAAGTAAAAATTTTAATGCACCTTATCTCTCCAAAAAAACTTTAAAAACATCAACCTTATTACAACAATAATAATGTCAAGATCACAACCCCTTAAACCAATGTGTCTTTAATAATAAATGCTTTCAACAATAAACTTCCATTTTAAAAAATATTCACATATCACTCCAAATTTACGAAAAAAAGTTTACCTTTATCCTTCCAAAAATTTATCCTCTCTTACAAAATTACCTTATTACTCCTCGCCCCCCCCAAAGAAACACCTTATCTCTCCAAAAGAAAAATTTAATGCACAAAACATTTAATACACCTAATCTCTCCAAAAATTAACCTAAATCAACTTTTTACTCCAAATATTGCAAAAGAGTCATTTATCTCTCCAAATGATCACGTTAAAAACTTTTACATACACCTTATTTAAAACAATTTTAATAAAATATTAAAATCACTTTATAAAAAGGTGTTTTAATGTTGAAAAATTTATGAATGTATACCCATACCATAAATTTGTTGGAGAGATTTAATTTGTTGGAGAGATTTTTTGTTGTTTGCAGGTGGTTCACGACAGGCTCCTTATTCAACTCGTCGACTCACGGTTCCGCTATGCAGCAAATACACAACATTCTAACAGAAAAAAATGTGCAACGCTCATATCTAAAGCATCCACATGGGACATATTTTAAAATCTTAAAAATTCGTTGGAGAGATTAACACATTTCCAGTCTACCTACAGTTTTCTATGCAGATTCCTCCACGCAGGTTCTAACACTGATTCCTTTTTCAAAACGTTGTAGACTCCACACGTTGTTGGCTATACGGCAGTGTTGCAGCAAGCGTCCACTGGATATCAAAAAATTTGTTACTACCTGCGTCCTCGACCTGCAACATATAGTTTTAAGTGACGAGAATTTTTCAAAGTCAGCAATCTAGAGCGCAACTACAGAATCGACCCACAATTGTTGACGGATCACCAACGAACGATCCAGAAGACAGAATATTATTAAAGCATCAGATAACTTCTATACTATGCTCATTAACACAATAGTCAATGCACGTCACATGTTGTATATATTTCACCGATTAACATGCACTGTCGGTGAGATGATTTACCCAGATAGGAATTCGCCCAGACTACCAAGTCTCACATGGACACATCGCAAAAATCTGTAACAAGAAAGATTGGGGCATCAACGCGGACAAAACCAACTCATGGGATTACGATCTATGAGAAAGGCAGAAATATAAATTTTTTAAAGTTTTCAAAAACTATGATGGATGTAGGATCATATGAGGATCGAACCAACATTTAAAATGCTAGAACATCCCTACCAAAAAAGGACTATGAATTTATCAACTGTCTCATGGGTTGCGCTGAGTGAAATCTTGCAGGTATGGAACACGGACAAGTTTTTGGGGATGGTGGCGTTCGATCTCTGGGAGGTGCCTACCATAGTGCCTCCAGACAACTCTGCGTCTTCGCAATGGTATCGAATGGAGGCTCACGTTTCCAGACTCACAAGAGGGTAGGCAGCTCAGTAGGGCATTGCGTTTGCAGACTCACAGGAGGGAAGGCATCTCACGTTTTGGAGAAGTGGAGCATACATGTATGCTCGGTAGTCAACCAATAAGAATATTATAACCACAATATTAACCAATCAATTGGAGAATTAAGTTCAATGTTGAAGTCACAACGTTCTATTTGGAAGGCGCACTTCACACGCAGACTTTACAACCACACAAATCAACAACAAAAAGTCTACGCACAACCCGTAGTCCATTCCCAGGTTTACACCCAAGATAACTTGTGCTCTTCAACGCTAAATACCAACTGCCCCGAATACCTCCTTGTGTGTAGTGTTACTAATAATGACCACAAAAGGATTATGCTCCATTGGCTCTGATACCACATGATGGATTTAAAAAAAATAGACACGGTGAGACATAAACATTGTCGAAAATGATTTGAGAGCCTCTTTGCATTTCTCTCATTTTTATTATTAAAATAATTTGTATAATACAAATATAAATACGAGAGGATATTTGTCCCAACATAGTGTGTCTATCTTGGACATTTTGGTTGAGAGAATATCTCAACCATACACTAATCTAGGAGTCTAACTAGTTGGAGAGAATCTTTCAACCAACTAGACCTAAACTGACTCCTAACTTTGAGGAACAAATCCAATATAAAAAGTTAGGAATTAAATCCAAATTTCATGATTTTAATTAAGTTAATATTTTTGGACTTATGATTGTTTTTAATGTGAGAGTGAGGCTAACATATTGAATTTTTGGAAACAATTCAAAAGCTACATGGAAACCCAAACATTATTGTAAATCATTGAGATCCCAATTTCACTAGAAATTTTTGGATGGAATTATTTTCTTGCCTTGGTACCGAATTAGCTCATAGTTTATCTTATCATCCTTAATCTGACGGGAAAACTGAGATAGTGAAAAAATGTTTGGAATGATATATGCATTGATTTGTATCTAATAAACAAACACAATGGGTCAAGTGGTTACCTCTGGCTGAATGGTGGTATAACATGTCCTTCCATACTGCAACAAAAATGACCCCATTTATGGCACTTTATGGATATCATACACCATCTATCACATCATCTTTAAGAGAAAATTCTAAGGTTCAAGCAATGGAATATCACATCGAGCATCAACAAGAAGTTTTCCTACACTTAAAAGATAACCTCACTCTAGCGCATAATCGAATGAAACAACAAGAAGATGAACATTGCATTGAAATAAGTTTTGATGTAAGCGACAATATTTTTATGGCTACAACCATATAAAATAATGTCCCTCAAGCAAGCTAAGAAGGATAATAAATTATCACCCAAGTACTATGGTCCTTACAAGGTGTTGCAAAATATTGGTACTATGGCATATAAATTGGATTCGCTTGCATCTTACCGAGTACACCCAGCTTTACATGTTTCATGATTAAAGAAGGTTATTGATGACAAGCTTCCAACTCAAACAGTATTTCCAAAACTTGACAAAGAAGGAAAAAACATATTGGAGCTGTAAACAATAATGGAAACAAGAACCCGACAACTAATAATCAATCAATTTCAGAGTATCTCATTAAGTGAAAGAACTTACCTGCTAAAGATCCACATGGGAAGATGAGAACTTTATATAAAAGCATCCAGAACTACTCAAGTGTTGAGGACAAAACTTTTTTGAAGGAGAGGGGCATGTTAAGTCCCTATAATACTAATGTAGCCCCCTTATTTTTATTGTTAGTGTAGCCCCCTATTGTTATTTTTGTGCCCATGTAGCCCCCATATTGTTATTGTTATGCCCCATAAGAGCCCACTATTATTATTATTATTATTATTATTATTATTATTGTTATATAGGATTTAATTATGTTATGACCCCTTAGACTCTTATATATACCAATGAGGTCTTGTCATTTTTATCATCCAAGAATTTTTTTATTTTTGTAATGTAAAGGAGGTTTCCCCCTCAGAGAAGATAATTTTTAAGTTATTGATCTATATTTTTGTGAGTTGGTTGCATAACATTGAATCTCTATTGTACATATGAAGTATACATCAACAATAAAATGGACTTATTAAACATTTTTGTAAGTGCGTCATTATCCTTGGTACAAGAGGCCACATTTGTTTATCTACTCTTTATATTTTTAAGGTGGTTGGGTGGTGCAAGGTAGGAGAGTGAAGACTCTTTTAGGTTGGAGCCTGAAAATACTCTAGGGTGACAGGGTGGTGCCAGGGCAAGTTGAAGCTTGCAGGGTGTTGGAGCATCCTATCAGTCATAGCTAATAAAACTATGGAGTCAAAGCGTCCTTCTAGCTAGAGCTGGTAAAACCAAGGTGTGGGGGAATCCTTTTAAGAGTTAGATCTTCCTGATAAATTGAATGCTTTTCAAGAGTACTAGGAAGTTTGACCTTCCCCTTCTATTGGAGTTGGTAAATTTTTGTAGTCATAAATTATTAGAAAAATGTTCGATGGTTTTTCTCTCGGAGGGGTTTCCACCTAAATTTTTTTTTTGTACTACACTTGTGATGTGTTGATGATTATTGTTATGTTGTTCGTTCTCTAAAAATTGATAATTAAATAATCGTAAGTGAAATATTGATTCACTCCCCTCCCAGTATTTCATATAATTGGCATCAGAGTAGGTTCCTTCACAAGTAGTCTAACCACTAGAACGGAGATCATGGATTGCACAAAGAATGGAGTACCAATATTTAATGGAAAAAAGTATTCGAGTGGAAGGATGAAAGAATATGTGCAAGCACAAGGATATGATGTTTGGCACTCCGTAATGACTCGATACAAATAACCCTTGACTCCTCCAACAAATGATGTAGGTAAGAAGCCTAATGACAGTAATGCTAAAGCCAAGAATGCTATTTTGAATGTTCTAATAGAGTCAATTTACGTTAAAGTAGTGCATTGAAAATTTGCAAAAGAAAGGTGGGATAAGCTCCAAAACATATATGAAGGTGAAAACATGTCAAGGAGGCCGAGCTTCAAACCTTCAAAGGTCAATCTGGGTTGATGTAGTAAATGTCATTCAAGGATTAGGAGAACAAATGGAAAATAAGGTAATTGTCCTAAAGGTACTAGGATAACTTTTGATGAGATTTGATGCTAAAGTCTCAGTGCTAGAAGGAAAATCAGACATAGAAACTATCAACATGGATGAGCTACATGGAATACTTACATCCTACAAAATGAAAACATAATAAGAGAACCCATCCAAAAGAGAAGCAACTTTTACAACATCTAATGAAATAGGGAAAAACAATAAAAAATCAAAATCAAGCTCCAACTGCAGTTGTAGAGATATTTCAAATGAAGAAATAACCAATTTTGTGAGAAAACTAAGGAGAGGAACCAACAAGTATAAAGATATGTGTTACACAAAAATATCGTCATCATGATTATTTGCGGTCAGTATGGGTCTATCATCACTTGTACTGTCCTCCTAAGCAAGTCTCAGACCTCAGCTCTCCAAATCAAGCTTTAGAAATGAGAGAAAGACATTAAAAATCAATGTAACTCTGGTTCCGCACTTTCTCTCATGGTCACCTGCGGTCCCGCACCTTCTGTGTAGAAAAACTGCGGACCTGCCCGCTCTGTCCCTAACAGTGTAGGTGCGGACCCCTGTGAAAGTCAAAAGGCGCAAGTTTTATCTTAAAAAACTCACTTTGGGTTAATTCTAGAGGTTTCTAGAAGGAATTTTGACGTGGATTGTTCGCTCTGAGGTGGTTCATGCATCCCAAAAGAGAAAGATCTAATCCCTTGATGAGAGGAGCTATCCCTTTGAAGGAGGGATTTATCCCTTTGAAGGAGGACCTAGTAACCTCCCTCCATTGCACTATAAATACAGGCATTGGGCTGGTTGCTAGGGAGGTTAGAAGCTGAACATTTTTTAGGGTAAATGCTGGTGAAATCAAGACTTCCTAGTTAAGCCTAAAGAGGAGATATCACATACCTTTTGGGTTTCATTGGGGAGTGAGTGAAACTTGTCAAAGTAGAGGAGACTTCTTGCTGGACCCTGGGAGGAGCTTGTACAGCGTCAAGGCAAAGGTTGTAAGGTTCTTCTTCTTTTGAATTAATACAATCAAACTCGTTTTTCTCAACAAGTATCTTATGTTATTTGTTTCATGGACTCCTTGACTTTCATGTTAAATATGTTTTATGCAATTGGCTTTTCAGGTGCTATTTAATTTGTTTGCCTTGTTTGTGTTTTCAGATTCGCGAAAAGGAGCTCATTTGGATTGAAAGAGCGAGGGCATCCACAAGCTAGCATTGGACCTAAGGTAGGCCCTAAAAACACTTGTTTGCTATTGTCTATCAAAACATATTTAGAGAAAGATAGTGTCTGGTTGGTTTGCTTGTCATTAGGTCTTCTTTAGATTCTAGGAAGGTCTATCTTGTCCACAAGATCGACTTATTCCATGTGACAAAATGGCGAATCCACTGGGGACTTAATTGTTTTCCTTGTTTTTACTTTGACCTGAGAAACTCTATTTTTGTTTCTGTTTTTGGCTTGTTGTGTGTAAAATTGGGTAGAGTTTGTAGATCCAGGGTTATTTTTCGTTTTTCATAGCTTTGGGAGAGGACCGCACCCTAGCCGTTTGACACAGTGCGTACTTACCCGCAGCTTGGCTTTTAGCATAGAGCGGGACCGCACCTGTGCCAACTGTGGGCCTGCGGACCCTGTCAAAATTTTGAAAACCCTAAAATTTCCTCTGTCAGTCAGCTTAGTTTGTCTTTAGAAATTGTTATCCACTGCCCAGACCTGCATATAACTTGTCAAAGGCTTTCTTTGGATTGATTTCGTTAGTGTTAGGGTTTTAGGTGAAATTCCTAGGAGTTTTGCTTGTTGGGTTTGTTTTCCATTTTGGTTGTGTAGTGGCTCTGAGCTTAGAAGCTGTAGGGACTTCAGATCACCTTAGTGTCTACCAACCTTCTTATGAGTCTGACCATGTATGAAATCTGCCCTTGTTGAGGAATCCGCTTTGTATTTTCTCATTTCAAAACTTCGAAAAGCTTGTGTTTGAGAGTTTGGATTTTCATTTTCAAAAAGAAAACGAAATTGGTTGTTCTTGACTGATTTGTGATTCTGCATGAATTAGTCCTTAGCTTACATCTAGCTGAGTAAAACATCCTCTAAAAAGACTTTTAGTAGGCTTTGACTTCAAATAGGTTTTTATAGTTTGTAGCTCTTAAAGTTAGTTATTTTTATTAGTTTTGAGTGTTTTATTTACAAAATATAAAAAATCTCTTTTGAAAAAAGTTTGTTTTTTGTAGTGATTGAGTGCTTTGAAACGAAAAATGGAAATTTTTGTGAAATAATTAGTTGTCTCATTTTGAGTGCTTTGGAAAGGAAAAGCTCTTCTTTTAATTTGTTTAATTGAGAAAGATTTGTGTTTACAAAGTATTTGCATTTTCAAACTCTTTCTTAGTTTAGAAGTTCATCGAAGAGAAAAAGATTGCTTGGATCATCTTAGGTGCATTTTTAGTGATTTTGAGTTGAGTCTTCATACCACGAGTTTCATCTCCGCACCTTTGGACTTAAACAAAAACCACTAAAATTAACGCTTAAAGTAAAATTCACCTAGTAACATTTTTATTTCTAAGGCTCTGATACACCAACTTAGCTTAGGCTAGTGTCTTGGAGTAGGAGAGTAATTAACTCTCCAAGATAGTAAAAACAAACAAGTAGCTGTATCTTGTGGTAGGGAAGAAATCCAATTGTTGCATTTATGCTCTGGGAAAGCTCCTCTTAAAGGAGAAGCACGAGATCGTGTCTGAACCAGTGTGGGAACCAATCCTTCCTCATTGGGAACGACGCCAGATATTCACGTGTTACAAACGGTAAACCTCGAATTAACCATTGTTGAGGAGCCTGGGGTCACTTGTTGGTAAACCTTGGATTATGTCAAGGAGCCTTCAAGGGGATTGAGCTTGCTACTCTGCCCTTGCGTGCATATCGGATCGTAGACTGTTCCCCCAAGTGTATTTGTCTAAGTTGGTAACCTTAGTGGCCATATTCTTTAGGACTCTTCCTAAGGTGACAGTGGTGGGAAGATCCCACTGTACCTGGAGCAGACGTCAGCTAGACTCACTTGGATTTTCTGGGGGGTTCACTTCACTCGAGACGGTTAAGTGGAGGAACTTGTGCCAGTCTATTCATTAAGCAGGTTGCCAGGGTAACTGTTCCAACCGCCATTTCTATACTGAACTCTACGACGTTGGATTTCATCACCAACTAGTGTTTTCGGTCCGGAAAGTTACTGTTTGTGTGTGTTTGATCTCCTAGATTCTTTAGGCGTGCGATTCAAATTTATTTGGTTCTTTAGAGACTTTAGGTGCTTTTCATTGAGATTTTACTTTGTTTGCGTGTGAAGTAGTTACAAGTCTTTAACTGTGGCTGAATTACCAAGACAGTCCTGTAGACTTCGGGGCCAGTCTCCTGAGATTATAAACGTGGCTGAGTTACTGAGGAAGTCCCGTAGACTTCGAGGCCAACCTCCTGAGGAAGTACCGAGCCAACTTGAAGGCTTAAAAGTCCTCGTAACTCCTAGAGACAATAGAGTTGGGTCGCTGGAAGAAGGAGAATCTTCTTTGATAGTACATCCTGATTTTCAAACGCCAGTAGCAGAATATAATCCACAGTCAGTGTCTGTCTCAGAAATCGCTGGTAGCTTTTCATCTACTAGCGATATAGGTGAAGAACCCGAAATATCCGAGCCTGAAAGTGAATTTGCTGCTACTCCGACATCGGGGTTTGTTTCTCCATCTTTTAGTGGTTCTGGTTCACCTAGGGTAGAAAGAATAATCAGTCAAGATCTTCCTTCTGGATTGATTTCTATTGAAGAACTTGCTCCGGAAGAAGAAGAAGTAGGCATCCCTATCCCTGAAAATCAACCTGTTATTGAATTAAGGGAGCGTGAATCAATTTCTTACAGTCCGCCTAGGAGTAGTTCTTGGTATCTTTCTTTGACTAATTATTTAGAAAACTCAGGGTTAAGTTTTTCACCACCTCATGCTCCTTATCACTCAACACCTAGAGGCTTTTACACTCACGTCAATATGGCAGGATAGTCATCCATGTTTACTCAATCGCCCGAATCCTTTTTGTACGGCGGTCCATCTGTTCCCTCTGGGCATCAGTCTTTTTCTGGTACTTTTTTGGGAGCATCTCCTCAACCCATTGAGCAAGGGTTATTAACTGGAAGCAATAGTACAAAGCCGTTGAGCATAGAAGACATTCTTATGATGTCAGGTTCCATTCCCAATCCTCAACCTCAAGGTGGCCAGTTACCGCCTGGGGGGCAGCCTCAATTAACGCCTGGGCGGCAACCTCAAGGTACACAATTTGCATCTGAGGGGCAACCTCAAGGATAGTACATACCTATGGGACAGTACGTTCCTCAAGCTCAACCCCAGATTCAATATGTATCCCAAGGTCAACCCCAGTATCAATTTATACCTCAAGGTCAACCCTAGTATCAGTATGTGCCTCAAGGGTATCAACCCCAAGGTCAAACGTTTGTTCAAGGAACGAGAAATATACCATTCAATTATCAATCCTACCCTCAACTCGGTTATGGTCTTCAGTATTCTCAACCAGTTATGTGTCAGTACCCCGGAATAAATATAGTGTGGGATCCATCGCAAACCCAACAGGTGTTGCAGCCAAGTGTACAGTTGTCATCTCAAACTGGACAACCCTTAGTTTCTGGTACACCCCAGCAACCAGTCCAGTCTAACATTCAAACTTCTGTACCTTCGGTAGTTTCTCAGCCTGGGCCTAGTACACCTCGTACTCTGCCTCAAACGACTGCTACAACTGCCGCTACATCTGTTCAATCTACCCCACCTACTTCTGGAGTATCGACAGCTCCGGTTTCTAGAGTTCCTGTATCTACTCCTCAGACATCTTTATCACTGTCTGGATCTACGATTCAAACTTCGGTTCAGATGCATGTAGGACAACCTAGTTTAAGTACGGTCGTCACAAGTCAACCAAAATTCACCTATCAACCGTACCAGGGACAGTACCAATTCGGTCCTGCTATCCAGCAGCCAGTTTATCAGTATCAACTGTATCCTGGGTACACTTATCAACAACCTCAACAACCCCAGTACGGTCCGGTTAATCCTGGTTTTCCGGGAGGATACAATATCCCGAACGTGATTCCTATTCCTAGTTATCCTGGATATCCTCCTCCTGGGGCTGGTCTCATGACCCAGAGTTTTAGGGATCCTAATCGGCAGTTACCGTTTATCGCAACTTTGGACTTGCCTGATTTTTCGCGCCTAAGGAACGATCCCATTAATTATCTTCCGTTTTGGCCGCCAATGTCGAATAAGTTGCCCAGTGACATTCCCAAGTTCGAAGGTAAATCAGGAGAGGATCTGTCGAACCATGTGATGACTTACCACCTCTGGTGTGCGTCTAACTCCATCACAAATGATTCAATCCGTCTTAGACTTTTCCAGCGCACTCTAATTGGTCTCGCGGCCAAGTGGTACATTGAGTTACCGCGAGGCACTTTTTATAATTTTAGTCAATTAGCTACCTCATTTTCAACTCATTTTCAGTTGCCAGTCCGATATGAGAATGGCACAGAATTGTTAACTTCACTAAAACAATCGACATCCACGTACATTTCAGATCATATTCACGAGTGGAGACGTCGACGCCGTTTAGTGAAGGTATTTATTCCGGATCAAATCTTGGCTGAGTGGTTTGTAAAATCTTTGTTGCCAAAGATCACTGAAGATGTTGCTAAAGCCAGAGTTGTTACTGAGGAGCAAGTCATTGTGAGCACAGTACCTTGACTTGGTCTATACTCAGTTAGGTACGTTACATGAAAAAATCCCCGATCTTCCCAAGTCAAATCAAATCGCTGCAGCTCCTTCGGGATCTCATGCTGCCGATGGTATGATCGGCACGGTTAACACTAAAAGTAAGAAGAAGTCTTCCAAGAATTCTTCCCCTATCATAACCTTTCCTGATTCCCCAACAGGAGATTCCTCTGCAGAAATTTCCGCCGATATTCACGTTGTAGAGTCATCTACAGCCAAATTAAAATCCGGTGGGAAGAAGAAAGGAAAGAAGAAGAATAAAACGGACAAAAGTTCAAAGGAGAAACCTGAAAAGGCGGAATCCAATGACGAAAAGTGCAAACCTCGTTATGCTTTTCTCATTTGTGACGATGAACATTTTACAAGAGACTACCCTCATCGTGCAGAGGTTGCGAAGATTGTCAAGGGTTCCCAAACTCCTGCTGTTTTGAAGGATCCTTTTCTGGCTCAAGACAACAAGATGATAGGTTCATCCTCGAGTGCCAATGAAGAACCCATACTGATGATGTCCCATGTTAGGATTGCGACTCGATCGCAAGATTATGGTAGTAAGAGTCCTGTTAATGGTAAAGAATCAGAATCTTCTCATTCTAATCCATCAACCTCAGCTCCCGGTTCCGATCCACTACAGATCGAGAAACCTAATCCAGACTTAGTAATCAAGCCGCCCGCCAAGGGTATACTTCGAAAGTCAGCTTTCAATCCACATGCGAGAGCGGCTCAGAATTATAACATTGTTGAGGATTTAGCTGTTTCACCCTCAGCAATGTCAGCTTTGGAAGTGCTGCAATCATGCCCAGCACAACGTAAATTACTTTTGTCGGCTATAGGAGCTGTTGATATTTAGGACCCGAACCTAATAATTTTCGATCTAGAAAATAGTACACCGCATTTGCCTCATCAAATGGATTTCCAGATACCAGTGATAGTAAAAAACAGACCTATTCATCGGACTGTAATTGATGAGGGAGCCTCAACGTGTATTATGTCGATACAGTGTTGGAGATCGCTTGGTTCTCCTTCACTAAATCAATCCCCGACGATTCTAAAGGCTTTTGATGGCCTTGGGTTACATCCTTTTGGCATTCTATAGGATTTGCCTATAGGGGTTGAAGGAAAAACCGTTAGTCTAGATGTGGAGGTGGTTGATGCCCCTCTAGACTACAACCTTCTCTTGGGTTGAAGTTGGTCTTACGCTATGACAGCGGTCGTTTCATCGGTCTTTCGAGTAATAAAGTTTCCACATAATGGAAAGATCGTAACAATAGACCAGCTGGCTTACTTTTCATCTGACCCAACCTCTTAAGAGAGTATTCAACATGTTGGTAAAACGACTATCCCATATAAGGATGTTGGAGTAGGATTAGTTAAAGATGCCGGTTTACTGGGAACTTTTCCTTTTCCTCCAATCAACGCATCATCTTCATTTGCAACCATTCATATGATTACATCAGACACCATTTTTTATGATGATCCTTAGATCATTCCTTCTGAATATGAGATAGACTCATTTGGTGATTCCATGCCTTTGAGTCCATATGAAATTGCCTATGAAGCTGTGCAGTCGTTTGCTGACTCGTTTTCAACCAGAAATGACTTAATGAATGTGGTCTGTGAGGAATCACTTTTCACGTCAACCTCGGATTTAACTACGTTTTCTGAACTTGTTCACTCTGATGAGAAAATTCGTGAAACCCTGTGTGTAGATGATTTACCATGGGAAGATCTCCATCACAGATCTTCGTTTTTACCTGAGGATGATCGTTTTGAAAATGATTTCTCATCAATTTTTACAACTGAATATGTCAAGGAACCTCAAAATCCAATGAAACATCCTGATTCAGAGCTACATTTTGGGAACATCTCTCGAACTATTCCTATTGACATTTCGGTTAAGCCCGAAATTGTTGAAAACATTCATATAGGTGCCTCGTGTACAAATGATGAAATTCAATTATATAAGGCCCTATTTCAAGAATTCCGCAATGTGTTTGCCTGGTCCTATGAGGAAATGCCAGGAATTGATCCCGCGATTGTTGTTCATGAGATCAAGACTTACCCAGACGCTAAACCCGTCCGGCAACGTTTGCGTCAGATTCACCCACGAAAAGTTGCTGCAATTAAAGTAGAAGTTGAAAAACTATTGAAAGCAGGGTTCATTTATCCGATCCCGTTAACGGATTGGGTATCGAATATTGTTCCGATTAAAAAAAAGCAAGGAACAATAAGAATATGCATCGACTATAGGGACATTAATCGAGCCTGTCCAAAGGACAATTACCCAACTCCTTATATCGATCAAATCATTGATGATTGTGCCGACAGTGAATTATTTTCCTTCATGGACGGTTTTTCCGGATACAATCAAATCAATATTCTACCTGCCGATCAACCAAAAATGGCTTTCATTTGTCCATGGGGGACATTTGCTTATTGCAAATTACCTTTTGGGCTTAAGAATACCGGAGAAACTTTTCAAAGGGTGATGTCTTATGCATTTCATGACATCAAGCACATTGTGCAACCCTATCTCGATGACTTGCCTGCTCATTCATTACATCGAGCTGATCACCTCGTCCATTTACGAGCAATCTTTATGAGGTGTAGGCATTATCGGATTCGGTTGAACCCACACAAATGTGTCTTCTGTATAGAAATGGGTCGATTGCTAGGGTTTGTAGTTTCGAAAGCCGGCATTCGCGTTGATCCCTTGAAGGTCGAAGCTATCATCAAATTGCCTCCTCCTTCGAGTCTTCGCCAACTCCAAAGTTTGAAGGGGAAAGCAAACTTTTTATGACGATTCATTCCTAACTACGCCGAGGTTACAAAGGGTTTTACCCGGTTTCTGAAACAAAACACTCAATTCTATTGGGATGAGATAGCTCAGAAATCTTTTAATGCACTCAAACACGCGTTGACCCATGCACCATTGTTGCATCCTCCCAACTACAACCAGGATTACTTCTTGTATCTCGCCGCCTCTCATTCCACCATTGGAATGGTCTTAGTTCAGGAAGATGAATTAGGAACGGAACATGTGATATATTACCTCAATCGCACGCTAAATCCAACTGAGCTAAAATACTCGCATGTGGAGAAATTGGCATTGGAAGCTGTGCAAGCTGTCCAACGTTTCCGTCACTACATTCTACTACGGTAATTTAGGATTGCAAACCTATGATCTACATTTTGATGAAGCAATTGCTAGGGGGCAAGTACTCTAAATGGATCGTTATCCTACAAGAGTTCAACTTGGAGTTTGAGAAATCTAAGTCTAAGAAATCTTTAGTTTTTGTGGAGTTAATGTGTGACTTCCCGCGTGCTGACACAGAAACTGTGGTGGAGGAGCCCATTGCGGACGAATCCTTGTTTCTAATCAACACTTTAGATCCGTGGTATGGGGATATCATTGTTTATCTCCAGACCCAATCCTTTCGGCCAGAAATTTCAAGGTCAGAACATCGGAAAATTCGATTCCAGTCCCAACAATTCAGGATTATCGGAGATACTCTTTATCGCCGTGGGGCGGACTCTGTTTTTCGACGTTGCTTAACTCACGAGGAAGCTGAAAGGGTTCTAAATGACTGTCACTCTGGAGTGTGTGGTGGTCATATGTCTGGGTTTGCCACAACCCAAAAGATATTGCGCGCTGGCTACTTCTGGCCGTCTTTATTTAAAGATTGTATTACGGCGGTCCGAAAATGCCACAATTGCCAGATTTTTGATCGTAAGATGCGCGCTCCACTTGCTCCTCTCCACCCTATAATTGTCGTTGGTCCTTTTGCCAAATGGGGTATCGATTTTATTACATGTAACCCTCACTCGGCCGGGGGGCATGTGTATATCATCTTTGCGGTAGATTATTTTACTAAGTGGGCCGAGGCAATGCCTACATTCGAGGCAGACAGCAAGACAACTGCAATTTTCGTGTTCAATCATATAATTGCTAGGTTTGGTGTCCCGCAAGCGATAATCACTGATCATGGGCGTCATTTTCGAAACGTTATGATGACTGAACTTACAGGCCAGCTTGGTTTACGTCACGATAGTTCAACCCCTTATTACCCACAAGCAAATGGTCTAGTTGAATCCATCAACAAAGTTTTAGTTATCATGATCTGACGAATCATTGGGATTCATCGGTCGAATTGGCACAACATGCTATTTTCAGTACTTTGGGCGTACCGAACTTCAGTAAAAACATCAACAGGGTTCACTCCTTTCCAACTAGTCTATGGTTTGGAAGTCGTGTTACCCATTGAATGCGAAATCCCGTCACTGCAAATGGCCATCGAGTTACTTCCAGACACTTCCGAAGAGGAAAAACATTTGTTATACTTAGCTCAATTAGATGAGAATCGACGTGATGCTGCATTGGCAATCGAGACTCACGCAAAACGAATGAAAGCTCAGTATGATCGAAATGTGACCCCTCGAAATTTTTCGGAAGGAGATCTAGTCTTAGTGTATGATCAAGCTAATGATAAGTTAGGCGTTGGAAAATTCGTTCCTATGTGGCATGGTCCCTATGTTTTCAAGAAAAAACTAGCCAAAGGGGCTTATGAATTGGTAGACTTTGATGGGGACTCTTTGGGTAAACCCAGAAATGGCCTTTACTTAAAGAGGTATTATGCTTAAAAGAATGGGTATGGAGATTTTTTAGTTAGGATAGTTTTTCTTTCTAGCTGGTGTGTTTTAGTTTAAACAGTGTGCTTAGCTTAGAGAGTATTTTTGGTCATTATTCCTGCTTATCTTGGTTTTACTCTTGATATTGCAAATGTCGACGCCTCTCCAAACATACATTGGTTTCGCTGATGGTGCTTGTCGTAATACACGGAACATCTCTTCCGTAGCCTGGGTTATTTATTCGCCCTCTGACGAGTTAGTATCTATGCATGGGGTAAGCCTTGGTCAAACAACAAACAACATTGCCGAGTACAGTGCAGTGATTGAGTTATTGTCTGAATCTATTTCATTTGGGATTCGGAGTTTGATAGTAAGGTTAGATTCTGAACTCGTGGTATTACAGCTTAATAGAGTGTATGCCATTAGAAATCCAGTGTTATTAAGATTATTTTTGAGAGTGCGTCTCTTGGAACGTAAGTTTGATTACATTGAATATCAACATATTCCAAGATCTTTAAATACATTAGCAGATGCAATTGCTTCTCGAATGTTAAATAGACATTTGCAATAATCATACATGTAAATTTAAAATCATTCCATAACATGATTAACAAGATAAAGCCGGTAATAGTGATATATATATATATATATATATATATATATATATATATATATATATATATATATAGGAGTGTGTCAAAAAATACATCGTCTTCGATCATAGGTTGAAAAACACCTTATGATCGGCAAAAATGATAAGTACAAAAAACAAAAATGTCGCATGTGCCCACAATAGGCGATCATCCTATCACTGGTGATGATCTCTATAAGAAACCACTGCACGGGCCACCTTGCAAAGGAACCTCCTAAAAGGTCCTGGGACTCCAATCACATAGCGCTGAAGTTGACGAGGAATGTCGTCTATAGTGGTCTCAGGAATATCTCCTGTCAAGCGCTCGAGATGACCCTCCAACTCGGCCAAAACCTCTGCTGACTCGTCCTGTGGGGCTGGCGCAGGTGCAACTGGTTGTTTCCTCTCAAAAGGCCGGAGAACGGCTAGTCGCTGTGGACCCACATCTGCATTTTAAAATTTTTACTATCAGTTTTGAGACGATGGAAAAATAAAAAAAAATTTAAATAGGAAAATGTTAAAAAGGATTTTACCTGACTCGTCCCACTGCTCTCCTGGTGGAAGAACCATGTCTGGGTCACCACGAAAATCTATCCCAGCGTAAGGAAAGTCCTGAATGGAAAAGACCTGGTTTTCCAGCCATTGGAAATACTCAGGTTTGAAGCGAGCAACCTCTGTCCTCTCGTCCGGGTGACAGGCCATGACTGTGACCCATCGCATCAGTTTGGGCTCTCGAGGAAGCCTAGCTCCAACAATAAGGTGCTGTGGGATCAGCATAGGAACCCTCTCCAGGCCAAAACTCACGACCAAAGCCCCATAACCAAAGGTCTTTAGTCGTCCGTTCTTGGCCCTGGTCAGTTGTCCTTTCACATTGGCCAACACGACATCGCACCAGTTGAAGATGGTGCCTCGAGAGCAATCAACTGCCATACGCATCTGGGATCCAGTGGCAATATGTAATGCGACAGCTCCATAAAGTCTGGTGACAGTAAACACAATCACCATGATTTCAGGATGGGATATCGTCTTTATGTCTATCCCTTTGTCTCTAGCTTGGCTGTTGCAGTACTCTAGCCGGAGGCTATCGACAGACTGGCCACCTGGCCTAGTCCCGTGCAGAGTCAAGTCTTCGCCTCTCTTGGGAAAACTAGTCAAGAAATGTATGTCTGCCGGCTCGATTTCAAGCTGGTGGCCGCCAATGAAGAAACACTGGTCCTGTATGCTCCATCTGTCAACCAGCCACTATAAGAAATCCACCTGAGCCCTCATGCCAGGAATGGCCTAGAATTTGTACAGTCTGCACGCCCTCAAAGCGTCAAGTGAAGGTTGATGATTCCATGCGGCAGCATCCACGTCCTCGTGATCTCGTTCACGCCAATCTAGCATGATGTGCTCTCTGCATCAAGCATAAAGATTAATTAAATTGCTAGAAAATATTTTGGTTGGTCCAATTTTGAGAATTTTTGGGTTCAAAACCCTTGCAGCGGGGTACGCACCCTCCGGGTTAGACACAGTGCGTGGGTCCGCACTTTGTCTACATGGAAGGTGCGGACCCCGAGATTTTTTCCAATGGAGAAAAAGTCGGGGTCCGCAGGCCCGCAATGGTAAACCTGCGGGCCCCCGCGCGCGGGTTTTGCGCCTAAAAACCCTCCCAAAAAACGAAATGAAGGACTAAAACAAAAAACTAAATAGTTGAAAATGAAGAGTAGGATGATGTGGATTACCTGGAGAAGACGGCGCTCGATTCTGATGGTTGGATTTTCTGAAATCTTCACGGGAAGTTTTCTAGCCAAAAGCACTATTTTTCTCACTCAAATTCAAACGGTAAAAATGAATTGGCAAAGGCCCTTTTTATAAGTTTTTTGAGTAAATAAATCACAAATTTGTTTATGTTTCACTTTGAAAAGGTATTTTGCGACGTTTTTATCCATTTCAAATAGGTATGAGTAATGTTTGTGTTTTTGTGCAGAATCAAGGATTATTCAGGCGAAATCTAGCATTTTCAACAGAAAAACATGTAGAGTCATCTTTAAGCTCTTTTCTGACTCCTAAAACATGAAAAGATTGCCGAGTGTTTCTTTTAAACTCATTAAAACGGAATTAAAAGGCGGTCCACTTACAGCTCTTTTCCGACCGTAAAAACATGAAAATATTGTCGGGTTTTTGTCGTTTCAAATTCGATATTGGTTATAAAACGACGTGTCATTGATCGCTTTTTTACTTTTTTGGGTCAAAGGCACTAATGACGAAAAGTAATCCTTGGTCGTAAAAGATCAAGCGGTTCTCTCAAGTATTATTTTATACTTTTTCGGGCTTGGGAGACACAAATGTACGAAAAAGGTTAACCCTGGAGTCTTCTTAAGTTTTTTCAGACTCTCTAAAATTGAAAAATGCCGAGTTTCTCCCATAGTAGACTCGTTAAAATTTCACAGTAAAGGACATGTTCAATTACAAATAGGAACGAACCACTCCTTCTTAGGGTTCGAATTTAAACTAAGTTGGACTCATCCGAAGGATGAGCTTATAATCAAGCAAATGTTATCCTCTTCAAGCTTGTCAAAAATAAAGAGGTACTTGCCAGAAATGGTGGGGGAAAAGAGAGAAAAATGAGCCTGTTTGTCATACTTTGTAACCACTCTTGAACACGACACTTTTATTCACCTGGGTTGGGAAATCCTTTGCCTAACAGTTGATCAAACCACATTGAAAGTCTTCAACCGGTTTTTGGGTATTAACTTTGGGTCAATTATCACCAAACTATCTGTCGTGTCGTTATGTGTTCAAGAGATCACTGCCAATAAGACATTCATCTGCAAAATATCTATCATCCATCTTGACCATCCCTGAGTCAGTCCTTGTAACTAAATTTCTTCAACTTGATCTATGATTTCGTGTTGTGGGCTTGCCTACGACGGATCGCTTTCTATCGACATCAGCTCATTATCTAGAAAGATGATCTAGGAATCGTCAGTACCTTGAGATCCGCATGCATCAATGGCAGGTTTCTCGCCTTTGATGACAGTCTACATTATTAACTTTCGATCAAAGGATTCCATGACATGCTCGACATCAACACATCTATTCACATCTCATGGACTATACTGGGTACTTTGAGAGCCATTGAAATTACCGGTGGTTTCTCTCACACTTGTTAACAGTTTACATCATTGACTGGTAATCAAGTGGTTTCTACCATGTTCGACATCAACACATTCATTCGCATGGATAGAATCGTACTGTTTCGGGAAGTAGAAATGAAGACCCTGGATCTAGTTTCCACAATCCAGGCTGCGAGGAATTTTTTGTATTCATTATATAATGGACTATTCATAAACAGATGGTTGCATCCATACTGTGTCCACATGAGTCTATACTTGTGATGTTTTACAAGATCATTCCTGTATCAGAACAATAGTTAGTTTCTAGTCAGTTTTTATCTGAGTACGGGAATGCCTACCTCAACGATGATATGATCTCATATATATATCTTGCATTGAATGTTTTTACAGGTTCCAATTGGGTTCTCCACAAGATAATCCTCGAAATGATAAAGTACTTCACTCTTCTTAAATGATAAGAAATCCTCATCTACTACAGACTTCGCACTTTAGGGGGCAATATGTTACACAAAAATATCGTCATCATGATTATTTGCAATCAGTATGGGTCTATCATCACTTGTACTGTCCTCTTAAGCAAGTCTCAGACCTCAGCTCTCCAAATCAAGCTTTAGAAATGAGAGAAAGACATTAAAAATCAATGTAACTCTGGGTCCGCACTTTCTCTGATGGTCACCTACGGTCCCGCACCTTCTGTGTACAAAAACTGTGGACCTGCCCGCTCTGTCCGTAACGGTGTAGGTGCGGACCCCTGTGAAAGTCAAAAGGCACAAGCTTTATCTTAAAAAACTCACTTTGGGTTAATTCTAGAGGTTTCTAGAAGGAATTTTGATGTGGATTGTTCGCTCTGAGGTGGTTCATGCATCCCAAAAGAGAAGGAGCTAATCCCTTGATGAGAGGAGCTATCCCTTTGAAGGAGGGCTTTATCCCTTTGAAGGAGGACCTAGTAACCTCCCTCCATTGCACTATAAATACAGGCATTGGGCTGGTTGCTAGGGAGGTTAGAAGCTGAACATTTTTGAGGGTAAATGCTGGTGAAATCAAGACTTCCTAGTTAAGCCTAAAGAGGAGAGATCACATACCTTTTGGGTTTCATTGGGAGTGAGTGAAACTTGTCAAAGTAGAGGAGACTTCTTGCTGGACCCTGGGAGGAGCTTGTACAGCGTCAAGGCAAAGGTTGTAAGGTTCTTCTTCTTTTGAATTAATATAATCAAACTCATTTTTCTCAACAAGTATCTTATGTTATTTGTTTCATGGACTCCTTGACTTTCATGTTAAATATGTTTTATGCAATTGGCTTTTCAGGTGCTATTTAATTTGTTTTCCTTGTTTGTGTTTGCAGATTCGCGAAAAGGAGCTCATATGGATAGAAAGAGCGAGGGCATCCACAAGCTAGCATTGGACCTAAGGTAGGCCATAAAACACTTGTTTGCTATTGTCTATCGAAGCATATTTAGAGAAAGATAGTGTCTGGTTGGTTTGCTTGTCATTAGGTCTTCTTTAGATTCTAGGAAGGTCTATCTTGTCCGCAAGATCGACTTATTCCATGTGACAATATGCTCCCCTTAAAGTGCTTCAATTTTGGTTAAATTGATCATTTCAAAATGTCCTTATGCAAAATGTTCAGACAATGATGATGAAGAAGAAGCTCCTACGAAAGTAGAGAAAAATAAGAAAAGATATAAGAAACAAGGTAAAAATAAAGTCTTCAAGAAAAATCTCCACTCAAAAGAAGAAAGTTCTTCATCTAATGAAGAACGTGCCAATGATAATGATAGTGACAATGACACAGGAACGGTGTTATTTATAGAAAGGGATAATTGAAAGGAATCTCTTGAAGGAGACAAAGAATAAGGAAAGGTATACCTTGAAACATAACTTGTTAGTTATTAAAAGACATAAAGATAGAAAGGAAGAATGTTCAGGGATTGGAAGCCGAGTTGAGTGAACTAAATAAACATTCTAGAAGGCTCAACAAAAAGTTTGAAGAATCAAAGAAGATTATCATCAATCTAAAAGTATAGTTAGAGGAGTCCGAGAAAATTGAAGAAACACTCAAAATGGATTTGGAAGAAAGCATCCAGACAAAGGAGAGTTTGGAAGCATAAATAGTCTGACTAAAAAAGGAAGCATAAAGGAGGAATACCTAGAAGAATTTTGAAAACAACACCAAAGTTTTGGATGAAACTATCAATAGTGAAAGTTCATGCAATGATAAATCAAGATTAGGATATAAATCCACCTTTGTTAAAGGTTCAAACTCCACAATGATAGAAAAGGAAGTTGAATAAAAGACTCATGCAAATATCATCAAGGACTCTATCAAGAAGGAGGAAATCATGCATATTGAGAAGATGTGAAATCAACAACCTGGAGTAAAGAAAGCTCAAGAGGAAGGTATCTAGAAAACTGCATCACATAGAAGATCTCCCACTCTCAAGTATCAAACTATCTTCCTTGGTGTGTGTTATTCTTGAAATAATTTTGGGCACAAAGTTATGGATTGTAAAGCTTATTCTAAGAACATAAGCAACAATGGAAGCTACTCTAGGAATGATTATCCTAGAAAATCTCAGGAAAGCTACAAATATAATTAGAATAGGGTTGGATCCTTAACCGATGAAGTAGAGTGCTAAAAATGCAACAAATTTGGAAATGTAGCAAAATATTACGAGTTGAACACTCCTATGAGGGATCCAAAGTATGAGTCAAATGTTCCTTCAAAATAACCTTCAAGAGTCTAGAAGAATAAGAATGAAAGTTGTGTGATTTCTCTAAAATCTCAAAGCAAGAAAAATGTATGGTATGTCAATAGTGGTTATTCAACACACATTACATGCCATAAAAAAATTGTATCTCGACAAAAAGAAAAAAAATGGTACAGTCTCATTTGGAAATTATGGTTCAACTAAGGTTATAGGAAATGGTATAGTTAAGCTTTGAAGAAAGAATTCCATGGAAGAAGAAGTTTTTCTAATTGAAAAAATGAGCCATAACCTGCTAAGTGTGAGTCAAATGTGTGATCAAGGACAAAATCTTCTATTTCACTCAAAGAAATGAAAAATAAGAAGGGAAAAATCAAGTATATTAGTGACCACTACAACAAGGACTCCAAACAATATATATACCTTGGATGAAATTTGAAAGTAAGTTTGTTTCCCAGAAAAGGATGATAAAATTTGGATTTGGCACAAGAGAATCGGTCACATGAACTTCGATAATTTGGTAAAGATCGGTAAAAAGGAAATTGTCAAAGAGATGCCAAAAAATTTATATCCAGCAAGCACCACGTGTATGCATTGCAGGCATGGAAAATAGAGAAGGGATGAGTCTAGGACCAAGGAATACTCTACCTAAAAACCCTTAGATTTGGTATATGTCGACCTATGTGGACTGATGAGAACTAAAGGGTTGGTGAATAATACTTCATGCTAATGATTGACAATTACACTAGATTGCTGACAATAATTTTTTTGAAGAAAAATTCAGAAGCATTTGAATGTTTCCGATTTTACAAAGCGATGGTTGAAAAAAAAACTAATTTAAATATCAGGTGTTTTTTTTCATATAATGGAGGAAAATTGACATCTGAATAATTCCAACACTTCTACGAAGAATAAGGAATAAAATGACAATTCTTGGAAACCAAAACACCAAAACAAAATGGAGTTGTTGAAAGAAAGAGAAAAAATGTTGGAAGAAATAGATAGGATCATGTTGAATGATTCCAAATTGAGTAATATTTTTGGATTCAAGTAGTGGAAACAACAATGCACATTCTTATCAGAGGAATTCTTACAAACAATAGTGATAAGTCCCCATATGAATTATACAAGGGGAGACCAACAAATGTCAATCACTTCAAAGTCTTCGAAGCAAATGCTACATAAAAAGAGAAGATAAGAAGATCAGAAAATTTGATTCTAGGGTGGATGATGGTATAGTTATTGGGTACTCACATAAAAACAAGGCATACAAGTGTTATAATTTTAGACTCAACTCCTAAAACTCCTAAACCATGGTATCAAAAGAATTATCCATTAGAACAAATCATCAGTGATATGAATCCAGGAATAGGAACTAGAAGAAGCTGGAAAATATGCATGTCGGGACAAGGACATCTTGTGCTCTTATCCACAGTTAAACGTAGCAGATTTGAAGAAGCTAACCATGAAGAACATTTTATCAAGGCCATGGAAGAAGAACTGAATCAGATTGAATAGAATAAAACATGGAAATTAGTTCCAAGACCTAGGGACAAAAATGTCATTGTCACAAAATGGGTCTTACGAACACGTTGAATGAAGATGGACAGGTGATTAGGAACAAATAAAGATTGGTATGTAAAGGATACGCATAGGTTGAAGGAATAAATTTTGAAGAGAAGTTTGCCCCTATTTCCATGATGGAAGCTATTAGGATGTTCTTGGAATATGCTTGTTCAAGAAAGATTAAGCTTTATCAGATGAACATCAAATTAGCCTTTCTAAATGGAGAATTGGAAGAATAATTTTACATAAAGTAGCCCTAAGGATTCATACTTATAGAAAATAAATACTATATATGTAGATTGAAGAAAACCTTGTGTAGTCCCAAACAAGATCCTAGAGCTTGGTATGTTCATTTGGATAGGTACTTGCAACAACAAGGTTTCAAAAGAGGAAGTGTTGATATCAACTTATACATAAATATTGAGAAATATAACTTGACTATCATTGAAGTATATGTGGATGACATAATCTTTAGTAGCGATGATGAAAGGTTGAGTAAGAAATTTTCCAATGATATGCAGAGTTGGTTTAAGATGTCCTTACTTGGTGAGTTGACCTTATCCTTAAGACTTCATATATCTCAAGAAGATGATGAAATATTCATTTCTCAAACTAAGTACATCAAGGAAATGTTGAGGAGGTTCAAAATGGAAGATTGTAAACTAGTTAGCACTCCCATGGTGACTGGTTACAAGTTGATCAAGGATGATGAGTCCAAGGAAGAAAACTATATATTGTATAGATTAAATATTGGCAGCTTATTGTATGTGAAAGATTCAAGACCAAGTGTGATGTGGGCAGTTGGATAGGTGGCATGATTACAAGTAACATCAAAATAATCCCATATTGTTGTAGTGAAAAGGATATTTCGATACCAAGTTAAAGGAACAACAAATTTTGGACTATGATATCCAAAGGGGAAAGAATTGACCTTGACAACTTATACAAATGCAGATTGGGTAGGTAGTATTAATGATAAAAAAAGCAAAAATGGAGTATCCTTCTATTTGGGTGATTGTATTGTCTCATGGTTAAGCAAGAAGTAGTCTTTAGTCTCCTTGTCCATAGCATAAGAATAATATATCATAGCAACAACATTTTGTACTCAGGTTATCTAGATGAAGCAAACTACGCAAGATCTCTAAGTGAAGTTTGATGAGTCATTTTTGATATTTTGTGATAACACCAACACCATAAGTCTCTCAAGAATCATGTAATGCACTAAAAATTAAAACGCATTCCTATTAAATATCACTTTCTCCGAGAAAAGGTTGTAGATAAGAATATCAAGGTACAATATATTGGGAAAAAGGAACAAATTGTTGAAATATTCACCAATCCTATACCATGAGAGACAATTGAGTATCTTCGTCAAAAGCTCAGAATTCTGCCAATTTCACATTGATATGAATTCCAAAAAGCCAAGTAGATAGGGGGAGAAAGACATGCTACAAGAACAAAGAAGAAGCTATGTTTTTAGGGGGGTCACCCATTTACATTGATGTCAAAGGGGGAAAAATTCAAGAGAGCAAGCTCAAAGGCATGGACTTAGGGGGAGAAACAATCGTAGGGGGAGCACACAAGTTGCTACCAATGCCAAAGGGGGAGATTGTTTAACTTTGGTTGTCATTGATGTCAACCCGAAAAATATCTAGAAGAAACCCACCTTTGATTATTAGTGTTTTTGGGTTCAATGCCATCTTCATTTCATTCTCTTCATCGTTATGATTCTAATGGTAGGTGGCATGCCCCTTGATTCCTCACGGTTAAGGAGATATGCTTGATCAATGTTGGAGCCCCATTTTTGGTCAAGAAGCCCCAAAGGAGACTTTTGGCTATTTCACCTTAATGACTATTTGATTTTTGGCTCAAAAATATTTTTAAATTGAAATTAAAAATTTGAATTTTGGAGGGTCGGCTTCCCTCATCTTGAACAGGTGGGCCTTCCTCCTAGAAGCTTTCTCAATCTCTATATAAAGGGACATAGATCATCAATGCATATCTTATGCAATTTTTTCTGAGGCCCTTGTGTAGTCATGCCCAACTAAATGAGGTATAGTTTGGTGTAAGGTTTTTGGATCAATTTCTCTTGGTTTGGGTCTGGTTTTTCGTGGGTTTCTTGGTGGAAACATGGTCTTGTTTTGTGGCATTTTCAACCCTTTAAGGTCTCATATTTGAGGCAAGATTATCTAAATATTTTCGGCCCTCCAAGAGCACAATACATTCCTACATTTTTTTTAAAGCTTAAATATGGAACTCTATGGAGGCCACTCTCTGATCTGGCTTGTAATTATTTTGAAGCGAGCTCTAGCTTATTTTTGGGAATTTTTTGCAAATATCTATGGACTTCATTTTGGCCCTGAGGAAATGAATTATCCACACATATCAAGGGCTATTTCTCTACGTTTATTCACATTTTTAGACAATATGCACTAAGGCCTAATGCAAGCTTTTTGAGGTAGACTTATCTATTATCCTAAGCCGTAATTTGAGCCCTCCTGGGGATAATATTGTGTATCTAGTTATTTTGGTATAAACTATTTTAGGATGTATTACAAGCACATATGAGGGTGATTCCAATTGAATTGAGACAAATATAGAAGCTTTCATTTATGCCCTAGTTTAGAAATTTTTTGTGGGAGATATTTCAAATTTCTTGAGGCAACTTTGTTTAGACCTTGAAGCTGTTTGTCAACTATACCAAAGAATACATAGAAAAATAGTTGGAGAGGGCTAATTCACACAATTCTAAGGTGAATTTTCATTTCCTTCCTGAGGCATGATCCAAATTCTAATAAGGTATCTTTTGGCTATGTACTAAGAATTTGTTTTGACATAACTATCATATCTTCTGAGGAGTCTCCTTGTTGGCTCATTGTGGATGTATTAAGGCTATCTATGGGAAATTTTGGATCTTTTATATTTATGTATAGTGATTAACTAAGGCATATTGGACTTGGAAAAGGAACTCCTTTTTGATGACCTAAGACCATTTTGAAGCTAACATTGAAAGCTACTCTCAGATCTATCTTAAGACCTATATTGGTCTCTTTTCAGGACTAAAATATGACGCATATTGACGATACATTAGTATTTATTCTAGTTGTGTCATCCAAGGTATATTGCAGACTTATTTTGTTCAAGTTATGATATGATCAATTAAAGGACAGTTGAACAGGTCTGTTGATAGGTAAAATTTGTATGGTTAGGGTTTGATCTAATCTTTCTTACCTAATATCAAGAGTAGAATAAGGAGAAGTGTATTCACTAGGTCATTTCAAGGAAAGAAAAAGGAGTATTCATAGTTGACAAAAGGTTTTGAGAAATGAATATACTAGTAGATTAGGGTTGATTCCTCTTAATTGATAATTACTTGTGGATGTTTGTTGGATTTTATTACTTTTATTATGTCTTCTTCATCAAGAAATTACCAAAACATAAAGTACATGAAGAGAAAGAAAGACAAATATTACAAAGATGTAGGCTCCAAGCCAAGGAAAAACCCCACAAGGTGGAAACCCCAAACAAATCCTCTTCTTATAGAATTAGATCAAAGTGAGATATCCAAGACCCGAGATGAAGACCAAGATCTCCACAAAGAACTAAGTCAACCCTCCAAATCTCCTCCAACCAAATCAAAGTCAACAAAATTCAGTGCTAGTCAATCCTTGCCAACTTTGATCAAGCACATAAATTAAGACCTACAGTTTTAGACCTGTAATTCGCAGAGTTTCCCCAACATCTTCACACGTGTGAATGGAAACAAGAAAAAATTCGATTTTTTCTTTCTTCTTTGATTTCTATTCTCTCTCTTTCTTCTTCTATTTGGCACAAAAATCAATGATTTTGATGAGTGATCAAATGAGGTCAAAGTGTATTCTATTTAAATATGTCTAGGAGGTCAAAGAGTTGCCTCTTCTAGGCCAACTTGGTCTTCTGGTGACAAATTGAATATTTTAACTCAAAATAAAATATTTTTCTTTTCTTACAAATAGTCCAAATGGGACTTTGACTGAAGGAAAATATTATTTTGACTCAATAAACCCTAGAAGCATGAAGAACATGATTTGACTAATGAATTGTTGAGAAATTTAGGGGCAACTAGATAGATGATTTCACTTTTATTGTGTTAGGTCCCTATACTACTAGTGTAACCCATTATTGTTATTAGTACAACCCCCTTATTATATTTTTGTGCCCATGTAGTCCCCATATTGTTATTATTGTGCCCCATAGAATCCCACTATTGTTATTATTGTGCCCCTACATTATTATTGTTATGTCGACTCTGATTATATTATGACCCCTTAGACTCCTATATATAGAAAGGAGGTCTTGTCATTTGTATCATCCAAGAATTTTTCATTTGTGTAATGTAAAGGAGATTTCCCCCTCAAAGAGGCTGAATTCTAAGGCGTTTATCTTTCTTTTCTATCTTTTTGTGAGTTGGTTTCATAACATTTGGTATCAAAGCTTTGGATTCTCGGGTTTCATTGCTCTAAACAGGTCATCATGGAATTTTTTCTATAACATTTTTTATGCGATGTTTCAGAAGATAAAAAAAATACCCACTTGAGAAAACATCATGATGAACCTCGGGTCCGAATGTATGATATTTTGTCGCTATATTTTCAGAGATATGATATAAGGAAGTTAGGTTTTTTGCAAGCTCCATAATTCCATTGCAAACAAGCCATCGTGTAATTTTCGCTATAATCGTTATTTTGTAAAGTTTCGGACTCTGAAATTAAAACCCATTTGAGAAGAAAACACGATGAAGCGTGGGCCCAAATTTCATATCTTGCTTTGTTATTATTTTGGAGATATAGTCCAAGACATTTAGGGTTTCAGCAGGCTCCTGAATTACATCCCAAATAGGTGACCTTGACAAAATCATCATAACTTTCACTTTGAGCATCAGATTGAAATTTCATAAGAAGTTACAAAAATAGGACGGACTGTAGTTTTATTTATATCAGTTTCAGGTAATAAGGTTGAAACAGTGACATGTGGCACTTTTTACAAATTCGATCTACTGAACCTGTCTATAATCAGGTCATCGTGGGAGATTTGGCATAACTCTTCCTTGCAGAATCCAATCTTGATCAGACTTGTGGGGTTAGAAGGACTCATAGGGCTACTGAAGAATGCAATTTCAAAACTTGGAGATATGAAATTACATAGCTACAGTCGTTTCAATATCGAGCTCCTAAAATTAATAAAAGGTGATATGAGGAAGTTTGATGGCAAGGATCCGTTAAATTGGATACTACAGATGGAGAAATATTTTGAACTACATGAGGTGCAACTGTTACAAAATGCACATATTGCATCTTTATATTTAGAATCGAATCAATTTTTATGGTATGAAGGGCTTTGTGCTCGTAAACCACTTGTCACATTGTCAATTTTCATGGAGGAAATGATATCACATTATGAGGATACAAACAGAAACACCTTCTTTAGCCAATTGATAAATCTCAAACAAAAGGATTCAATGGAAGAGCACATTGAGGACTTTCAAAAATTGAATATAAGGGTAAATGATATTCTAGAGAAGCAAAGGATTGATGTCTTCATAGGGACTTTAAAGTATAACATTCAATAGGAGGTTCGTCTTTGGGAACCTGATTCATTGGAGAAGGCATTCAGGTTGGCAAGAAAAATTGAAAGTGAAATTATGGAAACAAGGAATCCCACCACTCACGACTATAATTATGGAAGTGTTTTTTCTCCTAGACTTCCACAACCTACAAGGCTTATACCACAACAATTGAAAGAAAGAAGAGAAAAAGGGCTTTGTTACAATTGTGATAACAAATACACTAAAGGTCATAAGTGTGCTGAGAAGAAATTATTTTACATAGATTATGAAGAGGAGGAAGAAAAGGATCAAGAAACATCAAAATAAGAGGATATACACCAGGAACCAACCCCAGATGAATCCGACCATATCTTGTAAAGAATTGACAAGAATTACCACTCCTCAAATTCTCAATATAGAAGGACAAATCAAGAAGAAAAAGGTTTAAGAAGTGAAATATCACATCGAGAAATAAGAAATGAATCCGACCATATCTTGTAATGCATTGGCTAGAATTACCACTTCTCAAACTATCAAGATAGAAGGACATATCAAGAAGAAAAATGTTCAAGAAGTGAAAGATCACATCGAGCATCAAGAAATGAATCCCACCATATCTTGTAATGCATTAGAAGAAATTACCACTCCTCAAACCCTCAAGATAGAAGGACATATCAAGAAGAAAAAGATTCAAGCAGTGAAAGATCACATCGAACATCAACAACAAGTTCTCCAACTTTTAAAGGATAATGCCACTTTGGTGCAGAATCGAATGAAACAATAGGAAAATCAACATCGCAGTGAAAGAAGTTTTGATGTAGGCAATTGGGTATTTTTACAGCTACATCTCAAGAAAGCTATTTATGAGAAGGAAATGTTGGCAATACTACATTCACTTAAGAAATGGCAACCCTACCTAATGGGAAGACACTTCAAGGTAAAAATGGATCATGATAGTCTTAAATACTTTTTAGAACAAATATTATCTTGTTTAGAAACTCTTCGGCAAAATCACATAACCAATCTTTTGTCGACGCGTTTCGAACCAACCAGTGTGGTTCATCGTCAGGACAAGTTGAAGAACAAAACAAATGGGTCACAAATATGTTGGATTATGACTTTAAAATCATCTACAAAAAAGGGAAGCAAAATGTTGTTGCAAATGCACTCCCAGGAAAGGATGAGTATGTGGAAGCATTGTTTTGTGCTGTTTCCATTATCCAACCAGATTCGATAAACGAAGCAAGGGATGAATGGAAGAAGGACGAAGAAGTGTGGTCACTCATTCAAAAGTTGCAGAAGATCCCAGTTCAAACAATATTGCCAGAACTTGATGAGGAAGGAAAAATCATATTGGAACCTAGAGTAGTCACAGAAACAAGAACCCGACAACTATGAAATCAATCAATTTCAGAGTATCTCATCAAGTGGAAGAACTTACCTGCTGAAGATTCCACAAGGGAGGACAAGAATTTTATATAGAAGCATCAAGAACTACTCAAGCATTGAGGACAACACTTTTTGAAGGAGATGGGCATGTTAGGTCCCTATACTACTAGTGTAACCCCTTATTTTTATTAGTACAATCCCCTTATTATATTGTTGTGCCCATGTAATCCCCATATTGTTATTATTGTGCCCCATAGAAGTCCACTATTGTTATTATTGTGCCCTTACATTATTATTGTTATGTCGGCTCTAATTATATTATGACCCCTTAGACTCCTATATATAGAAAGGAGGTCTTGTCATTTGTATCATCCAAAAATTGTTCATTTGTGTAATGTAAAGGAGGTTGCCCCCTCGAAGAGGCTGAATTCTAAGGAGTTTATCTTTATTTTCTATATTTTTGTGAGATGGTTTCATAAGATATTGATAACTACTTGTGATATATTTTTACTTAGATTATTCTTCAACTTGATTATTATTGTGTTCTCTTCATCAAAAAATTACCAAACCATGAAGAACATTAAGAGAAAGGAAACAAGATATAGGTGAACAACCAGGGACAAAACCTCTCCAAATTGAGAGGAAAACCCACTAGAATTGTTTCTCTTCCTATAGACCTTCAATTGACAAATTCCAATACCTTTTACCCTTTTCCAAGGCCCTCCAAGACCAATTCAACCCATGCTTTCAAACAACTTATGCAAAAATAACTTTCAAAATCTTCTTCTACAATTTCAGCCTCCCTAGCAGTTCCTTTTGCAACTTTGACCTGCCTAGCAAATTCTTCTTCAACTTCAACTTGCCTAGCAAATTCTTCTGCAACTTCGAACTACCCAAAAATTTCTTCTGTAACTTTGACCTTCAAATAAAATTCTTCTGCAAAATCCATAACCCTTTTACTTGTGAGAACTTCTAGTGTATTCTTGCTCCTTTCTTCTTTTCTTGGGTGGATTATCTGTCCTAGAGAATTCGACTTCAAAATAGATATTCTTGATGACCTAACTTCACTTCTACAACTCGAATTTTTATGTTTCAATAGGAGCCCTAATTTATTCACATGTGGAGAGTATTAGCGTAGAAAACAATATCAAAAACTCATCTTTCTCTTCCTATGTCGTCATCTTCTTCTTCACACTCCTTTTCTTTTTTGTGATTGAACTTGAGTGTGTGAAGTGTGTCCTCCAAGTAATTTCAAGGTCTCCTTTATATATGCTTCTTATTGGGTCGAATTGCTCCTTTTAGGCCTACTTGATCATGAGTGTAGGCCGACTTGAATATTGCATCATGACTAGCTCTTGGAAGGTCTTTTGACTAAAATACTGTTTCTTTTACAACATGTAACATGCCCAAATGGGTATTCAATACATGACAATAACTTTCTTGACTTGTAGAATCGATGACAAGCCCTAGAAGCTCACAATGGGAGCTTTACCTATAAAATAAATTTCCATGAGAATGAAACCCATACATTAAGAATAACAATAATAAATTTGTTTTTCTCATTACATCAAATACATAAAATCATGATTACATATGTCATTATGAAGACCAAACCTAGTTACATATTTCAATAGTCCCTCTTAAAAAGGGAGGTATTCATAATACATACAAGGTATTTGGATATTTTCAATTCGAAGAATTCTCATAAGAAGATTTTGATTTTGTTACAGATCCATTTGGGCACATCAAATCCCAACACCCAGATCAGTGTTTTAGGGCTCATCAAACCCTAATTTCAGTTGCTTCATGCCCTAAACAAGTCACCCTTTGAATGCCTCCTTCCCAGCCGTTTCATGACTTGAAGACATCCAAAAATAGCCTCTAGAGGGACTAGTGCAGTTAAGACCGTATGAAGGTGCGCTGCAAAATAGTTAAGTCCACTACCAAGGCGCTTTGCAGAGCACTTAGGCTTCCTTTCACCTGTGTTGGGTGAGAATGAGCAAAATTCACATAGGGTTTGGGGAATATTCTTATCTTTTGGATTCATCTAGAATTTTCCCTCACTTATCAACTCCTATGAGCTCGAAAATGGATGAGGAATGAGTTAAGGTGCATCCTATCCTCTCATCCCTTCCTCCATGGAACTATTTCTAAGTATGGAAGGCCATTCAATGCCACCATTAATGACAAAACCTCCTTCATCTTCCTATAAATTGACCACTCATCTAAGTGATCAGGGGTTGGATTATGTTGAATTGTAAGGAGATAATGCTGCTATGATATTTGACTTTGAAGCAAGTATTGTGATGCTACAAGTTTTTCATGATTTTGATGTGATGTGGATGGCATCCAAGCCGGAGGAATGGCTTTGAATCAGAAACGAATGGTTGTAGTTCCTTCTTCTATCTAATAAAGTGTTTGAACCTTTTTCCCATATGTTTGTATTGTTTCATAATGCTTATGTGTGTGAATTGTATCTGATTCCTTTCACTTATATTCAATAGATCATATGCTTTAATCAGTTTTTGTCTTTTGTTGTGTTTACAGGGTACTTCTCAAGCGGATTAATTATAGGAAGGAGCAACGGAATCGATACAAGGGAGACGAGAGGAAAGTGAAACTACAGGTAGGCCTTCTATCTTCTCATCTTATCTATTGCTTATAGGAAAAGTCTAAAACACTTTAAACTGTTGTTCTAGATACAACTACTTATCTAGGGAATTAGTATTTATCCGTAGATGCTAAATTCTCCAAAAAAAATTGGCGACTCCACTAGGGAATATCACCTTTCCTAGTAGCTTATTCACCTCCTAAGACATTCTTGTAGACCCTATTTGTGTTCATTTACTATATTTCAGCTCTTTTGCATTGAAATTTGGTCAAAAATTGAGGTTAGATGACTCTTGAGTGGCCTCTCAGGGATCAGCACAGGCTTGGTCAGGGGACAATGCTCTGCAGAGCACCCTTAAGTGGGAGACAGTGTTCTACATCGCAGTTAGGCCCTCTTTGACCTGTGCTAATCCACCTTAGGGAAATTTTTCACCTTTGGAATGTGTCTTTGCCAACTTTACTCTATTTGTTTGCTTGTTGATTGATTAATGAATGTCATGTCTCAGAGAACAAATTTCTATCTCCTTGTTTAGCCCTAATTTGACTTGATTGATTATTGTTTCTTAAATGTTTTCTTTGTCATTATCAGTCTATATTCAAAGTTAGAATATAGTTGATTAATATTTATTCGAAAGAAAGTGTCGTAATGTCTTATTTTCCTTCGAAACAGAATTGTTGTAAAATTCTTCGTTCTTATGAAAGATTGATTGATTGTATGTGCATATTTCCTTTTGTTCATATTCACATTAAGGAAATTGAAAAGAAAAACTTGCATCGTTCATATTATAGTTTGTGAATGCTTGAAAGGAATAGCTAGGGAAATTGCATTAGTTGTGCTCTTTGCTCTTTGTTAAAGATCTGATTGCTATATCCCTACTAGTTAAGGTTTTCATTGTTAAATTAAATGGAAAGAATGCTTATCATATTAATTTAATTTTAGGAATTGAAAACATACATAATGTGGTGAACCTTGAAAGGAAAATTCTAAAGAAGATCAACTTAAAATTTATCTGCATTTACCTAATGGAGCATTGTCACCTAACAAAAACATTTAGAGTTCTAGGCTAGAGACATGTTTCGGCGTCGTAAAACAAAGCAGTTGTCGCTAACTTGTTTGAAATACATCCCAAGTGTGATACCTCATTCCACATACATGAGTATATCATAGCTTGTCCACGTACCTTCAGGTATATAGGGCGGTGTTATAGTACGTAAAGTATATGGGAATCCTCTCACTGTGCGATTTTGCATTAGACAACGCTTATACAGATTGGGCCTCCACGTACTTTTGGGTATATATGGGAGGAAAACACTAGGTTGCTATCCATCCTTAAGTAATCAAGTTGGCCACCTTGTAAACTGTGATACACCAAACACAACATTCAAGGAGATTGCCTGCCTATACTTCTTGGTTTTCCAGGAGGTATTCTGTAGTTGCTTGGTAAACCTTTTGCCTAGATTATCCATCCTTTGTTTTGTTATGTTACTTTGATTAAAATAAATTTAATTGATAGCAGATAACATCCTCCACGCTCACTCCTTAGTTGATCTTAGGTTGAAACATATGGCAACAAATCTAGAGTCCACTGGTTGAAGAATTCCTTTTTATGAGAATCCCAGTCCTTTTCCTCCTTTCGGAAATATTGGTGCTCCTTATATGGCTACATTATCCCTACCGAGATTTACCATTCGCTTGCTAGTATGGTTGTTTTAAATGTCCTTGGTTCAAAATTTCATGATTTCTCCGCAATTGAGTACTCCTCCAACTGTAAAAAATCAACCTCTAGTGGATCCTAAAGTTGACCCTTTGCCTTATTCCTCAGTTGTTTCTTCCTCCCCTTCTTCCTCTTCACTTGGTGAAAGTATTGGTACTAGGAACAAGGTGGCTAAGAAGAAGAAGAAAGGGAAGAAGAAGAAGAAGAAGAACCAAATTCAGCAGAGGGGCAACCAAGAAAGCATTGCTTTGAATGCAATATCTGATCAAAAAGCATCCTTCAAGCCTCACAAAGTTCGATATCCATGCAAAATTTGTGCGGGAGACCATCTTCTTCGAAATTGTCTTGATATTCCTAAGATCTTAAAAGAATGGTCTTCTCATTCACATCATCCTGTGTCATCAACTTCTTGAGATCATTCTGGTGACACACCATCAACTAGTGGTAGTAAAGTCCATGGAAAGAAGTGTAAAGTTAAGTTTCCCTGTAGGTTATGTGAAGGGAATCACCCCATTCACCTTTGTCCCTATTTGGACGAAGCCAAATGAGTGTTGCATAACCGTCCTACTTCACCGCAACAACTTCCATCTAGTTACAGGAAACTCTCCCTAAATCCTTCACTAGTTGATGAATTGACTGACCAAAACCAACCGTCAGTCAAACCCACTCTCTCTAAAAGTGAATCCTATGAGTCTATACCCGACCCAAATCAACAGGTCGAGGTAACAGTTGACCCGATTTCGCCTTCAGTTAATCGTACCTTTCCCAAAGAGAGTGAATATGATACCACTTAGGTTCTTTTTGTTTCTTCAGATTCAAATGAGCTTGGGGCAGTCCTCCTGTTCCATCAAGATGGGAGGAAAATCCTCCCATTATCATAACTCAAGGGGTTAATTATCCCGTTTCCATGGTACCCCCTGTTGGCTTATTGGGGCCTGACCCTCGTTCAGAAGTGTTTTAGCCAAACAAATCCCGAAACTACCGACCCTTTCGGCAATAGTCCACAGAGCGCAGACTGAGGTCTCACCCGAGGTAGTATGGGAGGGTGCTGGTACCAGGTTTCCACACCCTAAGGATGTCTTGAGGAGGTATGGAGAGTTCACATACCGATATTTTGCACTTGTACTATTTCGCGCAGCTATCCGACCTTCGTGTAGCCCTTGTATCGAGCGTGAAGAGGCATTGTCTAGATCCCTTACCCTTAGTATGTTTTTATTATAGATCTGACTTAATTCAATAGTCTTTATCAATCATTCAATATTTGTAACAAGTGCACACAAACATAAACCTTAAAGAGATGCATAAAACCATAACAGAAGAATAAACACACATATCTACGAGCAGATGCACAATATTTTAGAAACACTTATCTTTTATTAATCTTTTGTTCCAGTACAATCCAATTCCACTCCACGCACTTAGCTACAGAGCCTCTTCTATTACTACGACTCATGACTCAGACTTACAAACTCAAAGCAAATATCACATTCAACAAACCATAACCCTTAAGATCAAGCCTAACTAAAAAACTACCTAGAGCCTCGCTCTATTTATACATTCCCATGGTCCACGGCCATGGACATGTCGACTCACTTCACATTACCTTACATTATTTTTGGATGACAACCCTTTGAATTGACTCATTACAACTCATGCTCCATGCACTTCGTGGAGCCTTTGCAATACCATTACCCAAAATTGTGGGCTTTAAACCCCAAAACCGTTACGCGGGGGATCCACTACCCAACAGGCCCCAACACAAACATCGTGACTCGTCTCAAGTCACCTGGTCAGTGTGGAAATCTTTGCTTGGAGTCCATCCAGGAACCTCTGCGCTTCGTGGATGTCTACCACACATTCCTCCGCTGTCTGCTGTATCAATTGTGCGCGACTCTCTGATGCATCGTTGTCAGAGGCACCCTCTTTCCTTTTCACATATGTGTCCTGCATTTGGGCTAGCTTCCCCTCGATCAGGACGGTGACCGTGAACGCTTCCTCAAGCCAGGGCTAGATGCGTGCTTTAAGACCTGCTTCTTTTTGGCGTGCGACGTCCACCCATTCTTTCAGAGCCTAGGCCTCCCTCATCTTGGCCAATCGCTGGGTAAGGGCGACAATCTGTGCAGTCCCCAAAACATTGTCATAGGCCTGCTGCAATTCTCGTACTTTTGTCTCTAACTACTATAGCGTTGGGTCCTCCTGTAGTGAATTGAGTGTGAAGAGGGACTGGTCCAACAATCTCGTGCACTCCTGTACAATGTGCTCTATCTCTTTCAACCCCGATTAAATGATGCAGTGGCACTGCTCTCTGACTTCCGAGGGTGTAGAGGACTGCGCCTTCAGTCGCAGCTCCGTGATCTGCACGTTCAGCTCCAACTGAACCTTCGTAGCCTCCTCCTGGGTCCTGTGGACTCCAATTGTTAGTTGATGAATCTTTTCTGCAGTGGGGTGTTCCACCGGCATGGCCAACTCTGGCATGCTGCTACAGGCCTCCTTCATTGCCTATTCTAATCCCTGTTTTTGGGTGACCAAACTGTCACGTTGCAGGCTGAGTTGTTCTAAATGTACCTTCTGCTCACTCAAAACATGGAAAGTGTGGCCCTCCCTGGCACGAAGCTCACCAGTTACCCCATCCTGTAGCTGGTATAGGGTTTCTCTGGGAAGAGCAGCCAAATTCAATTCCCAGCCCCTCATGCACCTTCGATTTTTGCTAAGACAACGCCTTCTGGTAACACCAAAGTGTTCATTGTGTGTGCATGCACCATCTGTGCAGCTTCGGCGATACCTTCCGCAAGGTGCGGTGTCATCACTCCTGGGGGTCGCACCTGCAATGCCTGCAATTGCTCTCTGAGTGCCCCCAACACAGTTGTCTGCTCCGTCATCAACTCTTCCAGAGCATCCTTAGTGACATCTCGAACTGGTTTTCTACTGTGAACAAGGTCTCCCTCCACAGTCTTCGTTGCCTTTGTATTTTTTCATGTGGGTGACTTCTCCTAGATGCGCGACCTCTTGAGTTGGGTTAATTTTGTTGTAAAGTCCGTGCATTCCTGTGTCTCCACCTCCCCTTGTATGTCCTGCTCTGTGGACATTTCCTGACCTTCCTCGGTCTCCTCGGTGGGTGTGATTGTGGTTTGTACCATCTGCTCTATTGCTGCTCCTTCAGCCGCCTTCCGCCACGTGACCACTTCTTGTTCCTGATGCTTTCTCTCCGCTAGCTTCGCGATGCCCAGCTTGGTCTCCCTCTTCCTCTATTGTGCTGTGATCTTTTCCAGTTCTGCCAAGTCCGGGGCATTCCACTCCGGAGACCATGACACCATTAATTCAAATATTGCATAATCTATGGTAATGAACGACAGCTTTACCCATTCTCAGGCTGGATCCTTGCGCACCCGAATTTATAGGTTATGCATATCTACCTTGAATTCTGCCGCGCTTTGTAAACTGTTATATATTTTTGGGGAGAAGCAAGACCTGCGGTTGATCCATGTTCGTAAGCTCACCTCTACGAATGCCCAAAACACTTTTATCTCCTGAATCCTCGTCGCATCTTTCGTTGCCCAGAGCAAGGTGTACCTCACGACCTCGTGTAGGTTCCTCTCAATGGTGGGAAACTAGCTATTCGCTGGTAGCTCCCAGGCAACCAACATGATGGATAATAGCAACCACACATAGTGGAAGGTCTTACCCTGATCCTGGACTTCCCTAAAATTAGTCAAAAATTCATCGCAGAGAAACTACACCAGTTGAACTAGACCCCCTCTGCACACTGCTCCGCCAACGCAATTACAGATGCTAGCACTTCGTTTGCACGAAATTTCCTCATGAGCTTGCCGACCAGCAACTGGGTGGCGATGCGCACCCCTCGATCCTTGATGCTTTCTATTACATACCCTCGCTTCCTTTTCTCTAGCTTATATTTGGCCTTCATAGCTTCTGCGAGGCCCAAGTCGCTGCTCTTTCCTGCGATGTCTGTGGGATTGTTTCCTTTAATGGGCAGCCACAAAATTCAGTGAATTAAGTCAGCCGTGATGGGAATCAACTCCTCCAGCCAAAGATACCCATCATGTACTAGACACAGTAGCTGTCAGATGACAAAAATTGTGATGGGCGCGCAGTGGTAGTGGGGTATCCACCATAGATGGAGTAACCCAGCCTTCTCCACACCACGCAACCATTTCTGCTGCAGTAATTTCTCCACGGCCAACTGTGGGAACTTCTCACTATCTGCGAGGTCCCAATCTTCAAATTTTATATTCGGTACCCGTCCCAGTGGTGGACCGTCAAACCTTATTTCATCCGGAAGAAGCGGGGTCTGGAGCACACTCTTCATGGCCTCCAGGTCCTTCAGTATCTTGGTTGTCCCTTTCCACAGGGGAATGTAGGGGGGTAACTCTATCGCTAAAGGTACTTGGGAAACATTCTCCGCCTCATCATCCTATGCCTCAATTTGGGCGATTAGGGCTTGCAAATCTTCCTTCTCCTCCTCTGTTTCAACGGTGACAACTTTTCCCTTCTTTGTCATTGACAATTTACTAACTCTTGGGTTCCATGGTGATACTCGGACTAGCCCCATTGGTTGTTTGATTTTTTTGTGGTTGCGGCGTGTGCAGGGACTTTAGTACCTAGTGTGTCTGCTACCTCTCTAGGCTCCTCCTAGGTCACACGGGGCTTTGGGGTAACTTCCGTGAATCGCACTCTGGTTCTTGCAGCTGACATTATGTCTACACTAGATTTTCTCTATCGCGTACTCACGGGTGGCAAGGTAGCTTGGTGCTCGGTGCTCTATACTTGCTCAAATCTCAAACAACTAAGTGTTGCTTCGCAACTACCCCACAAAATTTTATAGTAACTTTTGAATTTAAATTCAGCCATTCCCTCCATATCTAAGTCAGCAATACCTTCTTGGCAGCAGATCATCCCGAATCTAGCTCTTAATTCTTGTCTTAATGGCCCGTCGCCCGCTCCTTTCTTCCTTAAATTAGACCTCTTGTCATGAATAGTGACACCAACATTCACCTCCCATTCTACCCACGTAGTAGCGCAGCCCCTTATGCGCAATCACAATCCCTGTGACAGACTGGCCCTGCGCGGAACCTCCTTTCTGTGCAGCTCTCTTGTAGACTTGTTTAGAGTCTTGCGCATTCTTTCAATTGCTTGGAGCGCTAAGACTATGCTTCCTATAGATAGTCAGATGGTTGCACCTCTGGTGCGAGGCTTCAATTTTCCTGCTAGCCCGGTAGTGTGTTGCGTTCTTCTTTGTGTGGTACGCTCCCTTGTTCAGTAAGGTGTGGTTGCAGCCATGATAACAGGGTTGCAACTCTTTCTAATGTAGTAGTAGGGCTAGCTAGACTTGATCCCAGCATGCTTAGTTTATCGTAGCCTGCTTACGCGACTTTGGTTTCCAATTCGCTGATTTCTTCGTCCAATGTCACACTTCTCTTCCTCAGCCACGCCCACTCGTCATCGAGTTCACGAAGTTTCATGCTCCCTCGCCGAAGGTCTTCTTGTAACTACCTAATTCCTTTACCCAGGTCCTCGCATCCTGTCCCTACTACGGGAGCTGTGGTCTGGGGATTCTTCTTTGTCCTCCTAGTTTCCTCTCTTCTTAACACTGTTGAGGTCATTTCTGCACTCTGGTTTTTGCTTATAGTTCTATAGGCCCATCGAACTACTAGTACGCACAGGTCCCAATCCATTCAACCCGCCTGGTAAACTCTATTCATGATTTGGCATAGCTTTGTGAATGCTCCGTCATGGGGTATTTGTGGTGTACGTCGCTTTCCTGCTGCCGCGTCAGGTTTTGACTTTTGATCCTGTTGTGGCCACCAACAACCCCCATCCTTATTTAGTATTAGCAATAACGCTATGTAAGTGGGGACCCTTTGTCAAAAAATTCAAAAAAACCAATTAGTGCTCATATATGTCACTCCTTAAGAAATATCGCATCACACAAAGAATGATAGGGCATTTTCTTATGAGTCAAAATGATAAAATGCGAGATTACGATGCGAACTCCATCGCATCGCATGCATTAATAAACACTCACGTTGGAAAACCTTGAAAAATCGCCGATATGCGATATCGCATATCGCATGTCGCAAAATTGCATGGAATACACATAACGATTAAATGATTAAGCGATCCGCGATCTTGCGATACTGCAATCCGCGATCTTGCGATACTGCGATCCGCGATCTTGCGATACTACGATCCGTGATCTTGCGATACTGCGATCCACGATCTTGCGATACTACGATCCGCGATCTTGCGATAGCACAACATGAAAAATTTGCAGTAATGCGATACAACGAAATGTGATACTGCGATGCAAATTGTAGAAACATTCCATCACAGATTTTCCTGGTTCAATATTCAAGAAGTTTTTTTTCATAAACCAAGAACTAGTTATGCGCTTTAATGATAATTAATGAGTTATATGCCAGTTGTTAATAAAATATGGTTTTGTGTTGTTCGAAGAGCCAGTTCACGTAAGGTGGCGTATTTTTGCATATCCGTAGCATTTAAAGCTTTCCTGTCGTGATTTATTATCATTACTCTCTCCTCACTTGTGAACTGCAGGAACGAGGAACAAAAGTTACACAAAGCAATGTGCAGGAAGCTATGGGGGAAAAGGGTGAAGCTCCAATGTCTAAAGACAGAGAAAAGGCGCCCTTACAAACATGTACCGCATGCAACAGAGCCGCAGATTCACAGAATGCTGCTGAGCCATCCATTACAGATCTTTCATTTACAACCATGGTTAAATGGGTACTGAACGATGCTGATATCAGAGACAGACAGTTTAATGCTCAAAGACAAGAGCTCACGAAAGCATCATTTTTACAAATTTTGAGCTTTATACCTAGTAAAGAAAGAGGCGCAAAAGGCAAAAAACGCATCAGAGAAGCCCAGATCAAAGAACGGAGGCAGTTTCCGATGCACCCTAGTGCTAATCACGCATCGCTGAGAAAATTGCTCGAAAAGGAAAGCTTCTAACTACTCAGTAACCTGTGAGCCCGAAAATTGCAAGAAAGCAATGATAAAAATAAAATGGAAACAAAAAGCTAAAGAAAAGGCAGAAGCAATTCAAGGGTTAACCAAGTTGAACTGAAATTATTACTAGGCATACACGGTAAAGCCACATAGTCAGTAGATGACTCCCAAAGTATATCATCGATTTTGCTGAGAAGGTGGTGCCAGGTCTTGCCAATTCTATTTTATTAGCTCAACCGAAAGCGAAAGACAGTCAGCCGACTCTACCCAAGAAAATACTGAATGCTTGCAACATTAAGGAGTAAATGCAGAAATAGTTAGATATTAGGTTTAATTTTTAGAAATAGTTTTGCTTAGAAAAAGGACAGTCATTTAAACCGTATCCTGAATTTTTGTAAATAAGTTATTATTAGATTTAGTTTGTAGTATTTAAACCCTTCTCATGCATTTAGAGAAGGGTCTAGAAATTTATCAAAAACTTGTCCTCAGAACATGCACTTTTGCACCCTCCGAGGAGGTTTTGATGAATGAATGGAACATGATTTGTTGATGTTTGCATTTGATATCTGCTACTGATGTTGCACTTCTGTACTCTTATTGGATGTTAGAGCAAGGAGAGATAAATCATTGTTGCTTGAAGCTCATGAGTAGGACTAGTCATAAATGGTACCTTTATCTCTTGACCATTTCTGCTTATGTGTTAAAGTGATATATAGTTTTTAGTTGTTTATGTATTATTTCATGAATGCTTGAGTTATCATTTGGAACTTTTGTACGGTGATAGCTATTTATTTATTCTTAATGTATGAATATCTCATTATGCGATATGTTTTTCACAACTGTTTCGTCTAACGTTTTATGCGAAGTGGTTCATCCTTATTGATTTATTTTCTCATAATAGCTGAATGATCTTTATTACCAGTTGTTATTTGAAATCATTTTAGATCGCATAATAGAAGAATTACATCCTGGGTTAGTATAGACTTAGATGTTGCTGCTTTTTAGATTACAATGGCATAGCATTAGATTAAAATTAGAATTAGAATATCTTAATTAGGAACTGTTAGATCAGGAACATCAAATTCTACACAAACACACTCATAGATTGGGAAACTGGTCCCATATCCCCAGTTGGACCCGCTATACCAAACGGATAAGGAGCTGCCAACCAAGGTCCGGACCGGGCGGGTATCCCCCTTGTTGTAGACCCGATTTTCAGGGCTTCAACATATTTGGCACTAGAAGGAGGGCCCGAACTATGAATGGCAAGTAAATCTAAATCTGAATACCATTCTGAGAGTAAATCGCCCTCACCATCTCCCCCGACTTCTCCATTACACTTAAATCCAGAGTTAGAAGTCGCTCTAGTATTAACTGTTGCTACAAACCCTGACATTTCAGAACAATCTACTATTGAACCTCCTGAAGTCGAAACTCTGATTCACAAACTTCAGTTATTTTCTATTTCTCCTCAAAGGTTTGATAAATCTCAAGACAGCGTGACTTCGCAATATAACCCTACTCATCCCCTGACTAGGCTAAAGAGTGAAAAGTTTGGCGTTCATCCAACTGAATTACCTCTTCCCACCAGGAAAAGAGCAAGGAAATCACCTAAAGAGTCTGATAGCGAGACTCTTTCGTCAGCATCATCCATCTCAACTTCTTCACCGCGAAGTCAACCATCCACTCCTCCACTCTAGATCATCGTCCATTCGTCCACTGGAACCCCCACAACTCCTCCTCAATCATCTGCAATCGTAATATCCTCATCCTCCCAACCACAGGGATCATCTTCTTCACTTTCCTCTGTTAGCAATTTAGCAATGGCCCAATCTCCATGGAATAACCCTGGGGCAGTCTTGATGCCTGCACCCTTGAGTCAAATACCGGCCCATCCTAAGAAATGTCTTCCTAAGTTTAATCCCGAAGTAGGCATGCTAGCAGAAGAGCACATAAACAACTTTATGCTATCCATTAATCTCAATGGGGTTACTAATGAAGATGTTGTTGTTCGACTTTTTCCTTATACTCTGCAAGGAACAGCCAGATCATGGTATTTCTCATTACCCTTTGGATCCATCACTAGTTGGGACATCTTCCAAGAGAAATTCCTGACCAAGTTTGGTGATGACAGGTCTACGGCAACGCTAATCAATGACCAATCCAACCTCAGGGCCGAATCTAGAGATCCTATCAAAGATTTCAATTTACGTTTCAACAAAATTCTAAACAAAATTCCTACTGCTTCCCAGCCCAGCGAAGAAGTACGCAGTGAACGGTATATCACTGCTCTACCATCAAACATAGCAATCTTCGTGGACAGGGCTAATAAAACAACCTTAGCCGAAAACATGAAAGAAGAAATAGCAGTAGAGAAACGTATAATAGCCCTGGAAAAGAAATCCGCAATAGAGGAACGGAAATCCAAGAAAGTCACCTTTAAGGAAGACTCTAAGAAGAAACAAACAAGAGATCCATTCGATTTGGAAGGATTGCAGAAAGTTCTAAAGACCATGTCCAATGAAATGGTCGACATCAAAAAGAAAGTAGCAGAAACTTCTTCAAAAAATCCCTACAGAGATTTTAAAAGAGGCCCTTCAATAGATTCAAAGCCACCCAATGCTATTTCAAACGCTGAATCCGAAGAAGAAGAAGAGGAAATTGCCACTGAAGGGCAAACTGATGAAGAAGAAGTTGTAGAATTACAAGGAATGTGGGATTTCATCCTCCCACAAGAAGAAGATCAAGAAGTATTCCCAGTTATCACATGAATTAAAAATCAGCTTGATCCTCCCCAGACTACCCCTAAGCCAAAAAGTGCAAGCTCTCCAATAAAGGATAAAGTTGCAACAAAGAAAACGACATCTAAAGCGACTCAAACCAGCCCAATCCAAACAGATGCATCAAATCCATCTAAAACACTGATCGTGTTGGATGAAATGGAGTACAATATTATAGAAGACATGAAAAAGACTAGGACCAACATCACTCTTTACGAATTGAGCAAGTTAAAGCATCAACAAAAGATATTGTTGAAAGAATTACATGCTGTGTCAGTTGCACCTTTGCCTGCCGCTGTACTTTCTCAAGCTTCTCATAACATGGGAAGACCTCCAACTAATGCAATCAATAAGATTGATCCAAATGACATCGCTCTAATTGGAGGAAGATCAAGATCTCATGCTCCCTCATTTCTCCTTACTTATGAAATTTTCAATAAAAATGTGCACAATCGTTTGGTGGATTCTGGTGCTTCATCAAATATTTTACCAAAATCCATATGTGCCAAGTTAAACGTTCAACCACAGAAATCCGCTGCGCGCATAATTCAGCTAGATCGATCTCAAGTCGAAGTGATTGGCGAACTAAATCAAGTAACCATAAGGTTGTCATCCAACCCAAAGGTATGTCAAGTTATTGACATTTTGGTTGCTGATATTCCAGAATTTTATGGCTTAATTCTTAGCAGGGATTAGTCAAAAAAACTTCATGGATATTTCGCAATTGAATGGTCGCACATGTGGCTGCCCTACAATGGTAAACCAAATCAAATAAAAGTTGAACGAGAGCTACACCAGAAATACATAGTAACGAAGCTAGAGGGGGAAAATGAACCAGTAGCGTATAACAGTAGCATTATTGGCAATTACTCAGTAGATTCTTTCCTCGGCAATTTTAATGCTCATACATCACCTTTTTTAGAACACTCTGTTTTGTCCCAAGTCGAAAATTTTTCTCGAACTGATAGTTCAAAATGTATCAATTTTTTAGATAAACCTGTAAATAAATCTTTGTTTTGGAAATTATTTTTTGATGGTTCTAAATCTAACGAAGGAGCAGGAGCAGGATGCATTCTAATTAGTCCAGAAGGAGATAAAATTATGCTAACGTGCAGACTCGAATTTGATTGCACCAACAATACAGCAGAATATGAGGCTTTGGTCCAAGGGTTGTACAAAGCAATCGGGTTAGACGTCAAGTGCCTTCAAGTTTTCGAAGACTCTGAGATTGTGGTTAGATAGGTATGTAACACTATACATTTCTTATCAGGTCATTTAAAACATTATCAATCCTTAGTTCAAGATCTGACTGAGCATTTTATAACATTTAATATTTCTTCAGTTCCCAGACTCCAGAATGCAAGTGCAGACCTTTTGGCTAACGTAGCTTCTAAGATTATTCCTTCAGAAGATTTTAGTCCAGATAGATTTTCAATAGAATTAATCTTTAGACCATTTATTCCTGATAACATCATGAATTGGAGAGTATTCAACGATGATCCTGATATCGTAAATTTCCTCACATTTGAAGGATCCTACTCCAATCAAATAATTGACGAAGACCAACATGATCGACAATTGCAACAAGATAGCACTAGTAATGCTATACCTAAGTCGGTTGTCAAGTTAGAAGACTTGTACGATTTGAAAGATCGGTTTAAAAGGTCTACCAATTCAAAACTCCAAAGTTCAACTTTGAACTATGAATTAGTAAACTTAGGAACCAATGCCAAACCACAAAACATTAATCTAGGTCTTAGCGTAGCCCCTGAAATATAAAAATGTTTTTTCCTGGAATTATGATGAACTCAAAACATACGACACTTCCATCATCCAACATACTATTCCAATGATCGATAACAAAAAAACTGTCCAACAAAAGTTGAGAAAGATCCATCCCAATTTAGAAAATCAGATAAAAACTGAACTCAAGAAGTTATTGAAAGCTAGAATAATCTTTCCCGTCAGACATTCTAAATGGGTCTCCAATATGGTACCTGTTAGAAAGAAAAACAGAGATATTAGGATTTGCATTGACTTTTGAAACCTTAACAAAACCTGTCAAAAAGATAATTCTCCTTTACCATCTATGGAATAGATATTACAGGCAGTGGCGGGCTCAGAATTAATGTCTTTCTTGGATGGATTTTCATGATACAATCAAGTGCTGGTACATCCTAATGATCAATTAAAACCACATTCAGAACTAAATGGGGCACATACGCATATCGAAAGATGCCATTTGGTTTGATTAATGCTGGTGCCACATTTCAGAGAGCCATGGACATTGCATTCAAAGGTTTAGTCAATAAATATGTAGTAATTTATTTGGATGATATAACAGTGTATTCAAAGAGATGAAGCAACCATCTTAGAGATTTAAAACAAATCTTTCAACGTTGTTTAAGGTATGGAATTTCACTCAACCCAAAAAAATCCTTTTTCGCATTAAGTGAAGGGAAACTTCTAGGATTCATAGTGTCAAAATCCGGAATTCACATTGATCCCAACAGAATCAAAGAGATTTATGAAATATCCCTACCTCACAATAAAAAAGCCATGCAATCTTTCCTTGGTCAGATCAACTTTGTAAAGAGATTCGTTCCAGATTTTTCACAAATTGTGTCTCCTTTGCAAGCTATGATTAAAAAGAACTCAAATTTTAAATGGGGCCAAGATGAACATGAAGCATTCAACCTGATCAAATAAGCTATTATTAATGCTCCATCTTTAGCAACTCCGAATTTTTCAAAGCCTTTTATTTTATATACATTTTCCTCAGATAGGTCATATGCTGTGATACTCACTCAAGCAAATCAAGAAAAAGCGGAAGCCCAAATTTCTTTTTTCAGCTCAAATTTACAAGGTGCTAAATTAAATTATTCAGACGTGGAGAAACAGGCTTATACTGTTTTCAAAGCGGTCAAATACTTCAGACCTTTTTTGCTCAAAACCCATACTAAAATTATAGTACCGTTTCCAGCGGTAAGGAATCTTCTAGTACAGAAGGATGTGGGTGAGAAAAGGGCCAATTGGGTTACTGCCTTACAAGAATATGACATTGAGATTAAACCAGCAAACATTGTAAGAGGCCAAGGCTTTTGCAAAATGCTGGCTGGAGCGTCGCAAGTTTCTAAAATTCCATCTGCAGAGGTACAAATGTGTGAGGTAAGCCTAAACGATGCAGAGTCATTATACGCTGATATCATTTATTATCTTAAGAATGGGTATTCTCCTTCACACCTTGATCATACTAAGAAAAGAGCTCTAAGGTTGAAAGCCAAACAATATCAACTCATAAATGATATTCTTTTTAGAATAAATTATGATTCTATTCTTCTTAGGTGTCTTGAGAAATCTGAAGCTGAAAAAGTTTTGCAGGAACTCCACGATGGGCCAGCAGGGGAACACTATGCTGGAGATGCTACTGCACATAAAATCTTGCGCGCAGGCTATTACTGGCCCACGTTATTTAAAGACTTGCACAGTTACGTGAGGAAATGTCAAGTCTGCCAAACTACTGCTGGAAGACAAAAGAAGCCATCCTTGCCACTACAGCCGGTTAACATTGAGCAACCTTTCAGTCAGTGGGGATTGGACATAATAGGTGAGATCGTTCCTCACTCTTCTAAGCAACATAGATATATCCTTACAGCAACAGATTATTTTACTAAGTGGGTAGAAGCAGTTCCACTCAAGACGGCTAATGCTGAAAATATCATTGAGTTCATAGATCAATTTATAATCACCAGGTTTGGATTTCCTTCCGCTTTAATGTTTGATAATGCATCATACTTTTCTGGAAATGCAATGACTGAATTTGCACTTAAAAGAGGATTCAAACTTAAATATTCAGCCAATTATTACCCGCAAGGCAATGGGTTAGATGAGTCCACAAATAAAAACCTAATCAGGATTATCAAAAGAACAGTTGACCAAAATCATAAGAATTGGCATAAAGCTTTGATATATGCTTTATGGGCAGACCGAATAACGCAAAAAGCTTCTATCGGCGCTTCTCCCTTTAATTTATTTTACGGGAAAGAAGTTGTTCTTCCGACTCATTTAGCAATTCCCTCTTTGTCTCTAGTTCAATATATTGATGAAGTACCAACTTCCTCCTTACAGCTAAGACAAATGGAAATAATCAAATTAGAAGAACAACGAGAACAGGCTAAGAAAACCCATGCTCATCATCAAGCACTAGTAAAATCCTCTTTTGATTCGAACATAATGACCAGAAAATATTTTCAGATGGGTGACTTAGTTTTAAAATGGGACAAGGCTCATGAAGAGAAAGGCAAACATACAAAATTTGAAAGAATGTGGCTTGGTCCTTTTCAAATTGTAGAAGTCATAGGTCCATCAACTTTTGTGTTACAGGATTTAGCAGGTAAGAGAGATCCTTTGCCTGTTAATGGACAAATTCTCAAGAAATATTTTCCATAGAATATTATTCTTCTATTTGTGTAGAGAAGTTGTTTTTATTTTTCATAATAAAACCAGTTGTGAGTGGTTACATTAGACATTTACGAAAAAGACACCAATTCTCTTTCAGATTTTGAACTTTTTGCTTGTATAAATAGCAAATCTTTTGGAAAACTGATCTTTATTATTGATAGATACAATTAAAGACTCTAGCCTAGATATGATACTAGTTTCAACTTCATAAAGTTTGATGAAAACAACCTTTAGTGAAGAAATTGTTTTATCTCAGTACAATGAAAGGTATCAATAACAAAATAAAGATTCTCTGTAGAACAGCTGTTTCCAAAAACTATATTATTGTCGTCCAGAGCTATCTTAAGGAAATAATGACTTCCTCCCTGCTAAGGAAATCACAACTTTCAGAGGAACAACCCAAGGATACACTTTATCTTGAAGAATAAGAGGTCTCATCACGAGACGGCTTATCATAATCACAGATATTATAACTTGCTGACTTTGCCAAATACTGTACACCACAACAGGGCAATGACTCAATATTGTTGCAATCAAAAGACAAGGGGTCTCATCATGAGCCAGCTTGTTCAGCAGAGTTATAAATCAAGTGAATGACTGTGTCATAATTTGGCTACCAAACCAAGACATTGTTCTTTAAGAGTAAAAAGAAAATCAAAGCAATTAGTGTGGATATGGATTCTTCTTGAAAGTTGTAGGCCGCTTTAAGTAGAATACATGACCATTGCTGGGTAACAGGTAACCCTGTCGAGGCTATACACGCATGCTGGCAGCAGAGGCTCTACCTACAACAAATGAGCATATTTAAAACTGGTTTACAGAGAAGACTTTGTTTTATCCTTACAAAACCAAGTAATGACTGATGTAAATACAAGGACTAGCCTGAGGAAGCAAATAATCAAAGATTGAAAATAGTTGAAACAAAATATCATTGACAGGTTAGAGCATAATGTACTTTATCTTTCCATAATAAAGTTTATTTTTCTGAAAAATTTTCTGTTTTGGAAGTTTAAAAAATTCAATAGAAAAACAGAGATAACTAGTTCTTCCAAGAGAATCGCCAATTGTTGTGGCCACCAACTACCCCCCTCCTTATTCAGTATTAGCAATAACACTATGTAAGTGGGGACCCTTAGTCAAAAAATTCAAAAAAATCAATTAGTGCTCATATATGTCACTCCTTAAGAAATATCGCATCGCGCAAAGAATGATAGGGCATTTTCTTATGAGTCAAAATGATAAAATGCGAGATTGCAATGCGAAATCCATCGCATCGCATCGCATGCATTAATAAACACTCACATTGGAAAACCTTGAAAAATCGCCGATATGCGATATCACATATTGCATGTCGCAAAATTGCATGGAAGACACATAACGATTAAACGATTAAGCGATCCGCGATCTTGCGATACTGCGATCCGCGATCTTGCGATACTGCGATCCGCGATCTTGCGATATTGCAATTAAACAACCTTGCGATAGCACAGAACGAAAAAATTGTGGTAATGCGATACAGTGAAATGTGATACTGCGATGCAAATTGTAGAAACATTCCATCGCAGATTTTCTTGGTTCAATATTCAAGAAGTTTTTTTTCATAAGCCAAAAACTGGTTACGCGCTTTAATGATAATTATTGAGTTATATGCCAGTTGTTAATAAAATATGGTTTTGTGTTGTTCGAAAAGCCAGTTCACGTAAGGTGGCGTATTTTTGCATATACGTAGCATTTAAAGCTTTCCTGTCGTGATTTATTATCATTACTCTCTCCTCACTTGTGAACTGCAGGAACGAGAAACAAAAGTTACACAAAGCAATGTGCAGGAAGCTATGGAGGAAAAAGGGTGAAGCTCTAATGTCTAAAGATAGAGAAAAGGCACCCTTACAAACAGGTACCGCATGCAACAGAGCCGCAGATTCACAGAATGTTGCTGAGCCATCCATTACAGATCTTTCATTTACAGCCATGGTTAAATGGGTACAGAGCGATGATGATATCAGAGACAGACAGTTTAATGCTCAAAGTCAAGAGCTCACGAAAGCATCATTTTTACAAATTTTGATCTTTATACCCAATAAAGAAAGAGGCGCAAAAGGCAAAAAACGCATCAGAGAAGCCCGGATCAAAGAACAGAGGCAGTTTCTGATGCACGATTAGCGCCTAGCGCTAATCACTCGCTGAGAAAATGCTCGAAAAGCAAAGCTTCTAACTACTCAGTAACCTGTGAGCCCGAAAATTGCAAGAAAGAAATGATAAAAATAAAATGGAAACAGAAAGCTAAAGAAAAGGCAGAAGCAATTCAAGGGTTAACCAAGTTGAACTGAAATTATTACTGGGCATACACGGTAAAGCCACATAGTCAGTAGATGACTCCCAAAGTATATCATCAATTTTGCTGAGAAGGTGGTGCCAGCTCTTACCAATTCTGTTTGCTTAGCTCAACCGAAAGCGGAATACAGTCAGCCGACTCTACCCAAGCAAATACTGAATGCTTGCAACATTAAGGAGTAAATGCAGAAATAGTTAGATATTAGGTTTAACTTTTAGAAATAGTTTTGCTTAGAAAAAGGACGGTCATTTAAACCGTATCCTGAATTTTTGTAAATAAGTTATTATTATATTTAGTTAGTAGTATTTAAACCCTTCTCATGCATTTAGAGAAGGGTCCATAAATTTATCAAAAACTTGTCCTCAGAACATGCACTTTTGCACCCTCCGAGGAGGTTTTGATGAATGAATGGAACAGGATTTGTTGATGTTTGCATTTGATATCTGCTACTGATGTTGCAATTATGTACTCTTAGTGGATGTTAGAGCAAGGAGAGATAAATCATTGTCGCTTGAAGCTCATAAGTAGGAGTAGTCATAAATGGTACTTTTATCTCTTGACCATTTCTGCTTATGAGTTAAAGTGATATACAATTTTTAGTTGTTTATGTATTATTGCATGGATGCCTGAGTTATCATTTGGCACTTTTGTACAGTGATAGCTATTTATTTATGCTTAATGTATGAATAGCTCATTATGCGATATTTATTTCACAACTGTTTCGTCTATCTTTTTATGCGAAGTGTTTAATCCTTATTGATTTTCTCATAATAGCTGAATGATCTTTATTACCAGTTGTTATTTGAAATCTTTTTAGATTGCATAATAGAAGAATTACATCCCGGATTAGTATAGACTTAGATGTTGCTGCTTTTTAGATTACAATAGCATAGCATTAGATTAAAATTAGAATTAGAATATCTTAATTAGGAACTGTTAGATTAGGAACATCAAATTCTACACACACACACTCATAGATTTGGAAACTGGTCCCATATCCCCAGTCGGACCCGCTATACCAAATGGATAAGGAGCTGCCAACCAAGGCCTGGACAGGGCGGGTATCCCCCTTGTTGTAGACCCGATTTTCGGGGCTTCAACAGATCCTTAGCCTGGTATGTGCTTTCCCAACACACGTCTGCACCCATCGACACAGGTGGGCACGCAAACTGCTTCGCCCTGGCTGCCCAGCTCGCATTCGATGCTGGGGACTTCCAAACCGTAAGTGCATCCATCTTCTGCATTCGCGCCAGCTCCCAATATTCTTCTAGTGTGTCTGCCACCATCGTGCGGGTGTCGCGCGCAACACCCATTCCATCGCACCATACTGCTGCTGTTTTGGTACTGACCTTTCGAATTTGTCTAAGAATTCATCCACGCCTATCTCCCCATCATATGTTGGCAGTTCCCTTGCTTCAGTCGTCATGCACCGCAGTGATCTAATCATCATGTTGCAATTTAGCGTTGTTACTTCGTGCAACCGATTCTGCCAGCGTTCTATTTCTTCGTTTGAATCTGAAGTACAGGAATTGTCGCACTCCCATGAGATTCTCCCATGTTCAGTCGGGTTCACCCGATCCTGCTCTTGCGCTATTATCCGGTAGATGCAATCCAACTCATTGTTTTTGTCATCCTCGCACACAGGTTCAGTGTAGCGTGCTCCTTCGGCTGGATCTAGCAGAACTACTACGCATAGGGAATTTTTCTCGAAAATCATTTTCCGCTTCTTTAGGTTGATGAGCCCATTCATATCCATGGCCCAGTCTATCCCTAACAATGCAGGGTAAGGGTTAATGTAATCCACAATCTCTATTACCTCAAAGTCCGTCTGTGTGCTTGCCCCTTTAATATCCACTGTTGCCCCTTGCAATCTTCCCATGGGCATGCTATTTTTTTGGTTCGCCATCCATAATTAAATAGGAAACCACTGTAACACGGGCCTGCCCATGCATTCCCATGTCTGTTTTGGTAACACATTCGTGTCCAAACCCAGGTCTAGGATTACCTGATCCATCATATATTCGCCAATTTGCGCCGTCAACCGCATTTCCCTCTTGATGCGCAAGGCATGCTTTCCTAGCTTCCGAACTACACACATTTCCCCTGACCCTGCGCACCTAGTTATCAACTCCCGTAATCCTTTAACCACCTTATTGTCACGTAGCAACTTCATGCATGTCTCTAAAAAGGTAGTAAGCATAGAAGGATCCATTCTTGGCTCTGGTTGATCCTTACTACCTGAAGTAGAGGCCTTCGTGAAGCTCTTCTTAGCTTCCATAAACGTTTCCCTTGCACGCTCCAAGTCAAACTCAGGTTCCTTCATAGGAGCCTTACGAACCCATGTATCGTCCTCGGGTTGCTTTCCCTTATCTTCCCCTATGGTCGTGCCAATTATGAGAACCATGTTCACATTGGGGTCTTCTTCGCGCAGTTCATACCTCATCATTTGGATGTTCTGAGTCAGAGTAGGCTATAGTACCCCTTTCTCACACATATGTGCGATCAACGTCGAAAAATCTACCGCTTCATGATCAAACTGATAACAATACAGACAACACGTTCTGGTCGAGTTTGTACAGTCACACCTGTAGTGCCCAGGTCCTCCGCAATTATAGAAGATTAGCTGTCTGGGTCCCATTCCTCCTTGTCCTCGTCTGCATCTTTGGAATCCACCGCGTGCTATTGCTACGGCTGGATCCTGACCTCATGCCTTGATCTGCATCCTGTAGGCAGGTATTCAATCCATCAACAATTCATAACTCCGACAATTTCACTCATCGTGGCCCATTGATCTACATAAATTACAAAATAGCTGTTGCGGAGTCTGTGTATACTTCTGCAATAAATGATAGTTGTCTGTAGTGTGCTTTCCTCTCACCTGATAGATCATGCACCAGAGCCCAAGTGGCGCACTTGGCCCTACTTGTGCCTCAGGTCTCAATGGCATTGGCCCCCCTCCTGCCAAGTAGTTTGCGAATATCAGACAGTGATCCTTATCGTGGCCCTAGCCCTTACATTTTATGCACCACACTTCTTCATGCGCTTTTGGCCGGGGTGCCCTATCCTACTTCAAACTTTGCATTTCCAAGCATAGGTTTTGTAGCTGCGCGTGAATTTGTTGGACTCCCAACCCTGGATCTTGTATCGATGTTTCATGCAACCTCATCACCATTTCCAATGCTTCTGCCTGGGTTGAGAGCTTCTGTGGTGACAACGCCATCCTCAAGTGTGGTGTCAAAGACGTGACAAACCACGTGCGGTGCTATGCATTTGTAAGTATCATATTAGCCTCATGGATCGTACTCTTCAGCCTCTGATCCAGATCCCAGGGGGTTTCACCTAGAAGCATCGCAATCTCTTTAAACCCAATGATTGACTGTGTCTCTGACTTCGGCCGGCTAAACTCTCTGTTCAGCGCATTCTGAATCTCTGCTATTCCTGCATTTTGGTGATCATTTGAGTGCTTGATATACCATGTCAGCGTGCGATCCTGCAGCACACTTACCAATGTGGCCTTCTTAATGTTTTCATCCATAACCCCATGTGCTTCCCATACTGCTCTTATTACGAATTAAAACTGATCTGGATCTTCATTCCCTACTCCTCTAAATACAGGTAGCTTGATCACGCTTTCCATGTTGAACTGCAAGTTTGGTGGAGGTGGGGTGGATGAAGATGGAGGTGAAGTGGGTGATGGCATAAGTGGAGGTGATAGCTACAAAATGTGCTGCCTTATCAAACTAACCGCACTCCTCGGAGAAACCCAAGCGCGCTCTTCCTCGCTCTCTCGCAAAGGTGAAATTAAAGGACTGTTCCCTAACCCTTCGATCCCTTTGTAGATCTTTCCACTCCACATTGCTCCACTCATTAATGTATTCGCATAACCCGCTTTTCACATAACAACATCTTAATCCAGGTATTCAAGGATTTGATGTACCTACCTCGTGGTCCCTTGAGAAAACGTCATTCTGCTTCGCTATAACTCACAGTTGTGTCTATCACAAATTCTGTAATAAACCCTCCTATTATTCAGTTGAGCCAATGATCCACGGCCCACATGATCTTATCTTCTGATGCCTCTAGTCTGTGCACCAACTCTGGAGTCCACAATATCAGTTGATCGAGCTTGCACCTTCCCTGGCCTTCGGCTAGCCTCGCAATCCAATCATATAGCTCTGAAGAGCAGGTCGTGAAAAGAGATCTTGTGGATTTCCGTATATACGTAGCGATCCAACCACCTCTTTTCAGATATCTGTGGGGTTTTGTTTTTCTGTATCATGAACTCGTGAAGCTTCTGATCCAACCAATCTTCAATTTCCTTCTTCGTAGGGTTCTAGTGTTTTGACATCAGACATCCCTTAGGCAGATCTCGATCCCGGCAATAGAACCATTTGTTGACTTATTGGGGCCTGACCCAGGTTTAGAAGTGTTTTAACCAAACAAATCCCGAAACTACCGGCCCTTTCGGCAATAGTCCACGGAGTGTGGACTGAGGTCTCATCCAAGGTAGTATGGGAGGGTGCTGGAACCAGGTTTCCACACCCTAGGGATGCCTTGATGAGGTCTGGAGAGTTCGTATACTAATCTTTCGCACTTATTTTGTTTCGCGCAGCTATCCGACCTTTGTGTAGCCCTGTTATCGAGCGCAAAGAGGCGCTGTCTAGATCCCTTACCCTTAATATGTTTTTATTATAGATTTGACTTAATTCAGTAGTCTTTATCAATCATTCAATATTCGTAACAAGTGCGTGCAAACATAAACCTTAAAGAGATGCATAAAACCATAACAGAAGAATAAACACATAGATCTACGAGCAGATGCACAATATTTCAGAAACACTTATCTTTTATTAATCTTTTGTTCCAGTACAATCCAATTCCACCCTACGCACTCAGCTGTAGGGGTCCGCGCACACAGCTGTAGACTCTACCAGGCCTCTACGCACACAGCTGCAGAGCCTCTTCTATTACTATGACCCACGACTCAGACTTACAAACTCAGAGTGAATATCGCATTCAACAAACCATAACCATTAAGATCAAGACTAACTGAAAAAATACCTAGAGCCTCACTCTATTTATACATTCCCATGGTCCATGACTATGGTCAGGTCGACTCACTTCACATTACCTTACATTATTTTTGGGTGGACAACCCTTTGACTTGAATCATTACAACTCACACTCCGTTCACTTCGCGGAGCCTTTATAATACCATTACCCAAAATTGTGGGCTTTAAGCCCCAAAACTGTTACACGGGGGATCCACTGCCCAACACCCCCTCCAAGTAGTCTGGTCAATTCCATTGATTGGAATCGAATGGCAGGATTCTGTCTTCCTTATTATGTGCCTTTCTAGATCACAGTACAGGTTTGTAATATGATAGCATCTGGCACTATTATAGATGAAGGTGCATCTGTGAGTATCCTTTCCTCAATTGCTTGGCAAGTGCTCGGTTTGCCACCACTTGTACCTGTTACCCAGAATCTGTTGGCTTTTAACATAGGAACCAGTCAACCATTAGGGATCCTCCCTCAATTTCCTATTACTTTAGGAGGAAAAATCCTTTATCTGAATGTGATGGTAGTCCCAAGCCCTTTATATTACAACTTACTTCTAGGGCGCGACTACATTTATGACATGGGAGCTATTGTTTCCACACTCTTTCGAGTGATGTGTTTCTCGCATGAAATCAAAATTGTCACCGTTGACCAGCTTTCATTTCCTGGTCCAAATATGGCTTCCAGTCGACCATCTTCCCTAAATGGCCCTTTTGTACCAATTGTATTATCCTCGCCACAGGTTAATTATGTGGTAATCCGTTCCATACCTACATCAACTGATGATCAATTCAGTGATGTTGTACATCATGTATTGGGGGCATTAGAACCAGATCTCTCCTTCATGACCACTTGTGAGTTGTGATTGAAGAACATGAGGATAGTTCCTTGTCTTGTGTCAAGCTCATTAAAAAATGAAACAAGGAATATGAGGACAGTTCCTGGTCTTGTGTCAACCTCATTAAAAAATGAAACAAGGAATATGAGGACAGTTCCTGGTCTTGTGTCAACCTCGTTAAAAAATGAAACAGGCCCATGAGGATAGTTCCTTGTCTTGTGTCAACCTCGTTAAAAAATGAAACAAGGAATACGAGGACAATTCCTGGTCTTGTGTCAACCTCGTTAAAAAATGAAATAGGCCCACGAGGATAGTTCCTTGTCTTGTGTCAACCTCGTTAAAAAATGAAACAAAGGGTATGAGGATAGTTCTTTTACTATGTCAACCTCATTAAAAAATGAAACAGACCTAGGAGGATAGTTCCTGGTCTTGTGTCAACCTCGTTAAAAAAATGAAACAAGGATCTATAAGGAAAGTTCCTTGTCTTGTGTCAATCTCGTTAAAAGATGGAACAAGAAATATGAGGATAGTGTCAACCTCATTAAAAAAATGAAACAGCTCCCATGAGCATAGTTCCTTGTCTTGTGTTAAGCTCGTTAAAAAATCAAACAAGGTCCCTTGGAGCAAAGTTCCAATTCGAGTCTTTGATTAGATCTCGTAAAATCCCAATCGAGTCTTTCACTTGATCTCGTAAACGATCCTTCATTCCATCCACCTGATAGCCATGAGTAGTCTAATTAGGTGAATGTAATGAAGCTTGGGGGGCATGCACCTAGTGGTAAATTTAAGTTTTCCTATAGGTTATGTGAAGGGAATCACCCCATTCACCTTTGTCCCTATCTGGACAAAGCCAAAAAGGTGTTGGATAACCATCCTGCTTCACTGCAGCAACTTCCATTTGGTTATAGGAGACTCTCCCTTTCATCATGTTGGGGGCATGTAAACCAATATCAAGCATAGTTCTTCATTTCAAGCTTGTATAAACATGAAACTGAATCCAAGCATAGTTTCCCATGGTTCAAGCTTGTGTAAAAATGAACCCATCTCCATTTTAACCCTCATGATTTCCATTCTATTAGCCTCTTTCGTCAGATGAGCCTTGGTTGTTTTCATCCCATCACCACCATCCCTTTGGCCGATCATACGCTTTCACTTGGTTGTTTTACCCTTTTTTGAGGAACAGTTGCAATGAGTGGTCTTATTAGCCAACCTCTTCACATAAATCAACATGTTTTAAGAAGTTCCAACATCACCGAAACCAATCGCTATCCCAGACACCACTCGTTCCTCAAAGTGGAGTCCTCTTTAAGCTCTTTTCAGACTCTCTAAATATGAAAAGATTGTCGAGCGCTTGTCCTTTCCAGCTTGTTAACGGATTGGAAATGATATATCTTTTGTATTAATTTACACTTTTTCGGGCTTGATAGATTAATTTACCAAAAATAACTTGTGGAGTTTTCTTTTTGTCCCTTTTCAAACTCTCTAAACATGAAAAGGACTGAGTTATCTTTTTCGTTAAACTCATTAAAAACTTCAAATAGCGACAAACTTGTCCATCTAGACAAGACCGAGTTTCACCTTCACTAGACTCGTTAAAACATCAAGTAGCGATGGATTCGCCTGAAGGGTGAAATTATACAACAATCATATGTTATCCTCCGCAAGCTTGATAACAATAAAGAGGTATTGGTCAGCAATGAATGGGGAAAATGGGAAAAGGGGAAAACCACTTTATGGTAGTAGGTCGCTCTTGAGCATGACACATTCACTCCATCACTTGACTATTTGGGTTGGGTTATTAGCTTGATGTTTATCACATCATTGGTCTATCATACCATCCATCACTTTGTTTTGGGTCAATGCTACCAATTCACTTTAGTGTCGCCGACCTCAAGAGAAGTCATTCAGTCAAAATTCATCTTTTGCAATACCATAAACCTTCATTTTCATGACCGCCGTTCCTGAACCTTGTGTCATTAGTCAAATTCCATCTCTAAAAATCACTACACTCGTTTCGTGTTATTGATGTGGGATACATCAAGGCCCTCCTGCAACGAGTCACTTCTTGTAGACATCATCACATTATCCAAGAAGTTGACTTAGAAACACCCATTCAGTACCTTGAGGCTTGCATACATCAATTACAGGTTTCTCACTTCCAGTGATAGGCATACATCAATGGCCTTCGACTGAAAGACTTTGTATGGTGTTCGACATCAAATCATCTATTCACACCATGCAGAATGTACTGCAGTACCTTGAGGATCATTATCATTATCGGTGATTTCTCTCACATATGTTAACAACTTACATCATTGGATAGTAATCAAATGGTGTCTTCACGTGTTCTACTTTAGATCACATATTCACATGGTTATACTTGTACTTGAGTGAATGGTTGAACGAGATTGAAGCCCTCGTATCTAGTTTCATCCATCCAGGTTGCGATTTCAGCAGTACTAAATCATATGTACAATGGCTTTACATTGATGGTCATTCTAATCATGGGTCTATATCTATAGACGACTGTTTATGTGCATGTAATGAAAGTTTATAAGCTGAGCATGGGTATGCCTTCCCTCAGCAATTCATGTAAAATAAAATATCATGATATATGTATTGTAATTGATGCAGGTCACTTTCCACTTTGATACCTCCTCATCAAAAGCATTTCATTTGACATTGGCATTTTTCTAACTTCATGCTTTAGGGGGCAGCTGTTACAGATCCATTTGGGCACATCAAATCCCAACATCCAGTTTAGTGTTTTAGGGCTCATCAAACCCTAATTTTAGTTGCTTCATGCCCTAAACAAGTCACCCCTTTGAATGCCTCCTTCCCAGACAATTTCATGACTTGAAGACATCCAGAAATAGCCTCTAGAGGGACCAGCATAGGTGTAGGTTTTAACCCCATACAGAAATTACCTACATACACATTCTAAAACACAAAAAATAAAAAATGCGAGAGCATAACACATAAAACACATGTACACAGATATTTCCCCTGGATCCCAAAACCAAGACTACCAGCTTGATTTATCATTATGTTCCTTTCAATGTTACAATACATATTTATACATGCCGAAGCATCCAATACCATGGACCGAAAACCATCGCGTCCAAAACCATGGACCGAAAAACCATTGCATCCAAAACCATGTGCGTAAATCATGCACAAAACCATAGGTAGGTCCGCCCAACCTAACATAGGGTGTAAAACCAAAATTTTCCGGGGCGCTATCCCGGACCCCATAAAGTGGAGTTACCTACACCCCTCAAACCCCTTGTGACTCCCCTCACTACGCAATCGGTGCAACGAAGGGGGGGCTCCGCCCCCCTTCTAACCCCCCGATTAACTACGTGGGCTAGTCGTGGAAAGAATCTAACACAACCCAACGTTCTCCCACTTGTTTTCTTTCCACAAGGGGCCACAAGAGAGCTTAGTCATTTATCGAGCCCTGCAATGCCCATTTTTTCTCTACACCAAGAGAACTTCTTAGAGCTCACAAATTTTGTCAATGCATCTGCAGTATTCTTCAAAGTGTCCACCTTTACCAGCAACAACTTTTTGTCTTCTATCATATCCCTCAAAAGTGATATTGAACATTGATGTGCTTTGTCTTTGAATGATATGTAGGGTTATTTGCCAAGAAAATTACACTTTGGATGTCACAGGCTATCCTTATAGCTCCCCGTACTAACCCCATACTTGAACACAATCTCTACAACCAAACTACTTCCTTGCTTGAATGAGTGGCTGCCATGTATTCTGCCTCTGTAGTTGATAGTGCCACCACATATTGTTTCTTACTCATCCAACTGACTGCACCTATAAATAGGTTAAACACATACCCACTTGTAGATCTTCTCTGATCCAGATCTCCAGCCCAGTCTGCATCAACAAAGCCATGAATATCCAACACTATGTCTAATCCTAGTCTTCCTTGGTAGCACAAACCATAATCAGTAATGCCATGCAAATACCTGAAATCTCGCTTCACTGCTATCAAATGCTCCTTTCCTGGTTTTGACATAAACCTACTCAATACTCCCACTGCATGTGCAATGTCTGGTCTAGTACAGACCATTGCATACATCATGCTACCGACTGCACTTGCATATGGAACATGGGACATGTCCTCTTCCTCTTCTTGTGTCTTGGGACACTGTTCAGCAGATAACTTTACACCTACATGAATAGAAACCTTCACTAGTTTACTATCCTACATATTAAACCTCTACAATATTGTCTCGACATACTTCCTCTGGTTTAACCAAAGCTTCCTCTTTGTCCGATCTCTTTTAATTTCCATGCCCAAAATATAGTTTACAGCACTAAGATCTTTCATGTCGAATTTGGAGGACAAATGGGTCTTTAGATCCTGGGTAATTTCTTTGTCATTTGCAACTAGAAACATATCATCCACATACAAGACCAGATAAATAACACGGTCACCAATTAAGTTAAAATACACATAGTGATTTTCTTTGCTTCTGGTGAAGCCAAGTCCCTGTATAAATGTATCAAATTTCTGATACCATATCCTTAGTGACTGTTTTAACCCATACAAAGACTTCTTTAACTTGCATACTAGTTATTTCTTACCCTTCACCAGAAAACCTTCAGGTTGCTTCATGTATATTTCCTATTCCAAATCCCCATGAAGAAATGTTGTCTTCACATCCATCTATTCTACCTCAAAATCAAAAGCAGCAGCAACAGATAAAAGTAATCTAAGATAAGTTACCTTGGAAACAGGAGAAAAAATATCACCAAAATCAATTCCCGGCACCTAGGAATAACCTTTTTCTACCAACCAAGTTTTGTATTTCTCAACCTTTTCTTCTGCATTTTTCTTCTGCTTGAACACCCATTTGCTGCCAATGGGTTTCCTTCTGGCCGGCAACTCCACCAAATCCCAAGCCTCATTTTTGTGCAAAGATGCCATTTCATCAACCATGGCCTCTTTCAAGAGTTTTCCATCCTTTGAATCTATTGCTTCCTTCACAGTTCTGGGATCATCATTAGTAATAGATAAAGAAAAATTTGAACAGAAAGTAGATGGACTATACCTTTCTAGCTAGCTTCTTTCTCGAACTGATCTTCTCACACCCGCCGTTTTTGGCTCTTCATCTTCTGATTCCTCCTCTATTGTAGAGTCTGATTCTTCCTCCTTTAGCTCAAACTCTATCTTCTCAGGTTCCTTTGGTTGGACTTCATGTTTAATAACATATTTCATCTCTCTGAACACCACATCTCGAGTGTACACAACCTTCCTTGTTATTGGGTTCCAAAGCTTATAACCCTTTAAATCATCCTTATACCCAATAAAGATGTACTTTTCAAATTTACTATCCAACTTGGTTCGTTTCTCCTTTGGAACATGTACATATGCATCACATCCAAATACCCTCAGATGTGAAAGAGAAGGTTTCTTACCAGTCCATACCTCTTGTGGAGTCTTATCCTCCAATGCTGATAAAGGTGATCTATTGACCAGGTAACATGTTGTCTCCACTACTTCTGCCCAGAATTCCTATCCTAACCCAGCACCACTTAGCATGCTTCTTTCCCTTTCCATCAACATCTTGTTCATTCTTTCTCCAACTCCATTTTGCTGAGGTGTATATGGAGTAGTCTTCTATTGTGCCATACCACACTTCTTATAGAATTCTTCAAATTCCTTACTGCAAAACTCTGCACTGTTATCTATCCTCAGCACCTTTATCTTCTTCTCTGTCTGGTTTTCCACCAGAGCCTTAAATTCTTTAAACCTACCAAATACTTCAGATTTCTTCTTAAGGAAATATATCCATGTATTCCTTGAGAAGTCGTCTATAAAGGATACATAGTACACAAACTTACCTAGTGATGGAAGCTTCACAGGTCCAAACACATCACTGTGCACAAGCTCTAATATCTGTTTCGCCCTCTTACCACCAAAAGGGAAACTCACTTGATTTTGCTTCCCATATACACAATTTTCATAGAAATCAAAATCCAAAGAGCTATTACTCATACCTTCTACCATACCTTTACCATGAAGTATTCGAAGACCCTTCTCTCCAATATGTCCAAGCCTTTGATGCCATAACATGATCTTCTCTCTAGAGACCACTAGATTTTCTGCTCCACTTTCAGGAACCACCGAACTGTTGCACCCATCAACAATAGTGCTACCTTGCAGCTTGTACAAAGTTCCAATCCAAACTCCCCACATCAATATCAGTGCTCCCCGAACTATCTTGCAGGTATCCTTCTCGAATAGTGTTTTTACACTTGCATCATCCAACTTGCTTACAGAAATTAGATTTCTGGCCAATGCAGGAATATGCAGAACACCCGGAAGTGTTCTAACCCTTCCACCTTGCAATTTCAACTTTACTTTTCTGCGACCAATGATTCTAGCCTTCCTATCATCCCCTAAGAAGACATCACCACCATCGTATTTCTCATACTCATAGAACCACTCTCTATGGGGAGTGAAGTCAAAAGATGCACCTGATTCAATCAACCATGCCTCATGATCTACATGTGTACATGAAGAGGCCACGTACACATCCCCACCTTCATTTGAGGTGGTTTTCGCCTCTGCAGAAGGAGCATCATCAAATCCCTTTCCTTTATTAGGAGCTTTAGATTTACAGTCCTTTTTGTAGTGCCCTTCCTTTCCGCATTTCCAGCACACCACCTTTACAGGTTTTCCTAGAGATTTAGATCTCCCTCTAGATTTAGATCTCCCACTCAATGACTTATTTTTTTTTATGTTCTAGGACAGTCCTCGTACAGACAAGGCATCACCATTCTGGCTCTCCATATTTTTCCGTCTCATCTCCTCCGTTAGCAAGGATGAGACTATTTCATCAAACTGCAAGGCAGTTGCATTGCTACCTATTGCAATAACCAGACTATCCCACGAATCTCGTAGAGAACACAACAAACTGATGCACTTATATTCATCTGAAATTTTAATATCAACATATGCTAACTGACTTACCACAGTATTAAATTCATTCAAATGCTCTTTCACCTAGTCTCCCTCTTTCATCCTCAAGTTATACAGCTTTTTCTGCAGGAACAGTTTATTCACTAGAGACTTAGATTTGTACAAAGTCCCTAACTTGTCCCACAAAGCCTTTGTCGTAGCTTCCCCTGATACATTTAGCAATACTGAATCTGAGACACACAACCGTATTGTGCTCTTTGCCTTCTGCTCCAACTTCTTCCATTCTTCATTGGACACTCCAGTTGGTTTAGTACCTGGATCTACCGTGATCCACTGATCTTTATCCACCAACAAATCCTCCATCTTGAGTTTCCAAAACTCAAAACTCTGACCATTAAATTTCTCGATCTCTATCTTTCCACTGCTCGCCATCTTCTTTCACCACCAAAATCAATCTCGCAGATCTCCCACTGAACAGGGTCTACCACAAGCCCAAGCGAAACCCCTCAGCAATAAAGGCGTCCCCTTGAAGCCAAAACAACTTTGATACCAAATGTAGGTTTTAACCCCTTATAGAAATTACCTGCATACGAATTCTAAAACACAGAAAATAACAATGAGAGAGCATAACACATAAAACACATGTACACAGAGATTTTCCCCTGGATCCCAAAACCGGGACTACCAGCTTGATTTTTCATTATGTTCCTTTCAATGTTACAATACATATTTATGCATGTCGAAGCATCCAATACCATGGACCGAAAACCATCATGTCCAAAACCATGGACTAAAAAACCATCGCATCCAAAACCATGTGCGGAAATCATGCACAAAACCATAGGTAGGTCCGCCCAACCTAACATAGGGTCAAAAACCAAAATTTTCCGAGGCGCTGCCCCGGACCACATAAAGTGGGGTTACCTACATCCCTCAAACCCCTTGTGACTCCCCTCGCTACGCAATCGGCGCAATGAAGGGGGGGGCTCCGCCCCCCTTTTAACCCCCCAGTTAACTACGTGGGCTAGTCGTGGAAAGAATATAACACAACCCAACAACAGCTAATCCCTTATGAAGGTGCGTTGAGAGTAGTTAAGTCCACTGCCAGGGTGCTCTGCAAAGCACTTAGGCTTCCTTTCACTTGCGCTCAGCGAGAATGAGCGAAATTCACATAGGGTTTGGGGAATATTCTTATCTTTTGGAGTCATCTAGAAGTTTCCCTCATTTATCAACTCCCGTGAGCTCGAAAATGGATGAAGAATGAGTTAAGGTGAATCCTATCCTCTCATCCCTTCCTCCATGGAACTAATTCTAAGTATGGAAGGCCATTCAATGCCACCATTAATGACAAAACCTCCTTCATCTTCCTATAAATTAACCACTCATCTAAGTGATCAGGGGCTGGATTATGTTGAATTCTAAGGAGATAATGCTGCTATGAGATTTGGCTTTGAAGCAAGTATTGCGATGCTACAAGTTTGTCATGCTTTTGATGTGATGTGAATGGGATCCAAGCTAGAGGAAGGGATTTGAATCAAACACCAATGGTTGTAATTCCTTCTTCTATCTAATAAAGTGTTTGAACCTTTTTCCCATATGTTTGTATTGTTTCTTAATGCTTATGTGTGTGAATTGTATCTAATTCCTTTCACTTATATTCAATAGATCGTATGCTTTGATTGGTTTTTGCCTTATGTTGTGTTTACAAGGTACTTCTCAAGCGGATTAAGTATGGGAAGGAGCAATGGAATTGATACAAGGGAGACGAGAGGAAAGCAGAACTACAGGTAGGACTTCTATCTTCTCATCTTATCTATTGCTTATAGGAAAAGTCTAAAACACTTTAAACTATTATTCTAGATACAGCGACTTATCTAGGGAATTAGTATTTATCCATAGATGCTAAATTCTCTAAAACAGATTGGTAGCTCATTTGTTTAGCATCATATCATTCAACATTTCCACATAGAAATGCCTTGAATAACAACTCTATCTCTCCACAAGATCAATGTTGGTGAGATCAATGATTTATAGACACCATCATCATTGTCTCTCAAAGAATATACCCCACCCAGGTGTTCATAGGGTATGTCCTTCCAGGACTATTCTTATCTTGGATTCCTAGTCCTCAAAGAATATTGATCCTCTACAACTACTCTTATCTTGGATGCCCTACCACATATTCAAAGAGTATTAGATTCCAGATCCTTACCCATCCTCCATTCTTTCTTCCCAAGTGAAGATAAGAATGATTTTCCTATCTCTCCCTCTCAACTATGGAGGACATACCCATTCCTATGAAGGAATGTACCCATTCCTTTAAAAGGAATGTATGGAAGCTCCTTCTCAACTAGGGACTTGTCCAAGATCCCTCTTAGCTATGGACTTTCCTTTTAACCAGAAACTTGCTTCCAGGCGCCCTCTTAACTAGGGACCTATTTCCAATAGAAACTGTATCTTATTTGGTGGAGATCATGTGACCTTCAACTACTTGTACAACTCCTCCATTCGATGTCATGAATTTCATCTTCTTCGTCTTGTAGGGCATCGATAATCCATCGCTTTCCTTCATGAACAATGTCAGTCATGTCATCCTTCCCTTCATTGAAAAGTGATCTGCTAGTCCATATATGGATTTCCTTCATACAACTACCTCTTCCACATCATGTATCCTTCAGGATCTTCCATCCTTCCACATAATAAATTTAGTTGTAGATGACATCCACAACTTTCTTTTGGTAGCCCTATATTTAGCCCATCTAGATATTGTTCAAAAATCAAAAGTGAACATTAAATAACAATTACCTTTTGTGATGGCTCTTCATCATGACATCTACTTGTAGCAACATCAACATCTTGCATTCATATTGACACATCTCCAAGATATCTAATGTCAAGGGTCTTATTTCTTTCCATATTTTCCCAAGGTCTTCATATCTTTCCCATGGAGATATCATGGTCAATCCTTCTAGTCATCGGATGTTGATTTTATTTTCTATATGATCTTAGTTGCATCTTTCATGATCTCTTCTTTCTTTCTTCACATATTGCTTCCCAGGAACTTCTAGCTATAGTTCCTCCATCTTTGTCAACCACCTCATATTCCATATGAGGACATATTATGTTGATTTCATCTAGTCAATATGTGAACCATGCCTTTATGCATTTTTAGAATAGAAACCTTTCCTTTTATCATACTCGTGAGATAGAGTATCCTTCCGTGCTATCTGTAACTACACAATGACATGACCTAATTTATTAAACATATGCATACATACCTATTTTCTTCTTTTGATCATCTAGACAAAATTCAAAAACTTCTTGCCCTTTGATCGTAAGTTTTTCAATCATCTTCACCTACTTCATTCCTTTGTCATCATATCATCATTCTTTTAAATAATGAATCCCATCCAAGGTGGAATTCTTAGTGAGCCACTTGTTTCTTCCAAGTGATGAACCTTCTAATGAAGATTCTAGTGGAGGATCTTGAAAATCCTCATCCTGCAAATTCTCCTTTCCAATGACATATGATGAGTTATATACTAGATTACTTTATTCTATTCATAAGTACTACTTATGCTTCTAATGAGGTTACTAAGAGATAATTCCTTCTAATGATGACTTCCATAGACTTCTACTTCAACTATATTCCAAGATTCTGTTGATGATGTCATGAGTTCTTGCTTCATTCGTATGCTCTTATGATGCCATCTCCTAAAATGATGCATCTTATCATTCTTCTAATGCTTCCTATCATGATAGTTATACAAAAAAATAAAAAACTGAAAATAACTTGGTGAAGAAGACTGTCTCAATAATAGTAGATATTCTTCCCTCTTTGACTTCTTCTTCTCAACATCTTCCACTTCTTCGGTTATATGGGCTTCCTCCCTTCCTCTTTTGTTGTTATCCTTCTTGAGGTTGGTGTTGAAGAATGTAACTAGATTCAGTGTTCATAATCATACTTGAGTCATAACGAAATATATTTATCAAAAGAAATTTTATTATTAATGAAATTGACTTTTTAAAGCATGGGTTTCATGCTTGGGTCAATTGTCATAGCTCAAGCCTCCATTTTAGGCTTTTAGGATTTTTATGTAAGTCAAAGTCAAATTTATTTTGTCAAAAGACTCCTCCATCAAGTCACCTTGTAAGATCAACCTCCAAACAAATACTCTACAAGTCGGGTTCTCAAACAAACACAGGTCAACTTATTTTACAGTTGGAGACAACTATAAATAGGAGGGTAAACTTCACTCAATAGAACATAGATACAAGTTCAAAAATTTCAAATAAGAGTTTGCTAAATCTTAGTGAAGGAATTTGGTGAAGTTACAGTCAAGGATAATTCATTGGAGCAATTGAAGTGCTAGTACAGGATTGAAGTTTAGTCTAAGTTATCACCACCACAGGACCAAAAACTAAAGCTATAACCATAGGACTAAAACACATTACAAAACTATGTTATCATTTGATTGCTACCAACCAAAGTATATCTCTGTTATAAGATTATATAAGACCTAATTATGATGCCACTATAAGTGTGACACAAACAAAGGGTGATAGAAGCATAATACAGAATGCTACAGGACTAAGTTATGATGCTACTACAAAACTGAAGTGTGACAAAAATAAAGTATGATAGAAGCACAATGAATGCCACAGGACCGAAACCAAAGTAAGCTGCCTCAGGATTGAAACAAGGTAAGGATGCCACAGGACTGAAGTATGAGAAGGCTATCACAAAATCGAAGTATAGGAAGGTTGTGTTTGCAAAGTGTTGAAGAACGAAATATTGAATGCAAGATAATCTAACAAGGTTGACTTGATGGATGGAAGAAGTCTTTGGTCTAGGATATGAGAGTCTTGGTCATCTCAATTTTGTTTTGAATCTAATGAAGGAAGAATTACTTTACTATTTTTCCCCTATGTAGGGTTTTTTCCCTGGTTGCATGCCTACATCTTGTGTCCTCCTCTATTTGTTAATTGGAATTATTCTTGATGATAAGAATAAGATAAATTGAAAGAAGAAAACTAATAATGAAACATCACAAGATAATGTCATAATAAGAGAAATCAATTAACTTGCCACCCTATTGGATTTCTCAACATGGTATCAGAGCTATGGTGGAAGAAGGTTGAAGATAACCTTATTGGAAAGAAGGAAATGGAGTTACTCCATAACCTATACATTGAAGGCATCTAAAGGAAAACGCTAACTCTTGAGGTCCAATCTCCTAAATCAAGAAGGAACACAAAATTTCCAAAGAAAGTACAAGAATACAATCATTACTACAAGGTTCAACCACCTCAAAACCAATGAAGACATGATCACTATGATAAAGGAAAAGAATCTGAGTGTATGTATAAGAGGCTCAAGCCCTGTCAAGTTCAACATAGCCAAAGAATCTAAGGACATATCAAAGAAAGAAAGAAGTCATAGAATATCAAGAAAGAAATATGCATCAATGTGAGAAGAAATCATTTGAAACCTGTAGAAACTTCTCCATTATTATCAAAAGGATACAAAAATCATGACAAAAGCAATAAAGAATTATTCCTCCCCAAGAAGTCCTAAAGTCCTCATCTAAATACAAGTAAGTTCTAACACTTCTCATTATGATTAACTAACAATCTATCTTTAGAAAAAGGGAAACAATCTTAAAGGATGATCAAAAGACTAAGGTATGTAAGATTCGACTTATGTATGGCATGAATATTTTTAGTTATTTTTAGAATTTGTGAAGTCCTCTTTGTAACAAAAATAGTACATATACTTTTGTTCCTAATCCATAATATCTAGGATATATGACAACTCATTATGAAAATAAAATTTGAATAAGATTTAGATTCTGACTCAATAAGGGTTAGTACTCAATATCTCTTAAAATAACATAAACCCTAGATGGTCATCATACTACTATACATGCATATTTTGGTTGTGCTTGTTAATAAATGTTGCAGGTATAAATCAAGTTGGTTCTTTGGACTCACAAAAGAACAAACTATGAAGACATTCAAGGGTGGCTAAATGCTCAAGGACTATGGAGAAGACCTCACAAGACAAAGCAAGCTCTATTGGAATTGATGTCTCATAAGGTTTGTCAAACTCAAAGGTATGTATATAAGCTATGTTATATTCATGATAAAGTTATATTATTCATTCTAATAAATCTACTTTACATTACTAGCAAGTGTTATATCTAGGACCTTTGAATCGTAAACATTCTTATCCAGGTGATTAATCATTAGATAAATCTACCCTCTTTATACATATGATCATTATTGTTGAACCCTAAAAAGGTTCTCTCTAAATCCCTAACCTAAGGGTATGTCTATGCTAATGTGAAAACCCTAGTCTGCTTAGGGTTACTGATGAAATACTATTCTTTTGATGTTTGGATTTTGATGATGTCATGTTTAGAGTTTTGGTATTATTATGGAAACCATAATATTTTAGGGTTGATGATAATGTCCATGTGTTGATATTCTAGACCCTTAGAGTTTTTGGAAATTTAGGGTTTGTTGTGTTATGTATTGAATCCCTAGATCTTTAGGGTTTGGTAGGGTTTATAAGCAAGACCCTTATTTTAGCTAAGATGATGTCCTATGAATGAAACTCTAGGTGTATGTTTGTCCATATGATCAAACCCTAGCCTAATTGGAATTATTATATGTCTAATATTTGGATATTTTTGTCTTGGTTTCACTTGATATATGTTGTTATGATATACTTATGCATGACTATGAGATCCTAGATGTATATGTGCTAACTCAATTATTGATTTTCATTAGGGTTTGTAACAAAGTCCTAATCGAAATTTGATATTCTAGAATATGATGTCATTGATTCAAGTGCGATGATAAAATCTATGGTTTACAAAAGGACTTTGGTCATTTAGTTGAAGCCTTAGATTATGCTATGATTGGTGTCTCCAAGGTGGAATCTAGGGTTTGAATTAAATCCTAATAGAAGTATAACATATAAATTATAATGGTTTTTAGATGCATTGTAGAATTACTCTTGTTTGAATTTCTTCTAGGGTTTGAAATATATATTATAATAGATTTTGTCATATCTCTGAAAGAAATATTGAGGCCCGAGATATAATGAGATTGATATCTTGATTGAATTACTTTAAATGATCTAGGGTTTATGACAAAACCCGAAAAAAAGGTTAAAGTATACAATTATAGTCTCTTGCTAATTATGAACCTAACTATGTTTAGTCTAATGTTGTACGATTATGATATGGTTAACTTCATGCTTCTATAGGTGTTTGGTTGTACTTGTTGTTTAAGTTGTGCAGGTACATAATATTCAAGATGTTGAAGGTATTCGTAAGTAAAGTTAATTTTATTGGAAAGCATGATGAAGGAATACATATGAATGATGATGATCAAGATGACTCTGATAAGAAGGATGAAAGCCATGAAAAATTCTCTGATGTTATATAAAGAAGTTGATCTCCCTAAGTTAAGGGGGAGCCAAGATAAAAGTAAGAAGGAAATCTCCCAAGTTGAGAGGGAGGACATATTATAGTCATGATATATACCTTGAAGAAGAAGTTGGAGAATAAATATTAATGTGATGCTGAAAGAAGGAGCTGGATTTGGTTGCTACATGTGAAGTAGGAAAGGAAGCTGAATGATTGAGGAAACCTTTTTCAATAATTGTTTGGGAAGCCTCGAAGTCCTATTGTGATGAATTGTGAGGTAGCATCAAGAAGTTAGAATTCCTTGAAGGTTTGTGTTTTCTCATGAGTATTTGAAAGCTTGTTACTGATTAGGGTTTTGGTTGTTCAGGTAAATCTATCAAATTTTTTGAAAAGCATGCTTAAGGTTATAGAGATTTGTTGAGGCATTGAGTGTGCAAATTCCTGGGAGGACATATGGCTGACATATGTATTGATGTCTATATCCCGAAGAGGGAGGGTGGTGTTGGTCATGGAGCTCCGAACTTGGATGTGCACCTAGATTCCCCGGTTGATGGTTAACAAGTAAGCTTGATAGTACCTAGACTGGCTAAAATCTTTAGTACATCTTAGTCCCACCCTGATAGATTTCCTTGTTCAGGAATCTAGTCCATAACACTAAGTGTGCCTAAACTATTCGTAGATAATTTGTTTTGAGATCTTCCATGTACCTCTATAGATATATGTAAGTATGAATACCTCCCTAGTTAAGAGGGAGTGTTGAAGAATGTAACTAGATTCGGTCTTCATAATTGTACTTGAGTCATAATGAAATATATTCATCAAAATAAATTTTATTATTAATTAAATTAACTTGTTAAAGCACAGGTTTCATGCTTGGTGTTATCACCAAGCCATTTCTAACTAGGTGGATCAAAATACACCATGTAGGATTAATTTTACCACAGTAAAATCATTTTCACCATAGAATATAATTTAGTAAACAATTTTTATTAAATTATTTCCCGATTAAAATAAAAAAATACTACAAGAATAATTGAATAAATCGTTATTTATTTAATTTTCTCTAGGAATAATTATTAAATCATTATTTAAATAATTATTCCTTGTCACATTTGACTAAATCCCCTAGGAATAATTAAATAAATCACTATTTATTTATTATTCCTTATTTCTATTATTGGAATAATTGTTAAATCATTATTTAATAATTATTTCAATTTCACACCATTCTTATCCTCACAAAATAATTGATAAATCATTTTATTTGGTGATTATTTATAAATAAATATATTTGACCATTTTGAATATATTTTCCCTCTCCAAAAAATATAATAAAGTATTCATAATGGTTAGATCTTTATTTGGTCAATATTATTTTATTATTCTCCATTTTCGAGATTAACTCAATACTTTGTTATAAATAGGAGGGTTTTTCATTCATTCTTCACCATGATCATTATCATCGTCACCATTATCATCTCTTTTCTTTTGAGCTCTCATTTGAGTTCTCCACATTTTTTTGGGTTTTTCACATATTAAGAGAGAAGATCAATTACTGAAACATCAAGGACATGAAAGGACCCATCTCACGGAGGGGGATTTGTAGATCTCCTTCACCAGGTGTCATCAATAAAATAATTTATTCATCTTAAAGTATTTCCATTTGGGTTATTGCATTGGATATATATATTGTTGTTTGTTGTTTTGGATCATATATGTTATTTTTTTTGTAGGTTTTTCCACTTTTTATTGCAAATCTGAATTGTAAGCAGCCATAAATTGTTGTTAGGGTCACTTGTCACCTAGTGACTTAAGTGAAGTATTTTTGGTACACCTTCCAATAAATTTCACACTAACAAATGGCCACTCTATTGGTGTAATAACATCATTCTTGGGTGACTGAAGTTTCAGTAAATTTTAGGTTTTTCTACAACTATTTTTAGCCTCTCAATTTCTATTTATAGTATTATTTCTTTTTTTATCAAATTTTTGGATTTTGGTGGTTTTCTGGTTCTTTCCGCAGGTCACAGGTACCATCCAAGCAGGAGATGACCAAATTTGTGCGAGATCTGCTGATTGAGAATATCAGGATAAAAATTACTTTGCAACCCCAAACTGCATTCCAAAGTCACTTTTTGGCCCAAAAACAATGTTTTCCACTGTTCTAGGTCAATACCCACATTTTGGTATTTTTCCAGATTTTTTTTTTCATATTTTTTTTAGATTTATCGAGAGTGGTGTTTGCAGCGACTAGGAAGGGTACTTTACCTCTATTTTCTATCTCCCCTAGGCCTGTATTCTCTTATTTTTTCTCTTTGAGGAAGGAAAATGCCCCCTAGGCTTTAGAGTACACCTCCACATTGTTATGAATAGATTGACAGAGTGAGGAGTCTAGGGTTTCAACATTTTCATCCATGATTTTCAGAGTCAGATACATCATTGTTCAACATTTTTGGATAGGTTTCTCTTACCTTTTCTCCTTGTAGAGTTTGGGTTTTCCTTTCCCCCCTTAGGATTCCCTTGAGTATCCTAGATTTTGGAGCTTCACACCTATCCTTTGCAACATTTTTCACCTCTGATTTTTGTGGTTTGTCTACACAATTTACAATAGATTAGTGCATCTAGATCTCATTCCATTTGACATTAGGTCTTTTAGGTGTTTTATGTGTCTTCGAGTAGCTTGTTTTCCCTCTCTTGCTTAGCTACTTGATAACATTTTTAGGTGCTTGATTCACTATTTATTTTCTATCATTTTCAACATTATGTACAATATTTCAACACTTTATTTTCAACAACACGTGGCATCATAAAAAATTCTCAATTAACTCATCCACTTGACACATTATTTTCACACACCTACACCCTAAGCGAACATGATCTTGGTTAACACTGCTAAGCCAAGAATTGAAACACTACACCTTAATAACTCAACACACATAGATTAATCCCACTTGGGCACGAGGGCCAAACAATATTTGTAGTGCAGGTGTAGGATCAATGGGATAGGCTTCCAATAACACCCATTGACCGCTTTCATTGAGACATAGAAGTTGACGTATTAGGGAGTGTAAAATCCTTCACCATCCCACGGTCCAAAGCCATAGTGCGTCAGAAACCCGATTTAGAGGGGGTTGGGCTAGGTCATCGTCTAAGAGGTTCTCGTCAGGGCTACCCAACTCGTGGCAGGGAATCCTGTGCATTGGATAATCACCAAGAAGCTTAAGACTCAACCACCCCCGTGGGACAAAGGTAATCGTAGTGACCAATCTTAGAAAAACACCCTATAAGATTGACTGTGGGAAGTAGTTGGTTCTCTACCCTACCTTTCTCTCGACAACTCTGCTTGTAGGGATTAGATTCCATCAAGTAAGAAGTTCTTTAGAAGGCCATATGAAGCAATAGATATATGATTGTTTAGGGATTTAGACCACCAATAGGCAAGAGGTATTTTTCTTTGATAGGACATGTTTTCTTGTATTATAGTAACATCATTAATATAGTTAGTTTACACTTGGCACCACTTCACTAGGTGTTTTCTTGTTGTTTGTTGATCTTTTATTCCTATCATCACCCTTTAGTCATTAGGGTCATTATTGTCTTGACATCATTGCACCCCCTATGTATTTTTCGCAGAAAATTTGAGGACTTCACCCTCAATTACCGTTAGGACATATTAATCCTCCCTGTTGAGTTAGAGAAAATCCTCCCAGTCCTTCATCAAGTCATCATTCAGATTCCAGTTCTACTGATTCTTCCAATTATTTCTTTGATTCTGCATATTCTCAACCCCATACCACCACCATGTCAGGAACCAACATGGGTACGGGAAACCAAGGTGGTAACCCAGGTACCAACCAGGGTAACCCCACCAGAGGAACCCCCACTGGTGTGGTCACTCCTCCTCCATTGCTTCCTTTTATGGATGGTTTGAGTCTCCCCGATTTCAGCCAACTCATAAATGAACCTCTTCTTTGTGATCCCACTTTTCCATCTATTCTTACCAAACTCCATTCATACATCCCGAAGTTTGAAGGTAATCCTGGAGAAGATCCCATTAATCATGTTCGCTCATTCTACATATGGTTTTCATCTAATTCTATCATTGAAGAGTCCATCTATCTTTGTCTATTCCAATGCACACTTACTGGAGCTACTGTTAAGTGGTATGTTGATCAACCCAGAGCCACTCATTCCACTTTTGCAACTGTTTCCAAAGATTTTATTTCCTATTTCCAGTTACCTCTCTGTTATGAGACTAGTACCAAATTATTGACTTCTTTTCATCAAAAATTTTCCACTCACCTATTTGACCATGTTTAGGAATGGTGTAGAAGGAGGAGCATATGTAGAACTCTTGAATTTGAAGACCGTGTCTATCTAGATTGGTTTCTTAGATAAATTTTGGCCCCCATTGCTAAAGATGTCGCGTCACACTTCCCCCAGTTTGAGGAATATGTGCTCCAAGTAGCCTTAAAATTTGATCTGATCTATGCCCAGTCAAGTTATGTTTATACTCTCATTCTCAATCTTCCTCGGCCTATTGCTGCTAATGCACTAGGGGTATCTCATGCCGTAGATGGCACAATTGGAACCCTTTCACACCGTCAACCATATGCTCCACCTCTGATGAGTTATGGTAAATGTTAGAGAGGGACTAGTTCCTCTTACATTTATCCCTCCCCCAATCCTCTACATGACAACTCTTATCCAAGTCCCAACATGCCATATTCATATCCCCTTCCACATCAATAGATGTCAGGGCCAGCTGTTGCACCACCTGTTTATCCCAATGTTTCCCCATCTCCTTATTATCCGTATGCACCACCAAACGCTCCAACCTCTTCAACAATAGCGTCGTAGCCCCCCATTCCTACTCCCCCTCTACCACAAAAACAACCTCCTCCACAAGGTCAGGTGTATGCCTAGCAGGGTGGACCAAATCCTCCTAACCCTAAGAAAAGTAACAAGGGGAAAGGTAACTAGAACCAACAATATCAAGGTAATCAAGATATCTAGGCTCCACCACCCAATGCACATCAAGGACCTTAGTCTAATCCCGCAACATAGTAATAGGGTGAAAAACCCAAGCAAAACAAGGGTCTTCATATGAACAAACCTTCCACCTTTTACGGCATATATGGCCATTATACTCATGAGTGTCCCATTTTACCTTAGATGCATCAAGTATGGGAAGCTCAAGCAAATTCTTCTCAAGGACTGCAGCCCATCGCTCCTCTTCCCCCTCCCACTTCATCTCAACTGGCAGTGCTTACCAATTATTTCCATCACCAAGGATATATTGTTTCCCAACCTACACAAGGTTAGGAAACTCCATCAGCTCCACCATTTGGTCACCATTATTAGTTTCTTATGATGAATTATAATGAGGTTAATACCGAACAAGTCAACCTCCAGACTCGATCGTGCCAATATGACAAGCCACCCGCTAAGTCTGTGACTGAGTCCCAATCCCAATTTTCCACTTAGCCTCTGTCATCATACAATGGTAACTTACAGATCCCTCCGCCTAAGGTAGAGGTTATTCCCAAGATCCACAAAGGCCCATTACATTGAAACATTCCTCTTCTAAAGTTGCCCATACCTATAGCATAGTAGATGACTTGGCGCAGTATCCTGTTACCATCTCAATGCTGGAAGTTCTCTAGATGTTCACATCCCAACAGAAAGATGCACTCTCTTCTTTGGGTGTTGTGGATCCCCAAGACAATCATATGATTACCTTTCATGTCGACAAGTCATAAAATCCTCCACTACCTTCATCCATTGCATTTTAAATACATGTCTCCATTAGAAACATCACTGTTCAACGATGTATCATAGACAAAGGGGCCTCCACTTGTGTGATGGGTTCCAATGTTTCAAGGCATTTTGGTTCCCCAAACCTGTCCCCATCCACCATCACTCTCTGTGCTTGGTACAATCATACCTCACAACCCCTTGGTTTATATCACAACTCTCCTATCATTGTTGCCAAAAAGACTGTCTCTATTGATATTGAAGTCATTGATGCTCACTTAGAATACAAAATCCTTTTGGGATGTAGTTATACCTATGCTATGTTAGTTGTCGCATTTGCAGTTCACCATAAGATGTGATTTCCCCACAATGGAAAGATTGTCACCATCAATCAGTTGACGTACTATGATCCCAAATCCCAGACTTCACCTCAGACCAACATCTCATTCGTGACTAACAATAAGATTGTCTTGTCCCTCACCAATGTTTGTCCTAGAGTCTACAAAGATTCCACTCTTCTTGGTGCTTATTATGGTCCACCACCTACTCCTTTTGAGCCTAGCTCATTCAATGTTTGCATTCTCCAAGCATCACGGGCTGCCCACAAACGGTCTGGTATGCCTTCATAATAGCCAACACCTCTGCAACCTGTTGTTCCTAACTCAATCTAGCCTTCCGGTACTACTCCTCAAGGATCATTTCCTTCTGTTGGTATCTCTCTTAGTCCATTCCCCCCTGAAACATTTACCCCAGGCCTTAACCATCTCAGCGTAGTTCCTCTAGACCATTACCCTTCTTGTTAGATACCATTCTTATTTCCATCCCTTGGAGCTTATTCTACACATGTCATGGCCACGTTGAGTTTGCCTAACATTACCTTGGGGATCCCAGTATGGTACATCGATCCTCTCACAAAAACTCCCCCCAATAAACTTAAACCTTACACTGATTTGACCCTAATCCAACATGTTGTTCCTATCCCTGCCTTTGCTTCAGTTCCAAAAAACCCTCAACAAGAACCTATTCCTATTATGAAAACATTTGGCAAGGAGGCAAAGCCCAGAAAAAGGGAACCAAAGATAAGGCACCCCCAGCAACTCTAGTTCCTCCTAAGCTGCTAAATCCTATTCCTCCATGCACTTTATGTGATGTTGTTGGTCATGCCACCAATAATTGTCCTGAACTCCCTCATGTCAAGAATATGGTCTCTGATACCTTCCCTAATTCTAACATTCCTAAGGTCCACCTTACTTAAGTTAACTAAGAAGAACATATCATTACGCACGAATCACCCATGTGCTTTGTTTGATAATTATGGCCATTATTCTCATCGTTGTCCCTGTCTCGAATATTTTTGTTATACACTTCAAGTTCTTCACGAATCAGAGGTTACTTGTAGTGATTCCCCATCTCCTCTACCTGTGGATTTTAGTCCCACTCCTACACCAGAATAGGATGTCTCTCAACCACCCAATTTTATCCCTCCTCATGATGTCGAGATGACAGATAATAACACTACCATTCTCTACCTATCGTCATCCATGAAATCAATGCATTGGAACTCCCTTGATATCTCCTATTGTGATTATGTCAAACCTTCTTTGACGAATACCCCAGTCTCAAAATCGTTAGATATTCCATCTACTAGTCATATGTCTTCCACCCTTGACGATGCGTATGTGAAGCTTGTCTCGTATGAATATGCCTCAGGTAGCTCTTCTACATCATGTGGTCTCTCTTCCTCCCTCCGTCCCATCTTCCATTCTAATGAAGACATCATGGAAGCCATGACCACCCCTCATTATCCTTGGGATGATATGCACCATCATGTATACCTCCTTTCATAACAAACTTATGACCAATATGCTTTGGAGTCCAAAGAATTCATTCGTGGTGAATTCGATTGGCTTGGAAATACTATTTCTACACCAGATGATTTTAAGGAAGGAAATATGGCTAACATTTCCCCTACCTGTTATAGACATTTTTGTGCCTCGTAGCATGGAGCATGAAATGTCGATAATTACAGGGATCCAAAGTCCCTAAACATGTTGTTCTTACCCCTGGAGGAACAAGGTCAGCAAACCACAACACTTCCTATCAGTTCTCCACCTGAAAACACTCAAAAACAGGCTATTTTTGGATCATGTCAGCTGCTCCACTGAGCATCTGCGCTGAATGTCAACTGCTCCTCCTTGTACCTGCGCTGAAAGTCAAAACCAATGAAGGCTACCTGCGCTGGGCGAGATTGGCCAAGTGGCACAGTCATTCTGCAAGGTGTCAACTGCCCAGGAAGCTTCCAAACTGACACTTGGTTCAAGGAATTCGCCCTATGATGAGTAAGAGGTACTTGATCTCCATGTGGAAGCAAGGATCTCCAAGTGGACTCAAGAACTGAAGTTTAACTGAAGAGGGAAAGGACACAAGGCAGCTTTATGTCAGTCTCAAGCTGACTCATCCTTTCTCCTTCTACCCTATATATAGAGCTCTCTCATGAGGTCTAGGGAGGCTGGAATTTTGTGCAAAGTAAGGAAGTGCTGTTGGTTTACAGTTAGAGTTATTGGGTGATTGCTTTTATAGAGGGGAAGAGGAGATTTCTTGCTGCTGGGGAGGTGCTGCTGGATTGGAGCCATTTATGGTTGTAACCTTCTCAAAACCTTTATCTTCTATCAATAAAGCTTTGATGTTCTCCTATATACTTGTATTGCAATGATGTATTGTTTTTATCTGTATATTTGATCCATTCTAATCCATGCATCAGTTATGAGTACATGTTTCTTGTAGTTTCCCTCTCTTGTTTTTGCAGGATCTTTGTGTAGCTGGGCCGGCAAAGGGAGCAAGGAGCTAGGAACAAGAGGCAAAGAGAGAAGACAGGATCGACAAAAGCGAAAGACATCGGTTGGTCAATCTTTTCTTCCTTCTCTGTACTTTCATAAAGGAAAAATATCAAAGCTTTACTTTCAGTTGTTGCTAAGGAACTATCACCCTTAGAGTAGGGATAGGGTCATTCCGAGTCGAATACTTTTCCCCACAACAAACTGGCGACTCCACTGGGGAGCCTAGTATCTTGTTGGTTTATTGTGTTTCTTGCTATTCATCTCATAAACAAGGAGAGCACCAAATCGAACTGCAATTGAGTCCTTCAATTGCAAAGTAGAGGGCAGCTGCTCTGGCTCAGTTTCTGAGCAAGTTTATGATTTGAAGAGCTGATCCACAAGGACTCTTGTGCTCTTTGTGATAGCTTTTCATCCTCTTGATCATCCCTTAGCTTGTACTTGACCTATAGCTTTTTATTTCAGCAAAAACAGTGAATTTTTGAGCTTTTTATGACCCGGAAACCCTTGTAAACGCAACTCTCGTGTCTCAGTGCAGGCTGTCCACAGGCAGTCTGCATTTCAGCGCAGGTACTCCCTTCGGGAACTGCGCTGAGAGTCAGTTTGACAGACCAGAGCCTGCGCTGAACCAGTTAGGCTATGCCTTCCTGAGGTTTCCCACTGAGTCTTGGCCCTGTTTTCACTGTTATTTTGCTGCTGATTGCTTGTCATTTGTACTTGTTGTAAACCAACTTTCCTTGACATTATTCTGCCTCAGTTGTGTGATGAAACTGTAATTGTTCTTTCAGTATTTCTTGTTTCAGTTACAGTTTCCCATTGTGAAAAGCAAACGAGTATAGCTGTGGCCTCTTAGATCCTGAACTGTAAAAGTGTCTTTGTGATCTTAAGAGCTAGTTTTATTACTGTTCATGGCTATTTGAGTTTATTTGTTTTTCATTTTATGGTTTGAATCTATACATTTCCAGTGTCTAAACAAGTCTATCTTAAGGTGTCTTTTGATTTTGGACAAGCTTGTTTACTTTCGCTTGAAATTAGATTCAAAGTTATACAACAGTTTCCTTTTTGTCTTACATCAACATTAAGGATAAAGAAAAGAAATATCTGCATTGTGCATGTGTATTATTGACAGTTTGCATGTTGATTTAGGAAAAAGTGCATTTAGTGTGTGTTCTATGATCTGTGCGAAAAGTTGATGTCTTTCTTTTCCCTCAGTAGATTAAGGTTTTCAAAGTTGAAAGATTGAAAAGTTTTGCTTCTCATCTTAGATTGCATTTAGGAAGTTGTATATATACATCTCGTGGTGATCCTTAAAGGCAAACTGCTAAGCAAGATCAACATTAAAATGAATTGAATTTACATAACAACGCATTGAAACATAACGCAAACACATAGAGGTCTAAGCTAGAGATGTGTTCCGGCGTCGTTAAACGTGATATCTTAGCGTTGAGTGGTTGGGTGATTCCTCCACGGTGAAGCGATAAGTATCAATACAGATTTGTGCTCCCGCGTACCGTCGAGTATATTGGGAGACCCCTATAGGAATAAAGCCTTTATCCTTAGGAAGCCGTGTCAGCCGCCCTACTGATCGCGATGCAGTGAACACAGCATTCACGAAGATCGACCACCCGTACCGTAAAACGTATTCTGTGGTTTCGCGAAAGGTTTGGCACACCCTCTGCCTAGATCTCCAGAGCAGTTTCTTTTGGCCTTTTTCAAACTCTATAACTGAAAAAGTCCAACCAAGCATTTGTCACTTCGGGCTCGTTAATACATCGAAGGCGACTAGAGTCATCTTTAGCTTTTTCTCGACTCTTAAAACATGAAAAAGCAAAGTTGTGTCTAATAAAGCGTCGTTATAAAATTCATTTTAAACGGAACATAATCACCTCTTATTCCCGCGTTGATCTGTGAGTTGAGAACATGGAACGCCCCAACCAAGGAAGTCCACAAGATGGAAATCCTAGTCCTTTCTCCTCTTGGGGAGAAGTTGGTGCGCCCCATATGGCCACATTGTCGCTTCCAGGACTGACAATAGGCCTGCCAGTTTGGCTGTTCTCGACCAATGTAGTTCAGGCCACCATGGTTCCTGATCAATCGAGTCAACTGTTAGATCAGTCTAGAGCTGCCCACCAGCCTTCTACTTCTGACAACTCTTCCTCCAATCCTTCATCTTCGCAAGGTAGAGCCGGCAAAAGTCAGCCTCCCAAGGAGAAGAAGGAGAAGAAGAAGAAAGAGAAGAAGAAGAAGGAGCCTAAGGTGACTGAGGGCAAGCAAAAGGCATCTGACAAAAACCCACCCACTACACAGACCGGGCCTAAATCGCCATGTGTCATATGTAGAGGAGACCATTTCCACAGAGATTGTCCCTGTATTCCCCGGATACTAAGGGACTGGTCCCCTCGTCTGCACAATTCGGGGGCATCAACCTCTGACAATCAGGTTGATTGCTTTCCGTCAACCAGCGAAAGTGAAGGATCAAGACAAAAAGGGGGAGTAAGATTCCCCTGTAAGTTGTGTGAAGGCAGTCATGCCATCCACCGTTGTCCCTTCTTAGACGAAGCGAAGAGAGGTTTGGAAGATCCTCCGGTTTCACCGGTAAAACTTCCTCCTGGATACAAAAAACTCGTGCCAAGTCCTTCGTTGGTTGAAAATACAGCTGGCCCGCTCAAGTGGTCGGCTGAAGCGTCAGTCACTGAAAATGAACCTACTGAATCCAGACCGGACGAAAGTCCAAAGGTCGATACGGCAGTTGACCCGGTTCTACTTTCAGAAGTTTCATCTTCAAATGACACCGTCGCCGAAGAGTCATCTTCATGCGACACCCTCACTGAAGAGAATAAGGATGACACCATCCAGGTTCTTTTCATCAGCACCGACTCTGATGAGCGTCAGGGCAATGCGCCCATTCCTTTATCGCAGGAAGGAACATCATCAGGGTCATATCCGGCCGTATATTCGGTCCCAGCACCAAGCAACCTGGTTGTATCCTTTGATTGGAATCAACTGGGTAGACCCCGGTTACCAGCCAGTATACCATTCAGAATCATTGTCCAGATCTATAGAATGATTATGGCTGGTACTATCATTGATGAAGGGGCGTCTGTGAGTATCCTTTCCTCTGTTGCTTGGAAAGCACTGGGTTCCCCGGCGCTTTTACCTGAGTTAAGAAATCTCTCAGGTTTTGATAAAGGAACCAGTCGACCATTAGGAATCCTCCCCAATGTGCCTGTTACATTGAAAGGGAAGACCGTTAATTTGAACGTGATGGTCGTCCAAGGACCCTTGGATTATAACCTACTCCTTGGACGTGACTATATTTATTGCATGGGAGCGATAGTCTCCTCACTCTTTAGAGTAATGTGTTTTCCACACGAAGGAAGGATGGTCAAGCTCGTAGACCAACTTTCATTTCCGGGATCTCGCATCGCAAATAGTCAAATACCAATCCTAAATGGTCTGTTCACTTAAGATATGCCTCCACCCCCAGTCCTCCTTCCCGATGAGTGCGAGTGATTCGGAAAGAAAGACTGGAACCTAGGGGGCATGCACCCTAGTCTGCTTCGGGCAGAAGAAACCCTGGGTATAAGGTAGAATTTCCGCAGAAGAATATGACTAGTCCGTACCCCGTCCGTGGATGGAAGAGGGGTTGTTCTGGAATAGTATTCTTTTGTTAAAGTTATGTGTTTGGCAAAAGAGTCATTCACCTTTGTCTAAAGAGGTGGGCAATGCCCAAGTAGGAATTCCCTTATTGCGACAAGCAGTAACCATCTTTGGGGAAAAGCAAGCCTCACCCATTAAAACAAATGTTTTGAAGGATAAGTAGGGGCAGCCTCCAAAGAAAGAGATTCTATTGTTGTGACATAGGGTAACCATCTTTGAGTAACCTAATGATAGACATCGCCGAAGAAAGAGATTGATTTGCGGCAGCAAATAGAACCCTCTTCGGATAATAAGAAAGAGGCAAGCCTCCCTCAATAATACCAATGATTTGTCTTTGAGTAGTGTTCTTCTCTTGTCACAAATAGCTGTTCGTTAAAAGTTGGGCCGACGGGAAGACTGAGTACCGCGTAAGACCCCTTAAAATAACGAGAAGACTAGTATCGTTAACATTAGATTGGCAAGATGACAAGTAGCTGTGAACACCCAAAGAAAAGCAGAGGTGGGGGAGAGGAGGGGCAGCCTCGAAATTCTATCCTATACCTGGGGGCATGCAAACCTTCTGGAATGCAAGCTAGGGGCGGTTATTTATCTGGTTTTAAGATTAACCGTTTTCCAAACTTACATAAAGGAAGGATGAGTTGGAGCATAGCTGTGGTAAGGCGCAAGCTCTATAAAAAATGGATCCTTAGAGGAGGCATTCTTATCTTATGACTGGTATATCGAGCAGTTTTAGCACATAGTTCATGCTCGTTAAAAAATAAACGCAAGATCCGAGCAGTTTTAGCGCATAGTTCATGCTCGTTAAAAAATAAACATAAGTTTATGAGCAGGCTTTCCTTTAGAGTTCAAGCTCATTCAGAAAAAATGAACCGGTAAATACCCTTTTGAGATCGTAAATTCATCAGCCATAAAAGCCTTGGTCGTGTTTGTGCACCGTCACCTCCACCGTCATTTGGCCGATCATTCACTTCCATTTGTGTGTTTACCCATTTTGAGGAACATCTGCGAAGAGTGATTTCACCTAGCCATCCTTGTGACACTGCCGTGATTGGAAAATTCCAATTTGTACCTGGAATCAGTTGCTATCCCTGTTTATCACTCGTTCCTCAAAAGATGAGTCATCTTTGAGCTCTTTTCTGACTCGTAAAACATGAAAAGTTTGCCGAGTTTTGGCCTTCCAGCTCGTTAAAAGGACCGGAAGAGCTATCCCTCATTTAAACTTTAATCTTTTTGGACCTGAGGGATTATTACACAAAAATATCGAGCGCTTGTCTTGTTCGGCTCGTTAAAAGTACCGAACACCCATCCCTTCTGTATTGTTTTATACTTTTTCGGACTTAAGGGATTAGATGATGAAAAAGGAATTATGGAGTTAACTTTCTGTACCTTTTCAGACTCTCTAAAAATGAAAAGGACCGAGTTTTCCTTGTCGTTAGACTCGTTAAAATGATTAAATAGCGACAAACTTGTCTTTAGACGAGAACGAGTTTCCCTATCGCTAAGCTCGTTAAATCATAGCGATGGGCTTGCCCGAAGGGCAGGTTATAGAACAAGCATATGTTATCCTCCTCAAGCTTGACAAAAATAAAGAGGTACTGGTCATAAATGACTGGGGAAAAATTGGGAGAACATCAAAGCTTAATGGTAGCAAGTCGCTCTTGAACATGACACTTTTCTTCCGTACCACATCGGGTTGGGTTGTTTCATTCACCGGTCTCATCACCATGGTCTTCGCCAAACCATCCACATTTTGGGGTAATGCTACCGATCCATCGCATCAGTGTCGTTATATGTTCAAGAGAGGTCATTCTGAAAGTGTCAACCGTGTCCCATCCACTGCCATACATTATCCTTCATCCATTCATGATCGCCACCCTGAATCATATGTCACAGTTTGTTTTCACCTCCACTAAAATCATTAGCTCCGTTCCGTGTCATTGATGTGGGATTCATTAAGGCCCTCCTTTGACGGATCGCTTCTTGTCGACTTCAGCTCATTATCCAAGAAGTTGATCTAGGAACAACCCCATCAGTACTTTGAAGCTTGCATGCCTCAATGGCAAGTTTCTCACTTCCGGCGACAGGTATACATCAATGACCTTCGACCAGAAGATTTTGCGTGGCGTTCGACGCCAAGTCCTTTATTCACGCCACGTGAATTGTACTGCAGTATCTTGAGGGTCATTATCATTATCGGTGATTCCTCTCGCGCTTGTTAACGGTTTTCATCATTGACCGGTAATCAAGCGATGTCTTTCCATGTTCGACTTCAGCGAAATTCTCACATGGATCGACTTGTACTTAGAGTGAAGATCGAACGAGTTTGAAGACCCTGGATCTAGTTTCATTCATCCGGGCTGCGATACATATTCAGGAAATATAAAAGCATTTGTCATGTACATCATTGCAGCAGATGATCATCCTACTCAAAGGATGATAATTTCAGCAGAAAATTATCAGTCTACCATCAGACGATCGTCTGTTCTATGTACCAAAATGTATTTATAAAGCTGAGCATGGGAATGCCCGCCTCAGCTAGATCATGAAAACAGAATGAAAAATAATGTATTGTATTGTATTGTATTACAGGGCACCTCTCAGCACTTGAATGAACTTCGGACCCTCTGGATAAAGCATTTCACCCGATAAATGGCCTCATACTTTAGGGGGCAACTGTTATAGACATTTTTGTGCCTCGCAGCATGGAGCATGAAATGTCGATAATTACAGGGATCCAAAGTCCCTAAACATGTTGTTCTTACCCCTGGAGGAACAAGGTCAGCAAACCACAGCACTTCCTATCAGTTCTCCACCTGAAAACACTCAAAAACAGGCTATTTTTGGATAATGTCAGCTGCTCCACTGAGCATCTGCGCTGAATGTCAACTGCTCCTCCTTGTACCTGCGCTGAAAGTCAAAACCAATGAAGGCTACCTGCGCTGGGCGAGATTGGCCAAGTGGCACAGTCATTCTGCAAGGTGTCAACTGCCCAGGAAGCTTCCAAACTGACACTTGGTTCAAGTAATTCGCCCTATGATGAGTAAGAGGTACTTGATCTCCATGTGGAAGCAAGGATCTCCAAGTGGACTCAAGAACTGAAGTTTAACTGAAGAGGGAAAGGACACAAGGCAGCTTTATGTCAGTCTCAAGCTGACTCATCCTTTCTCCTTCTACCCTATATATAGAGCTCTCTCATGAGGTCTAGGGAGGCTGGAATTTTGTGCAAAGTAAGGAAGTGTTGTTGGTTTACAGTTAGAGTTATTGGGTGATTGCTTTTATAGAGGGGAAGAGGAGATTTCTTGCTGCTGGGGAGGTGCTGCTAGATTGGAGCCATTTATGGTTGTAACCTTCTCAGAACCTTTATCTTCTATCAATAAAGCTTTGATGTTCTCCTATATACTTGTATTGCAATGATGTATTGTTTTTATCTGTATATTTGATCCATTCTAATCCATGCATCAGTTATGAGTACATGTTTCTTGTAGTTTCCCTCTCTTGTTTTTGCAGGATCTTTGTGTAGCTGGGCCGGCAAAGGGAGCAAGGAGCTGGGAACAAGAGGCAAAGAGAGAAGACAGGATCGACAAAAGCGAAAGACATCGGTTGGTCAATCTTTTCTTCCTTCTCTGTACTTTCATAAAGGAAAAATATCAAAGCTTTACTTTCAGTGGTTGCTAAGGAACTATCATTCCAAGAAGTTGATCTAGGAACAACCCCATCAGTACTTTGAAGCTTGCATGCCTCAATGGCAAGTTTCTCACTTCCGGCGACAGGTATACATCAATGACCTTCGACCAGAAGATTTTGCGTGGCGTTCGACGCCAAGTCCTTTATTCACGCCACGTGAATTATACTGCAGTACCTTGAGGGTCATTATCATTATCGGTGATTCCTCTCGCGCTTGTTAACGGTTTTCATCATTGACCGGTAATCAAGCGATGTCTTTCCATGTTCGACTTCAGCGAAATTCTCACATGGATCGACTTGTACTTAGAGTGAAGATCGAACGAGTTTGAAGACCCCGGATCTAGTTTCATCCATCCGGGCTGCGATACATATTCAGGAAATATAAAATCATTTGTCATGTACATCATTGCAGCAGATGATCATCCTACTCAAAGGATGATAATTTCAGCAGAAAATTATCAGTCTACCATCAGACGATCGTCTGTTCTATGTACCAAAATGTATTTATAAAGCTGAGCATGGGAATGCCCGCCTCAGCTAGATCATGAAAACAGAATGAAAAATAATGTATTGTATTGTATTGTATTACAGGGCACCTCTCAGCACTTGAATGAACTTCGGACCCTCTGGATAAAGCATTTCACCCGATAAACGGCCTCATACTTTAGGGGGCAACTGTTATAGACATTTTTGTGCCTCGCAGCATGGAGCATGAAATGTCGATAATTACAGGGATCCAAAGTCCCTAAACATGTTGTTCTTACCCCTGGAGGAACAAGGTCAGCAAACCACAGCACTTCCTATCAGTTCTCCACCTGAAAACACTCAAAAACAGGCTATTTTTGGATAATGTCAGCTGCTCCACTGAGCATCTGCGCTGAATGTCAACTGCTCCTCCTTGTACCTGCGCTGAAAGTCAAAACCAATGAAGGCTACCTGCGCTGGGCGAGATTGGCCAAGTGGCACAGTCATTCTGCAAGGTGTCAACTGCCCAGGAAGCTTCCAAACTGACACTTGGTTCAAGGAATTCGCCCTATGATGAGTAAGAGGTACTTGATCTCCATGTGGAAGCAAGGATCTCCAAGTGGACTCAAGAACTGAAGTTTAACTGAAGAGGGAAAGGACACAAGGCAACTTTATGTCAGTCTCAAGCTGACTCATCCTTTCTCCTTCTACCCTATATATAGAGCTCTCTCATGAGGTCTAGGGAGGCTGGAATTTTGTGCAAAGTAAGGAAGTGCTGTTGGTTTACAGTTAGAGTTATTGGGTGATTGCTTTTATAGAGGGGAAGAGGAGATTTCTTGCTGCTGGGGAGGTGCTGCTGGATTGGAGCCATTTATGGTTGTAACCTTCTCAGAACCTTTATCTTCTATCAATAAAGCTTTGATGTTCTCCTATATACTTGCATTGCAATGATGTATTGTTTTTATCTGTATATTTGATCCATTCTAATCCATGCATCAGTTATGAGTACATGTTTCTTGTAGTTTCCCTCTCTTGTTTTTGCAAGATCTTTGTGTAGCTGGGCCGGCAAAGGGAGCAAGGAGCTGGGAACAAGAGGCAAAGAGAGAAGACAGGATTGACAAAAGCGAAAGACATCGGTTGGTCAATCTTTTCTTCCTTCTCTGTACTTTCATAAAGGAAAAATATCAAAGCTTTACTTTCAGTTGTTGCTAAGGAACTATCACCCTTAGAGTAGGGATAGGGTCATTCCGAGTCGGATACTTTTCCCCACAACACTACCATCAAAATCAACATTTCAAATAAACCAGGGATCGAAGAGAATATCATCTTGGGAGCACAATGCACCCTGAAAGAAATTGATTTTTACACAAAGTTATTCAAATAATTGTGTGATGCTTTCTCCCAGTCTTATTCTGAAATGCCAAACTTGATTTTTCCATTGTTGAGGATCACATATACAATTGGCTCGATGCCATACCTATCCACCAAATGTAAAGGCCTATCCATCCTTCCAAACGTGAAGCTATTAAAGCTAAAATCGATAAGCTCAAGTAGATTAGTTTCATCTATCCCATTGAATACACCACACGAGTTTCCAGTCCTATTCCTGTTCTTAAGAAACAAGGCACCATTTGTGTCTGCACAGACTTCTGCAATCTAAAAAATGCTTGTCCCAAAGACAACTTTCCCACATCCTTCATAGACTAGGTCATTAATGATTGTGCAGGGCATGAGGTTATTTCCTTTATGGATTGATTCTCCAGATATAACCAAATACATATCCATTATGCCGATCAACTTAAAACTAGCTTCACTAGGCCATGGGGAAATTTCGATTATAAGGTCATGCCTTTTGGCTTAAAGAATGTTGGGGCCAATTTCCAGCATGCCATGTCCTACTATTTTCACGACTTGGCTCATATTATCCATGCATATATAGACGATCTCACCGCTCGTTCCAAACTTTGGTTGCAACACCTTTATGATTTGCATACCATTTTTCTTCGATGTCACAAGTATAACATTCGCTTCAACCCCCTTAAGTGTGCCTTTTTCATTCCTATTGGCTTAATTTTGGGCTTCATTATGTCCAAATATGGTATCACTCTTGACCTTCTCAAAGTTCAAGCCATTCTTGAGCTCCCCCCTCCTCACACCCTTCACCAGTTATAAAGACTCCAAGGCAAAGCTAACTTTTTTCATTGGATTGTTCCTAACTATGCCACCTGTTATAGCCTAAATTTGCCTTAGGCTGAAGGAAGGCAAAATTCAGGGTAACCATAAACCACGCTCAGTCTAGTAGCTAGCCCTACCAAAATAGGAGAGGCTTCTCTCCTAGTCACGCTCAGTGAAGAATAAACAAATAGGGTCTGAGAATGACTTAAAATGGATATTGATTTTAGGCTAGTAAATAGATATGGAAAAAGGAGATTTTTGAATGACGGAATTTTCCGGGCTGCGTGGGACCAAAGGACCGCATGAGTTGGGAAATTAAATCGAAGACACAGAATAGTTTGTGAGGCAAGATAGGCAGGAAGCTTAGCAATCAGATTTAAATAATATGGAGTGGGAAGTTTGTTGAGGGAGCTGAAAAGGGCATATGTGATGAATCCTTTTCATACAGAAGAAGATACACAACACATGAACGCTTTTCCAAGGCAGAGCACTAAAATGGATTCTACCTTTCTCACTAAAAACATTCAACTGGAAATGATCATCAATGAACTGTAAATATAACAAGATACATGTGAAACAAAGAAGAAACAAATTGCTAAACTCACACCACAGGGATCTCATGAATCAGAGATGTATCATTCTATTAATCTCCAAGCCAAAACTGTACAATGAATATGCTGGGTTTTTCTCTACGCTATTCCCAGAAATTCCAACCTCTTACGAATGAATTTCAATACAATAAATAAGCTTTGCTATCAGAAAGTGGATCGACCCAAAGTTGAGGGATTGTTTAATCATTACAAGTGGAAATGAAAAGCCAACCATCAGTAATGGGAGCAACGTTACATTTCATTTCTCTGATGACCAATAAAAAAAAAACAAAAATGGAGCGTAGATCTTCTGGGGCGACTGTTTGCCTTTGTTTTGACCGTTTGAATCACAAATATCAGTTTAATAACATGGAATTTTAAATAAGATACGCTTCTAATGAATAGAAAACATATATTGTTACTGAATGGGCCCACCTGCAATTTACGTTTAACTCACCCATGTGCCAATATTCAATTTCAACTGTCTTTACTTTTGAACCATAGTACCATAGCCAAAAATCATTGAAAAGGCTTTGACAAACTTACTTGGAGCAAATTGCACTGAAACAAATCGAATTCTTGCAGAGCGGAAGTGATTTTTGGCCTTTGGATATCTGTGTGTCGTGCCCAAAAGATGTATGCATCGCGCCACTTTGTAGGTGGTTTTGAGGCACTTCCTGAAGTCCAAATTGAGCCCAAGTGTGCTTGTTGGAAAGCCCTACCTCTCTACTTTCCAACCCAAGTGAAATTTTTCAATTTGGATGTCATTTGCCCCTCCAAAACTGCAATCTACCAAGACTTCTTCTTGTGTGTCAAAATAGGGGCAGAGAGGTCATTTTTTGGGTGTTTTTGACCTCTTGAGGACTCAAAACTTGCCCAAACTTCTCGGCCATGCACCAGAAGTCGTAATTTTCCATGGAAAATCCAAAAATATAAAAAAAAATTCATTTGGATCTCCCTAGTGAAAGCGCACGTTAGGTGGCGCGGCGCACAGGGAGAAAAACCTGCTTTTTATGCACAAAATTTCAAAATGCAAAAATGTGCTCCAAATTTCTTGAAATTTGGGCTGTACCTTCTCTATCACATGTCATGCTGGACCAAAGAAGCCTCGGCCAAGATTCAGAGCCGATCTTGCTCTTTTTGCCTCTTTTTTCTTTTTGTCACCTTCCTCAATTTCGCCTTTAGGCTCCTGATTCTCGCTTTGGAGCTCATGTTTCGGGCCATGTAATGGTGACTCATGCACCTCAACATTGCTTTTTCCCTATTAGCCTTCTCCAACAGCTGCTCCAAGTGAACGTTCACTTTCTCTAAAACATACTCTCAGTCCTCATCTCTTTGTTCCATAGGTCTACCTTGTGCTGCCATGATGTGTTGCTGGTTTTCCTTGATCAGTTGCAACTCTATCTCAACTTGCCGATCCTCAATTTGTTTGTTCCTCTGCTCCAGATATTTCATATTACATTCGGCTCTCTCCAAGTCAAGGGACAAGGCTTGAATCTCTATTTGTTGCTCCTGGATGATCTCTTTAAGCTGTGCACTTTGCGGATCCGTATATGTATCATCATCATGAAGGAGAATGAAGTCGGTCTCTCGTTCACCTAATGGCCCCTCATCATGCATTGGCTCCTTACCTCTATCCTGTACCTGTAGTGCTGATGTCAGAAGTGAGGCCCCTTCCACCCTAGGTGGAGATAACACTTGCTTTGCTTTTGCAAACAAATGCCTAGCTCCCCTCTGATATGTGATAAATATCGGCACACTAGCGGTCTCATGGCATTCATATTGATGAGAAGGTCCCCTTGTCTCAAATCTAGTCTCTAAAGGTCCCTGTGAAGCTCAGAAGAAGTCACGAGAGATGAAATCATCCCAAGTGATACCCTGTAAATCAAGTTGATGCACCACCAAAATCTTGATGAGAGAAAAATGACAAATGCTGTTGAACTGCTACTCAGGGGTCTTGTGTTGCACAAGGGCAATCACCCTCTCTATGTTTCGACATATGAAATATGGGATGTTGATCATGCGTACCCGGGTGAAATGCATGAGCAACCTGATGTGATAAGCATATAACTGGGAGAAACGGCCTTCACAACTGAAATACTTCATAATTAACTTCATTAGAGGGTCATATTCATCTTTAAGATACTGGAAGGGAAACACTCTCTTAAGCTGCATCAAGAAACTAGGTTTAACATATGGCTCATAATGCTTTCGGTCAACTTTTTTTCTCTTGTTCCATGGCTCTCCAATATTAGGCATGCCGGTAGCTAATCAAGTAGAATTCGGTGTAAGTGTGAAAGTAACACCGGCCAAAGTAACTTGAGCACCATGCAAATGTAGAACAAATAGGCGAGTCAACTCATGGTGGAATTGAACATTTGCAACCTTTTCACAAAACTCATAGCATGACTGAAACCGAAAACAAGGGACGACAAAAGGACAAGCCTGCAATTTTGTGAGGGTAGTCAGTTCTTCTCTAACATGTCTGCCACTTTTGTGAGGCCTCCGGGGTGCACGTTCTTCCGTGGGTGAGTCACTATGAGTTTCCACCTCATAGTCGGATGAATGATCAGATGACATAATTGATGCTGTGAAAACTGCTTGGAGAAATGAATGCTGGTTGCAAGACTGTGTTGGACTGCTGTTGTGATATGTTGAAATCTGTCACCAAGGGAGCAATGTAACAGGGACTATTAGGGAGGGAAAATATGAAGGGATTAGGAGTATTAGGATAGATTTTATTTAGGGCAGTGTGGGAGGGTTTAGGAACTTTGCATAGGGTAGGGTTTGGGGTTTTTACATTAGGCAATGGGTGAAAGGGAATTGGGGATAAGGGTTTAGCAAATTTAGGGGATGGGGGGCAATGACATTCAAAGGGATATGGTATAAGGAAAAAGGGAATGGAGGACAAAGGGACAGATGGGATGGAAGGGGAACCTTGGTAACAAAATGATGAATTTGCAACCCTTAATCAGCAATTGACATAAGGATTTTTAGAGGTAGGGTTTGGAAATTTTGTTTCAAACATTTGGAACCATAAACCACCATCACTCAACACACAAAAATGAATGAACCACCGAGATGTCGACCCTACCTAGCACGTCCAAGCAATTCAATGGCGATTTGGAGGATTTTCGGGCATTTTTTGGGAGTTAAACTGTATGCGATGTGCCGCCCTTTCTATGCTCCGCGCCCGTTAAAATTTACACTGGAGGAACGCGCCCAATGCGCCGCGCTGGCCCAGTGCGCCGCGCCACTTACTGTATGCGCTGCGCCTGTCAAGACACCTCCAACCTCACCCAAAACGCGCGCTAGCTCACCCAATTCCTTTGAAATGCTTCTCTCTGACCTTGGCTTTTTAAAATGACCTTGATCCTTATGGGAAAATCTATATAAAGACATGGAGTCATGGTTTTGATTTTTGTTTCTTCAAAACCCACTTTTGCAATGTTTTGTTTTGGCCCTTTTTCCACAATTTAATGCAACTCTGTATTTCACATTTCCTTTTTGGATTTTTGACTAAAATGATGAAATTTTTGGCAATTTTTTGCAAGGGGAAGTGCAGTTCTGGCATTTGGATCTGTTCCTAATCAACTTATTATTACCTAAAGACGGTGTTCCTGCATGCGTTCCGTTTCGCTCTTTTTCTGTGCCATCCCGCAGTCTTGAACAATTCTTAAGAAGAGCATTTCCATATGATGCCGGCAGCAGCAAGATGTTAGTTAATTTATATGCTGGGTGGTAAACTGTCTAACTAGCACCATCAACTTGATTTGGAACTAGATCTGCCACAACTTATTTACCTAATAGATAAATAGATCTCGAATTGTAGGATATTAGATTAGAAACAACTTTTGAAGTACTTCATGTTGGAGAACTTTACATATTTATCATAAACATTAATTTGACGATTTCCTCTTCAAAACAGAGTTTTGAAGAGGAATCCCCCTTGAGCATTATGGATGATGAAAATGTGGAGATGAAACTTGTTGAACCTCCCTCTGGCCTGCTGGCATTATTGGGGACTTTGAAAACACGACTTATGAAACCCTAGACCTATGAATGACATGATTTTTTGCCTCATCAAAAGACCAAATATTGACGGCCATTTAATGAACTTTGATGAACAAAGTTGAGCTAGTAGGACATGGCATAAGGGATAAATGAGTGACCAGGTCCTTCCGTCAGAATATGGCATGCTCCTAAATGGAATGCAGGTGATCGAGTAGAATGGGACACCTAAAAATGAAATGCAAAAAGAGTTTTGATCTCTGAGGAGGACTGACAAGACCGACTCTAACATTGGCTCCAATGGGGAATGGTAGCTCCCTGGAGGTGCCAAGAACTGCAAATCTTTGGGAGAGCAGACAGTGCCTTTCGTCCATTAGGCGATGACTTGACAAATCCACATGACTCAATTTATTGACTGAAACCTGACTCAGACCGACTTAATTATGGAACCAACATGACTGAAAAAACTGACTCAATGCAAAAGGAAATGACTCATGACTGACTTAACTAAAACAAAAACTTACAAAACTTGTTCAATGGTAGCGGTCCATCAAGATTCGAGGGTTTCAAATCATGATGACAGCCACCTGCGTACTAATGCAATATGTACAATCATGTGTAATGTGTCTTCCAATGTAACCAATCAAGTAGATGCCTCCTTGATTGATTCTCCAGATTAGATCTTCTAGTCAACAACAGATACTGGTAATTGGGCATCCAAAAACACAGTTGACCATGATCTCCTTCATCACTAAATACTGCAATAATCACCTTCACTGCTGACTGCAACATATTTTCCATTGGATCATGAAAAACATGAAGATTGACCTCTTGCTGAAAAAACAAGGTATCTTTTTCTCTTGATTCTAGTCTCTCTTCATAAATAAGAGTATGTTCCTGGTCTTCAAAAAATTCTGAACAAATAGATGAGCAAATTTCCTCTTCAAAGAACATTTCAAAACATGAGACATATGAAGAGGAATCTGAAAGGGAATCCTGAATGGTCTGATCTTCTGAAGTCTGAATATATGGTAGGTCATCTTCATACGATATGATAGCCAGATTCTCATTACATTCATCACATTCATCAATCATGAGAAAAGCAACTTCAGATTTTTCTTGAAACCTAACACTAACATTTCTATCATCTACCATAAATTCCTCCAGAGGGACTTTTTCACTTGCTTGAGCAAAGATCTCATCTTGTTGTTCATGAGCTGACTGGATTATCTCTTTATGAAGGCTTTGTTCTAATGACATGAGAACATTTGGATCCATAACTCTGTCTTCTTCATTCCAGATGATTTCAGCAGCAGAGTTCTTCTTCATGGGATTCAGTATGAGGTATTCTTGGTCATCACAATCTGAATCTGTATCTGAAATAGTTGTCTTAACATTATCACATTCTGAATTTGAAACTTGATTTCTCTGCATGCTGTCTTCTTCTATGGACAGATCTGAAACGACACTTTTTCTTTCATCACTTTCAGCCATATAGACCTCTTCAACCTGCTGATCTATGAAGCTGCTTACAGGACTGTCATCCTTTTCAGAAGAGGAAGAAGTTCCACCCTCACCTTCTTGACCATGTGCACACTGCAGATTTGCGTTAACTGGAGTTGTAACATGACCGTTCAAGAGTTGATCTATCTCATCTTCAGACAGAGGAGATAATATTTTTTGTTTTCTTCTGCTCAAACATTGATTGTCTTCATTAATTTCAAGTGAAGGAGTATACAAATTTTCCTCATATTGCTGATCCATTTCATGTAATTCCTGTTGACTGTTAAGATGCAAAATTCCTTCATCATCCACCGTACTAAAATCTTGATTTTGCTGCAAATTTTCATAATCGTCTTTATGTTGTTGAAGTTGTTTTTCATACAATGCTTCCATGATTTCTCCGTCCATTAAGTCATCACACCCATAAAAATTCTCAAGATCTTCAATAAAACTATGAACATGGCTATAGTAGTCTTGAACTAAAGCCAAGGATCGATATGATTCTTTATACCTTTCAAAGAATATTGTATGAAAATATTTTAAACAATGAATAGAAGCAGGTGGAAAACTTTCATACCAAGATCGGGCTTCGTCTTCCAGACTAGCCATAAACATTTTCATCAAACAGTCTTCAGGAAAATTGATCTTTAGTTTATGCACATGAATGTGAAATTCATCAGATAAAGAGCAGCGTCATTACCTTCCACATTTCTGAACATAGGCAAATTCTGAAGCCAATCCACCTTGGGCATTTTATTCGAAAAACCTGGGATGTGATCTCGGCTCATGGGAGCGTACCTTCTTGCAACCCGCTCCATTTGAAAATCTCAAAGCTACTGATCTCTCTGCAGTCGAGTCACCATGAAGGATTGATTGCTGGATTCTTCAGTGAATGGAGTCGCCAGGTGAATGATTTCAGCCTTCTTATGTCTAATCGTTGTTCACCATCAACAATTGGCTCTGAACTTGAGATATGTACTGGGGAAAAACAATCTTCAAGCAAACCATTTTCTTCCCCAGTTGAGTCGCCACTATGTTAGAGCCTAAATCTGCCTTAGGCTGAAGGAAGGCAAAATTAAGGGTAACCACAATCCACTCTCAGTCTGGTAGCTAGCCCTAGCAGAACAGGAGAGGGCTCTCTCCGGGTCATGCTCAGTGAATAATAAACAAATAGGGTCTGAGAATGACTTAAAATGGATACTGATTTTAGGCTAGTAAATAGATATGGAAAAAGGCGATTTTTGAATGACTGAATTTTCCGGGCTGCGTGGGACCAAAGGACCACATGAGCTGGGAAATTAAATCGAAGACACAAAATAGTTCGTGAGGCAAGACAGGTAGGAAGCTTAGCAATTAGATTTAAATAATATGGAGTGGGAATTTTTTTGAGGGAGCTGAAATGGGCATATGTGATGAATCCTTTTCAGACAGAAGAAGATACACAACACATGAACACTTTTCCAAGGCAGAGCAATAAAATGGATTCTACCTTTCTCACTAAAAACATTCAACTGGAAATGATCATGAATGAACTGTAAACATGACAAGATACATGTGAAACGGAGAAGAAACAAATTGTTAAACTCACACCACAGGGATCTCATGAATCAGAGCTGCATCATTCTATTAATCTCCAAGCCAAAACTGTACAATGAATATGCTAGGTTTTTCTCTACACTATTCCCAGAAATTCCAACCTCTTATGAATGACTTTCAATACAATAAATAAGCTTTGCTATCAGAAAGTGGATCGACCCAAAGTTGAGGGATTGTTTAATCATTACAAGCGGAAATGAAAAGCCAACCATCAGTAATGAGAGCAGCGTTACATTTCATTTCTCTGATGACCAATAAAAAAAAAACAAAAATGGAGCGTAGATATTTTGGGGCGACTGTTTGCCTTCCTTTTGACCATTTGAATCACAAATATCAGTTTAATAACATGGCATTTTAAATAAGATGCGCTTCTAATGAAGAGAAAACATATATTGTTACTGAACGGGCCCACCTGTAATTTACATTTAACTCACCCATGCGCCAATAGTCACTTTCAACTGTCTTTGCTTCTAAACCACAGTACCATAGCCAAAAATCATTGAACATGCTTTGACAAACTTACTTGGAGCAAATTGCACTAAAACAAATCGAATTCTTGCAGAGTGGAAGTGATTTTTGGCCTTTGGATCTCTGTGCGTCGCGTCCAAAAGATGTATGCGTCGCGCCACTTTGGAGGTGGTTTTGAGGCACTTCCTGAAGTCCAAATTGAGCCCAAGTGTGCTTTTTTGAAAGACCTGCCTATCTACTTTCCAGCCCAAGTGAAACTTTTTAATTTGGATGTCATTTGACCCTCCAAAACTGCAATCTCCCAAGACTGTTTCCTATGTGTCAAAATAGGGGTAGAGAGGTCATTTTTTGGGTGTTTTTGACCTCCTGAGGACTCAAAACTTGCCCAAAATTCTTGGCCATGCACCAGCAGTCATAATTTTCCATGGAAAATCCAAAAATATAAAATTTTTGTCATTTGGAGCTCCCTAGCAAAAGCGCGCGCCAGGTGGCACGGCGCATAGGGAGAAAAAACCTGTTTTTTGTGCACAAAATTTCAAAATGCAAAAAAGTGCTCCAAATTTCTTGAAATTTGGGCTGTACCTTCTCTATCACATTTCATGCTATACCGAAGAAGCCTCGACCAATATTCGGAGCCGATCTTGTTCTTTTTGCCTCTTTTGTCTTTTTGTCACCTTCCTCAATTTCGCCTTTAGGCTCCTGATTCTCGCTTTGGAGCTCATGTTTCGGGCCATGTAATGGTGAGTTATGCGCCTCAACATTGCTTTTTCCCTATTATCCTTCTCCAACAGCTGCTCCAAGTGAACGTTCACTTTCTCTAAAGCATACTCTCGGTCCTCATCTCTTTGCTCCATAGGTCTACCTTGTGCTGCCATGATGTGTTGCCGGTTTTCCTTGATCAGTTGCAACTCTATCTCAGCTTGCTGATCCTCAAGTTGTTTGTTCCTCTACTCCAGATATTTCATATTCCATTCGGCTCTCTCCAAGTCAAGGGACAAGGCTTGAATCTCTGTTTGTTGCTCCTGGATGATCTCTTTAAGCTGTGCACTTTGCGGATCCGTATCTGTATCATCATCATGAAGGAGAATGAAGTCGGTCTCTCGTTCCCCTGATGGCCCCTCATCATGCATTGGATCCTTACCTCTATCCTGTACTTGTAGTGCTGATGTCGGAAGTGAGGCCCCTTCCACCCTGGGTGGAGATAACACTCGCTTTGCTGCTACAAACAAATGCCTAGCTCCCCTCTGATATGTGATAAATATTGGCACACTAGCAGCCTCATGGCGTTCATACTGATGAGAAGGTCCCCCTGTCTCAAATCTAGTCTCTGAAGGTCCCTGTGAAGCTCAGAAGAAGTCATAAGAGATGAAATCATCCCAAGTGATACCCTGTAAATCAAGCTGATGCACCACCAAAATCTTGATGAGAGAAAAATGACAAATGTTGTTGAACTACTACTCAGGGGTCTTGTGTTGCACAAGGGCAGTCATCCTCTCTATGTTTCAACATATGAAATATGGGATGTTCATCATGCATGCCTGGATGAAATGCATGAGCAACCTGATGTGATAAGCATATAACCAGGAGAAACGACCTTCACAACTGAAATACTTCATATTTAACTTCATTAGAGGGGCATATTCATCTTTAAGATACTGGAAGGGAAACACCCTCTTAAGCTGCCTCAAGAAACTAGGTTTAACATATGGCTCATAATGTTGTCGGTCAACTTTTTATCTCTTGTTCCATGGCTCTCCAATATTAGGCATGCTGATAGCTAATGAAATAGAGTCCGGTGTAAGTGTGAAAGTAACATCGGCCAAAGTAACTTGAGCACCATGTAAATTTAGAACAAATAGGCGAGCCAACTCATGGTGGAACTGAACATTTGCAACCTTTTCACAAAACTCATAGCATGACTGAAACCGAAAACAAGAGACGGTAAAAGGACATGCCTGCAATTCTGTGAGGGTAGTCTGTTCTTCTCTAACATGTCTGCCACTTTTGTGAGGCCTCCGAGGTGCACGTTCTTCTGTGGGTGAGTCACTATGAGTTTCCACCTCATAGTCGGATGAATGATCAGATGACATAATTGATGCTGTGAAAACTGCTTGGAGAAATGAATGCTGGTCGCAAGACTGTGTTGGACTGTTGTTGTGATATGTTGAAATCTGTCACCAAGGGAGCAATGTAATAGGGACTATTAGGGAGGGAAAATATGAAGGGATTAGGAGTATTAGGAGAGATTTTATTTAGGGTAGTGTAGGAGGGTTTGGGAACTTTGCATAGGGTAGGGTTTGGGGTTTTTACATTAGGCAATGGGTGAAAGGGAATTGGGGATAAGGGTTTAGCAAATTTAGGGTATGGGGGGCAATGAAATTCAAAGGGATATGGTATAAGGAAAAAGGGAATGGAGGACAAAGGGACAGATGGGATGGAAGGGGAACCTTGGTAACAAAATGATGAATTTGCAACCCTTAATCAGCAATTGACATAAGGATTTTTAGAGGTAGGGTTTGGAAATTTTGTTTCAAACATTTGGAACCATAAACCACCATCACAAAACACACAAAAATGAATGAACCACCAAGATGTCGACCCTACCTAGCACGTCCAAGCAATTCAATGGTAATTTGGAGGATTTTCGGGCGTTTTTTGGGAGTTAAACTATATGCGTCGCGCCGCCCTTTCTATGCGCCGCGCCACCCTTTCTGTGCGCCGCGCGCTACCGGTGTGCCGCGCCCGTTAAAATTTGCACTAGAGGAATGTGCCCAATGCGCCGCACTAGCCCAGTGCGCCGCGCTGGCCCAGTGCGCCACACTGGCCCAGTGCGCCGCACCACTTACTCTATGCGCCGCACCTGTCAAGACACCTCCAACCTCACCCAAAACGTGCCCTGGCTCACCCAATTTCTTTGAAATGCTTCTCTCCGACCTTGGTTTTTTAAAATGACCTTGATCCTTATTGGAAAATCTATATAAAGACATGGAGTCATGGTTTTGATTTTTGTTTCTTAAAAACCCACTTTTGCAATGTTATTTTTTGGCCCTTTTTCCACAATTTAATGCAACTCTGTATTTCACATTTCCTTTTTGGATTTTTGACTAAAATGATGAAATTTTTGGCAATTTTTTGCAGGGGTATCTGACATGGCATTTGGCAAAGGATGATCAGAACCAGCTTTTGAAGTGCTTCATGTTGGAGAACTTTACATATTTACCATAAACATTAATTTGAAGATTTCCTCTTCAAAACAGAGTTTTGAAGAGGGATCCCCCTTGAGCATTATGGATGATGAAAATCTAGAGATGAAACTTGTTGAACCTCCCTCTCGCCTGCTGGCATTATTGGGGACTTTGAAAACACGACTTATGAAACCCTAGACCTATCACTGACATGATTTTTTGCCTCATCAAAAGACCAACTATTGGCGGCCATTTAATGAACTTTGATGAATAGAGCTGAGCTAGCAGGACATGGCATAAGGGATAAATGAGTGACTAGGTCCTTCCATCAGAATATGGCATGCTCCTAAATGGAATGCAGGTGATCGAGCAGAATGGGACACCTAAAAATGAAATGCAAAAAGAGTTTTGATCTCTGAGGAGGACTGACAAGACCGACTCTATCATTGAAATGCATGTATGTCTTTATTTTTTCTTGCATTTAGGTAGTCTGCATTCCCCACCATATTATACATTTTCTTATTGTGTATTGTAGATGGATCCATCACCACACCTTATATTGGTTATGTTGATGGTGTGTTGAGTAGGTAAACCCTCTCTCCGGGCAGATACAATCCCTTTAGCCCAATGAGTGGGTCTAGCAATAAACGAGAAAATTTCCTATATTACAATTGAAACAAGAGAAGAGGAAGGATACCTACCTCACTTTCGTGCTATAATGCACTCCTTTGTTGAAGATCTTGATCACTTTCTCCTCAGGCTTAGTCCTTGCAACTCATACTATTTGAATACCTACACAAGAGGCTAAAGACACGACAAATCATAAAAGTGCAATAAGCATAATAAAATATAATCCACTTAACAGATCAAGGAACATTAAGATAAATGAAGCATTGACACAAGCATTTATGGAAAGTGAACCAATAGTTGTGTATATTAATAAATAGAAGAGGAAGCATTCAACCCAGACCTTGATGTTAGTAGCCCTCCTTGAGTGAATATCCAAATCCAAGATCAATCTCTCTAAGCACTCCTTCTCCAAGCCAAAGTGAATAGCATGTAAGCACTATCTTAGCATAGGGGTGCAAATAATCAGAGACCAACCATTTGGGAATGGACGGGGATGAATTTATAGGAAGGGAGAGGGAGTCAAGATCTCACCAAAGATAGGGGAAGGTCCTCATCTCAAGGAGGAAGCTCATATGGATAAGATCAAAGGTTAATATTAGGAGAATTCGACCACATCCACAATGAACATCATCCAGCTTTCCATTCTGGAAGCCTCTAGATCACGAAGCTTGTCCTCCACTTTGTGAAAACTTGCCTTTTAGGGTTCAACGCGAGTATCCAAGCAAAATTCATGCTCGTAGCATGAGGCTCATATGGTGCAACCTACCATCAGCATGAGAGGGTAGTGTCACAGTTGTGCTAACCTGAAAATTGTGGTTTTGAGCTCATTTTTCTCAGGAAAGGCTCAAGGCAACTTTTCATTAGTTCTTCAGGGAGGATCTAGACTATATATCAGGATGGGTACACTACATAGTTGTCAAAGTTTGGCACTCCAAGGTATGACACAAGGAAGTGCAAGAGGTGTGAAAAAATATTGTGTAACAGATGCCCCTTAAAGCATGAAGGCAGAATAGGGAGTGATGGTTGAGATGCTTTATGATCTAGTGCAAAGACTAGAACGACCACCATGAGGAGACCTACAAATCAAGGATGCATATACATATACATATATGATACCTCTGTCATATATATCAAAACATGAATCCACAGTATTGATGCAGCCATCCGGATATAAATGACCATGTGAAAAGATCCACAGTACGGGTGTAACAATTTGAATTGAAAGGATTGTCTGGAAGTCTAAGATCCACGGTATAGATACAACAACCCAATATATAAGGATCATCATCATCATAGATATCAGGTCCCACAGTATGGTCACAACCATCCGTATAGAGGAAACATATATACAATCATGAATAATACATAACTCAACGCAACCTAAGTTATATCAAACAAAACACAGGGTCTTCTGATCCATCCCAACCCGATCAAAGTACGAATTCTAACATGCGAATGGATGTGTCGAAGTCGAACATGCTACAAAACCACCTAATTACTGACCAATGATATGAACCATTAACAAGCATGAGAGAAACCACCAATAATGATAGTGGCTCTCAAGGTATGATAGTACAATCTATGAATGTGAAAATGAATCTGAAGTCAAACACTCGTGGAATCATCCGATCGAAGGCCAATGATGAAAACCTGTCGTCAAATTCGAAGAACTTGCCATTAAGGCATGCACACTATAAGGTAATGAATGGGAGTTTCTAGGTCATATTCCTGGATAATTATCTAAAGTCAACAAGAAATGACCCATCGAAGGAGGGCCATAATGATTCCCTCATCATCAACATGAAACAAGGAATAAAGTGGAATAAATGAGTATGATCCAGGATTGTGGCAAAAAGTCAGACAATGTATAGGTAGTAAACTGAAGTTAGGAATTCTCTTGAACATATCGGTGACACGACTCCGAAGTGTGGAAGTATTTGACTCAACATAAGACCAAGGTTGATGACGAAATAGTGGAATAGTCATATGAGAGGCAAAATGGATCACCCAAACCCAGAAGGACAAGTGTCTGAGTGAGGATATCCAAATCCCAACACGAGAAACATATGAGTGTCATTTTCAAGAGTGACATGATGCCTTGTTGGCTTGAGGGGGCCTGACCTAGGCTCAACGTTAGTTAGCCAAACAAATCCCTACACTACTGGCCCTTTCGGCATCATCCTGCGAAGCATGGACCAAAGTCTCACTTGAAGGAGCATGGAGGGATGCAGGAACCAAGTTTCTGCACCCTGAGATGGTCGTGATGTCGTTTTATTCCCTTTATTCCTACCTTCATGCAAGTCACTTTGCTCTAGCACTTACCAGACAAGCCCTCTATTCCATCCTTTAATACCTTCGTGAAAGGGTTCGACTATCCTTCGCAGCCCTAATCCTTGATCTAGACCCTTTCGCGCTGCCAAGGCAACGTACCATGCAGATTCCTAAACTAGTCCAAGTGTCTTACTTATCTTATTAGTTACTCACAGTTAGCATCGCGTTAACAAATATTCTTATATGAGTTTAGTTATCCAACATAATTATACACATTATAAAAGAAATTCATATATAAAATGACAAGATGCATTAATAGGAAGAAAGACACAAAAATTGCAGAATACTTCTCTTTATTAATCTCTTCCAAGTGATTACAAACTCTATCCACCTTGCGCACACAGCTGCAGGGGTTCGTGCACTTAGCTGCGGACTTCCACCCTAGGCCTCTGCGTGCTCAGATGTAGAGCCTCTACCTATGCTATGACCTGAAACTTAGACTTCCTACTTCAGATCCATCACTCTCCTATCTTCTATTATGTCTAAAACTACTTAGAGCTTAGCTCTTTTTATACAATCCCATGGTTCGCGGACCATAGGTAGATCTCTTATAGCTGAATTTACTTTACAAAACTAAGGGCGGAAAACCCTTGATGAATTATAACACCTACGTGCTCCGCGACACAAAATGTGGAGTCTTTACCATTTTATTACAAAATTTGACTCAAACATGGGCTTTTAGCCCAAAAAACTTCCCATTGGGGGATCCCGTTCCCAACAGGCCTCCAACACAAACATCATGACTCACCCTCAAGTCACTCGGTAGGCGCGGAGATCTTTGCATGAAGTCCTTCAAGTTCAACCAATATGACCGCAACCTCGGCCATGCACTGAGCTACCACCTTCTTCGCGTCTTCCACGGTCTTCTCGGTCACTGCTGCTACACTGTTAGCTTGAATCTTTTGTTGTGTTGCTTGCAGAGTCATAATCTTGCCTTCGATATTACTTGTTATTGTATAAGCCTCATCAAGCCAGGGCTTTAGTCTCGCCTTGAGCACTGCTTCCTTGTGTATCATTGCGTCCACTTGTTCCTTCAACTGCTTGGCCTCCTGTAGCTTGGCTAGTGTCTGTGTTAGCGTGACGGTTCACATTGTGCCCTTAACCTCATCGTAGCGTTGGTGTAACTTGCACACTTCTGTGTCTAGCCTCTGTACATTGGGTTCCTCCTGCAAGCTAGTCAAGACCTCAAATGACTACTCAAACAATTGCGTGCAGTCTGCTACTACACTGTCCACTGCCGCTACTACTTCTGTGACAGTGGTCACCCATTGTTCCTTCACTTCTGGCAGAGTTGAAGGCTGGGCCCTCAACTGTAACTCTCTAATTCTCCAGTTCAACTCCAACTAAACCCATGCCATCTCAGTCCGAGTGTCGCGCACCCTTGTGGCCAACTTGCAGATGTGTACCTCAACTGGCTCCTCCTCTGGAATGGCCAATTTTAGGACCATTCTGCATGCCTCCTCAATGACTTACAAAGTGTGCTTTCTCTGATTGGTCACCTCGATCTCAGCAATGATGGAAACATTTGTATGTAGGGCCATCTTCTCGTTATTGATCCGATGTTTGCTGATCACCTAGAGGGCGCGATGCTCTCGGGTCCTCAGTTTTGCAATTACTCCATCCTACAAGAGGTGGATTTCTTTGCATAAGAGTGCTGCCAGGTTCAATCCAACTCCCTTTAAGGCACTGATAGTGGGCCTGTCAGCCTCATTCTTTGTGGTTAGTGCTCCATCCAATAGCACTAGCACACTAGAAGTCTTCGTGTGCAGCATATCGGTAGCCTCTGAAGTACCAAGAGCAAGGTTGGTAGACACCGTACCAACCTGCAATGCGTAGATCTTCAACTCCTGCAACCATGTCTAGATGGCCCCTAAGATGATCTGTTGCTACTGTTCAAATTTTTGCAGGGCCTCCATGGTGACATCCCTTACTGTGTTGCCGACATCATTTATATTTCCCTTTGTTAGTGTGATGGGGTCCAGTGAGGCCTTGGTCACCTTTGATTTCTTCTTGGGCCCTCCTTTCTCCAACTCTCTTGGGTGCTTGATGCGGGCGAATGTCTCATAAGGGTTTGTGCCATGCTATTCATATGTTTCTTCCTCGGTCTCAAGTGAAGGTGACCTCGCGCTTTTGTCAGAGCATCGCTCTATCCCACCTGTCTGCTTCCCTGTCTGCTATGTGGCCTCACGCTCTACCTGAGCCTTATCAGCAGCCTCCTTTTTCCTCTTCTCAGCCAACTATGTCATCTTAAGATTGGAATCCTCCTTTTTCTTCTGTAAGACAAACTTGCTTCCTCCCACTGCCAAATTTGTTGTAGATCGCCACTCTGCTAGCCATTGATTAAGCACAGCATCAATGGCATCATCCATTACCAAATATGGCAAGTTGTACCATTTCTGCGTAGGTTCCTTTCACGCCCTAATGGATACTCAATGGAAGTCTGCTTGAAATTCAGTGTATCCCTACAGGTTGGCGTAGATCGTAATCACAGCTTGCGATTGATGGCCCTCCGAATATTCATTTCCATCAAGAACCAAAAGATCTTATTGTCGCTAACTCGCTGTGCATCCTTGGTCGCCCACAACGAAGCGTACTTCGCTGCTTCAAGGAGTTATGGTGTGACCGAAGGGAACTGGCTATCCTCTGGCAGCTCCCACGTTACCAGCACAATTGATAGCAAGAGCCATGCATAGTGGAATGTCTTTCTGAGCTCTTGTGCTTCGCGACAGTTTGTCAGGAACTCTCCACGAAGGTAGTCCAACTAGTTGAATTGGACTCCTTCAGCGCACTGTGCTGCAAGCGCGACAACAGGCGCCAACACCTCATCGGCACGACACTTCCTCATCACCTTCCCCGCTAAGATCTGTGTGGCTACCTTCACAGTGGGGTCGCAAATACTAGATATAGCGTATCCATGCAGCTTCTTCTCCAATTAAAATTTTTCCTTCATTGACTCCGTGAGAGCCTGTTCACCAGCTTTTCCACCAAAGATCATGGCCAGATTCTCTCCTGTATATGTCAGTTGCATTTTCTGGTGAATCACCCTATCCATAATTTGTATCGGCTCCTCCAGCCACAATACCCATCATGCACCAAGCATAGCAACTACTTGATGACCAAAATTATCACCGGGATGCGGTTGTAATGCGACACCCAGAGCAGGTTGAGAAACCCTACCTCTTCTACTCACTTGAGCCACCTCCGCAACTCCAATGCAGTCAATGATTCCTAAATTCATATCAATGATGTAGTGCATCAACTGCTCGGTCGCCAGGTGTGGGAACTTATCGTGGTCCACCAAGTCCCAGTCTTCAAATTTCAACAGCAGCACTTGTGCCAAGCACAGACCATAAAAAACAATGTCGTTTGGCAGCACAGGGGTTTGCAGGGGAGTCTTACTCTCATCAATGTCCTTCAACACCTTGGACTTAGGCTTGCGTGGAGGGACATACTCCGGCAACTGAGTGATAGGGTTCGCGCCCTAGGTCTTAACTTCCTCTACTTCGACTCCCACATCCTCGTCATCCATTGGGATGTCTTCAACGTCTTCCTCCTCTAGTTCCAAATTTATGGCCTTGCCTTTCTCCTGTGCGGTGGGCTTTGGTGGGTTTCTCCTTGGCGATGCACACACCAGTATAGTAGGTTGCTTACCCTTCTTATCTTTCATGGTTTCTTTGGTGGGGGTCGACTTTGGTCTCAACGATTTAGGAACCTCAGCAAGCACCTTAGCGAACTCTGGAGAAGCCACTTCTGCCTCCATCTCAACTTCCGGTGTTGACTCCTCTCCTTTGGTATCTCTAACTTTTGTGGGTGCCAACATGATTTTATGCAAGAACTCCTGTGTTTCCATCGACAAAGTCTCAAATATTTTAGTAGCGATCAGAAGTTCATAGTGCTCACGATTCATGTGTGCCTGAGAGCTCAACAACTCAATTCTCAAAATGCCAAGTGTTTTTTGATAGAGAATCACTTGTAATTTATACGGCATCTTGAATTCAAATCCGATCGTTCCCCCCAAATTCGGTCCATTAATGCCGGATTGGCAACAGATTTTCAAGGATCTGAGCCATAAATTTCATCTTAAATGCCATCCACCCACTCCATTTGGCCACATTTCAACCATCAAATCATGAATAGTGACCTTAACAGTTACTTTCCAGCCGACCTACGTGATTTCTCCCTGAGTAGCACAGCTCCCTCCGCGTTTCCGCGGACCCTATGACACTTCCTTGCCTCGCACCATCCTCCAATCGTGCAACTCCCAAACTTGGGTAGTGTAGTTTATAGTCTTGCACCTCCTTTCAGCTACTTGGAGCACTAAGACTGTGCTACCTTCATCTAGTCACATGGTCGAACCACCAGTGTATGGCTTCAATCGACTGCCATTCACCTTTCTTGGGAAGGGATCTGCATCCAATTTGACCAGCTGTACCGCTCCTCTGTTGGTAATCTCCTTAATGACATAAGGCCCTAACCAGTGCATCCTGAACTTCCCTTGAAATTTATCAAACTTACTATCATATAACAAAACCAGGTCATTTACCTTAAATGTGCGCAGCTTAATATGTTGATCATGCCATGCCTTTTCACGTTACTTTTGGACCTATTGGTGAATCCAGCTAGATATCTCTCTTCCTCAAGCTCATCCAGCTGTGCAAGCCTCTCCTCTAGGGTTCTGCGATCCGTCATACCTGTGAGCACTGTTATGCACAGGCTATGCACAATATATTGCATAGGCATTACCACTTCAATGCCATAGACAAGCCTAAAGGGGGTTTGTCCTATCAACTTAAGCCCATAGCACTACAAGTAAGCGTAGGTCCCAATGACTTTGCTAAGCATTGCAAACCTTGGTCAGTGCATTCTCCAACACTTTATTGAATGCTTCCACCATCTCATTAGCCTATGGGTGATAAGGTGTGCTCTTTTGGTGATATACCTTAAATTCCTCCATTAGTGTGTTGATTGTCTCATTCAGAAAGTGCATACTGCGATCACTCATCAAGATCTTTGGATAGCCAAATCGCATTAGTACATGTTCAAAGAGGAACTTCACAGCATTTGCGCTTGTGAAATCCTTCACAGGCTGTGCCTCTGCCCAATGAGTCAAATACTTCATCGCATGATAATTTACCTTGCTCCCATCTTTCCTTGGGGCTGAATGGGTCCCACAAAATCTATCGCCCATTTCTCAAAGGGTTGCAACATCATCTATGGATTCAAAGGCATCTCATCCCTCTGTGATGGCCTTCCAGTCCTTTGACACACATCACATGCTTTGCAATATGCTTTAGAGTCCTGATGGAGGGTTGGCCACCACAACCCTGCGTGTAGAATCTTCTTCACGGTCGCTCTTCCTACATAGTGCCCTCTTGCTACGCCCCCATGAGAGTCCGTGAGGATGCTGCTTCTTTCAAAATCAGGTACATATCGTCACAATATCTCATAAGACCCCATTTTTTGTATAGATGCCTAGAAATGACAGAGAAATCTGCCACGCGCACCACTAATTCCTTCTTCTGCTAGACAATGTATCCTTCTGGTGTAGTCCCTGTCGTTAAGAAGTGTATTATATCCTCAAAATGACCACCCGTTATGCGCACTGCAAATAACTGCGCGTCAAGCAATCGTTCCTCCAAATTAGTGGGCTCTTCCCCTATTTCAATGTGTCATAGATGGTCTAGTCCTGCATTCAGTTGTCTAGGCTTCACAATAACTTCAAAATCATATTCCTAGAACAATACCAACCATCTATATATTCTCCTCCCCAACACAGGCTTATTGACCAGGTAGTTCAGTGCGGAATGATCTGTGTACATCTTAAAATGGCCTCCCATCAAGTAGTGCCTAAAATTCTGGAGCACGTATACCATCACTAACCCTTTGCGCTCTGTAGTGGAATAGTTCTTCTCTGCTTTAGATAACCTTCTACTTGCAAATGCGATAGGGTGGTCCAGGGCTTCTCCACCAGCCTGTGTCAGTACTACTCCCAGCGTTATACATGATGCATCAATATGTACGTGAAACTCATTCTTCCAATCTGAGAATACTAGGATCAGAGCAGTGACCATCTTTTCTTTCAATACATCCAGGCTCTTCTTATAGTCCTTGTTCCAGCAGAACATGACATCCTTCTTTAACAATTTCTCCATAGGCGCGGTGATATGGGCATAGCCTTTGATAAAATTTCTGTAATATCCTGTATGTCCCAGGGTAGCATGCAACTATTTCACACTCCTTGGCGCTTCCAAGTTCAGTATCACCGCGATATTCGCGGGATCTACAATCAGTCCCTGTCTACAAACCACATGACCTAGCAAGGTCCCAAAGGGAACACAAAACAGACATTTCTTCAGGTTGAGCATGATCTAGTATCTTCGACAGGTATCCAGCATCAGGCGCAGGTTTGCTACATGGCATTTCACCAGCCCAAACATAGTCCCATAATCAAAGTACACTTCTAGGAACTTATGAATAAATTCCTTGAAAGCCGCAAAAACTACGCGCGAGAAGATCATAGGTGCATTCTTCAATCCAAATGGCACTACCATGTACTGAAAACAACCCCACTCAGTCATGAAGGTTGTCTTACTCCTATCCTCTAGCGTGATTTTTATCTGGTGGTACCCCGAGAACCCATCAGTGAAGGAATATGCTTCCTGGCCACCTACATTGTCCAACACTTCATCGGTGAATGGAGTCGGGAAAGGATCATGTACACAAGAGTCATTCAGCTTTCTGAGATCGACGCATATCCTTATTTCATCCTTCTGATTCTTCTCCTGTACCACCATTGGGCTTACCCAGGCAGATTCTTCCACAAGCTCAATAATGCCTACCGCGAGCATCTTATCTAGCTCTAAGCAGACCTTTCCCTTGTACTTCGGATTGAGACAGTAAGGTCTTTGCTTAATTGGCTTCGTGTCGGGTTTCAATGTGATCTTCATCATACCTAGGTCCCCGATTATCCCTTTTAGATCCATAAACTTGGTAGGGAATACATCCTGGTATTTGTGGAGTAATTCAACAACCTTATCCACCATCGCATCATCCCAGTAACCTTCAATCTTCACAAATTTGGGCTCTGCCTCTGTACTGTTGTTCACTTGTTTCGTTTTCAAAATCGCGGTTATATCCAGATTCTCAACCTGCGGTCCTTCAACCTCGCCGTGACCTTCTATTTCAGGGATGTTAATTTTTCGTGGATCCGTGTCCTCTTCTTTAGCAGTTATGTTATAACATTCTAGCGCGCGACTCAGCTGAGTAGCCCATTCAGGCTTAATCAGGTCTAAAGGATCTTGCGGTATCCTAAATATTATTGTTTTTACCTCTTGTAGTGCTTCATCAATACTATCAAACCTATCTTCAAAACTAAATGTCATCATGAATCCTTCGCGTAGGATATCCCATTCACCTATCCCATGGCGGAGCTCTGTTTCGATATACCAGTTCATGGGGACAATATCCATTGTGTGACAAAACAAGTGCACCCATTCAGATTGGGGCTTCTCTCCATAATCCTGGGCCCATTTGGCCAAGTGTGTGTGCGGATCATCCTACCCATCATACTTGTCTGTCATTCACATCTTTGGCTTCCCAAAGCGAGTTCTCATCATTTTCCTACATTCACGCCAATCATCAAAGCTTCCCTAGTGCATACCCCACCATCTTTCGGGTGTAGCGTGTAGTGCCCAGTCCAATGCCTGAAAGCATTGCCTTTCTGGTACCTCCTTCTCAAATGCATCCAAAAAAATATCTACATCATTCAGGCCATCATAAGTAGGTAGATTTATTACCTCTAACGACACACAACGTAGCGATCGAGTCATCATGTTATAGGTCAGTGTAGTTACTTCGTGTAACCGATTCTGTGAGCACTCTAGTTCTTCATCAGAGACCAAGGTGCATGAACTCTCGCAATCCGATGTAATTTGTCCATCCGCTATTGGATTCACCTAGTCTTGATCTCGCGTTGTTATCTTATAGATACAGTCCAGATCGTCATCACTCTCATAATCGCGGACTAATTCAGTATAACGCGATCCCTCAACAAGTTCTAGGGGTACTATTACACAGAGCGATTTCTTCTAAAATATCATCTTTCGCTTCTTTAGGTTGATTACCTAGTTCACATCAGTAGCCCAATCAATTCCAAGGAGTGCAGGATATGGGTTGTTGTCATCCACAATTTCTATTACTTCAAAATCAGCCAGAATGCTCACACCTTCAATATCCACCATCACCCCTTGTAGCACCCCCATGGGGATGATCTTCTACTGATTCACCCATCCTTAGCTGAATCAGAGACCATTGTAACGCGGGTCTCCCCATCCATTCCCAAGTCTATTTAGGTAGGACATTCGCGTCTGACCCCAGGTCTAGGATAACCTGATCCATCTCATACTCTCCTATCTATGCAGTCAGTCTCATCTCTTGTCCTATCCTTTTTTTATGCTTACAAATATTTCGTACTACGCGCAGATCAGTGGGAGTGTTTCTGGCACATCTATTTATGAGCTCCTATAGCCCCTTCATAGCCTTGTTATTGCGCAACATCTTCATACAGGTCTCCAGGAAAGTTGTAAGCATAAAAGGATCCATCTCCTGATTAGGCTTATCCTTGCTTCCTGAGGTGGAGGCCTCAACGAAGCTCTTCTTCACTTCCATGAAGGTTTCACATGCGCACTCCAAATCAAACTCAGTTTCCTTTGTTGGAGCTTTACGAACCCATGTACTGTCTTCTGGCTATTTCCCCTTGTCATCTCTTGTTGTGATTCTGCTTTGGAGCACTATATTCACGTTTGGATCCTCTTCACGCAACTCAGACCTCATCATCTATAGGTTCTGAGTTGGCAGAGGTAGTAGCGCCCCTTTGTCATGTATCCTAGCTATCAGCGTAGGACAATCTTCTGTTTCATGATCAAATAGAGTGCAATACTTGCACAATGGACGCGTTGGGTTAATGCAATTGCGAGCATAGTGTCCTAGTCCTCCGTAATTGTAGCAGATCAACTGCCCCCAACCTCTACCTGGTCCTCCTCCTCCTGGGGCTCGTCCACGACCCTGAAATCCTGTCCGCGCCATCCCTGCACTCTGGTAAGGGGGCCAAGTTTCGACTTGAACCCTATAGGAGGGAGTTCTATCCATCATTAATTCATAACTCCTGCAATTATGCTCATCATTCCCTATCGACCTACAGATGTTGCAGAACAATTGTTGCAGTGTTTGTACAAACTTTTGCAACAGATGACAATGATCCGTGGCATGTTTCCCTGCTACCTTACAGATAGTGCACCATAATGCAGGCCCCGTGCTTGGTCCTTCTTGAGCTTCTAGCCTCAAAGGCATTGGTCCTCCTCTTGTAAGGTAGTTCGCAAAGACCAAACAATGGTCTTTTTCATGCCCTTGACTCTTGCATTTCAGACACCATACCTCTTCACACACCTCTGGTCAAACTGTTATACCCTGCTTCAAGCTTTGCATCTCAAGGCAAAGTTTTTTCAACTGCACATGGATCTGTTGAACCCCCAGATTTGGATCTTGCATTGGTGTTTCATGTAGCCTCATTGTGATCTCCAAGGCCTCTGCCTAAGTTGTTATCTTCTGCTGCGACAGTGCAACCCTTAAGTGTGGTAGGAGCGAAGCCACAAACCACTCGCGATGTTGTCCGTCTGTTAGGTTCATGTTAGCTTCACGGATTGTACAATTCAACCTCTGATTGAGTTCCCAAGGTGTCTCGCCTGGTTGCATCATGATTTCTTTGAACCCTACAATAGACTGTGCTTCAGATTTAGGCCTACTAAATTCTTTATTCAGTGTTGTCTGGATGTCTGCCACTCCAACATTTGGGTTATCATTAGTGTACTTGATATACTAGGTTAGCACATGATCCTACAAAGTGCTAACTAATGTCACCCTCTTCATGTTATCATCTGTAATGCCTTGAGCTTCCCATACAACTTTTACAACGAATCAGAACTGGTTCGGGTTGTCATTCCCCAAGCCTTTGAACAAAGGCAGCTTCACCGAATTTTCCATATTGAACTGCGGTGAAGGTGGAGGTGGTACAAGTGAAGTCACAGGTGACAGTGGTGAAGTTGGAGGTGGTGTAGGTGGAGGTGATATTCGTGGGAATCCTTGCCTTATTAAATGAATAGCACTTCCCAGAGAAACCTACACTATTCCCTCTTCGTCACTTCGCAAAGGTGAAATCAATGGACTATATTCAATACCCTTTTTTCCTTCATTTCTGTAAGTTTTTCCACTTCATGTAGCTCCAAACATCAAGGTAGCTTCATAACCCATTTTTCACACAATAGCATTTTAATCCAGGTATTCAAAGATTTCACGTACTTACCTCACGGTCCTTTGAAAAAGCATCGCTCTGCCTCACTCTAGCTGACTGAGGTGTCGACCGCAAATTTAGTTACAAATCCTCCTATGACATGATCGAGCCAATGATCGACAACGCGGGTGATCTTATCCTCTGATGCTTCCAACATTCGCACTAGCTCTGGGGTCCACACAATAGGACCGTATAGCTTAATCGGAAAGGAGCAGAAAAAGATCTCGTGGATCTCTATATACAGCTACCTGCCCAGCCACTGTTCCTTTGTCAGTCATGGGTTTCTGTTCTCTTGCGCCGCAAATTCATGGATCTTCCTATCCAACCAGTCTCCAATATCTTTCTTAGTCGGATTCCAATGATACGACATCACACATCTCTTATGCAGATTCTAGTCCCGATGACGAAACCATTTTTTGGCTTGAGGGGGCCTGACCTAGGTTTAGCGTTAGTTATCCAAACAAATCCCTACACTACTGGCCCTTTCGTATCAGCCCATGGAGCGTGGACCGAAGTCTCACCGAAGCAGTATGGGGGGATGCAGGAACCAAGTTTCCGCACCCTGAGATGGTCGTGATGTCGTTTTATTCCCATTACTACCTTCGCGCATGTCACTTCGCTCTAGGGCTTGCCAGACGAGCCCTCTATTTCTTCCTTTAATACCTCCGTGAAAGGGTTCGGCTGTCCTTTTCGCAACCCGAATCCTTGATCTAGACCCTTTCATGCTGCCAAGGTAGCGTACCATGCAGATTCCCAAACTAGTCCAAGTGTCTTACTTATCTTATTAGTTACTCATAGTTAACACCACGTTAACAAATATTCTTATATGCATTCAGTTATCCAACATAATTATACACATTCGCGAACCATATAAGCATTATAAAGGAAATTCATATATAAAATGACAAGATGCATTAACCGGAAGAATGACAGAAATTGCAGAATACTTCTCTTTATTAATCTCTTCCAAGTGATTACAGACTCTATCCACCCTGTGCACACAGCTCCAGGGGTCCGCGCACTCAGCTGTGGACTTCCACCCTAGGCCTCTATGCACTCAGCTATAGAGCCTCTACTTATGCTATGACCCAAAACTTAGACTTCCTAATTCAGAGCTATCACTCTCTTATCTTCTATTATGTCTAAAACTACTTAGAGCTTAGCTTTTTTTATACATCCCATGTTCCGTAGACCATGGGTAGATATCTTACAGCTGACTTTACGTTACAAAACTAAGGGCGGACAACCCTTTATGACTTATAACACCTACGTGCTCCACGACAAAAAATGTGGAGTATTTACCTTTTTATTACAAAATTTGACTCAAACATGGGCTTTTAGCCCCAAAACTGCCCTTTGGGGGATCTCGTTCCCAACATGCCTATACAAGAGATGTTTCACTTTCACTTTTTCCCCACTATTTCTAGTGAGTACCCCAATTATTTTTAATCACAAGCTTGAAGGGGATAGAATATGCTTGTCGTATAAGTTCATTCTTCAAATGAATCCATCCTAGTAAGTTTTACGAGCCCTAGAAAGGAGAAACTTGGTCTCATCATGGTGACAAGTCTTTCATCGTTTAATTTTTACGAGTCCGACGGAAGAGTAACTCGACGTCTTTTTCATATTTAGAGAGTTTGAAAAAGAGAGGAAAAAGAAAACTCCATCAGGTCCCTTTTCGTAATTAGTCTCGAACCCGAAAAGGTAGAAAACAATATTCGAGAGAACCTCTTGACCATGTCGACCAAGGTGTTCCTTTTTCGTAAATATTCAATCCCAACCCGAAAAGGGGGTAAATGTATACTGAGACGACGTCGATTCATTTAATTTAACGAGTTCAAAAAGACAAGTACTTGCTGATATTTTCATCTTTAGAGAGTCAGAAAAGAGCTTAAAGATGACTCTAGGGGGTTTCCTTTTTTGTTTATTTTTAACGAGTCCGAAAAATAGATAAAACAAAACTCATTGAATCGGTCAAGAATGATGACTATTACCACCAAAAGATCATGTAATTGCACAAAAACAACCACACATCACCGATATCAAGAAAAATAATAAAATATTGGTAAAAATGTATTTGAAAACTTATAAATAGACAAAAATTAAAAACATTTTACCATTTCACTTTGGGTAATTTGGAGAGTGAATTTTACCCTATTTTCTCTGATTCTTCAGGAAAGTGGTGTGTTAGATTCGGGATACCATTTTGTGAATAGTTAGTTGCGAGCAAGAGCTCTTCCCTTTATCTTGTTTTTCAAACCATTTTTCGTCATTTCCTAGAAGTTTTTACTATTTAAGAGGAGGCTTTTCATTTTTATTATTGGGGGAGATCAACACAAGTTTGATCATCAGATCCACGTTCATGACCCCATAACCCAAAAGACCATCGCGCTACTAGTGTGAAAACAATTCGAACAATCGCACTGGGTGTAGAGCAAAAAATAAAACGAGAAATACTCTATCTTAATGAGTTTTTTCAAAATTTTAATCCCTTAAAAGACTTCCAAATATTATTTATGGATTATTTGCTGGAGATTTCAATGAATATGGCCATCGAATGGAAAGAGAGAGGCCACAAGGCGGAAGAACACCAAGATTCTCAAAGCGCAACATGTATTAATGCTTTGAGGGACTGTGGATTGCTTAAGTTCTTTCAGACCCCGGGACTCAAAGATCAGAATGAGTTGCTAGAGTATCTCATAGGATTATGGGATGTCGGTCGTGAGATCTTCATTATTGGATATCAAGAGCTTGAAATAGAGGTATATAACATCTATTTCATCACTAGATTGTCTAGGAGAGGAGAGACGATTCAACTCTCCAGAGCTCGTACTATAGGAGAGAGCACTAGCACACTGATCAGAAGGCATTACTCGGATCCATAAACAACCATGAGTGGAAAGGTCAAGATAACAACCATCAACAACCAACATACCATGACCCATGTAGCTGGGGCTCAAGCATTGCATGAGCCAATGAAAACTCAGTTCCAATATGCAGTGGATTGTCTCACTCCAACTGTGTTTACTTGGTGCGAAGGACTGTTGGTTAACATGAAAAGAGAGTTAAATAAGTGCAAAACAGGTCGTTTGAAGCAGTTTGGGTATGGATCGATCTTAGTCACATTCTTCTTAGAGTGTGTGCCTTTGTTTCATTACCAGTGGATAGAGGTGGATGATCCAGCTTCGAGAGATCCGAGGTTACTCAAATGGGTTGAGATTATGCCTCGAGCTGGAGGACATCAACAGATGCATTTCCCTCCAACGTTATTTGGTTGGTTACGCCAACAACTGATCTTGGTATATTACTTGCCTATGTGGGCATAGACTTCAGAGGATACTCAAGTCTTCCTCTACCTCCTGGTGCACAATGGATTGATGTAGGTAAAAACCCTTTTTTTTTTTAAGTTTTATGATTTTTTTGAAGTGTATTTGAGAGCTTACTTATGATAGTTTTGCATATGTGGCACCAGAAATACCTCTCGGAATGTCTCCAATAACTCAGTGAGTAGCACACCAAATAGAGGAAGAATATTCGTACGAGGAAGAAGCAAACCCTATAGTTGAGATGGAGTGAAACCTAGAAGCCCTTAGTTGGGGTATTCTAGAGTACGCTACTATAGATGATGTGTTGTTGCGATACCAAAGGCACATAGTGGGAGTATTCGCGAGACTTCTTTGGTTGTTAGGCCGAGTGATTAGAGTAGTCTCATGCTATCATGAGCACCATGTGGGCGGATAGCCTATTCCTAGTTGTATTATTTGCACTGTTGTAGGCTTTTAAATCCATGTTTCTCATAACACTATTTTTTGAGATTTTGACATAATAAACTTTGACAGACTTTATATCTATCTATATATATATATATATATATATATATATATATATATATATATATATATATATATATATATATATATATATATATATATATATATATATATATATATATATATATGAATGTTTCTATTGTTTACTTATGTGTTCATAAATCATGATGATGTGTTCAGTTTTTTTTACAAGTGACACAAATGTCTATCTAAAACATAATTTTCCAATGCATCTGTTAACGTATTCAAATTTTGTGGAATGTGTTGATATGTAATGTAATCAAAGTTTATTTCTAGTAATTGAACACGTAGATACATGCACAAAATTTGTGGATTTCTTATTAAATAATGACCATTTAATTGTAGCACAAGGAGTTGTGAATCTAACTTAACAACCAAATTTCTGATTCTGAGAGAAACTACTTCTGGTAACAGTTCGATAACTACACTGTACTCGGAAATATTATTAGTTGTTCATCCCAAGAAAATACCTTGTAAATTGATCAACTAGCCATTAGGGGCGAAGAGTTCCCAAGCTGCGGAAGATAAGCTATGTGTGCTAAGACAAGCATTGTTAGCAAAACCGACATAATGGTTTGATAACATCTAGGAACCGAGTGGAACACAAGGTAAGCAAAGGAAACATATCTACAAAGCAAACAATCACACCAAAAAATCAAAATGCACACTAATGAATTCACACACTAATGTACAAAAGTAATTATATGGAAATCACACATTATACTTGTTCAGATAAATCCCATTGCGGGGTTGTGCTAATGCATTACCTTCATAGTCAACCAACTCATAGGTGCATTTTTGAAAAACACGTTTAACAATGTATGGCCCATGCCACATAGGTTCGAACTTCCCAACTCCCAACTTATTGTTGGCTTGATCATACAACAAGACCAAGTCACCTTCAATGAAAAATCATGGAGAAACAGTTTGATCATAATGAGCTTTAACTCGTTTTTTTTGTGCTTCGATAACCATCGCAGCAATATGACGGGTTTCATCAAGCCCATTGAGATAAATTAAACATTCCTCTTCAAGTGAGGTATTGGGGAGAAATTCGATAGCTAGTTTCAAATAAGGAATCTCACACTCAATAGGGAGGGTTGCCTCTAAACCATATACCAACTGGAACAAAGTGAAACCAATGGCTATCTTAGACGAGGTTCGATAAGCCCAAAGAGCTGAAAACAACATGAGATGCTAGTATTTTTTATGCTTTCCAATGGTACATTGAAGCATAGTAACTAAGACTTTATTAACCACTTCAACTTGGCCATTGTCCTGTGGGTAATAAGGAGTTGAGTTGTCGTGACGTAGACTCAACTGAGCAGCAAGCTCTGCCATCATGTATTGATGAAAATGGGATTTATGATCAGTGACAATGGATTAAGGGACACCAAAATGGGCTATGACATGGTTAAAGAGGAACTTAGCAACAATTGTATCGTCAATAATATATGTGGGCATTGCCTCGGCCCATTTAGTAAAATAGTCAATGACGACGATGATATAGCCATGCCCCCTGGCTGAGCAAGGGTTATAGGTCATGAAATCAATTCCCCATTTATTGAATGGGCCTATGGTAACGAATGGGTGTAAGGGTGATGGCGGGGTGCACTGTTTACAATTATATATCTGACATTCATGGCACTTTTGAACTACCAAGATGCAATCTTTGAAGATAGAAGGCCAGAAATAACTGGTGAAAAGGATTTTCTGAGCAGTGGCATATCCTGACATGTGACCACCACATGCCCCGAAGTGGCAGTCATTTAGGACTCGTTCAACATCTTCAAGTGTTAAACATATGTGAAGAGTAGAATCAACATTGAATCAGTACAACGTATCACTAATAATCTGATAAGATTGAGGCTGATGCCGAATGCGGAGACGGTCAGATAAAGACAACTCGGATCAGAAAGTCTGGGTTTGAAGATAAACAATAATATCTTTGTACCACAAGTCAACAGTATTGATGAGAAACAAGGTTTCATCAGGAATCTGCTCAGTAAAATCAATGGAGGTGTTTGCATAAGGAAGGGTGCATATCAATTCAAAAAAAACTAATGATTTCTTTGATATGGTAGCAGTAAACTCCAAATCAAACTCTTGCAGGATAACGATCCATTTAGAGTATTTCCCCCCATGAAACTAATGGGTCAGAATATAAGTAATGGGGTTACATTCATAAATCACTTTGGTCTTTCGTAGAAGAATGTAATGGCGAAACGTTGGACAACATTGACCACTACCAGCGCGAGCTTCTCGACATGAGCATATCAAGTTTTGTGCCAATAAGATTTAGAATCAAATAATAAACCACGTGTTCATTGCCATCGTCATTTTCCCAGACTAGTACCATGGCAATGGTATTGTCAGTTGCGTCCAAGTACAAGAAATAATTGTGGTGGTAATTGGGGGGATGCAATAAAGGAGCACTAGTGAGTATTTTCTTTATAGCATCGAACGATTGTTGAGAAATTTCATCCAAAATGAATGCAATCCCCTTCTTAAGTAAGAGAGTAAATCCCTTGGCAAGCTCAGCATAATTAGGGACAAAACAACGAAGAAAATTGGCCTTCCCTTGCAAACTTTGCAATTGGTGCAGGGATGAATGAGGGGGTAGATTTACAATAGCCTCTTCTTTCAAAGGATCTATTTAGATGCCTTATTTAGATGAAAAAAATCCCAAGAGACGACCAGATTCGACACAGAAGACACATCTATGCGGATTGAGACAAATACTAAAGTGTCGACAACATAGAAAGATCACTTGAGGGTGGTTAGGATGGTCACAACTCTTAGTAGAAAGAGCTGGTAAGTCATCCAAATAAGGTTGAATGATGTGCTTAATATCATGAAAGGCATATGACATCTCTCTCTGGAAGGTAGCACCAACATTTTTGAGACCGAAAGGGATATATTTATAAGAAAAAGTCCCCCATGGACAGATGAAAGTAGTTTTGTGTTGATCAGCGGGTAATATGTTAATCGGGTTATAACTAGAAAACCATCGATAAAAGAAAAGATCTCACTCCCAGCACACTCACCAATGATCTAATCAATAAAGGGAATGATATAATTGTCTTTATGGCATGCATGGTTGATATCGCGGTAATCAACACAAACTCGAATTTTTCCCTGCTTTTTAGTGATGGGTACAATATTGGAAACCCAGTCTGTTAATGGGAAGGGGTAAACAAAACCAGTCCTTAGAAGTTTTTCAACCTCTCCCTTAATAGTAGTGGTCTTTCTAGGATGCACTGGATGGAGCCGTTGACAAACAGGCTTCGCATTAGGATAAGTGGGTATTTCATGCACCACTATAGCTGGTTTGATACCATGAATTTCCTCATACGACCAAGCGAAGACATCACGAAACTCTTTAAAAAGTTCAGTGTAAACCCTGATCTCTTCTGGATAACAAGAAACCCCAATGTGGATGTTCGCGAAAATCCCATGTTTAATGGAAATGTCTATCGACATCGTAGCAGTAATATTTCCCATATTACCTTTAGATAGAACTTCGTGCACTAAAACAAGTGTTTGAAGTGGATGTGTTAAGTTATGAGAAATAAAAGTCTCAAGACACGAAGAAATCTCAATAATGCTTGGAAGAAATGAGGAACGATGATGAACATCATTCCAGGGAGTTTCGTTAAGATACATAACCTCAAAAATACTCTCGTCGATGGGAAATATCCCATTCAAGGGATTTGAAGAATCCCAAAAACCAAGCCAAGGAGATTGTGAATACACATCTAGGTGCATACTAAGAGTAGTATGATGGTCAGAAGTAGTCGTTGAATCCAAAATAGCTTCTTGATAAGCTTGTTCTAAAGGAATTAGTGGCATAGCATCACCGAAAGAATCAACCTGATCCGGAGTAGGGATGACCCATGGATCACATGAGGTTGAGATCATGTTGACCGAGGTGACATGTAGAGGTGGGAGAGAAAATGTTCCCATTAAAGTAGAATCTTTGAAAAGACCTGCCCCCATGCTCTCATAGGGAATATCAATATTTCCCACATATGGGACATTTCCATTTGAAGAATTGGAAGAGAAAAAGGCCAATTTATTGACGGTGATGATTTTCCCTTCATGAGGAAAACATAGCACACAAAACAAAAACCACACAAAACATGGCATGAGTCCAACTTTGTCCAAGTAGAAGGTTTTAATTCATATTTTCATCTACGAATTCTACTTCTAATTCAATAGTTTTCCCTTCCAAGGTGATGGGAAAACTTGTGAGAATACCATAAGGATGGGATCTTATGCCATCAAAGGCTTCGAAGGTGTTCAGAGACTGATTAAGAGGTGGAGATTTGATGGATCTCCAACATGAAACATACGTGATGCATATGGAGGCACCCTCATCAATCACTGTTCGATGAATCATCTTCCCTTTTATAATTACTTGGATTAAAAACGCAATTTGATGGGGAAGACAAGGAACATGGTTTTCCAGATCAAAAGTGATCAAATTCAAATCTGTAGGACCAATTCCTCCAATAACAAATAATAATGATTTCCACTGTGTTGGAAAAGTTTGGAGAACTTCCAAGGCAAACATCGTCGAAGGTGCTTGAGCCAGATCTTCGACAATACTGTAATGTTAAGCAGCTCTAGTGTTCGGATTATAAGATGACTTCCGAGGCACACATTTAGGAGGCGGTCGGATGATAGATTCATTATTATGTCTCTCAATATGAAGAGGACCAGAAATGGGTGGAGCAGAAGTAGAAGGTGTATCAGTGGCTTCCTTTTCCACCATCTTCTTTTGAGGAGTTTGATAATCTTTCGACTGGGTGGCAACAAAAATAGGCACTGTTCCACTCATGTAAACCTAAGAACCTAAAAAGTTAAAGGATTGTGGTTGTTCTACCAATTAGGTCTGTTGTGATGGAAGTGGCTCTTTTAGTACAGTCAGGATCCCTTGAGTGCCTTTTAACAAGCGACTAACTTCCACACAACGGGGACAATCCTTGGTATAGTGATCTTCCTCACAAATGAGGCAAGGATATTTAGGCTTATGTTTGGAGACATCATCAGTAGATGACTTAGGAGGATCCTATTTTGGGGTATCAGATTTCGCTTTTCCTTTACCCTTATTTTTACCTTTTGAGGCTTTTTCTGCCGTAGTAGAATGAACGACATTAAAATTAGAGGTTTTACAAGATTTGAAGTGGGTTTCAAAGGAGGATTGGATGTGGTATTTGAATGTATTTATGTTTCGAAGAAGCTTTATCGCAATTTTGAGACACTGATCCAATAATACCATCGACAAGGTGGTACATCAAGAGATTTAGAAGATGTTGGATCTGTAGATAGCCTCAAAGCATAAAGTAAGAGATCATATAACGTGCCAGATTGGGAATATACCAAATCTAAATATTGGGCACAGGAAATGGCTTGATATTCAGTAACACAACCTCCCATTTATATGTCTAGAAAATTTTTGTTGGCAAATGATTTGGTAAACCTTTTAGTTAACAACTCATTAGGTATTTCAAACTTGATGAGGTGGCATCGACGTCTCCGTTCATTGATGTGATCAGAGATGTGGGTAGCAGTATCCTGTTTTAGAGAGGTAAGAAAATGGGTACTAGTTTCATAATGAACTGGTAATTGGAAGTGAGTGAGGAAGGCCATGGCCAAAGAATTGAAGTCTGAATAGGCACCTCGAGGTAACTCAATGTACCATTTCATGGTGGCACTCATCAAGGTTCGCTGAAAGAGACGTAGAAGAACAGAGTCGTCAACCCAGGAATTGGATGAACACCATAAGTGGTAAGTCATAACAAGGGCTTGGGGGTATTCTTTAGCTTTTCCTTCAAATTTTGGGCAATCGTTAGGAATATTAGTGGGAATCGGAGGCCAATAAGGTGAATGAAGTATTGGATTATTAGTGAGTCTTGACACATCCAACAGTTCCAACATGGATAGAAATGGAAATTGTGGGTTGAAAGGCATGGGAGGCCTTTGATAAGGCCCAATTTACGGATTTCATCCTTGTTGGTATGGGTTTTTCCCCCAAAGTGGTAGATTTTGACCATAAGGAGCTTGATATTACTGAGGGATTCCCTAACCATAAGGTGGATTCTTCCCCCATAAAGGTGGGTTTTGACTAGGGTAAGGTTGATATTGAACTTCCATAGGCTGTTGAAAACCATAAGGTGGATAAATAGTTTGTGCAGCATATGGATTATAAGGTTGTTGCTGCAACTACTGGCCCTAGTGATAAAACTATTGGCCCTGGTGATAAAACTGCTAGCCTTGCTGCTGCAGGGGTTGACCTTGTGGCTACAAGGGTTGACCTTGTTGATATAAAGGTTGGTTTTGCTGCTACAAGGCCTGACCTTGCTGCTGCAACAGTTGTAGGTAAGGCCCTTGTTAGTGCAAAGGTTGTTGATACTACTACAAAGGTTGAAACTACTACTATAAAGGTTTTTATTGAACAGTCCCTTGAGGAATTCCTTATTGGTACTAATAATTTCCAGTTGGTAATTGACCATATGCACTGAAAATAGGATTTTGACTAGGTTGTATATGAGGACCTATTTGTGGAATATAAGGTGCATTTTGAAGTGCTTATGAACCATATGGAACATAATACTATTGGTGGGGTATCTAGGCTGAATAAGGCTATTGATACTGGACATTACTTGCTCCAGATGGAGTAGATGATCCAACAGGATTAGGAATACCACTAATAGGTTGACTCACTCCAACTATGTGAGGTTGTGATCCACTCACATGGGTTCCACTTGAGACAAGAGGGATATTTGGAAATTTTCCCCAATGCTGTGAATGAGGTGGTGGCACATTTAGTCCACTTGATGGGGGAATTCAGGAACTTATAGAAGTATTAACCGAAAATAACAGTTGCACTGGGATTGCAAGTTGAAATGAAAGTAATGGTTGTGTCGGAATAGTCGGTTGAACCGGAACTGAAGTAACGAAAGTTTGCACAGGGACATGACATGTCACATTAGGAATAAACAAACCAGAAGTGGGCATAGCATTCGATGACCAAATTGGATTTTGGTATAACAAAGAAGCACTGGGAGTTCCTGAAACTAGTTGAGCCAAGGTTTTATAACCAAGTGGAAGCATAGGCCCACTATTTTCAGTAGGTGGTTGAGATGGAACACTTCCTACATAAGGAAAACCTTCCGGTGGAAAGTCGTATTCATAATCATTATCAACACTAGGAGTGTGAGTAGCTGAGACTTCGGAGGACCTTGAGAAGAGGATGGAAACTCACCTTCTTAAGCCATGGGTGGAAAAAATTGGTGAGGAGGAATCTGATATGGTCATGGATATAACTCCAAAGGAACACTAGGTCATTCGTATGGACTATAAGGTTGTTGAGGAGATATCACCAATGAATCAAAAAGTGGATTTGGAGGGAATAAAACAAACCTTTGTGGACTCTTAGGAGTTTCTAGATTAGATTCCTGAGATGATGATGAGTCTCGAGGTGGAGGATGAGAAGCAAGGGGTTGGATACTTGGGATAATTCCAAGTTCAAGACCTTGGGCTTCAAGTGACTATGAGAACTCAGGATGAACTCCTTGTGATGACCCTTTACTATCAGATGATGAAGGGGAATGGTGAGGTGAACACAATGGTTCAGCCATGATGAATTTCTCTCAAAAGAAAAAGGAGAAGAGATGATTTCATTGAGGGCTTTAAAATTAAAATTTACAAGGAATTACTCAATATGAAGTCAAGAAGCAACTGCATGGGTTCGGCATATTATCGTTGGCAGTTGATTCTATAACTTAAAACAATAAATAAACCAAAAAGGTTTATACTAGGCAAGAGGGTTTACCTAGTATTCGTGAGCTGTTATATACACCTTAGCCAAAACCAAGGACTTTACATACGGTGGCCAATCTCCCCAAATGTTGTGTTCGGTGTATTATGTTTACAAGGCGGTAGACTCAGTTACCTGTAGCTAAAAGATAGCAACCTAGTGGGTCTCCCAATATATACTCAACGGCACGGGAGCACAAGTCCATGTTAGAACTGTCTAATGCATAATCATTCAGTGAGAGCATTCTGATATACTTGCCATACTGAAGTGCCTCCTATATACCTAAAAGTACTGGAGAACCTTTGATATAATTCCGTACTGGAACGAGATTTCACCCCTAGGATACAATGCAGGAAGTTAATGACAACTGCTATGTTTAAAGGCACTGAAACACATCTCTAGCCTAGACCTCTAGATATTTGCATTAGGTTACAAATTCTCCTTAGGTTAATTGAGGTAAATTTTAAGTTTATCTTGAATTAGGTTTCAATTTTATGGCTCAACGATGTCACCTAAATTCCTATGATGCAACTAAATGAGAAAAATGAAATCTTTTCATTCGATGAAAGCTAAACTAATGAGGAAAGAGATACAACTAAACAATGCATCAATCAAGAAAAATGCATCAAAACATATATCCCTAACTTTTTGAATGCAAGATGTAAAAAATGAAAACTACTCTTTCACTTTCACTAATGAATGCAATGCCAAAATGCAATCTTATGAGAAACAAAATCACTTTCTTTCACTAAGATGCACTAATATTTTTGTTTTTTCTTTCACTTTGATTCAAAATGCAAACTAATACATAAGCAAAGGAAAAATGGATTTCAAAACAAATAAATTAACATTTCATTCACTTTGGTTTCAAATAAAACAAAAATCATTTCAAAAATACTTTAATGAAGAGATCCTTTCACTTTTCTTTTCAAAACAATGAAATAAAAAAAAAGCATATACTTTCAGTTTCACCAAAGCAAACAATTGTAATCTATGTTTGACAATGTAGAAAAAGTAATTTTCAAAATAAAAATATGATCGAATACTAATGAAAACAAATTTGCAAATATGAACCGAAAGGAACTTGAAAATGGTGTCCTGATCACAGTAAAACTCCTAAATGGAGAAAATCAATCTCACAGACAATCCAAGTGACGAGTGAAGGGTAACATAGACCTAAAAACCCTAGAAGACAATCTAACTTCAATCACATACCAACAAAAGAAAAGAGACCATTCCAACCATTAAAGGACAACCATCAAGACAAACAAAATGAGATCACACTGGAAAAACACTCACAGAGGTTGAGACACAAAATGAGAATAAACGCTATTTTTTTCTAGCCTCTGGGATCAACGTTCTGTGAAAGGAAAAGTAGTGCTAAAAGGCAAAGTAATGTGACTGTTAATCCAAAATGAGAGGGATTTCATCTTGTATATCTCTGCGTCCAACTATTTGGTCACTGGGGTCCTCATACAAGAAGATTCTAGAGGAAATGAGCATGTCATATACTATGTTAGTAAGAACCTTAGCGGTCCCCCTGTGTCCTATTCACACAAAGAAAAGTTGGCACTGGATGTTGTGTTTTATGTTTAAAAGCTTCATCATTATATCCTTACACATACCACCAAAATTGTGACCAATTCTAACCCCATGGATTTCCTATTGAGTCGGTGGATCATTAACAGGAAGTATGCATGTTGGATCGTTATCCTTCAAGAATTTGATCTCGAATTTGTCACACCTAAAATAAGAAATGTTCCCTTGCTGAACTCATTTCTAAATTTCCCATCGGTATGCCTGATCCACCGGTAATTGATGATCTTCCAGATGAACATTTGTTCGCCATTACTACGGATGATCCTTGGTATGGAGCATCCTTACTTATTCAAGAACCTGGAAATTTACCCCGCCCCCTCAGTCGTGATAATTAGGGGAATTTTGAGGTATAAAATGGGACTCCTAAGGAAATTATAAAATAATAGTGGAAATAATAAAATAATAATAAGTAGTCCCACTCAAAATTTTAGTAAAATCTTAGAGATATAAGTTGAAAATACGAGTTGAAAAAGTAGTTTTATTATTCTATTATTTTTTTATATTTTTACTTTTTTACTCCAAAAATGGTGAATCATCCCCCATGGTTGACATCATCATCTTGAATCCTATTGGTTCTTATAAATTTTATTTTGGTTGTACATTTTTCTTAGGAGGCCCATTTTAGACCTCAAAATTCCCCTAATGGATCGATGATGTATTCGACATCAAGCCCCTCACTACCTCTTCATCGGTGATGATCTTTAGCATCATGGTGTTGATATTGTCCTCCGTCGTTGTCTCACAGATGTTGAAGTTGAGCACGTGCTCAATGCCTACCATGATGATGCTTGCAGTGGTCACCTCTTCGGGATGGTCATTGCCCAAAAAATTGTGCATGTCGAGTACTTTTGTCCTTCTCTCTTTAGTGATTGTATTGAGGTAGTCAAACACTGTCCTAATTGCTAGTTATTCACCCATAAGGCGTGAGCTCCACCTACTCCCCTCCATCCCGTCATCGCAGTTAGTCATTTCTATAAATGGGATATTGACTTTACAGAGTGTCGACGCCCATCCGTTAATAACCACAAGTATATTATCATGGTCATTGACTATTTTACCAAATGGGCTTAAGCCATGCCAATGTTCAATAACACCATGACTACTGCAACTCTCTTTTTATTTAACGATGTTATCACTCGATTTGGGGTTCCAAAACAATTGCTCTTTGACCATGGCCAATACTTTGAAGATGAAATATGACATGATCTATCCTCTTTGTTGGGCTTCGAACACCAATATTCACTGTCTTATTATCCCCAAGGAAATGACCAAGTTGAAGATGTTAACAAAATCCTTAAGACTATGCTTCAATGGACGGTGAATAAACAGAAGACCAACTGGCATTTAAGTTATTCCCTGCTTTTTGGGCCTATAGAAATTCTATCAAGACCTCCACTAGGTTCACTCCTTTCCACCTTGTTTTTGAAGAGGAGTCAGTCTTACCAATCGAGTGTGAAATCCCCTCCCTCCACCTTGTCGTCGAACTCCTCCTAAACACCCAACCTTTAGAACAACAACTTATCATGCTTGAGGGCACCAACAAAGACCATTGTGTTGCATTACAAACCATTGAAGTTGCCAAAAAACGCACCAAATATTAGTATGACTGAAAAGTCCACCCTTGTACCTTCCATGAAGGCAACCTTGTTCTTGTTTATGACCAATCTCATGATATCTTGGGGCACAAAAAGTTTGAGCCATTATATCTAGGACCTTATATCATTTGTAAGTGTTTGGGAAAAGGGGCATACATTTCAGGGGGTCTACAGGGAGAAATCCTTCCCAATCCTCAAAAAGGTCTCTACCTCAAGAAATTTTACCCATAGAATTTCCCATTGAAATGCATGTATCTCTCTCTCTTTTCTTAGATTTAGGTAGTTTGCATCCCCCACCATCTTATACATTGTCTTCTTGCATCTTTTAGATGGATCCATCATCCACACCTTATATTGGTTATGCTGATAGTGTGTTGAGTAGATAAATCCTCTCTGCAGGCAAAGACGATCCCTCTAGTCCAATGAGTGGGTATAGCAACAAACGAGACAATCTACAAGACACTTTCTTAGATTACAATCGAAATAAGAGAAGAGGAAGGAAACCTACCTCACTCTGATGCTATAATGCACTCCTTTGCTGAAGACCTTGATCACTTTTTCCTCAGGCTTAGTCCTTGCTGCTCATAGCATTTGAATACCTGCACAAGAGGCCAAAGACATGAAAAATCATAAAAGTGTAACAAGCATAATCAAATGTAATCCACTTAATAGATCAAGGAGCTTTAAGATAAATGAAGTATCGACACAAGAATTTTGGAAAGTGAACCAACAGTTCTATATATTAATAAACAAAAGAGGAAGCATACAACCCAGGCCTTGATGTTAGTAGCCCTCCTTGAGTGAATATCCAAGTCCAAGCTCAAGCTCTCCAAGCACTCCTTCTCTAAGCCAAAGCGAATAGCATGTAGGCACTATCTTAGCATAAGGGTGTAAATAATTAGAGACAAACCATTTGGGAATGAAGGGGGGTGAATTTATAGGCAGGGAGAGGGAGTTAGGATCTCACCAAAGATAGGGAAAGGTCCTCATCTCAAGGAGGAAGCTCATAGGGATAAAGGGTAATATGGGGAGAATTCAACAACATCCACAACGTACATCATCCAGCTCACCATTCTAGAAGCATCTAGATCCCGAAGCTTCTTGTCCACCCTAGGAAAAATTTCCTTTTAGGGTTCATCATGAGTATCTGGGCAAAATCCGTGTTGGCAATGCGAGGCTCATATGGTGCAACCTACCATCAGCACGAGAGGGTAGTGTCACAGTTGTGCTGACCCAGAAATTAGGGTTTTGAGCTCATTTTTCTTAGGAAAGTTTGAAGGCAACGTTTCATTAGTTCTTCAGGGAGGATCTGGACTACATATTAGGATGGGTGAACTGCATAGTTGTCAAGGTTTTGGCACTCCAAGTTATGACACAAGCAAGTGCAGGAGGTGCGACAAAATACTATGTAACATGGTGCGAGTCGCTTCACCAGGAATCTAGCCTTGGTAGCTTGGGCCATTTTCACCCCCTTGCATTCATTAGTCCACTCCAACGACGTTTGCATTAGATATGCCACCAAGAACCAAGACGAATAAGATGTTGTGATAGGTTTGTTATCCGATGCCCTTGATCGTCGCATCCTTCACCTTCATGTTTGTCTTGATTCATTGCTACTTGTCATGCAATTGAACAATTATTATCATGTGATAATCCTATCCTATTTAGAAAATATCTACGAGTTAAGATTTTGGGACGTGAATTTTAATCCATTAGAATCAATCATGTTCCTAGAGCCCATAATCATTATGTAGATACCATTGAAAATAACATTTTATATCGATATTTATCACATGAATATACAAGAATACATCCATAAACAAATGGCGAACCATAATCATCACAAAAAGATGCATAACCCTAAATATGTATCACTATATAGTGTTTTGAGTCCACTACTCTAAATACATTTGACATCCTCATTCACATGATACCATAAAACAAAAATCGGGACCCACGTGTCCCTATGCCTAATCACTATCATCTAGAGGCTCTTGAGCTAATGGCTTCATCCCATCCAGCTTGTACATCTCGTACTTCCTGACCGGCCATAGCAATGCGCTGCATGATTCCTCCCCACTCTAAGGGAAGACCCGTACACTCATGTGTATATTGATCTTCTAGTTCATGCCACCTGTGCTCTATCACCTTGATCAGTGGCACGTCGAATCTACATCGGAGATACTCTAGTAGAGCATCACTCCCTGATCTTTGTTGTGATGCGGCCCCACCCTGATCCACAGACCCAAGCGATGTGGCTCATCCCGTGTATCTTGCCGGCCTCACTAGTGATATATCTACATACCAAAAAGTTTAGAAATCAGTAACATATACACATATTTCTTAAAATATCAATGAATAAAATATATAACAAATTTCACTTACCATCTGGACCCCATGCTTGTCCCAACAAAAGTGGTATGTCAGGATCGCCTTGATAGTTCATGCAACTATACAGATAGTCATATATGTACAATGGCATATGGTCCCAATGAGCAAAAAAATTAGGTCAGAACACTCGTCTGACTCCCCCTCCTCCACCTCATCATAGTAGTTGCCCCCCAATGGTGAATCTTGGGCTCCTGTGGGCCCCCATCATAGATATGTACAAGAGATCAAATAGTGGGGATATTCTCTAAGAAGAGTGAGTATAACACTATCCCAAACGAATAGTTATCATTGGTACTCCACTTGCATAATATTTGTTAGGGTCCTATAATTATAGGATTCATAATTTTGAATTGACTATTTAAAGTCTTGTAATATTGTACATACTTTTGCTTTCTGCAAAATGTTTTCCCATATTAAAAAATGTAAAGAGAGTAAGTCTTAAAATAAAAATCAAAGGAATAAAAGAAAAGGATCAAAAAATGATAAAATAAGAACCCTACCAAAAAGAGATAAAAATAGATCATGAAAGTGGGCACATTCAGATGCCACTACTCTTAGTTACTTTTTGCAAATAAGATTGTGTGCAACTTGTCAAAATGCCACAATCCATGATGATCAAACAGTTTAATCTTGATTCATTCATGCTCTAAATTTCATGCTGATAGATAGAGAATAAAGATCTAACCAAACTGTTTAATCTTGGCAGATCAGTAGTCAGGTATAGAATAATAATCATCTCAACAGTTTAATCTGAGCCATTGGAAAGTGATAAGGTTAGAATTAGATAGTTTGCTTACAAAAGAAAAAGAAATAAAGGGTTAGCAAGCTCAAATGCACCCAGTAAATGAAGGAAAAATGTTAGGGTAAATGATGGGTAGGCAGAAGCAGTTTTCACAAGGCATGGAAAGCATCAATTGATTTATTTCATATTACTAACTTCCTTCCAAACTCATTTACCCCTTGTAAAAATATCCCTTCCCCTTAATTTTACTGTTTCCCTTATTTTATCTCATTTTCCCTTGTAATTTAACCCTATTTCCCTTTATTTTACACCCTCCCTTACAAATTTCCTTTAAAACCCCCTTATCCTAAGTTTAAATAATTAAATGTATCGGGCCCCATTGAAAAACCCTCCCTGATACCCTTTTAACTCATATCACTAGTATATTTATTTTCTGCATACCATTTCATTAACCCCCATTCTCAAACTTGACCCCACACCTCGACTCATCCCTCACAACTCCACCACCCAATAACCCTCCGATCACCCACCTCTAGATCGAACGATTTGCATTCCATATCACATGCTCCGACGTCTGACTTTTAACATCTCAAAAGCACACAAGATAAGTTGTTTTCCCCGCCCACCTTTTTGCTACATGGCAACCCTACATTATATCGCATCCTCCAAAATAATACCACCCTACCACTTTAAAGCGGTGTGATAAACCACCTTTTCGCCTCCTCGCGTCAGATGAAACTGCCCTGCTAGTTAAATTTAACCCCGCACCCAAAGATTAAACACTGTTGGTTAAAAACGAAAGAAGCCTCCCTTTCCAATATTTTCACTATTACTTTTTTAAGGATTGCAGAAAAGAACCTCTGCCAACTCCGATTTGAAGCAGTATAAATACCATTGAAGCCTCAGAGAGCCTCCGTTGCCCCCAGAGAACCCTTCTGCATACCAAAGCTTCATTTTCTAGGTATTCCTGAAGTGTTAAAGGCATGTACTTAAGCTTTGCACAACATTTCTAATAGGTTAATCAATTGAACCAATTTAAAAGCCTTGCCGACCTAAAGAAATCCATTGTTGCATCCAAAACCCTTTTTGCAGACTGTATTCATCTTTTCACACTATTCCAGAGATCCTAAGCCTACTTCTTAAGCCATATAGTGATAAATTGAATAAAATAAACAAATCTATGGCTTCCCAAAGCATTCTAAATGCAAAACCTCTGCAAACTCCTCACCTAGATATTGACCACCTCCCATTGGCCAATAGAGATTTCCAGATCAAAGACACAGCCTCCCCTAACAATCTGTTAAAACTCCACTACTGGAGCAAAGATAAATTCCTCAACCAGAATGATGATATTTAGCCATGGGAGTCAAATTTACCCAAATACTTGTTCCCACATGTATACCAATTCCACTTATGCCAACTCTGCTATATCCCAAGTCAAAGAGCCATAGTCTCTCCTAATCAACAAATTTTGTTCACAATCATTACAGGATCAATAAATGAAATGTTGCAGATCTAGCCAAAGCCTAATGAAGCCCCATTTTCTATTGAAAACCTAATTGATATGTACCTAAAGTTGGACCTTCCCAAGAGATCCCAAATTATTCAAACTTTCCTCCTAGAAAAATCTCAAGTTCCTACAGAGAACCCTTCATATTCTGCCACCATTTTCTCTAAGAGAGCCAAACAGATTGTAACCATGTTGTCTTGTATTCTAGGATATACTATTGATGAACACGTAGATGAACCTATACTTGGTTTCCTTTCTATTTTTTTCCCAGGCAAGCCTCCAGCTACAATTTTCAATTTTGCCCAATTCTTAGTAGATAGAATCCATGATCAATTGATCAGATTGCTAGATGAAAGAGTATTCAAATACTCTTCAGTATTGTTCCATATGTTTCTATATTTCCAATCAGAAAGGTTTACATTTAACATCCAAAAACTAAACACTAAGGGCAATCCTAGATCTGTTCTCTTTTGGACACCCTTAATTCAAAAGTATTCTACTGATTTCAACTACAAGGATTTCATTGATTCATTTGTTCACCCAGGATCAGTGATGAAATAAAGAAAGTTTTACAGTTGTCAAAACACATTAGAACAGGAGATTGGTATTTATACCAGAACTACATTGAAATTAGGGTGTATGGATGTCAACTCACTCCGTATAAGCTGCCTAAATATCTCCCCATGAGGATATTTGCACTAGAATATATCAGGCAGATCATAAATGCAGATAATTTTAATTTTCTATCAGCCAAGAAGAAAACACAATTTAAAATCAAGAACCAGCTTGGTCCTTTTATCTACAATAATAGGGATGCTGGAGAGGAAGCAGAAACATGTTTACAAGAAATGAAGTTCAGTGATAGTTTCAAATGGCAGTATGATCCTTTGGGTGTCATAAACAAACTGAGACTCAAGTTTAAATTGAGCCCTTTTATGCATGAGCCCAAGCCAGAGATTCAAATATATGCCAACCATCATAGTGGTTGGAAAACACCTTATTGGATATGGAGCAGGCGGATACTAGTTCCATTCTACATACACCAGCCCTACAGGACAGAAATGCAAAAAGGACTAGAGAAGAAGGTTCTTAGAAAAATATGACGCGGATCATCCACAATATCTTTTTCATCATGTCAACGTTTTGAACCTTAAAGGGGATCCATCATCAGGACAAAAATTGATAGATTGAGAGAAGAATTTACCGATTAGAATAAATAAATACCTACTGTTAAATTAAAGTAGAATCTGACCAATTCATAAGACTAAAATATATAAACTATTCAATTATATTTGTTCTATTTCATATTTTAATTTAACCTAATAAGAAATACTAAATAATAAAACTGATTAATTCTAATAAATATCATAAGATTATTATTTCATTGTTTTAAATATATCCTAATATAGATTACCAAATATGATTTAATTTATTTTAATTTTAATTTAATATTAATTTAATTTATTTTAATTTTAATTTAATATTAATTTGTATTTGTATTTGTATTTTTATAACCTAATTAAATATAATTAGTTTATTTTGATTTTAAATTTTACAAAATAAATAAATCTAATTAATTTTTTTTTTAATTCTTATTTACTGAAATAAATAAATAAATATAATTAAATATAATTCATTAAATATCTACTAAATAGTAATAAATAATTTGATTTAATGTATTATTTATTTATTTAATTTATGGATTAATTAATTTAAAATTTTTATATTATTACTGTTAATGTTAAAACCTATACCACTCATTAATTCTAAATAAATAAATGAGTTTATTATTTCATTGTTTAAATATAACCTAATATGGATTACCAGATTCATTTATTTTAATTTTTATTTTGAATTCTCATTATATTGTAACCTATTTAAATATAATTGGTTTATATTTGATTTTATGTTTTATTCTTACTCAAATTAATAAATTAAATGTAATTCCTTCATACCCATTAAATAATAATAAATCATTTTGATTCAGATTTAAATTAATATATTATTTTTAATTTATTTATTTAAAGTTTTTTATATTATTACTGGAGAAGAAGAACAATTCTTGGATAATTGATGAGAACAGACCCTATACGGTTCGGACCAAAGATGGAAATAAAATTGCCGAAAAATTAGAAGATAATATCTACATTTTTTAACTAGGAGATCAGCACCCTTTATAGCTATAATAGGTCTTTCGCCATATCTAACATAGTGAATTTTAGGATCCTTCAACGACCAGATACTTTTCAGTGAATTTCGATGAGAAAAAATGATAATATGTTTTATCTTTCGATGAAAATGAGTTCGCTGAGGGAAAGATCCATGAGACAGTTTAAACCCAAGTTACTAAGGGTTAATTTTTATTTTTATTTATTTATTAGTTACTTATTTATTTATTTTATTATTTTTATAATTAATCATCTATATTAATTTAAACTATTCTTGATAATAATTAATTATTTATTATTAATAATAATCATTTATAGATAGAGGAGGAATGACTTGTTATAGAGTTTTGTGAATCTAACGTTTCGGACTACCAAATGAGTCCATCATCAGGGGATGCGTCAAACAATGATGTATCCAAGAGCGCTATATATATATATGTGTGTGTGTGTGTGTGTGTGTGTGTGTGTTTTTTTCACTTACTGGTTCGGTCAGTGGGTAGTCGCTACGTCTAGGGTTTTAAACACTGAGTGGACGCCACCCGAAGGGCATCAACACCCCTCAGCCTATTTACTGACCTAACCCCAAGAGCTTTCGGGATTTGACCCTGTGACCTTCCATTGGCGAGGCACTTGATTTGACCGATTGAGCTAAATCTTGGGGCTATATATATGTGTGTGTGTGTGTGTGTGTGTGTGTTATTAAAGAAAAGATATAAGAAAATAGGTCGGCTATTAGCTTACTAGTTTTTCATTTATTTGATTAATTAATTAATTTATTTTTTTATTTTTAAAATTAGCTAATTAATAAGTTTAAGGATAAATTAATTAATTTATTTATTAATAAGTTAAAGGGATAACTTAATTAATTAATTTTATTATTTATAAAATTACTTATTATGTTTATTAATTTTATTTTGATATAAAATTAATTATTTTAAATAGTTGGTTGAATCGATTTATTAATTTAATTAATTAATTAATTTGTTTGATTAATAAATTAGAAAAATTGATTAATTAATTAATTTTGTTATTTATTCTTTATTAATATGTTTATTAATTTATTAAATTATTAATTTGATTAATTAATTAATTAATTAATAAGATAAAGGGATAAATTAATTAATTAATTTTATTGTTTGTTGGTTTAATTGTTTATTTCTTTTATGTAAAATTAATTATTTAATAATTTTATTAATTAATTTTATTAATACTTTTAACTAATTATCTAATTTGTTTAATTATTTAAAAGAATAGATTAATTTATTAATTTTATTATTTATTATTTGTTAATATGTCTATTAATCTAATTTTATTAATCTAATTTTATGTTTAATTATTTATTTATTTTTATTTGATTAATTTGTTTTATTTGATTAATTAATTTATTTATTTTTTTAATTAATTAATTAATCCTTATAGATTTGGTGAGTTATTGCTATAATATTATCTATCATTCCTAGAGTTAATTTTTATTGTTTAGATTTTTTATTAGTTATATTTTAATGTTATCAAATGATTATGTGTGAAGTAATCAATTACTAATTTCTGTTTATGTTGTTAATTGTTTTATTGTTTTGTTATATAATTGATGTTTTTGTTAATCATTATATTGATTTTTTAAGAGAGGAGGGAATAGGTTATTTTAAGGGATAAGAGTTAATTATTGATTTTTTAAGATTTCAAGTAAAGGTTTCCAGGGGTTGCTTAGTTTTAATCCATCGTCCCGGTCCAAGTTGTTCTTCCTTTTTTCTATTTGAATGGCTTCTTTGATTTTTCTTTTAAGATAGTGGTCTTGTTTTCTAATGCAGATGTAATGAGAGGAAGAGCGAACATGTTTTGCTAATTAATTAATTTAATTTATCCTTTAAACTTATTAATTAGCTAATTTAAAAAATAAAAAATAAAATTAATTAATTAAATAAATGAAAAACTAGTAAGATAATGGCCGGCCTATTTTCTTATATCTTTTCCTTAATAACATATATATATATATATAGCTCTTGGATATATCATTAATATCTATTGACGCATCCCCCCATGATGGACTCACTTGGTTGTCCAAAACGTTGGGTTCACAAAACTCTATAACGGGTCATTCCTCCTTTATCTAAAAAACCATCCTCACCTGTATGGATTCATTATTTAATAATCATTTATTTGTTATTTCAATTAAATAATTATTAATTCTTATTATTAAAATTTTTATTTTATTATTATTATTATTCATTTTTTATTTTTTAATTAATTGATTAACTAACTAACTAACTAACTAAGAGATGCTAGTAATTAAGGAAGGGGGAAGGGAAATACATGTGATACTATACCTCGAAAGATCTGGAAGGATTGATATGTTTGATGAGGGGGAGCCAATTTCCGCTAATCTCATTCCCATTGTCCCTTGTTGAGGTTATGTGGAAGCTTCATAATTTCAATAGCCTCTCTGATTTTCCTCTTTTGATAATGATCTTCTCTTGCAATAATTCTGGTGTTTTCCAAACACACATGATGCTTGGTTTTGGAAGAGTGTTCTGCAAGGGCTGATGTACGAGATCTCCCATTCTTAATATCAGCATTATGCTCTTTAAGTCTTGTTTTCAAAGACCGCCCTATCTCTCCAATATAACTTTTTCCGCATGAACAATCAATCTTATACACACCCTTGAGCTGTTGATGATCAACGTTATCCTTAACTGACTTCATTTTCTGCCTAATCGTTCCACATGTTGTAAATTGAGTGAATATGTCCTTCTTCCTTAAGATCTTAGTGATTTTATCTGTAACCCCTTGAATGAATGGAAGGTATACTTTCCCGCAATTTTCTTTCCCATAGTTTTCTCGGGGACCCTTGGAGAGGACCTTTTCTTGAGCCCTTTTTATAGCTTTCTTGATATTAAACTCCTTGTATCCTATATCCTTAAAAATAGAGGTTAAGTGCTTAATTTCTTCATTAAGGTGATCAGAGTCAGAAATTCTAAGAGCTCTAACAGCAAGAGTGTTTAAGACACCAAATTTTTGGGATGGATGATGGTATGAATCAGCATGAAGATAGCTTTTTGTATGTGTTTTCTTCCTAAATACTTGGTGTCCCAAAGTACCATCCTCCTTTCTACTAACCAAGACATCTAGAAAATGAATTTTACCATTTTCTTCAAGCTCCATAGTGAACTTGATTTCGGATGATATCGAGTTTAGATGATTAAAAAACTTCTCAAGCTCAGCCTTGCCATGAGTCCATTTTAAGTTGGTGTCATCAACAAATCTCTTCCACCATGCCGGTTTCAAAGGGTATGAGTCAAGGGCTTTCCTTTCAAATTACTCCATATATAAGTTGGCGACAATAGGTGAAAGCGGGGATCCCATGGTGACTCCCGATATCTGCTCATAATAATTGTCTTGAAAACTGAAGAAAGTGGAACACAAACAGATTTATGCAAGTTTAGCTGTTTTTGGATCAATGACTTCTTTTATAACATGAACAACTTCATCAAGAGGAATCTTTGTAAATAAAGAAACAACATCAAAACTGACCAGAATATCATCCTTATCAACCTTTTCATTCTTGATGAGTTTTCCAAAATCATTACAATCCTTTGTAAAAGAGCCTGTGTTTCCAACCAGAGGCTTCAGGATTTTAGCTACATATTTAGCTAATTCATAGGTGGGGGAACCAATGGTGTTGACTATTGGTCTAAGAGGGATCCCCTCCTTATGAATTTTTGGTAATCCATAAATTTGAGGTATAACCTCACAGGATGGAATCAACTTCTTTTTCATTTTTTCTTCAAGGTTCGATCCTATGATAGCCTTCTTAACCTGTTTTATAACCTTAGGAATGGGGTTAGAGTTAAGTCTTCTATAACTACCGCAATTTAAATGTTCGTTCATTTTATGAATATAGTCATCCTTATCTAAAACAACAGTTTCTCCTCCTTTATCAACCTTAAGCACCACTATCTTGTCATTATTACGAAGCAACATGAGAGCAACCTGCGCTTCCTTATTTAAATTACCCTTTGGCGGATTAGCTTTCATCATTATAAGGGAGCACTCTTGTCTGAATACTTCCTTGTCATCATTATAAGGGAGCACTCTTGTCTGAATACTTCCTTGTCATGTAATGAAAGGTCGTGAGTCCCATTCTCAATGTTGGAAATGATGCTTTCAAATGGAATGTCCTTGGGAGAGACTGAAAATCCCAAGCCTTTGCTAAGAGTATTAATTTCTTTAGGAGTGAGCACAGAGGAAGAAAGATTAATAACCTTCTTACCAGGTATTAGTTTTGAAACCCTTATATTCGATTAATAACCGATGTTTGCTCCTGGATTTGTAATGTTGTCCCTATTACTACCGTCATATACAGCGTCATCGTATTCCATACTCTACACACAATTCTTGGTAATTACGCTGCAATCTTTGGAAATGATATCCATAACTGGGTCATTCTTTTTACCCTGCTTACTGCAATCCACAACCCGGTCATTCTTTTTACCCTGCTCACCATCCTTGCCAACACTACCTCCCTTACAAACACAATTGCCAACATTAAGAGGAATGCTGGAAACAGCATGGGAGATAGCAACACTGCTCCTCAACGTGTTTCTGTTCACTGCGCTCACACCGTCTACTATTTTAACTTCATCCTCCGCCTTATCTACTGGTTGACAATTTGAAAGAATTGCCTTCTCACCTATTGAATTAATTCTTACCATACCAGACTTAGCTGCGTCCTCAACATTGGCTACCGGCTGTCTTCTACTTATGAAATTGCTAGGTTCTTCAGAAGCCAAAATCGTTGGACCTTTTCTTAATTTTAAGAGTTTTATGGAATGTCTCTCATGGGCAATTCTACCTTCTTTCTAGGCTTTTATGGCAGCTTTAGCATCAATTGCTTTCCACAGATCAAAGCTGATCATCCTGGCTAATTTCAAGTGAGCGGATAGCGGAGAATGACTGAGCCTATCCAACGCAGTGCGAGTTTTCTTTATTTCAAGAAGGATGAGGGCTAAACTTAATTTTAAAAATGAATTATTGTGATATGGATTAAGAAGATTATGTTTTACTTGAGCAAATGAGGTATGATCTTATTGTCTCTAATTGTTTCAGAAATTGCAGGTGGGCAGCTCTCAATATTTATCCTTGAAATTTATAGAGAACGGATCTCATTCCATGTATCTCCTCTGTATAGGGAAGTTATGTTAAATTTCTGTGGTTATTTTTTGGAAAAATATGAGCCGGATTATCACAGTGTCTTTTTCATCATGTCCACCTTTCGAACCCTAAAGGGAATACATCATGGCAAAAATTGATAGATTGAGAGAAGAATTTACGGATCATAATAAATAAATGCCTACTATTAAATTAAAGTAGACGCTGACCAATTCATAAGACTAAAATATATAAACTATTTAATTATATTGGTTCTATTTCATATTTTAATTTAACCTAATAAGAAATACTAAATAATAAAACTGATTAATTCTAATAAATAACATAATACTATTATTTCATTGTTTTAAATATAACCTAATATGGATAACCAAATATAATTTAATTTATTTTAATTTTAATTTAATATTAATATTAGTTTGTACTTGTATTTTTGTAACCTAATTAAATATAATTAGTTTATTTTGATTTTAATTTTTACAAAATTAATAAATCTAATTAATTTTTTATTTTTATTCTTATTTACTGAAATAAATGAATAAATTAAATTAAATATCTAGTAATAAATAATTTGATTTAATGTATTATTTATTTATTTAATTTATAGATTGATTAGTTTAAAATTCTTATATTATTACTGTTAATATTAAAACTTATTCCACTAATTAATTCTAAATAAATAAATCAATTTATTATTTCATTGTTTAAATATAACCTAATATGGATTTGATTGGTTTATTTTGAATTCTCATTATATTTTGTAACCTATTTAAATATAAGTAGTTTATATTTTGATTGTAATTTTAATTTTTGCTTAAATGAATAAAATAAATATATTTTCTTAATACCTAATAAATGATAATAAATAATTTAGATTTAGATTTAAATTAATATATTATTTTTAATTAATTTATAGATTAATTTATTTAAAGTTTTTTTATATTATTATTGTTAATGTTTAAACCCAAGTCACTAAAGGTTAATTTTTATTTTTATTTATCTATTAGTTACTAAATTTATTTATTTTATTATTTTTATAATTAATCATCTATATTAACTTAAAATATTCTTAATAATAATTATTTATTTATTATTAATAATAATTATTTATTTATTATTAATAATAATCATTTATTTGTTTATTTCAATTAAATCATTATTAATTCTTATTATTAAAAAAATATTTTATTTTATTTTTAAAATTTTTATTTTTATTATTATTTTTAATTAATTGATTAACTAATTAACTAAGAGATGCTAGTAATTAAGGAAGGAGGAAGGGAAATACATGTGATACTATACCTCGAATATGGAAGGATTGATATGTTTAATGAGGGGGAGCCAGTTTCCGCTAATCTCATTCCCATTGTCCCTGTTGAGGTTATGTGGAATCTTCATAATTTCAATAGCCTCCCTGATTTTCTTCTTTTGATTGTGATCTTATCTTGCAATAATTCTGGCATTTTCCAAACACACATGATGCTTGGTTTTGGAGGAGTGTTCCGCAAGGGTTGATGTACGAGATCTCCCATTCTTAATATCAACACCATGCTCTTTAAGTCTTGTTTTCAAAGACTGCCCTGTCTCTCCAATATAACTTTTGCCGCATGAACAATCAATCTTATACACACCCTTGAGATGTTGATGATCAACATTATCCTTAACTGACTTCATTTTCTGCCTAATCGTTCCACATGTTATAAATTGGGTGAATATGTCCTTTTTCCTTAAGATCTTAGCGATTTTATCTGTAACCCCTTGAATGAATGGAAGGTATACTTTCCCACAATTTTCTTTCCCATAATTTTCTCAGGGACCTTTGGAGAGGACCTTTTCTTGAGCCCTTTTTATAGCTTTCTTGATATTAAACTCCTTGTATCCTATATCCTTAAAAACAGAGGTTAAGTGCTTAATTTCTTCATTAAGGTGATCAAAGTCAGAAATTCTAAGAGCTCTAACAACAAGAGTGTTTAAGACGCCAACTTTTTGGGATGGATGATGGTATGAATCAGCATGAAGATAGCTTTCTATATGCATTTTCTTCCTAAAGACCTGGTGTCCCAAAGTACCATCCTCCTTTCTACTAACCAGGACATCTAGAAAAGGAATTTTACCATTTTCTTCAAGCTCCATAGTGAACTTGATTTCGAATGATATCGAGTTTAGATGATTAAAAAACTTCTTAAGCTCAGCCTTGTCATGAGTCCATTTTAAGTTGCTTCCATCAACAAATCTCTTCCACCATGTCAATTTCAAAGGGTATGATTTAAAATAAATTAAATCATATTTGGTAATCCATATTAGGTTATATTTAAAAGAATGAAATAATAATCTTATGATATTTATTAGAATTAATCAGTTTTATTATTTAGTATTTTTTATTAGGTTAAATTAAAATATGAAATAGAACAAATATAATTGAATAGTTTATAGATTTTATTCTTATCAATTGGTTGGCTTCTACTTTAATTTAACAATAGGCATTTATTTATTTTGATCGGTAAATTCTTCTATCAATCTATCAATTTCTGTCCTCATGATGGATCCCTTTTGGGGTTCGAAACATCGACATGATGAAAAAGATACTGTGGATAATCCGAGTCATATTTTTCCAAAAAATGACCACAGAAGTTTAAAATTTAACATGAAGGTTCTTGCTCAAACAAAGATACAACAGATATCAAATTTGAAATAATGTATATAAAAAGAACAAACCTAAATCCAGTAAATGAGAAAGAAGAAGTAATTGATACAATTGAGATCATTGATATAGACATTGTAATTAAAGAAAATGCACTTCCATCAGTTTCAAAGGAAACTCATCAGCCTTCAACTTCTAGTGCTCAAATCATTAGGAAACAACATAGTGTTGAAGTCTCTTCTTCAAGTGAACCAATGGACATAGAAATAGACACCAAAGGAAGATACAAAGATATTAAGGCCAAAAATGAAGAAATAAAAGTTGAAATATATTCATAGTACTTGAAACATACTCTGGTGGCCAAAACAGATTACTTTCTGCATTTGGTTATAAGACAGGAAAAATGCAGATGACCTTTTTGTAGTCCACAATATAGCATCCTAAGTCATCAGCAGATTACAAAAAGACAGCTTATGAGATTCCTGCCAAATATGTTCATCCTATAGACCAAATAGAGTTTCATAAGCAGGCAGGAGAAATGTTATACTCAACTATGACCGACAAAGCTACGAGTGTACAAAAACTACAAAATTCTCTAGAGAATATGAAAGAACAGTTAAAACTAGAGAAGACATCCTCACTAGCTAAACATAACATAATTAAATCCCTTGACTATTTGGTTATTGAAGTAGAATATGATCCAAAGAATGTCAAAGGTGCAGAAGAAATCATTAAGAAAAATAATGTAGACATTGTTGCATTGAAGAAGCAACTAAAATTGCCTCCTACTAAACATCCACAGACTAGGGAAGTTCTAGAGAATCAAAACCAAAAAGATGAGATGATGAACCTCATTCTTCAGTTAACTGCTCAATTAACAGAAATGGACAATGAGATGGATAAGTTGGTGCATGAGAAAAATGCCAGCATGGAAGCAGTTTCTGTCACTACTATTCCTATAGTTACTACAACAGTTCCTTCTACTTTAGCAGCTTCTGGGCCACATCAATTCCAGTAGCTACAACACTTCCCACTACATCAACAACTACATTAATTACAGAATCATCTACAGCAGTAACTCATCCTAGTGATGAAGCAGGTAAACTAATCAAATCTATGCAAGATATGTCCATCCAAACAAATGAAATAAATAGAATTAAAGATCAAATAAAAATTCTAGAAGATGAAAAGAAGTTGGCACAAAGCATGCATAAAAATGAAACACAGAAGTCAAACAGATTGGCTGAGAGAATACATAAATTAGAGAAAGAATTGACGTTGAAAGAACCACTTTCCCAAGCAAAGCAGCATTTGTGGGCCAATATCATTAACTCTCTTAATGATATTTGGCCATCCATCCAAGTCATCTTTGAGCAGAAGGATTTAATCAAGGAAACAACAGAAGCTATTCAAAAAGTTAAGGAAGAACTTGGTAAGAAGCCAGAGGAGGCCGATGAAATCATTAAGTTTATTAATTCCAAGAACAAACAGAAGTTGGAAGAGATTAGCATAAGTGACAGGACTGAAACAATTCTAGAAGTGAAAAAGGTAATCTCTAAGAGGAACTTAATGTTACAACTCGAAGACAAATGTCAAAACATGGAGCTTGCAATAACCAGATTTATGGTGAATTTTGATGTTTTGAGGCAGAAAGGCCTACCAAATCCTTTGGTTATCAATGACAGATTGATGAGGCATGAAGACTATGATAAGAAAATCAGAGAAGTGACAAAGGAACAAGCAAACAATTCAGCCATGAAAGGAATTCCAACAGAAAAAGTGCTTTATTAGAATTTTGAGAATCTATTTTACCTCCAGCATGAGGTAAAATATCTCTTTATCAACAAACCTACATTTGCAAAATACACAGAGGCTGATGAAATCTTCAAAAGAACAGTAAAAAGAAATTACCAGATGCAAAGTCTTGGTAAAAGTTGAATGATTTACTGTGAAAATGAAAGGTAAAATAGTAAAGAGTAACAGATTGGTTAAGTTAAAGAGTATCAGATGAAAGACAGAGTTTAAAAGTCAAAAACAGAGTTTAAAGATAAAGCCAACATAGAGCAACATCAAAAGAGAGAAAGCAAAAAAAGATCAAAAAATAAAATAGCAAAATCAATAAAAGCAGGACAACAAGCCTTTAGCCTCCTAGGTGTCTCTATCTTCTTGCATGAAGATATTTCTTTTTCCTTGAATAATTCCTAAATCAGTTTAGGATATTTTGTAATAGTTTTTTGTATAAATACTTCATAATTTGAAGTATCATGGTGTGGATTATTGAACATTTCTATGGTTGTATTTATTTGAAACCTAAGGCTTTATTGTAACATTTTCAAGTCAACAGACTGGATTGAGTAATAAAAGAATTGCATTAAAGGATTCATGTGTTGGGCCACTTCAGTGAAGTATCTTTCATTTTTAAAATTTTTGTTTTCTTAAGTATTTCACATACTTACATGTTTTCCAAATTTGGATGTAATAACTGGAATATTATTACATAATTTGTTTAAGTACACTTTGTCTTGAACAGTTATTCAATTTGATGTTTTCTTCTGATATCTAGAGCAGGTGATTCTTCATTTCTCCCTAGTTTTGATTGACCTATTTCATTTCCCTCATTATCTGGTTTGATGAATCCTTAATTGCTCCTTGATCACGATTAAAAAAACATTTCACCATCCAGCCTAAAAGATCTGAAATTACTCAGCTACCTTGCCCTGTGGACACTATCTTTAGAACTTGATTCAATCCCGTTTTCTTGACATTTTGACTCCATAGCCCAATGGTAAAAAGACATTCATCTATCCATCTAAATCAGTGATTCCACCACCAAATCAAATCAAAACCCAATCAAGTTTAAATAACTAGCCTAAAATCAATTAATTCAACAAAGTTAAATTATTAAGAGAGAGCCCTCTCTGAGCATTAGGAAGGCTAGATCCTGATCTCAAAAGTAGGTTTGTGGTTACCTATATTATTTATTTAAACACAACATAACAACCCTAGGGAAATTTTGGAGTGATAACATAGTGGCGACCATACTAGGGAAATCAGTCCTCAGTTTAGTAAACCTTAAAGCAAATCCTAAATCTTATCTTTTCACCTTACGGTCATTTTAGGGTTGTCAAAAAGTTTCGTTAAAAAAAAAAAAAAAAAAAAAAAAAAAAAAAAAAAAAAAAAAAATTGGCTTCCAAAAGAACATATTATACCAGGGCACATCCAGATCCAAACCTTACTATAATTGTTGATAATACAGACAAAATATTAAGAAAAAACAATAAAGTAGAAAGTCAAGAAAGCATTAGTGAGCTAATCAAAGCAAATTCACTTCCTAAAGAGTTATCAAACTTGGAGGGTTTTCAATTTGATTTATCATTTGAGCATTCTTTGTTTCATACCAAATCTGAAAATTCAGTCCATGATACTATAATAGACCCTACTTTTATTCAATTTATTGAATCAAAGAAGAATACTATACATCCTAATTTAGATCAACATGTTCTAGACACTTTTGATAATCTTGATGCTTTAACCTCAACTTTGATAAGGCACATAGACAAATACTATTTTCCACAATCAGTTGAATTAGCTACCCTAATTGTTGCTACTCCTGAGCCTTCTACCATTCCTTCAGAGTCTGTAAATTCATATTTATTTAGTACCACCTCATCTATTATTTCCACTACACTTCATTCCACAGAACCATTCATCCCCAAGCTTCCTCTTCAACCCATAGTTTGATTTCCATATCCAAATACCTCAATTTCATCTTCTAACACTTCTACTACATTTTCTTTCACTTCAAGCTCATCTGCAAGCACTTCAATTTCATCTTAAAGACCTACCACTTTACCTTCTAGCCAAGCTAGAATCTTAGCCATGGCTACCAGATATGCTCCTTTGACCTTACTAGCTCAAGTACATGCTATGCCCCAAGACTACAAGAGTAAAAATTTTCAATTTGATGGTACTGGTCAATATACTACACAAAAACATGTAAATAAAATGAATGATTATTTTGAATTACATGAAATTGATGAAGAAGATGTACAGATGAGATTATTTGCACAAACACTAGCAAGAGATGTCAAGAAATGGTTTAAAGCTTTACCTGCTGGTCATATTGCTGATTTAATTGTTTTCCATATATTTTTTATCAATAGATGGGAAAGAAAGAAAAATCCTTTACAAATATTGTTTGAATATGAAAACATTAGAAGAGCTCCTACTGAACCTATTCAGGACTATTGTACTAGGTTTAATAATATTTATAATGCAATCCCTGCAAATATCAAACCTCCACCAGACTTGGCACTAATAAAATTTCCTAATGGTTTTGACACTAATATGTCTTACCAATTGAGAGAAAGAAACCCTCCAACTTTAGAACAGATGCAGAGTGATGCAGTTAGTGTAGAATCTAACTTGTTAGCTAAAAGAGCTAGAATGAGAATTGAGAGGAGAGTTACCATTAAGGAAGAACCATCCACTTCAGATGTTAAGATAGATAGTTTAGCTAAAAGTTTAGAAAATTTAATGGATAGATTAGAGAATATGGAAAGAAAGCCTCAGTGGAAAAATCAACAAGGACCTCAAATAAGAAACCCTAACTTTAGGAAAAATCTAATACTAGAAAATCAAAAGAAGGTACACCCGATCAACAAATTAGGCCACCTTTCCAGGAAAATTATGTTGAAGGTTCACAACAGCTTGAAGAATACCAGGACACCTAGATAAACTTGATGGGAGTAAATAATGAAGATGCCATTTTTCTTACCCAGTAAGAACAAGAATTGTACATGTTACAACAATTACAATTAGAATCTGGAGAGTCCTTTGACTACAAACAAGGCTATGAATCTGCTATCTATGAATTTCACAAACAATATAGCCTTAGAAGCAAAAGGAACACATAATTTACTACTAAGAAATCAATCCAAACCCAAACTAATAAAATCGCAGAATCTCATGTGACCAAAGTTCTACAAATTCTACCTAGAGGAACTCAGGAGGCTTCCAGCCCAAAAATTTAGGCATAACTTCAACTACTACTGAAAATATTCCAAACAATAAAATTGAAAGCAAAATTGTTGATACATAAACTGAATTACCAAGTGCTGGTAAAAAAGACAAAACACACAAACCCAAATTGCTAAAGATAAAATCATTCAACTAGGCAAAACTCAAATGCCATTCAATATCAAAATGGAGATAGCCAAATTGAAAATACCAGTTCCTTTAATAGAGCTGGTGAAAAATGAATCATACAAAGCACAAATTACTGAAACACTTGACATAGGTGAAGGCAAAGATGTTGTAAACCTTAATGATGATCAACCTCAGTTATTATTTGGTCCAGAAGTGAATGGAAAACTTAAACAAGGGGGTATTCCTCCATTATACATTAGCTTAAACGTTCATGATAAAATCCTACATAATGCTATGTTAGATTCAGGAGCATCTCATAACCTAATGCCTAAAGCAGTCATGGAAAGATTAAACTTAGACATCACTAGACCCTACAAGGACCTATTTTCCTTTGATTCTAGTCAAGTCAAATTCCTAGGCTTGATAAAATATCTGTGTGTAACTCTAGTCCAATGCCCAGTAAAAAGTATTGTTATGGACAGAGTAGTTGCTGATATTCCACCTAAATATGTTATGCTGTTATCTCGTTCATGGGGAGCAAAATTGCAAGGATCTCTGCAATTAGACATGTCATATGCTACCATTTCTATATTTGGACAGCAAAGAAAGCTTTGATGAAATACATGGTAAGTAGTTTAGAAACACCACTGAAGTATCCTATTTATTCCATGCATTCTGATGTGGACTCATTTATCTTGTATAATTCAGATAATGGCAAAGATGAAATCACAATTTTAGAAGAAAAACATAAAGAACCTGACAATGATAATATATATCATGAATCTAGGTGGTACCTAGATTTGATGGTTCATTGAACATATTAGGAGAAGGTGCAGGAGTTTGGATTCATAACATGGAAAATAATCATTCTGAAGGTCATGCCTTCAGATTAAACTTCAAATGCACTAACAACATGACAGAGTATGAAGCTTTAATCTTAGGATTGAAAATTGTAAGAAACCTTGGAGCCAAGAGAGTTTCTATAATGGGAGACTTGGAATTGATCATAAAACAAATTAAAGGAGAGTCTTATGTGAATAATCCTAGAATTAGCTAATACAGAGAACTGTTCTAGATCTTATTAAAGAACTTCTTGAAATTGATTTTGTTGTTATTCCTAGGAAACAGAACATGAAAGCTCACAGTTTGGTTAATTTTGCTAGCACTTGCAGATTACCTTTTCAGCCCAATCACCAGTACACTGCAGAAGTAAGACACAAGCCTGTTATACCTGATAATCTGAAATATTGGCATATTTTTTCACAAGATTCTCAAATCTATAATTTTATGAAGCTGAGGGAGAATTCTAAAACTGTAACATAGATACTGATTGTACAGTAGATGACATCATAAATAGTGAGACAGATATAAATGTTGCAAATAGAAATAAACCCACTAAATTCACTAAAGTAGAAATATATAACTTAGAAAAAGTAGAAATAGAAGAAATATTCAATGATGATTCTAGGATTTCAAACCTTAAAAATAAATTTTTGCCTAAGGGATTAGCCCCATTAGAATATTTGTTTGATTCAAATTATGTAGCTAGAAAACCAAAAATGGAGCCTTTAAGATGAGACATAGAAGAATGTAATATAGGAATAGAAGAAAAACATAAGCTTATTAAATTATCCAAAGCATTACCTCCAGTTGAAAAGCTAAAATACATGTCTGTTTAAATAATTTCAAGATGTCTTTGTCTGGAGTTATGAAGACTTCAAATCTTATGACACCAGCATTATTGAACATAAAATACCCATAAAAGAAGATCAGAAACCCTTTAAACAAAAGCTTAGGAGGATTAATCCAGTTCTTATGCCATTGATTGAAAAAGAAGTAAAAAGGATGTATGCCTGCACAAATCATAACACTAATTAGATATTCAGATTGGGTTTCTAACTTAGTTCCCACTAGGAAAAAGACAGGGGAAATCAGACTCTGTGTTGATTTCCGAAACTTAAACAAAGTGTCACTAAAAGATAACTATCCTCTACCTAAAATGGACCATATTTTACAGAGGGTGGTAGGATCATCTCGAATCTCATTACTTGATGGGTTTTCTGGATACAACCAAATCTTATTTCAACCAGAGGATCAAGCAAAGACTGCATTTACCAGCTACTAAGTTATGGTATGTTCTATGCTTATAATAGTTTACTTCTTTTTCTTATTATATTCCACCGATTAGCAATCACATGTACATAAAGTAAAGTGCAGATAGAACATTAAACGATCGACAGAAAACAAGCCAAGACAAGAGACACAAGATGTGGCGGCTAGCCAGGGATAAACCCCACAATGTGTGGGGAAACCCTTTGATCAAATCTTCTTTTATCTTCAATAATTCAGCAGAGAGAAATAGTACAATAAATCTTATTCATATCAGCAGTAGCAAACCCTAGATCAGCAGCATCAGCATTAGCAACTTCATTATCAAACTAGGGCAGACAATATCTCACAAATGGACCGTCGGATTGACTTCATTCCACCACCAAAAGTTTCGGCTTCCAGAGGAGGTTCAGATGAACCTACAGCGCAGTTCAAATGAGGAGATCTTCTAGGCCACGCAAGTCAATCTTTACTTCTGCAGTTGCAACTTCAGTTTCAGCAGTTTCCGGCTTCAAAGTAGGGCAGTCGATATCTTGCAAACCGTTCGTCGGATTGACTTCATTCCACCACCAAAAGTTGCGGCTTTCAAAGGAGGTTTAGATGAACCTACATCGCAGTTCCAAAGAGGAGATCTTCTAGGGCACGCAATTCAATCTTTACTTTTGCAGTTGCAGCTTCAAATTCAACAATTTCCGGCTTCAAACTAGGACAGTCGATATCTTGCAAACCGTTCGTCGGATTGACTTCATTCCACCACCAAAAGTTGCGGCTTTCAAAGGAGGTTCAGATGAACCTACAACACAGTTCTAAAGAGGAGATCTTCTAGGCCACGCAATTCAATCTTTACTTTTGCAATTGCAGCTTCAAATTCAACAGCTTCCGGCTTCACATGTGTGAGAGAGAGAGACCCATTTCAGCGTAGTAGAGAAGAGACTCATATCTGCGCAGTAGAGAGAGAGAGATGTGATGAGATGAGTGAGTCCAAATGAGGAAAATTCCTCTTATATTTATACACAACGTTGGTGGGTGAATAGATGCGATTGATGGGCTTCTGAACCTACATGAGTTGTAGGTCGGCTTGATAATAATTCCATAATCAAAATAAATTCATATCTCCATGAATACATATCGGAATTGGATGCTCTTTATATCAATACTACACCTCTCGACGAGAGGAATCTAATAAAAATATTATCAGCCATGAATAAGATGACCCACATGAAGTTTTTCCCTGGTCTCCAATTTTAACACTCCCTCTCAACCATGGAGAACTTCATTTGCAATCTGTCTATCGGTCTTTACTATTCATCCATCAAATGCACTGCCCTGTACAGCCTGACCCTTGCCCTGCTCTGCTCTATTCTGCCTGTTCTGCTTTGTCTTGTTCTGTCTGCACTAATCTGTACTGTTTTGCTCTATTCTGCTCTGCTCTTGTATTATTCTGTTCTGCTCTGCTTTTGTCTGAATTATGAAGAAGAAGAAATGATCGAGGATGTATCATACTGACTCAAAGTCAGTCTCAGAGTATGTACCACTGGTCCCAGACCAGTCTCAACCAACCCAAAGTCAGCGTCATAGTGAGTACAACTCCAATGGTCCCAGACCAATATCATCCTCCACTGACTCAAAGTCAGTCTCAGAGTATGTACCACTGATCCCAGACCAGTCTCAACCGACCCGAAGTCAGCGTCATAGTATGGTACAACTCCTACCACTGGTCCCAGACTAGTATCATTGATCCCAGATCAATGAAGGTCATCCTAGCGTAGGGAGTACGGTAGTTACAACGATGCATCCATCGGTACTACTATGGTCCCTAACTTCATTTCCCTGCTCATTGATCAAATAAGAGGTACTTCCCATGAGTCCCAGACTACATGGGTAGGATGCCTCGACAGGAGAACTAATCAATCCTATCCTCACAGGAGAACACATCAATCCTGCTACAATCGCCGTGGAGAACACATCAATCCAGGCTGCCATGGAGAACACATCAATCCAGGCCTCACAGGAGAACTAATCATCCTGCTACACAGGAGAGCGAATCATCCTGTTCCACAAGAGAGCGAATCATCTTGTCCCACAAGAGAGCGAATCATCTTGTTCCAGTGTGCACCACCAGGGGAGGGTGAGTAACCCTGTGGTCATATGTTGCTCCAGTAGGAACCGCAAGCCCTTAGAGCTCCCAGAGCTCAATGTATGGAACATGCAGGACCCTTTTACAAAGGTTTCTTGCCGACTCCAAGTTGTTTGGGAAAATCACAGATTAGATCTTTCCTCGGGGCTTTGACAAGGTGTATCAACTTGTACATCATCTTAATGTGATGGAGCTTCCTTGCTCATCGACTTACCATATCCCAGATGATGTCTATCTGCTGGAGCAATTGACGAATACGGGATTCCTCAATAATCGAATCCCACCTCTGGTTGTTACAGAGAATCACAGTGGTATCCAAAGTAAATCCAAACAGCTCACTGAAGAGCTTTTTCAACCAGACTGCCTCACATGAGGTTATGTTAGCAACAATATATCCTGCTTCGGCGGTGCTCAAAGCCACTGACTTCTGCTTCCTGCTCATCTAGGATATCGAAGCAGATCCCAAGGTGGAACAGTACCCGGAAGTGCTCTTACAGTCCACCACACTGCCTGCCCAATCAACATCAGTATATCCAAGTAGTCTCACATCTCCGGCAGTGTATCTTAATCCATGAGAGATTGTGTCCTGAAGACATCTTAGAAGATTCCTGGCATCAATCCAGTGAGGCTCAACCAAATATGAGCTCACAATGCTAACTGCAAAACATATGTTCGGACGAAGGTTCACCAAGAACATCAATGCGAATGAGTTTTTGAAACTCAGAGGCATTTCCCAAGTCTAGTCCGACATCACTACCATATAACTTCTAAAAGTTAAGATCCTCGAGGTAGTCACAGGCTTGCAGTCCATCATACCGAATCTTTCCAATATATTTACCACATATTTTCCTTGAGATAGGAAAATTTCCCTTGGCTTCTGCCATTCTTCGAGTCCTAGGAAGTAGTGCATCAGTCCTAGGTCTTTCATTTCAAATTCGGAGGCCAGCTCCCTCTTACATTTGTGAATGAGAGGGTCTGCACCTGTTAGAAAGAGGTCATCCACATACAACACCAGTATGAGAGGCTTGTCATCTTCAACCTTAAATTAAAGGTTAGGATCAGCTTCACTCCTAGTGAATCCCAGCTTCATCAAGTAGCTATCAATCCTCTCATACCATGCTCGGGGTGCTTGCTTTAGCCCATAGAGAGCCTTCTTCAACCTGCATACATGACATTTTCAATCATAAATCTCAAATCCTTCAGGTTGATCCACATAGACCTCTTCTTTGATCGAGCCATGCAAGAACGCAGTCTTGACATCCATCTGATGTAGGTTCCATTCTTGTGAAGCGGCAAGGGCTATGATCAAGCGGATGGTCGTATATCTGGCAACAAGTGCAAATATCTCATCATAGTCTATACCTTCCTTTTGGGAGAAACCTCGAGCAACAAAACGAGCCTTATACTTTTCTGTGCTTCCATCTGCTGCATGCTTTATCTTGTAAAGCCATTTGGAAGTAACAACAGTCTTGTCCTGGGGTCTGGGAACTACTTCCCAAACATCATTCTTTATGATAGACTCATATTCTTCGGTCATAGCATCCTTCCATACTTGATGCTTGACGGCATCTGAGAATGACGAAGGCTCATTTTGTATGATCGTGCTCATGATGGTCAGGTATCCTTGATACCTATTAGGTTTCTTACTTTCACGAAAGGTTCCTCGGGGTGCAGCATGTCCTTAAACATCATCAAGTAACCCCTTAAGCCATGAAGGCCTCTTCCTAGAAGAGGAAGGCTCATATGGAGGAGGATCAATCGGATCCATGGGTTCTTCTACAACAGGCATTGATTCATCATCCTTTTCTTTCGGTTCCCTGGTGTTGGCTTCTTGAGAGCTCCTCAAAGTCAGAAGATTGATCACCTTGCTCAAATCCATATCTTCGTCAAAGGTGACATCATGACTAATTATGACTTCCCTTTGACCGGTGGTGAATTTTTCTTCAGGAGTCTTGGAACCCAATGCTTGATGAGGGCGTCGATTTTGTACATATACGGCAGTGTTTGCAGCTTCAGCCCATAGAAACTTAGGAAGACTTTGATCATGTAGCATGACCCGGACAACTTCCATAATTGTGTGGTTCTTCCTTTCTGCCACACCATTTTGTTCAGGAGTATATGGTGTAGTAGTCTCCCTCTTGATGCCAGCCTTAGATATGCCTGAGTGAACCAATTGTAATATATCGGAGGTCTTGCTTTGGCTTGAGGGGAATGGTCCCCTTTTGAGCTTTCCTTCGGCACATCCTAGACATACACCATCTTTCTCTACTCAAAATTCGGGCATCCCTGTCACCATTTGTCTTACACCGAGTATAGCTTTATAATGAAGGGGGGCAAACTTCTAATGCCAAAGTTTGAACTGAAGAGATGTGTCATAAGACATGACACCTAGTAGACTTCCATCAACCTGATATAATGAATCAACACTAAACCCAAGAGTAAAGGCATATTTAACATTATTTTTCCATATACATACCTTGCCATTGCTGAAGGTTACCTTGTAGCCTTTGTCTTCCATTGCCAAGATGGACGCTAGGTTCTTTTTGAGGTCATGTGCATTTAATACATCCTAGACTTTCTAGCCTTCTTGAATGGTTGTCCTCTTCCTCAATCCCCAGCTCTCCTCTTACCTTTGTTGTTGAATTTGTCATTCCTTTGATTTGCCATCAGAGGGATTTTGATCATCATCCCGGTGTGAGTCCTTTCTATCAGGGCATTCCCTTGCATAGTGACCTGCTTTATTGCAAATGAAACATCGTCCTTTTCTTCCCCCCTTAAATCCAGCCTTTCTTTTCGATTTAGACCCAGAAATATTTCTTTTCTTAGCATGAGAAGAAAAAGCAGCAGGAGGACCTTTAGGCAAGGGCATTTCCTGCTCTTCTAACCTTATTTGTTCTTGAATGCATCTAGCCATTAATTCCTCGAAACTAGGAATTACATTATTGTTCAAAAGAGTAGTCCTGAACACATACCATTCAGATGGTAATCCTCTGAGAGTTGTGAGTGCCATTTCTCTGTCAGTAATGGTTTCCCCAATAGATAGGAGATCGTTCTTGATCTCGATGATTCTTAAGAAGTATGCTTGCATACTTTCATCTTCACCCTTCTTGATTTCCCTCAACTTATTTCTAAGAAACAAAACTTGATTTGCATCATTAACTTTAAATAAACTCACCAGTCTGTCGTAGGTTTCCTTGGAGGTGTCTAGATCAGAGATGTAGGCCACCAAGCGCTTGTCGATAGAGTCCCAGATGATCTTCTTTGTTTTGACTTCTACATTTTTCCATTTGTTCCAGGCAGCAGCATATGCATTTGATGAAGGCTCAACAATATTTCCTCTTACATGGTCCAACACTCCTTGATCTTCAAGGGATCTTTCGTCCATGATAGTCAGCTTTCTCACGGAGCTTGTCTTCAGCAGGAAAGAGTGTTGAGGACCCCATAGTTCTTTTAGGATAGCCTTGCCAATCTTCTCTTCAATGATTGCTCTTGCTCTTGCTCGGGCTTTGTCTTCACCTCAGCTCCGATACCATGTTAAGTTATGGTATGTTCTATGCTTATAACAGTTTACTTCTTTTTATTATTATATTCCACCGATTAGCAATCACATGTACATAAAGTAAAGTGCAAATAGAACATTAAACGATCGACAGAAAACAAACCAAGACAAGAGACACAAGATGTGGCGGCTAGCCAGGGACAAACCCCACAATGTGTGGGGAAACCCTTTGATCAAATATTCTTTTATCTTCAATAATTCAGTAGAGAGAAATAGTACAATAAATCTGATTCATATCAGCAGTAGCAAACCCTAGATCAGCAGCATCAGCATTAGCGGATTCATTATCAAACTAGGGCAGACGATATCTCACAAACCGACCGTAGAATTGAATTCATTCCACCACCAAAAGTTTCGGCTTCCAGAGGAGGTTCAGATGAACCTATAGCACAGTTCAGATGAGGAGATCTTCTAGGCCACGCAAGTCAATCTTTACTTCTGCAGTTGCAGCTTCAGTTTCAGCAGTTTCCGGCTTCAAACTAGGGCAGTCGATATCTTGCAAACCGTTCGTCGGATTGACTTCATTCCACCACCAAAAGTTGCGGCTTTCAAAGGAGATTCAGATGAACCTATAGCGCAGTTCCAAAGGGGAGATCTTCTAGGCCACGCAATTCAATCTTTACTTCTGCAGTTGCAGCTTCAAATTCAGCAGTTTCCGGCTTCAAACTAGGGCAGTCGATATCTTGCAAACCGTTCGTCGGATTGACTTCATTCCACCACCAAAAGTTGCGACTTTCAAAGGAGGTTCAGATGAACCTACAACGCAGTTCGAAAGAGGATATCCTCTAGGCCACGCAAGTCAATCTTTACTTCTGCAGTTGCAGCTTCAAATTCAACAGCTTCCGGCTTCACATGTGTGAGAGAGAGAGACCCATTTCAGCGCAGTAGAGAAGAGACTCATATCTGCGTAGTAGAGAGAGAGAGATGTGATGAGATGAGTGAGTCCAAATGAGGAAAAGTCCTCTTATATTTATACACAACGTTGGTGGGTGAATAGATGCGACTGTTGGGCTTCTGAGCCTACATGAGTTGTAGGTCGGCTTGATAATAATTCCATAATCAAAATAAATTCATATCTCCATGAATACTTATCGGAATTGGATGATCTTTATATCAATCCTACACCTCTCGACGAGAGGAATCTAATAAAAATATTATCAGCCATGAATAAGATGACCCACATGAAGTTTTGCCCTGGTTTCCAATTTTAACACCAGTCCCTAAGGTATTTTCATGTATTTGAAAATGCCTTTTGGACTAATGAATGCAAGAACTACCTTTCAAAGAGCTATGGATATTGCTTTTTCCAAGGAGATTCATGACTTTTTAGCCATTTATCTAAATGATATAATAGTATTCTCCAAAATAGACAATGAACATCTAGATCATTTGAGAAGAGTTTTTATTAAATGTAGAAAATTTGGCATTTCTTTGAATCCCAAAACGACACTCTTTGGACTAGAAGAAGGTAAACTCTTAGGACACGTAATTTCAAAAGAGGGCATTAGAATTGATCCAGCTAGAATAGAAGCAATCCTAAACATCAGTAATCCTAGGAACATTAAAGAAATGCAATCATTCTTAGGTAAAATAAATTTTCTTAGAAGATTCATTTATAACTTAGCAGAACTAATTAGATATTTGAATAACATGTTGAAAAAGGATTCAACACTTAAGTGGATAATAGAGGCTAAGCATTCTTTTGAAGAAATCAAAGAAGCCCTTACTAAAACACCTGTCCTCATAAGTCCTAATTGCAACAAAGACTTCATAATTTTTTCATTTGCTTCAGAACACACTATTGCAGCAGTCTTGTTGCAAAAGAATGACGAGGTTTTATGAACAACCCATCACCTTCTTTAGTAAAGCTTTGAGAGATGTTACACTAAAGTATAATATAATGGAAAAACAAGTTATTGCTTTAGTAAAATCCATAAAGGATTTCTGAGTATATATTATGTACTCTCGCATAATAGCATATGTTCCAAACTCAGTTGTAAAGGACATCCTAACTCAGAATGGGCTTGATGGAAAAAGAGGCAATGGATTGCCACCATACTAGAATATGACATTGAGATCAAGCCTACAAAATTGATTAAAGGCCAAGGTTTAGCCAAACTCATGGCTGAATCAAATTGTCGAGCCTTAAACATAAATTTCATTGCTGCTATAGATGGTCAGGAAGAGATGGCGACTCCACAAATCAGTGAAGCTTTCATAGATTCACCCTGGTATGCAGACATTATTTTCATTTTACTCAACCTACAAGCTCCTCCTGGTTTATCTAGAACTAAAAGTAGATTCTTAAAGATGAAAATAGTGAAATATTGTATCTTAGACAATGTTTTATTTTGGAAAGACAATGGTGGCATTTGTTAAATTGTTTATTAAAAGATAAAGTTGACAAAGTCATGCGGGGGATTGTGGGGGACACCTATACTAGAAAACAAATTCTTATAAGATTTTAAGGGCAGGTTTTTATTGGCCCACCCTTTTTGCAGATGTCAGAAAATATGTGACCTCCTGTCACAAATGCCAAAAATTTGAATGCAAGAAAAAGCTATTACCTTCACCCCTCAAACCCATCTCCACAGAAATGCCATTTCAACAATGGGGCCTAGAATTCATTAGTGAAATTCACCCACCGTCCTCTACCCAACATAAATGGATTTTGATAGCCACTTATTACTTCACTAAGTGGATAGAAGTCATCCCTTCTAGACAAGCCATAGATTCTGTCATCATTTCATTCCTTGAGAACAACATCGTTTCTATATTTGGATGCCCACAAAAGCTCATCAGTGATAATGTTGCTGCCTTCAAATCCAAGAAAATGGTAGACTTTTGTAACTGATACCACATTACCCTTGGCCATTTGATGACCTATTACCTTCAAGGTAATGGAATTGTAGAATCCTCAAACAAAAGCCTTGTTGATATCATCAAGAAACTATTAGAAGACAATAAGAAGACCTAGAACAAAAAGTTGGCTAATGCCTTATGGGTAGACAGACTAACTACAAAAAATTCCATTGGTACATCTCCTTATCAACTAGTATATGGAATGGATGATGTTTTTCCATCCTCTTTGGGAGTACAAGTGATGAAGATGATCCAAGAACTTCAGGTAGAATCCAATGATATCCAAAGGAGGATAAATTCGACAATACATTTGCAGCAAACCATGGAAGAAGTCTATGACAAATCCCAAGTCATCCAAGATAAAATCAAAAAGATTTTTGACAAGAAAACCAAAGCTGATGATTTTTACATAGGTGACAAAGTATTCAAATGGGATTCCAGAAGAGAAGAAAAAGGTAAACATGGGAAATTTGATTTCCTATAGAAAGGCCCTTACATCATTTATGGTTACAGAGGTAACAATGCATTTTTCTTGAAGCCGTTAGATGGAACAAATCCACCAGGTGGACTAGTCAATGGTAGAATGGTGAAGCATTACTTGCCCCAAAATTAACATTAGTTCATTTGTTTACTTTGCTCATTGTACATAACATTGAAAAGTTTAGATTGGATTGGACGATTACCTTCTGAGGCTGAAGCCCGAAGAGAAGGCCCTAAGCTTTGAAAGGTGTAGCATCATATGTATGAATCAAGTAGAGAAAAGTAGTTACAAGGCAAGCACCGTCAAAGTTTCAAAGGCTACTGATATTGAAGTTCTTGACATTTCACCAGGAAATGCCATCCCCATGTGGAGCCACTGTTAGGTTCCTATAATAATAGGATTCATAATTTTGAATTGACTATGTAAAGTCTTGTAATATTGTACATACTTTTGCTTTCTGCAAAATGTTTTCCCATATTAAAAAATGTAAAGAGGATAAGTCTTAAAAGAAAAAATCAAAGGACTAAAAGAAAAGGATCAAAAAAGAAGATAAAATATGAACCCACCAAAAAGAAATAAAAATAGATCATGAAAGTAGGCACATTCAGATGCCACTACTCTTAGTTTACTTTTTTCAAATAAGATTGTGTGCAGCTTGTCAAAATGCCACAATCCATGATGATCAAACAGTTTAATCTTGATTCATTCATGCTCTAAATTTCATGCTGATAGATAGAGAATAAAGATCTAGCCAAACTGTTTAATCTTGGAAGATCAATAGTTAGGTAGAGAATAATAATGAGCTCAACAGTTTAATCTGAGCCATTGGAAAGTCATAAGGTTAGAATTAGATAGTTTTCTTACAAAAGAAAAATAAATAAAGGGTCAGCAAGCTCAAATGCACCCAGTAAATGAAGAAAAAATGTTAGGGTAAATGATGGGTAGGCAAAAGTAGTTTTCACAAGGCATGGAAAACATCAATTGGTTTATTTCATATTACTAACTTCCTTCCAAACTCATTTACCCCTTGTAAAAATATCCCTTCCCCTTCATTTTACCTTTTCCCTTATTTCATCTCATTTTCCCTTGTAAAATAACCCTTTTTCCCTTTATTTTACACCCTCCCCTACACATTTCCTTTAAAACCCACTAAAACCCCCTTATCCTAAGTTTAAATAATTAAATGTATCAGGACCCATTTAAAAACCCTCCCTGATACCCTTTTAACTCATATCCCTAGTATACATTTTCCCACATACCATTTCCCCCATTCTCAAACCCGACCCCACACCCCGACTCATCCCTCACAACTCCGCCACCCAATAACCCTCCAATCACCCACCTCCAGATCCAACGGCTTGCATTCCATATCACACACTCCGATGTTCAACTTTTAATATCTCAAAATCACGCGAGATAAGCTGTTTTCCCCGCCCGCCTTTTTGCTACATGGTAGCCCCACGTTATATCGTATCCTCCAAAACAATACCACCCTACCACTTTAAAGCGGTGTGATAAACCACCTTACTGCCTCCTCATGTCAGATGAAACCGCCCTGCTATTTAAATTTAACCCCACGCCCAAAGATTAACCACTATTGGTTAAAAACAAAAGAAGTTGCCCTTTCCAATCTTTTCACTATGATTTTGTTAAGGATTGCAGAAAAGGACCTCTACTGACTCTGATTTGAAGTAGTATAAAGACCATTGAAGCCTCAGAGAGCCTTCGCTACCCCCAGAGAACCCTTATGCATACCAAAGCTTCATTTTCTAAGTATTCCTGAAGTGCCAAAGGCCTGTACTTAACCTTTGCACAACATTTCTAATAGTTTAATCAATTGAACCAATTTAAAAGTCTTTCCAATCTAAAGAAAGCCATTGTTGCATCCAAAGCCCTTTTTGTAGACTGTATTCATCTTTTCACACTATTCCAGAGATCCTAAGCCTACTTCTTAATCCATATAGTGATAAATTGAACAAAATGAACAAATCTATGGCTTCCCAAAGCATTCTAAATGCAAAACCTCTGCCAACTCCTCACCTAGATATTGACCATCTCCCATTGGCCGATAGATATTTCCAGATCAAAGACACCGCCTCCCCTAACAATCTATTAAAACTCCACTACTGGAGCAAAGATAAATTCCTCAACTAGAATGATGATATTCAGCTATGGGAGTCAAATTTACCCAAATACTTGTTCCCACAAGTATACCAGTTCCCTGAAATCATCCACCTATGCCAACTTTGCTATATCCCAAGTCAAAGAGCCATAGTCTCTCCTAACCAACAAATTTTGTTCACAATCATTGCAGGATCAATAAATGAAATGTTGTAGATATAGCCAAAGCCTAATGAAGCCCCATTTTCTATTGAAAATCTAATTGATCTGTACCTAAAGTTGGACCTTCCCAAGAGATCCCAAATTCTTCAAACTTTCCTCCTAGAAAAAGCTTAAGTTCCTATAGACATCCCTCCATACTCTCCCACCATTTTCTCTAAGAGAGCCAGACAGATTGTAACCATGTTGTCATGTATTCTAGGATATACTACTAATGAACACGTAGATGAACCTATACTTGGCTTCCTTTCTATTTTTTCCCCAGGAAAGCCTCCAGCTACAGTTTTCAATTTTGCCCAATTCTTAGCAGACAGAATCCATGATCAATTGGTCAAATTGCCATATGAAAGAGTATTCAAATACTCTTTAGTATTGTTCCATATGTTTCTATATTTCCAATCAAAAAGGTTTACAGTTAACATCCAAAAACTAGACAGTAAGGGCAATCCTGGGCAATCCTGGGCAATCCTAGATCTATTATCTTTTGGACACCCTTAATCCAAAAGTATTCCACTGATTTCAGCTACAAGGATTTCATTGATTCATTTGTTCACCCAGTTGTTATCATGCTAAGCAGTAGCAATCAACCCAGGATTAGTGATGAAATAAAGAAAGTTTTATAGTTTTCAAAACACATTAGAACAAGAGACTTGTATTTATACCAGAACTACACTGAAATTAGGGTGTATGGATGTCAACTCACTCCATATAAGCTGCCTAAATATCTCCCCATGAGAATATTTGCACTAGAATATATCAGGAAAATCATAAATTCAGATGATGTTAATTTTCTATCAGCCAAGAAGAAAACACAGTTTAAAATCAAGAACCAACTTGGTCCTTTTATCTGCAATAATAGGGATGTTGGAGAAGAAGCAAAAATATGTTTACAAGAAATGAAGTTCAATGATAGTTTCAAATGGCAGTATGATCCTTTGGGTGTCATAAACAAACTGAGACTCAAGTCTAAACTGAACCCTTTTATGCATGAGTTCAAGCTAGAGATTGAAAGATATGCCAACTAATCACTGTGGTTGGAAAACACCTTATTGGATATGGAGGAGCAGGTGGATGTTAGTTCCATTCTACATAGTCTATCCCTACAGGATAGAAATGAAAAAAGAACTAGAGAAGAAGGTTCTTGCTCAAACAAAGATACAACAGATAACAAATTTGAAATAATGGATAAAAAAAGAACAAAGCTAGATCTAGTAAATGAGCAAGAAGAAGTAATTGATACAATTGATATGATTGATATAGACACTGTAATTAAAGAAAATGAACTTCCATCAGTTTCAAAGGAAACTCATCAGCCTTCAACTTCTAGTGTGCAAATCATCAGGAAACAACATAGTGTTGAAGTCTCTTCTTCAAGTGAACCAATGGACAGAGAAATAGACATCAAAGAAAGATACAAAGATATTAAGGCCAAAAATGAAGAAATAAAAGCTAAAATATATTCACAGTACTTGAAACAGACTCCTGGCAACCAGAACAGATTACTTTCTGCATTTGATTATAAGACAGGAAAAATGAAGATGACCTTTTTGCAGCCTATAGTACAACATCCTAAGTCATCAGCAGATTACAAAAAGACAGATTATGAGATTCCTGCCAAAGATGTTCATCCTATAGACCAAATAGAGTTTCATAAGCAAGCAAGAGAAATGCTATACTCAACTATTGTTGGGTTGTGTTATATTCTTTCCACGTAGTTAATAGGGGGTTTGAAGGGCACCTGTAACCCCACTTTATGGGGTCAACCATATGCTAGGTTGGGCGGACCCACCTATGGTTTTGTGCATGATTTTCGCACATGTTTTTTAGAGGCGATGGTATTTGGTCCATGGTATTGGACGCGATGGTTTTCGGTCCATGGTATTGGATGCTTCGGCATGTATAAATATGTATTGTAACATTGAAAGGAACATAATGAAAAATCAAGCTGGTAGTCCCGGTTTTGGGATCCAGGGAAAAATCTCTGTGCATATGTGTTTTATGGGTTATGCTCTCGCATTGTTTATTTTCTTTGTTTAAGAATTTGTATGTAGGTAATTTATGTACAGGGTTAAAACCTACATTTGGTATCAGAGCTGTTTTGGCTTCAAGGGGACGCCTTTGTTGCTGAGGGGTTTCGCTCGGGCCTGTGGTAGACCCTGTTCAGTGGGAGATCTGCGAGATCAATTCTGGTGGTGAAAGAAGATGGCGAGCAGTGGAAAGATAGAGATTGAGAAGTTCAATGGTCAGAATTTTGAGTTGTGGAAACTCAAGATGGAGGATCTGTTGGTGGATAAAGATCAGTGGATCACGGTAGATCCGGGTACTAAACCATCGGGAGTGACCGATGAAGAATGGAAGAAGTTGGATCGGAAGGCAAAGAGCATAATACGATTGTGTGTCTCAGATTCAGTATTGTTGAATGTATCAGGGGAAGCTATGACAAAGGCTTTGTGGGTCAAGTTAGGGACTTTGTACCAATCTAAGTCTCTGGTGAATAAACTATTCCTGCGGAAAACGTTGTATAACCTGAGGATGAAAGATGGAGACTCGATGACAGAGCATCTGAATGCGTTTAATACTGTGGTAATTCAGTTATTATCTATTGATATTAAAATTTCAGATGAAGATAAGTGCATTAGTCTGTTGTGTTCTCTACCAGATTCGTGGGATAGTCTGGTTATTGCAATAGGTAGCAATGCAACTGCTTTGCAGTTTGATGAAATAGTCTCAGCCTTGCTGACGGAGGAGATGAGACGGAAAAATATGGACAACCAGAATGGTGATGCCTTGTCTGTACGAGGACGGTCCCATAACATAAACAAAAATAAGTCATCGAATGGGAGATCTTAATCTAGAGGGAGATCTAAATCTCCAGGAAAACCTACAAAGGTGGTGTGCTGGAAATGCGAAAAGGAAGGGCACTTCAGAAGGGATTGTAAATCTAAAGCTCCTGATAAAGAAAAGGGATCTGATGATGCTCCTTCTACAGAGGCGAAAACCACCTCAGATGAAGGTGGGGATGTGTACTTGGCTTCTTCAAGTACACATGTAGATCATGAGGCATGGTTGATTGACTCAGGTGCATCCTTTCACTTCACTCCCCATAGAGAGTGGTTCTGTGAGTATGAGAAATACGATGGTGGTGATGTCTTCTTAGGAGATGATAGGAAGGCTAGAATCATTGGTCGGGAAAAAGTAAAGTTGAAGTTGCAAGGTGGAAGGGTTAGAACACTTCCGGGTGTTCTACATATTCCTGCATTGGCCAAAAATCTGATTTCTGTAAGCAAGTTGGATGATGCAGGTGTAAAGATGGTGTTCGAGAAACATACCTGTAAGATGGTTCGAGGAGCACTGATATTAATGCGGGGAGTTCGGATTGGAACTCTGTACAAGCTGCAAGGTAGCACTGTTGTTGATGGGTGCAATAGTTCTATGGTTCCTGAAAATGGAGTAGAGAATCTAGTGGTCTCTGGAGAGAAGACCATGTTGTGGCATCAAAGGCTTGGACATATTGGAGAGAAGGGCCTTCAAATACTTCATGGTAAAGGTATGGTAGAAGGTATGAATAATAGCTCTTTGGATTTTGATTTCTGTGAAAATTGTGTATATCGGAAGCGGAATCGGGTGAGTTTCCCCTCTGGTGGTAAGAGGACGAAACAGATATTAGAGCTTGTGCACAGTGATGTGTTTGGACCTATGAAGGTTCCATCACTGGGTAAGTCTGTGTACTATGTATCATTCATAGATGACTTCTCAAGGAATACATGGATATATTTTCTTAAGAAGAAATCTGAAGTCTTTGACAGGTTTAAAGAATTTAAGGCTCTAGTGGAAAATCAGACAGAGAAGAAGATAAAGGTGCTGAGGACAGATAATGGTGGAGAATTTTGCAGCAAGGAATTTGAAGAATTTTGTAAGAAGTGTGGTATAGCACGGCAGAAGACTACTCCATATACACCTCAACAAAATGGAGTCGCAGAAAGAATGAACAAGGTGTTGATGGAAAGGGCAAGAAGCATGCTCAGTGGTGCGAGGTTAGGACAGGAATTCTGGGCAGAGGCGGTGGATACTGCATGTTACCTGATCAACAGATCACCTTCATCAGCGTTGGAGGATAAGACTCCACAAGAAGTATGGACTTGTAAGAAACCCTCTCTTTCACATCTAAGGGTATTTGGATGTGATGCATATGTACATGTTCCAAAGGAGAAACGAACCAAGTTGGATAGTAAATCTGAAAAGTGCATCTTTATTGGGTATAAGGATGGTTTAAAGGGTTATAAGCTTTGGAACCCAGTCACACGGAAGGTTGTGTACAGCCGAGATGTGTTGTTCAGAGAGGTAAAATATGTTATTCAACATGAAGTCCAATCAAAGGAACCTGAGAAGATAGAGTTTGAGCCAAAGGAGGAAGAATCAGACTCTGCAGCAGAGGAGGAATCAGAAGATGAAGAGCCACAAACTTCGGCTGTGAGAATATTAGTTCGAGAAAGAAGGCAACCAGAAAGGTATAGTCCATCTGCTTTCAGTTCAAATTTTTCTTTGTCTGTTACTGATAATGATCCCAGAACTGTGAAGGAAGCAGAGGATTCAGAGGATGGAAAACTCTGGAAAGAGGCCATGGTCGATGAAATGGCATCTTTGCACAAAAATGAGGCTTGGGATCTGGTGGAGTTGTCGGCTGGAAGGAAACCCATTGGAAGCAAATGGGTGTTCAAGAAGAAGACAAATGTAGAAGGAAAGGTGAAGAAATACAAAGCTCGGTTGGTAGCAAAAGGTTATTCCCAGGTGCCAGGAATTGATTTTGGTGATATTTTTTCTCCTGTTGCCAAGGTAACTTCTATTAGATTACTTTTATTTGTTGCTGCTGCTTATGATTTTGAGGTAGAACAGATGGATGTGAAGACAACATTTCTTCACGAGGATTTGGAAGAGGAAATCTACATGAAGCAACCTGAAGGCTTTCTGATGAAGGGTAAGAAAGAACTGGTATGCAAGTTAAAGAAGTCTCTGTATGGGTTAAAACAATCACCAAGGATGTGGTATCAGAAATTTGATACATTTATACGGGGACTTGGCTTCACCAGAAGCAAAGAATATCATTATGTGTATTTTAAATTAATTGGTGACCGTATTATTTATCTGGTCTTGTATGTGGATGATATGTTGCTGGTTGGAAATGACAAAGAAATTATCTAGGATTTGAAGACCCAATTGTCCTCCAAATTCGACATGAAAGATCTTGGTGCTGCAAACTATATTTTGGGCATGGAAATTAAAAGAGATCGGTCAAAGAGGAAGCTCTGGTTAAACCAGAGGAAGTATGTTGAGACAATACTCCAGAGGTTTAATATGCAGGATAGTAAACCGGTGAAGGTTCCTATTCCTGTAGGTGTGAGGTTATCTGCTGAACAGTGTCCCAAGACACAAGAAGAGGAAGAGGACATGTCCCGTGTTCCATATGCAAGTGCAGTGGGTAGCCTGATGTATGCAATGGTCTGTACTAGACCAGACATTGCACATGCAGTGGGAGTATTGAGCAGGTTTATGTCAAAACCTGGGAAGGAGCACTGGACAGCAGTGAAGCGGGTTTTCAGGTATTTGTGTGGCACTAGTGATTATGGTTTGTGCTACCAAGGAAGACTAGGATTGGACAGAGTGTTGGATATTCATGGCTTTGTTGATGCAAACTGGGCTGGAGATCTGGATCAGAGAAGATCTACAAGTGGGTATGTGTTTAACCTATTTGGAGGTGCAGTCAGTTGGATGAGTAAGAAACAATCTGTAGTGGCACTATCAACTACAGAGGCAGAATACATGGCAGCCACTCATGCAAGCAAGGAAGTAGTTTGGTTGCAGAGATTGTGTTCAAGTATGGGGTTAGTACAGGGAGCTATAAGAATAGACTGTGACAGCCAAAGTGCAATTTTCTTGGCAAAGAACCCTGCTTATCATTCAAAGACAAAGCACATTGATGTTCAATATCACTTTGTGAGGGATATGATAGAAGACAGAAAGGTGTTGCTGGTAAAGGTGGACACTTTGAAGAATACTGCAGATGCATTGACAAAATCTATGAGCTCTGAGAAGTTCTCTTGGTGTAGAGAAGCAATGGGAATCTCAGGGCTAAAAAAATGACTAAGCTCTCCTGTGGCCCCCTGTGGAAAGAAAACAACAAGTGGGAGATTGTTGGGTTGTGTTATATTCTTTCCATGTAGTTAATAGGGGGTTTGAAGGGCACCCGTAACCCCACTTTATGGGGTCCGGGCAGCGCCCCGGAAAATTTTGGTTTTGGACCATATGTTAGGTTGGGCGGACCCACCTATGGTTTTGTGCATGATTTTCGCACATGTTTTTTGGACGCGATGGTATTCGGTCCATGGTATTGGATGCGATGGTTTTCGGTCCATGGTATTGGATGCTTCGGCATGTATAAATATGTATTGTAACATTGAAAGGAACATAATGAAAAATCAAGCTAGTAGTCCCAGTTTTGGGATCCAGGGAAAAATCTCTGTGCATATGTGTTTTATGGGTTATGCTCTTGCATTGTTTATTTTCTTTGTTTAAGAATTTGTATGCAGGTAATTTCTGTACAGGGTTAAAACCTACAACTATGACCAACAAAGCTATGAGTGTACAAAAACTACAAAATTCTCTAGAGAATATCAAAGCACAGTTAAAACTAGAGAAGGCATCCTCACAAGCTAAAGATAACAGAATTAAATCCCTTGAAGATTTGGTTATTGAAGTGGGATATGATCCAAAGAATGTCAAAGGTGCAAAAGAACTCATTAAGAAAAGAATGCAAACATTGTTGCATTGAAGAAACAACTAAAATTGCCTCCTACTGAACATCCATAGACCAAGGAAGTTCTAGAGAATCAAAACCAAAAAGATGAGATGATGAACCTCATTCTTCAGTTAACTGCTCAATTAACAGAAATGGAAAATGAGATGGATAAGTTAGTGCAGGAGAAAAAGGCCAGCATGGAAGCAGTTACTGTCACTACTATTCCTACAGTTACTACAACAGTTCCTTCTACTTTAGCAGCTTCAGCGGCCACAACAGTTCCAGTAGCTACAACACTTCCCACTACATCAGCAACTACATCAGTTACAGAATCATCTACAACAACAACTCATCCTAGTGATGAAGCAGGTAAATTAATCAAATATATGCAGGATATGTCCATCCAAACAAATGAAATAAATAGACTTAAAGATCAAATAAAAAGTCTAGAAGATGAAAAGAAGTTGGCACAAATCATCCATAAAAATGAAACACAGAAGCCAAACATATTGATTGAGAGAATACAGAAATTAGAGAAAGAATTGACATTGAAAGAACCACTTTCCAAACCAAAGCAGCAACTGTGGGCCAATATCATTAACTCTCTTAATGTTATTTGGCCATCCATCCAAGTCATCTTTGAGCAAAAGGATTTAATCAAGGAAGCAACTGAAGCTATTCAAAAAGTTAAGGAAGAACTTGGTAAGAAGCTAGAGGAGGCCAATGAAATCATTAAGTTTCTTAATTCCAACAACAAACAAGAGTTGGAAGAGATTGGCATAAGTGACAGGTTGAAACAATTCTAGAAGTGAAAAAGGTAATCTCTAAGAGGAACTTAATGGTACAACTTGAAGACAAATGTCAAAACATGAAGCTTGCAATAACCAGATTTATGGTGAAATTTGATGTTTTGAGGTAGAAAGACCTACCAAATCCTTTGGTTATCAATGACATATTGATGAGGCATGAAGACTATGATAAGAAAATCAGAGAAGTGGCAAAGGAACAAGAAAACAATTCAGCCATGAAAGGAATTCCAACAGGAAAAGTGCTCTATCAGACTTTTGAGAATCTCTTTTACCTCCAACATGAGGTAAAATATCTCTTTGTCAACAAACCTACATTTGCAAAATACACAAAGGCTGATGAAATCTTCAGAAGAATGGTAAAGATTAAATTACCAGATGCAGAGTCTTGGGAAAAGTTGAATGATTTACTATGTAAATGAAAGGTAAAATAGTAAAGAGTAACAGATCAGTTAATTTAAAGAGTATCAGATGAAATACAGAGTTTAAATATAAAGCTAGCGTAGAGCAACAATAAAAGAGAGAAAGCAGTAAAAGATCAAAATAGCAAACAACAAAATCAATAAAAGCAGGGACAACTAGCCTTTAGTCTCCTAGGTGTCTCTAACTTCTTGCATGAAGATATTTCTTTTTCCTTGAATAATTCCTAAATCAATTTAGGATATTTTGTAATAGTTTTTTGTATAAATACTTCATAATTTGAAGTATTGTGGTGTGGATTGTTGAACATTTCTATGGTTGTATTGATCTGAAACCTAAGGGTTTATTGTAACATTTTCAAGTCGGCAAACTCGACTGAGTAATAAAAGCATTGCATTACAGGATTAATGTGTTAGGCCACTTTAGTGAAGTATCTTTCATTTGTTAAATTGTTATTTTCTTAAGTATTTCACATACTTACATGTTTTCCAAATTTGGATGTAATAACTGGAATATTATTACAGAATTTGTTTAAGTACACTCTGCCTTGAATAGTTATTCATTTTGATGTTTTATTCTGATATCTAGAGTAGGGAATTCTTCATTACTCCCTAGTTTCGATTGACCTCTTTCATTTCCCTCATTATCCGGTTTGAGGAATCCTTAACTGCTTCTTGATCCCAATTAAAAAACCACTTCACCATCTAGCCTAAAAGATCTGAAATTACTCAACTACCTTGCCCTGTGGACACTATCTTTAGAACTTGATTCAGTCATATTTTCTTGATATTTTGACTCCATATCCCAATGGTAAAAAGGCATTCATCTATCCATATAAATCAATGATTCCACCACCAAATCAAATCAAAACCCAATTTATATAACTAGCCTAAAATCAATTAATTCAAAAAATTTAAATTATTAAGAGAGAGCCCTCTCTGAGCATTAGGAAGGCTAGATCCTGATCTCAAAAGTAGGTTTGTGGTTACCTCTATTATTTCTTTAAACACAAAATAACAACCCTAGGGAAATTTTGGAGTGATAACAATGTCAAATGTCATTTCAATGACAACAACATCATCTGGGCCGAACCATAGTAGGTCCCTGCCAACACACTCTCCACTAGCATCATCTGCCCCCTAGTGATATGGTGGAAGGCATGAATACCCAAGATCTGCAACACTATTATGGTTGTAGATCGTGTCTCAAGCCTCTATAGGTCACTGACCTAGATGGTCATACCCTTTGCACGAATCCTTGCTACACAGTGGCGATCAACAAACTCACCTATATGCCTCCCACAAGGCAGGACTAGATGTGTCTCCCGTACCACCCCCAAGGGGGGAAATCCTGTTAGAAAATATATGTCTTGGATCGTGATCTTCATCCTACGCCCCAGTACTGCAAAGGCCTCCTGATATGGGTCCAAGTAACTTACAATCCTTGACAACAAAGGCTCACCAGCCCTCATCAAAGGGTTCTCTAAGAACTTTAGCACACCATATCATGCTAACACCCCTCTCACTGCTTGGTTCCCCTGAATCTCAGCACGGAGGGGCTCCAAATCTCATTCTTGCCATAACATATTGAGTTCTACCATACCTGCAAAATACCATTATGGTTTTCCAGTTCAGAGTCAAAGGCATGCATGTCTAGTACTTAGCTTCATCTCACCACAGGCCACCAGTCCTGCCTATCCTCTCATCCCAGAACACAATTTTTTCCCTCAAAACTACATTGGACGCACTAGTGGGCCTTGTTTCTATGTTCTAGAATGCATAATAAGCCCCCAAAAGTGTGTTGCAACCATGAGGATGAGCAGGGGTCCCCCATAGTGAACTCAAGCCCTAATCTGAACATCTAATCTACCAAAAATGATGAATAAAGTTAGGCCACCTACCTCCAACTTGCAGATCCTGATTCTAACACTCGGTTTATTCACTACGATATCCACAAGGTTTAGGGCCTTCTCTTTCTTTCCAAATTCTCCATACCTCGCTATGAAAATGAATTTGATTTGGGGGCAAAAAGCCCTTTTATAGGAAAAACCCTAGTTTTTTTGTTGCCCGTTGCTACCAAACCGTAGCTCTATTTGAAAAACTGTTAGCACCGTTGGAAATATCTCACTATTCTATAATGGATCTCCCTTTGTTTTTGGTAATTTCACACTTCACCAAGAAGCCAATTTTCTGTGAAGTCTCACTTTTCCACTTATTAAAATAAAATTTCTTCACTTGAGGCACCCGTACTCTGGTATCACTTTAATTTTTCACTAGTTGACTCACGTGCCAATTTTCTTCATGACTAACCATCATTTACTCATGTTTTCATGGTCCCTCTGGGCCTCCCCCGTGTGGCAACATCATCGAGTCACCCTTGTTTAGAGCATCTGAGATGAGTCACCCTTGTATCTATGGAGTCCATTCTGAGTCCCATTGAGTCCAGTTACAATGTTTCATACATCATTGTATCACATCTATCCCATTTTATTCATATTTGGCCTCCAGATCTACTGCCCCATCTTTGCCAAACCCCCATTTGAGTCATTGATCATCCCCTCTGGAATCGAGTTAGTCGCTGCCAAGTCAACCATACATATCATGCTCAGACAAGGAAATTCGTCAATCCGCCACTCATCTTGTTTCCTTCCATCATCATCCTTGGTGTTAGTCCATTATTCACTCTACTATGGTACCTTGTGCCTTTGTTAAGGATTCCTTATTGCCTTAACTTTGGCAGGCCCTCTTCTGTTGACTTCAACGCATTTATTCCAAAAGTATGGTCTAGAGTGTGGTGTACCTTTGTTCCAGCTTCCATCTTTGTTAGGTGCCCCGGATCAAGCAAAGGTGATCTGAAATGGATCATATTAGTAATGTTGTGCTAATTCCCCATTCAGAATAAAACCCAAGATTCTTATCATTTGCTTATTAAGAGCTTAAAGATTCAATACTTTTACTTAATTAACTTATTCCCATGATTTTTTCTTATGTAAAAGTGAGGAACAATTTAACATAAAAATATATTCTTAATAGTAGCAAAATAATAGAAAATAACATCAAATTGCAACAGACAATAAGAACATGATAAAGGAGTTCACCCCTCCTGGGCTACGTCTCCTTGGTCCAGCTTCCAATGGCTTGGGCCTCTCTATTATTCTCAAATTATAACAAAAGTGCATTTGCAATGCTCAAATGCCTCTGAAACATGTCTCGGTGAATTCAAAATACTAAAAAATGGCTATCTAGCCTCTTTTTGCATCCAATTTGGATAAGAACTGAAGAAGTTATGACTTCTCCTATTTCTTCCACTATTTGTTCCACAAAATTCTCTAAAACTGACCAAAACCCCATTTCCCCTCTAAAATCTGCTAATGGAGTGAGAAATTCGCCGCACGACAGGCTATATCTTGTCGGCCATATCGCAAATCGCAATCGACAAGTGTTGTGGGCTCTTATGGAATGGAAAAACATTGCAATTACGATATTGCAGACCCGTCGGGGATAATTAACTGCAACATATAAAATCCCATGTCTGGAACCCATCACTCATCACAATTGGCAAAGTTCAGCGGCCGAAGGTTTTGTTAACATGAGAACATTGCAATTGCGGTATTGCGGACCCACTGGGGTATTAAATTGTGTCATATAAATTCCTGCGTCCAGGGTCTTATCGCTCATCGCAATCAGCAATCGGTTGCAGGCTCTTAACACAACAAAACGTTGTGATGTGATATCACGAACCCGCCAAGAAATTAAACTATAACACAATAAAGTATCACGTCCAGGAATTCATCGCAATTGGAACTTTATTAGTGGTAACAAATAACAATGAGGTTTTGGTGCAATATATGATTATCACAAATCACAACCCAACCTGCAGGGGGGGCATTCTTGTCCTTCATCCTTTGTTTTTCCCCGATATACGATATGCGGGAGCCAGTGGAAACCTTCCACTTGGCGCTTCCCCATTCACTAGGACCCTTTCCATGTCATCCAATCATGCCACATAGACAATTCAAACTTGAACTTTGACTTGCTCTAACTTATGCACACAAACTCAGATTTGAGTGTCGTTCACACCGTTAGATTCAGAATGATGAGCTTTTCAATCTGAAGTTGAGTTTGACAAGATTATGACACTTTGATTTTAGAGCATAATTTTGAGCACTCGATCACTCCTCCCCACTGGAAGCCTTTTGGACCCCAAAATATTTATATTCAGTTATTAAACAGATGAAGGTATTGTTCCCTCACCTTCCCCACTTCAATCCATTTGGCCTTTGATGGATGTTGAGACCCACCGGAAGATAATCAATACTCCCCCTTTTAGTTGTTCTTATCCTTCTGTCAAGTATAGTGTCTTGCTAAAGAACATCAAGGAATTCTAGAGAAAAGTATTCAATAGATGGAATTTGAACATTCTCTCCTTGATATTCAATCAAAGGAGGTTCACAAAATCTCAAATTGTCAACATTAACAACGAAATAGATTTTCATATATGAAGGAAAATCAAGCTTGAAAGCATTATTACCAATCTTTTCTAGAATTTTAAATGGACCATAACGAATTTGTTTCAACTTTTTACCTTCAACTTGAAGCCTTTCCTTGCTAATGTATAACCAAACTTCATCACCTACTTGAAACTGATGATCCACAAGATGCTTATCATGTCTTGCCTTATACTTGCCTTGACTCTTTTCTACTTGTTCTTGAACTATTTGGTGAATCAACTGAATTTGCTCAATGAATTTCTTTGCTCTTTCTATTTCACTATGTCCATCTACAACTACATCTTTCTCAAATATGAAATACAAAGGTGATTTAGGAAAATAACCAAGACATGCCTCGAAAGGCGAAGTTAGAGTAGAAGAGTGTTTTTCTTGGTTGTAAGCATGCTGAATATAAAGCAACTGTTCATCCCATAACTTAGGATGTTTGCTGCAATACCATCTTAGCAAATGAATAACTATCTTGTTAACCACTTCAGTTTGACCATCTATTTGCAGATGAAAGGTTGTACTTTTCTTCAACTTGGTGTCCATCAAGTTCCATAAACTTGACCAAAAATTCCCAAAAAATCGAGAATCATGATCACTTACAATAAAAGTAGGAAATCCAAAATGAACCCATACATTTTGAAAGAAAATTTGAGTTGTTTTTTCAACTGTAATTTTCTTTTTACAAGGCATTAATATGCACATATTTCTAAACATATCCACAACTACATACAAATAATCATGATTTTCTTTGATAAAGGAAGACCTCCTACAAAAGTCCATAGAAACACCTTCCCATGACCGTGAAGACATTGGAAGTGTTGTGTACAATATTAGCTTCCTATTACTAGGCATATTGACTACACCCAATGAACAACCTCTGATAAAACATAACACACTTTCAAGCATACGAAGCCAATAAAAATATTGGTGAATATTTTCCACTGTTTTACTTACACCGAAATGTCCAGCAATAAGAGAAGCGTGCGCTTCCCTTGTGACATTTAATCTCTCTCCATATGGAACACAAAGTGTTCCCAAATGATACAACAAATCATGATGTACATGGCAGTCTAATTCCTCAACCTAGTGGGCTTGACTCAAGTTTAAATATACCTCTTGAAAGTCAGCATCCTGTGCGTATTGTTCAACATAACTTTCAGGCATAACAAAATGATTCTTGAGTAAAATGGCTACATTAATAACTGGTCTAAAAAGCATATCAGCAACTTTGTTATAAATACCTTTCTTGTACTTGATTACCAAGTGGAATTGCTATAAAAATCCCATCCAACAAAAGTGCCTTGACTATTGCAATTTGGTTTGAGATTGTAGATATTGTAGAGGCTGATGATCAGTGTGAATAATGGTTTCTTTTCCCATCAAGTAATGCTTCCATTTCTTCACACTTTGTACCAATGCATAAATCTCTTTATCATATGTAGGATAATTAATAACAACACCATTAAAAATCTTAGACTGAAATGAAATGGGCTTACCATGTTGTAAAATAACTTCACACATGGTGTATTCACTTCCATCTGTTTGTATTTCAAATGGTTGTTTCAAATCTAGCAATGCTAAAACTAGGGCTGAATTGATCTTTTGTTTCAAAGCATTGAATCCTTTTTGTTGTTTGCCTCCCCACTGGAAGACAAACTTCACACTGGTCAAAGCATATAGTAGGGTTGCTATGGAGGAGAAGTTAGCAATGAATTTCCTCCAGTACTGCGTTTCTCCCAGAAAACTCCTTACTTCCGTGACTGATTTGGGTATTGTCCAATTCACAATGACTGAAACTTTAGAGGGGTCAATCTTTAGCTCACATCCTCCAACTATGTGGTCAAATACACTAAGGAAGTTTTCCCAAATTCACATTTAGACATCTTCAGAAATAACTATTCTTTTCTCACGATATCCAAAACTTTCCTCACATGCTTGACATGCTCTTCTCGTAATTTCATGAATATCAAAATATCATCTAAATATCCAATTACAAAATCATAAAGAAATGATCTTAAAACATCATTCATAACTCTCATGAATGTATTTGGAGCATTGCAAAGACCGAAATGCATAACCAGCCACTCAAACAATCCTTATCTAGTTTTAAAAGCAATCTTCCAAATATCCTCCTTGACTATTCTTACTTGATGATATCCACTTCTCAAGTCTAATTTAGTGAAATATTTTGTATTTTTCAACTGATCTAGAAAATCATCTATTCTAGGTAGTGGGTATTGATTCTTTATTGTAATCTTATTCAAAGCTCGATAATCTACACACATGCACCATGTTCCATCTTTCTTGGGTACCAATATAATTGGTGAACCACATGGCGAAGTCGAGGGACGAATTACACCTTTATCTAACAATTCCTGGACTTTTTTCTTAATTTCTAAACTTTCCAGAATTGACATTCAATACATACCGATGTTTGGGAGTGGACAATCTTGTTGTAGCTGAATTTCGTGTTGAATTCCTCTTTTTGGAGGAAATCTTTTTGGTTCTTGAAATATGTCTCCATATTGATTTACCACATCAACCAATTCAGCTTTCAATTTCATATCACATCCTACAAAGGATTCATGCTCTGTGTCATTCTTCTACTTGATCATAAGGAGCACAAGACCCTTGCCGGAATTGACCAGTCGCTTCATTTTCACTACGCTTCGTAAAGATAGACTAAGCTTTCTGTGATGGGCTCTCATAATATACTCCACTCCATCTTTGAAAAAATGATATTTGTTCTCAAATCGGTGTAAAACAACTTTCTTGTCATACAAATATGAGTTTCCCAAAAAAATCCCAAAAATATCCAATGGCAAAACGTTTAATTCAACTTCATCAATGAACTTGGCAGTGATTGCAAACCTGAAAATGCATTTCCATGAAACCTACAAATTGGCATCCTTGGTTATCCAACCCAACGGATACAGTTTATGATGAGGCGCAGTTTCTAGATTTAACTTCTTGACCAAGTCTGTACAAATTAAATTTGTCTGAGATCCATTTTCAAACAATGTATCAATCTTGGTTTGTTTGGAAATAACTCTGATATGGAACAACTGAATTCTTTTTTCCTCATTTGAAGAATTATTGGAGTTATTGGTTGCGCTAGTGCTTGCCACGACTTCCTCTTTACTTGCTTTTGTAACGGTTTTTCCCTTAGTGACTATGGCTGCAATCTTTGCTTCATCGCTTGAGTCGGAACCCAAGTCTTTTGTGTAGCAGAGTTTGTCCTTTGTTTCCCTTTATTGTTAAATTTCTTCGGTATTAATTCTAGATGAAGATTTTAGCAATGCGCTTCATCATGACCATCTTTGGAACAATTCTTGCATATAGGTTACTCCCCTTCTTTCTTAACAGAAGCATTTTTCTTATGCTTTCCTTTAAATTTCTTCCCTTTTTCACCACTCTGAAATGGCTTCTTCTTACCTTCTTTTACATTTTTCCCTCTTGCTTCAAGGTGTGTAGCTTGAACACAGACCTCATTAAGATTCGTGGGACTAAAAATAAGAATGGTATGTCAAAGAAATCTATGCAACCCTCCTATGTATTTCCGCAAGGTATCTTGTGACTGTAAGTCTACTCCTATCATAAGATATTTTTTCCTAAACTCTTGAGTATACTATTTCACATTTTGACCTTTTAACTATCTGAAATTTTTCCAATTCATAATAGATTTTTGCATATGAGCTAAAGGGTAGAACTATCTTTTTATAAATCATTCCAAGAAATAGAGATCTTACCATGTTTTTTTATCTCGCCATGAGTCTCCTTGATTCCCACCATACAAGTGTTGCGCCCTCCATTCTCATTGAAGCCAACTAAATTTTGATGTCATCCTCTTGAAGGTTTTGAATTCTACACTACACCTTCAACTGGTGAATTCAATTATCTAGCTTCTCTGCATCCACTTCACCATTGTACATAGGCAACTCGAATTTAACATCAAGCTTTAGAAAAGGTGATTTACCAGTTACTTTCGAAGAATGATGATGAGTATGAGTAGCAGTGGTATTAATGGAAGATGATGAAGATGCTTTCGAAGAAGAAGATGAAGAATATGGTGGAGATGGTGGAGGTTTGCCTCCATTCACATTACCTCCTCCTAAAGAGCCTTCTCCATTGGGAGGCTTGTAACTTTCTCCTTGCATCCTACTATTCCTCTCTTCATAGAGGACCTTAACCATCTCTGTCATATCAAAGAAATCCTTTCTGAAGGTCTTCTCATATTTTGTCATGAAAGGTTCTCCTTCATGAGACATGATCTCAGGAGACTCAACTGCAACTTCTGCAACTTGAGGATGTAGTGGTGTAGAATACTTTGGCAACCATGCTCTTCTTCCACTTGACCCAGCTTCAGGGATTTCAACCAGCTTTCATTTACCTCTTTTGAGTTTCAACCTTGTAAGCATGACATAAACTTGCAAACAACTAAATCCTTCTTTCACAAAGAAAATCTAGTAAGTAAAAACTAGTGCTCTAATACCAACTTGATATGAAATGGAGCAGATTAGTAATGTTGTGCTAATTCCCCATTCAGAATAAAACCCAAGATGCTTATCATTTTCTTATTAAGAGCTAAGGATTCAATACTTTTGCTTAATTAATTGATTCCCATGAGAGTTTCTTATGTAAATGTTAGGAATAATTTAACATAAAAATATATGTTGAACAGCAGAAAAGAACATCAAAATACAACACACAACAAGCACATGATAAAGGAGTTCACCCCTCTTGGGCTACGTCTCCTTGGTCTAGCTTCCAATGGCTTGGGCCTCTCTATTATGCTCAAATTACAACAAAAGTGTGTTTACAATGCTCAAATTCCTCTGAAACATGTCTCAATGAGTTCAGAATACTAAAAAATGGCTATCTAACCTCTTTTTGCATCCAATTTGGATAAAACCTGAAGAAGTTATGACCTCTCCCATTTTTTCCACTATTCGTTCCACAAAATGCTCTAAAATCGGCCAAAACCCCATTTCCCCTCCAAAATATGCTAACGGAGTGAGAAATTCGTTGCACGGTAAGCTATATATTTTCGCCCATATTGCAAATTGCAAATCACAATCGGTAAGTGTTGTGGGCTCTTATGGAACGACAAAACATTGTGATTGTGATATTGCAGACCCGTCATGGACAATTAAGTGCAACATATAAAATATTGTGCCTGAAACCCATCACTCATCACAATTGGCGAAGTTCAGTGGTCGAAGTTTTTTCTAACACGAGAACATTGTGATTGTGGTATTGCAGACCTGTCGGGGAATTAAACTGTGTCATATAAAATTCCCACGTCCAGGGTCTTATCACTCATTGCAATCGACAATCGGTTGCGGGCTCTTAACACAGCAAAACGTTGTGATGTGATATCGCGGAACCGTCGAGACATTAAAATGTAACACAATAAAGTATCACATTCAGACAATCATTGCAATCAGAACTTTATCAGTTTTAACAAATAACAACAAGGTTTTGGGTGCAATATGTGATTATTGCAAATCGCAACCCAACCTGCCAGGGGCCGATTCTTGTCCTACATCTTTTGTTTTTCCTTGATATGCGATATACGGGACCCAGTGGCAACCTGCCACTTGGCACTTCCCCATTCGCTAGGACCCTTGCCATGTCATCCAATCGTGCCACATAGACAAGTCAAACTTGAACTTTGACTTGCTCTAACTTCTGCATACAAACTCGAATTTGAGTATCATTCACACCGTTGGATTCAGAATGACGAGCTCTTCAATCTGGAGATGAGTTTGACAAGATTCTGACTCTTTTATTTTTTATCATAATTTTGAGCACTTGATCAAAAGGGAATCATCATTTCCCTTTGACTTGGTTGTTTTTCACCTACTCGACACCAACTCCTTATTGCACGATTGAAAATTGTACACTTGATGATTCGATGATCCAGAATATTGTCCTAGTGATTCCCAAGTGTGTGTGAGGGGGTGGCCCTTTAGGTATCCCCCCACATGCCTAGATGTTCGTCGATGTTGATCCAGCCTCAGATGGATTTCTACAGATGTGATGGGTTCGGTTTCACCACTTGCAGTGCCCACAACATGCATGTCTCCTTCAGATGATCCATTCAGATCTTCAAAGCCCTTTCCTGTTCAACAGGGCTTCTTTGGTTGTGATCCCCCCCTCACCATGTCATCTTGAGGGGAATTATGTCTCATGTACTCAGATGTTATTGTATTTAGTCTTGGCCTATGTCTTTCCAGGTGCATTATGTATATGGGATCCATTGTATTATTTTATGGCCCATTGATGCCAGCATATCATGTATCATGTACTTTGTAGCTCAGTCCCACATTGTTGGGCTCACCATTATTATTTGTATGCAGTTATCTTGGCAATTATGGGTATGCCTCCCCTACTTCATTTGAGATCATGTACTCCAACATAAAAGGAGATTTCTATCCGTTTAGTAGGTCTCGCCCCCTCCATTTTTGTCTATACTTGTATTGCTTCAATTCTCTCTCTCTCTCTCTCTCCCCCCTTTGGTGTCTTGTGGAAGTGTAACCTACAACGTATTTCGGTCATATGATTTTCTCCTAACACTCATACGTTGGGGGGGAATGTTATCACCAAAAAATGATCACCTAGCCATTTCTAACTAGGTGGATCGAAATACGTTGTTGGGGGGGGGGGGGGGGGGGGGGGGGGGGGAATATGTTATCACCAAAAAATGTTCACCTAGCCATTTCTAGCTAGGTGGATTGAAATACACAATGTAGGATTAATTTGACCATAGTAAAATCACTTTCACCATAGGAAATAATTTAGTAAACCATTTTCATTAAATTATTTCCTGATTAAAATATAAAAAACCCATGATTTGAATAAATCATTATTTGTTTAATTTTCTCTACGAATAATTATTAAATCATTGTTTAAATAATTATTCCTTGTCATATTTGACTAAATCCCTGAGGAATAATTAAATAAATCTCTATTTATTTATTATTCCTTATTTCTATCATTGGAGTAATTGTTAAATCATTATCTAACAATTATTTCAATTTCACACCATTCTTAATCCTCGCGAAATAATTGATAAATAATTTTATTTGTTAATTATTTATAAATAAAGTTATTTGACCATTTTGAATATCTATTCCCTCTCCAAAAAATATGATAAATTATTCCTAAAGGTTAGAACTTGATTTGGTCAATATTATTTTATTATTCTCCATTTTCGAGATTAACTCAATACTTTGTTATAAATAGGAGGTTTTTTCATTCATTCTTCACTGTGATCATTATGACCGTCACCATTATTGCCTCTTTTCTTCTGAGCTCCCATTTGAGTTCTCCACATTGTTTTGGGTTTTTCACATATTGAGGGAGAAGATCAATTATTGAAGCATCAAGGACATCAAATGACCCATCCCATGGAGGGGGATTTGCAAACCATTTTGTAGATCTCCTTCACCAGGTGTCATTAATAAAATAATTTATTCTTCTTAAAGTCTTTCCATTTGGGTTATTGCATTGGATATCTATATTTTTGTTTGTTGTTTTGGATCGTATATGATATTTTTGTTACAATTTTTTCCACTTTCTATTGCAGATCTAAATCATAAGCAGCCAAAATTTTTTGTTAGGGTCACTTGTCAGCTAGTGGCTTAAGTGAAGTGTTTTCGGTACACCTTCCAAGAAATTTTACACTAACAATTGGGTAAATTTTCATAGGTCAATCCTCCATTGTAGACTTTTAGGATTTTTATATAAGTCAAAGTCAAATTTATTTTGTCAAAAGACTCCTCCATCAAGTCGCCTTGCAAGGTCGACCTCCAAACAAATACTCTACAGGTCAACTTCTCAAACAAACACAGGTTAGCTTATTTTACAATGGGAGACAATTATATATAGGAGGTAAACTTTTCTCAACAAAACATAGATACAAGTTTGGAAATTTCAGAGCAGATTTCAGTAAATCTTAGTGAAGGAATTCAGTGAAGTTACAGTCAAGGATAATTTGTTGGAGCAGTTGAAGTGCCATTACAGGATCAAAGTTTACTCTGGGCTATCACCACCATAGGACCGAAAACTAAATCTATCACCACAGGACTGAAACACATTACATAACTATGTTATCATTTGATTTCTACCGACTAAAGTATATCTATGATATAAGATTATTGTAGGACCGAGTTTTGATTCCACTACAAGTGTGACACAAACAAAGGGCGATACACACATAATATAGAATGCTACAGGACTGAGTTATGATATTACTACAAAATTGAAATGTGACAAAAATAAAGTATGACAGAAGCACAATGAATTCCATAGGTAAGCTACCTCAGGATTGAAACAAGGCAAGGATTCCATAGGACTGAAGTATGAGAATGTCACCACATAAGTACAGGTTGATTTTGTTTGCAAAGTATTGAAGAAAGAAACATTGAATGCAAGATAATCTAACAAGATTGACTTTATGGATGTAAGAAATCTTTGGTCTAGGATTTGAGAGTCTTTGTCATCTCAATTTTGTTTTGAATATACTGAAGGAAGAATTACTTGACTGGGTTTTCCCCTATTTATGGGTTTTTCCCTGGATGCATGCCTACATCTCATGTCCTCCTCTATTTTTTTATTTTCATTAGTCTTGATGATAAGAACAAGATAAATCGAAAGAAGAAAACTAATAATGAAACATCACAATATAAATCAATTAACTTGCCACCCTATTGGATTTCTCAAAACTTGGGATAATCTCTCTTGTAGTTCCCATATTCTTGACAACCATACAATTGAACCTTCACCATATTCTTCTTCCTTTTCTGAGGACCAAATTTCAAAATTTTCCTTTTCACTTTGCTATGGCAGCAAGTGATTGATTTTTCTTGTTTGATCCTACATCACTTTTTGATCTTAGCCTATTTTTTTCAATTTTTCATAGTGACCATAGTTCATTGAATGGGGTATCTTCTTTCTTTCCATATATTCTTGTTGTAAATTTTCCCCATTCCTCTGGTAATGCATTGAGTACTATAGTTGTCATTTCCTTAGAAGACATTAGTTCTCCCAAGTCTTGTAGTTGGTCTCTAAAGTATGAGGCTATTCCTTCTTCTTTTGATATCTTCATATTATAGAGTTCTTTTCTTAATGATATCACTTCTCCTGCAGTGATTACGGAGAATAATTCTACAAGTTTGTCATATATTTCTTTTGATGTTTCTAATTTTGATACATAGGGAATGAGGGGATATTTGATGGATTGTATGAGAATTATTTGAGCCTGTACTTCCCCTTTCAAGTAATTTGCAAGAGCTTGAGATTCTTCCTTTGGAGGTTTAGTGATTGAGCCCTTAACGTGATCCACAACTTCATTTTCTATGAGGATCAAATATGTGCTCTTATTCCATGCAAGAAAGTTTGATGCCTCAACCAACTTGTTTCTTTCTTTGCAAAAAGACATTTTGATAGATTCAAATGTGGACATAAAGATATTTACTTCAAAAGATACTCCTAGATGACAATATCTTCAATCTGTTTCTTTCTTAATTTTGATGATGATATTAATAGTGGAAGATGACTTCTTGATGGAGACATCTTCCTTCAAAAGGCGATTCTTCAAAGAGGGGGAGATCAACTTGGTTTGTTGATGATGATGACAACACATTCTCTTGCTTCCCTTGTATGTGTAAATTTCAAGAAGATTCGAATTAATTTTAGTGGAGGTATGGTTTTTAAGGTCTTCCCTTTCTTGAGTGAGGTTCCCAAGAATGCTTTAGGTGTAGAATCCTTCTTTGAACGAACTAGGGTTTGTAGGTCTTCTTCTAGTTACTTTCTTCAAGATGATGATATTTTCCTTGTCCTTGTAGTGCCTTTGATATGAGAGGTATATTTGGATGTTTTATGCTCTTGATGATATTCTAGTGCTTTGGTACTTTAGTGTCCTTATTTAAGATACCAAACATTGTCAAATATAACAAGGCCTTGACTTAAAATCTCTATCTCTCCACTAGATCAAAGAACAATGCTGGGAGGCATAAATTTGGACACCACAACTGCCTCTCTATAGGCACATACCCCATCTGGATGTTCACCAAATATGGCCTCACAAGATTATTCTTATCTTGGATATGCTATCCTCAAATAATATTGGTCCTCAGGACTACTCTTATCTTGGATATCTTATCCTCAAAGAGTATTGATCCTCGGGACTACTCCTATCTTGGATACCATTTTGTTGATGTTCCTAGAATCCACCAACAATCAAGGGGTTTCCCCGATATGGAGTCCCAATTATACCTCACATTGTTTGGAGTAGGAGCCCCATCCAAGAAATAGGTTCGATTACCATATTCTTAATGATTTTCCTTGGTTGCAATCAACGACAAAAGAGAAACACATATAGTTTCAAGATAAACAAGTGAGTTATCCTTGTGATGTATTCAATTGCAAAATTTATAATGATTATTTCATGGAAGGGAAAAGAAAGTGAGTCTTTAGGAGAAAATAAATAATACCATCCTAATAAAGAGGCACACATATCTAAAATAATCGTTAGTTAGCTTGTGAAATTGTTTACAAAGAAATAATGATCATGAAAACAAGAGACGCACAGTTCAAAGTTGCATACTAAAGCCAACAAAATAGTTCATTTTCATTAGTATGTAGGAAGATAAACATAGACCGCAAACAATGAAAGAAAAATATTACGATCATTCGCAACATACACATGAAAGTGTGCCAACTTCAAGAGCTTTGAATTATAAAGTGGAAGTCCCAAGATACGCCATTACAATGATATGACACTAGTTCCAATAGTGGAATGTTAAGAAACTACTTGCTTCTCAAAATATTATTCTTCTCTACTATGCCTGACTAGAGAAGCAAACATGAAAATTCCTTTGCTTGAGCTAGGAGGGTGTATATATAGCAAATGAGGTGAATCTCCAGATCCCTTGTGACTCTTAAACTTCCCTCATGCCCCTTGATATCCCATGTGAATTTTCGAATTCCTATGAGATATTTGAGCTTCTGCATGTCTCTTTACATTCTATGTGTGACCCTTGGGCTTCCACACATTTTACAATTTCATTTTCAAAAAATACAATCATGCATTTCCACAATTTTTTGGCTAGATACAATGACACATATGACTCTTATGGTGACACTTTGAGAAGCCATGACTTGGCAATGGTGACATGGAACTTCATTATGGTGTATCATTGCCAATATTTTCTCCTTACTGCTATCTTCACATCTTCATGATAGGTCTTGCATGTACTTCATATTCATCCTCCAAGAGGCTGGGATGATATAGAGTCTTCCATGTGATCTTGATCTTCATTCTTCTATCACGATACAATATCCCTTTATCTCTTTTCTTGATGATCTCTTTGTGTTTTCAACTTCACAAGTGTCTTCTTGCATCATCTCCTTGGTATCCTCCTTGAGCATCATCTTGTCATGTCAAGATAATAACACCTACAAATGGGATTCACTCATGAAAAGATGACATCAATCCCAAAATCTCTTAGTCTATTTTGCTTCTCATGCAAAATACTGACTGAGCTGGGGCAATGTGCAAGATTGAGGAGGAGGCCTAAGGATTGTATAATGCATAGGAGCAGGAGGTAGCGAATGAGGGTCTAGACTCTGTGACTACATAGTCTACAGTGGATGAGAGATAGGGAGGCATGATTGCGCAGTTAGGGAAGTTAGGGATGTAAGGAAGACATGCTTGCTCACTATGATTGCACATTGCATATTTCTAGAAGGACATATTCAATTCACTATGTAGTTGATCACTACAGAGGTTGATACATGACCTAATTGGTGAGTGAAAGTGCACAGTACATAGTGGAGGCTAGACTGGGCAAGGACTGCATAGTGGGTAAGTGAAACTGACAATGAATACGCACTAGGATTGTACAATATGCAGTTGATGGAGGCGGCTCTCTATGATTGCACAATACGAAGTTCCAAGAGGTATAGGAGGATTGAATGAGGCTTGTGACTTCACCGTGCACAAGTCAAGGAGGAAGAAAGATAGGTGCTTGGTCGGGAAAGTTGTGAAGACAAGATAACTCTAGAATTGACTAAGTGTGGGATCAGAAAGACAGAAAAATGAGACCAGAGCATGTAACAAGACTTGAACATGATCACACACTCATAAACGACCAACCACATGACAATGAAAAAATCAACATGCATCCATTAAAATGGCAACAAAACTTCACTTACCTCCAAGTATGACACTTAAGATACACCTTTCGACATAAATGTTGACTGCAACAAGAAAGTGCACAATACCTTGAGAATGAGTCCAATGCATGTCCCTATGATAGATAGGATCCATTAATACAAGATAAAGCACCAGAAATACCTCTTAAAAGTATTCCATGATTTCCTTTCACAAAGACTGACACTTCCCTTAACAAAAGATGACACTTGGAATTTCTTCAAAAATGGACTTAGAAACTTAGAAAGCAAGCATGGGATGAATAAAATAATTAGAAATGATAGTTCACATGATGAAAGGGAGGCCCAAAAGTTTGAATATAGGCCAAAATTTGGAGGATGTTGTAGCAACAACAACACTTGGTGATTCACTGGAAGAGCCCCAAATTCGTTGTTTGGGTCTAGCTTTATGCACAGGGTCTAGCCTTTCAGGAAGTATTGATTCATCATGTAGATTACCTCATCTTCCCCATTCATCTTGATTATGGATGTAGTCTCTCCCATTCCCTTTCTCAACTAAACACATTTACAAAGCTTACCATATCACAATTGTTTTGATCAGGGAGAAGGCTAATATGTAGTTGTGAGCTTGAAATGATATAAATTTTAGTTCCATCTCTGGTGTTGCTTCACTACTAGCAGGACTATTAAGTACTCCAGCAAAGTCAGTACATGAAAACAAGCATTGCTTCACTACCAGCAATCATGTTTAATACTCTGATGAAGTTTCTTTCTTCACCTCCGTTCGCAGGAATCCTTTCTCTTCTTCCACCCCTTATTTTATTTCCAATATGCCCATTAGCATTTTATCGATGTTTATATGATGAGGGTGGAAGAGGGATCCTGAATTACTAAGAGCGAGAGATGTTATATTCCTTCATATATTGTTATATAATTTTGAAATTAACATGCTACAATTATTTTTCCCCTTTCCATTCTCTACTTGATTGGATTGTCATGAAAAACACCATTCCGTTACAACACCAAGTCAAGGAATGAAGATCCTAAAATAGATACGAGCATCATGGTTTTACTCGAAGATTTTTGTTCAAATGGATCTTATTTCCATTAAGACATCATTGACCTTAAAGATATCAGAACCAAGCAAAGAAGAGGGACCGAAAGTTAAGCAAGTTTTTTTGAATGTCACAAAGCCCTTTAAAACTTCTACCACATCAATTAGGACTAGACAAAACACTTTCACACAAGATATTATTCACAAGACTAACAAAATGAAAGGACAACAAAAAGGACAAAACATGACATAATGAGACAAAGGCAACAAAAATAAACAAGGAAAGACATATGGACATAGGTAGAAACACAACTGTAGGCTGCTATTGAAAGTAGTTCTTGAGATCTTGACCATTGATACGCAGAGAGTCCATCTTCCCATCTAAGGATTAGAGATGATAAGTATGGTGGTCAAGTTTATCATGCAAAACAAAGGGTCCAATCCATAGGGATTTAAATTTGGAGTTTTTACCTTTCTCTTTATGGGATTTATCCCATTTCAATAATAGGTCTCCCACGCTGAACTCCTTGTTCCCTGCAAATTTCTTATAAAACTAGATATTGATATGATTCTAATGCATAGAGAACTTTATTTTTGTTTTTCTCTTTTCTTCCTCTGACTTACGAAATGTGTTTATCCTACTCTAAACAATAAGACATGGTTTACCTCAGGATTATTGAGAAAGTTGAAGGGTCGGGAAATATATGTTGAGAGGAAGGATAATCTCTTTTCCATATAGCCAAGAGGGGTGTTCCGTTGGTGCCCTACCATATCTGGTTGGATTTAGGTGCTTTTTTTCCTGCTTTAGCGAGCTTATGCCATACAACAGTCAATCGGGCCATGAGGAAGTAAGGGGAGGTATTTAGAGAGGGTTTTAGTGTGGCAAGATCAACCCACAAAGCATTCACCAATGCATTATGATAGTTCCTTTGCTTGGGGTAAACAATTTTCTTGATGATCCGAATTAAATTATTATTAGTAGAATCAACTAAACTATTTCCCCGAGGATAGTAATTAAATGATTGCTTTAAAACAATGCCATTCTCTAATGCAATATCATAAAGCTTTAGCGATGAAAAGTAAGATACATTATAAAACAAAAGTGATGTGGGACTGTTGATGGATGACTTCTTTCTCGTTCACTTGTTTCAATGGAATTGCCTTAGCCCACCAAGTAAAGTAATTTTTAGTAGTTAATATATAATGGTGTTGCTTTGATGAATGTGGAAATTTTCAGCAATAATATCCAATCCCCATTTTTAAAAAGGCTCTTCAACAATAATGAGTTGCAATGGGGAAATTGACTTCTTTTCTTGGCCAACAAATATTTGACATATGGAAAACTTCTGGACATAGGCGTGTGCATCCTTAACTAGTGTGGGCCAATAATAAATAGCCTGCATAAATTTATTAGTAGTAGTGGCATATGCATAGTGCACACCAGTTGGCCCATCATGAAGGTCTTTCAATACCCTTTCTGAATCTTGTGCTTCAAAGCATCTGAGCAGGACACCATTGTGATGCTTTTGAAAAACAAAACCATGTACAAGTTGATAAGATAAAGCTTTAAGTTGAATAACTCTCTTCTATTTCACTAATAAGTGTGATGGCAAGGTGTCATGCTCTAAATACTAATGCACATCAATGTACTAATACATGCCTGCGTTTGTAGGGGTAGTTTGCTCGATATTGTACATTTTTATTTCTTGTTCCCATCTAAAAGAATCATCTTCTAGGAATTGACTTCTTTTGCTGCAAACTTACAAAGACCATGGCATTTTATTGTATGAACTATCTTGAATTCCATATCATATTCTTGAAGTCTTGTCATCCATTTCGCCCTCCCCTCACCCAACTCTTGTTGCACAAAAAGTGATCTAACCAATGGGTGAGGCACAAAGATGATAACATGATTTTTCAAGAGGTAAGGCCTAAAGTACTTCACCTCCTTGTATACTTCATTGGATTTCTTATCAATGGTGGGATAGTTCAATTCAGATCCCTGCAGACCAACACTCATAAATGATATGGGCCATTCGTTTCCTTGATTATCCTTCCGAGTGAGATTGGATGCAAGATATGTGCTATAAGAAAAACTATATAAAAATAAATATTTTTTTAAATATGGAGTACATAACATTGGGGTGTTAGTAATTGCTTTCTTAATCCAAGTGAAGGCATCTTTCTCCCTTTGTTCCCACTTTTAAATTGCATCCCTCTTTATCATCTCTTGTAATGGCTTAACAATCTGTGCATAATCTGATATGAACTTTCGAAGAAAGTTAATTTTCCCCAACAAGGATTGCATGGATTTTTTGTTCACAAGAAAGGTAATCTAAGCAATAGTATTGACCCACTCTAGGTCCACATTAATTTCTCTTTTGACTATATTGTGTCCCAAGAGGTTTCCCTCAGACGCTCCAAAGATGCTCTTCTTTGGATTTAAAAATATGCCATATTTTCGACACTGCTCAAAGATTTTCCTTAGATGACAAAAGTGATTAGATATTTTATTTAAAAATATAGTAACATCATCCAAGTACACAACCACACTTTTTACAATAAAACCACGAAATACGATTTCCATATCCGACTAAAGGGTAGCACCAACATTTATAAGTCCAAAAGGCATATATCGAAATGCGAATGTATCCCATTTAGTCATGAAAGTAGTTTTAAACATGCCAGGTTCTGCTACTAGAACTTGGTTGTATCCAGAAAAAATTTCTAATAAAGAGAACATCTCTAACCTCCATCTAGAGTATTTTCTCCATAGATGGCACATGATAATGATCTTTATCTAAATCTCAGCTCAGGTTGTAGAAATCAACACATAAGTGTATCTCTCCAGACTTCTTTCTAACAGGAACCAAGTTAGAGACCCAGGTCGAATGATGAACTTTTAATATAATTCGAGAATCCAACAATTTTCTCAGTTATTTCTAAATAAGGGGTTAAAGCATAGGATGAAATTTTCTTAAATTTTGCTGAAATGGATTTACCGCTTCCTTAATGGGTATCACATGTTGGATAATTCATGTATCATAAGTTTTGAAATCATCATATGTCCATAGGAACACATCTCGGTACTATTTTAAAATATGGATAAATGTTTGTTAATCGTGGGGTGAACAACATGTAATGAGATTCACATATTTTGGATCTTCTTTGGTAACCTAATTATTAACTTGTTCATGCAATAGTGTTAGATTGTGGGTCTTAGCATTGGTTTTCCCCTTAAAGAGTTTCTACAAGACATACAAATTTTCTAAAGATGCCACACCCTTGGGAAAGGGGTTCCCTTTTTGTGCCTAAGCTAATTCTTGTAACGCCTTTTCATGCTCATCTTCATCTATCACTGCATCTTTAAACAATTCAACATTGGCCATAAAATCTAGTATCTACTAGTCATCATTGAAAACATGAAAATTAGTGACATTGTCAGGTACCAATGGATTATAAATAATCTCAATGGAAAAACCATCTCTAAGTGGTTATAATCTAGCAGCAGCATTAGCTAATGTGTCTACAATTGCATTATGAATTCTAGGAACATAATTGATATCAAAAGCTAGAAAAAAGAAATAAGACACCATACCTCTTTCTGGTAGTTTCTAAGATTAGGTGACACAGAATGAATAGTTTTTCATACCTGACATGTGACAATCTCTAAGTCACCGATTACCTTTAACACCACCTTCAGGTCTATGACTTTCGACAATCCCAAAATAAGTGCTTTGTATTCAACAATGTTATTCATGCACTTGAATTCCAAATGACACGATATCAAATACTCTTTCTTTCATGGGTTGATCAAAATATAACAAGCTTTAGAACCCTCCTGTGTTTTTGAAACATAAAATATAAAGTCCGAATGCTTGCAGTAATAGATTTAGTTCCTACACTAGTACTATTTACATCAATGTTACAAAAATCATTAGCACCAATAGGATTGCAAGGAAGGAGTTCCAACTGTGTATCTAGTTGTACAAGGGATGGTTGTGCAAGATAGGATCCATGATCAAATTCTAAAAAAAAAATTCCAAAAATTACTTGTGCATAACAAATAGCTCATTAGGAGCTTCAAGTGTCGTGACAATATGCTTCATTAAAGGTTCAATCTCTACTTGGATCTGATTATTCTTTCCCTTATAAGGAAGCCACAAATGTGACCAATCTGTAGCGAAGTATCCTTGCAACTTGCTAGACTAGACTCTACTTAAAAGAAAGCCATATGCTTCTGGGATGTCCATAATGACAATAACAATACATCAGTGAACTCTATGGTCTAATGATAAACAAATTATAACATTATTAAGCTCACCAATTTCCTGTAATAAATATCTATTTAATTATATGATTCTAGCACTAATATTTTCCCATTTAGTATTGATTTTATTTGCAACAAATAAAGGCATGAGATTTGTAGATGCACCAGAATCAACTAGGAAATTATGGACATTATAATTAAAAATCTTGAAAAGTAAAAGAAAGGGGGGGCAAGTGGATCTAGAATTTTCAAAAGCTGCATTAACGACCATTTCGAGAATAGTAGGAGACTTACTAGATGAGGCTTGAGAAGAAGAAATTATTATTACTTATGGAGGCTGAGATGAAAATGCTTGAATGATCAACTCACATTGCCCTGCCAACTTTGCTAGCTCAAATATGGAAATATTTGTACAAGCTCTCTTCATATCTTCAAGAATATTGTAATCTATATCTTCATCTTGGGAAGGGTGTGTTGAAGTGGTAGGTGGTGTGACCTTGTTTGGTACCTCAGGGGTGACAAACTTGTTCTTATCATTTATGGGAGCATTATTCTGAGGTTGTGCACTTCCGGACTTATTTTGAGTGCCTTAAAAAGGATTACTAGGAGGTAAGATATTTATTAATAGTTGCTTTCTCACATCTTGCTCAGGAACTGGTCCTTTACTCCTCAAATTATATTTCTTGGAAGGTTGTTGATGAGAAGCATCACCCATCAGGGGCTCACCAACACCTTGTTAGTCATTATTCAAGATAAGATAAAATGTGAAAATTGAATCACCCACATTTGGGTTTTCCTCTTTCAAGGCCAATTCATTAGTCTCTTGGGTTTGCTCTAGATTCTCTTCTGCTGAGAAAATTTCTATAACATTAGCAACCACAACATTCATGTTGAGTTTCCATTGAGGGAATTTTTTCTCTGAATGTGCTTCTTGATGAAAAGTACAACTGTTATCCATGCCCAAGTTCTCAACATTGAATACAACATTAGAGTTTTGTGCAAAGTTAGTTGGTTGATTGATGTTCTTCTTAAAACCAACTTAAAAGACTTGTTATTGGTAGAATCCTCACTCGCATTCCTTTTGAGTTCATATACTTAATTTTTTAATAACTTCAAGGATTTAGTCAAGTTGTCCATGTCAAAAGGATCTTTCTCTTTAGTTTTAACAGAAGAGAATTAGGACTTTGTACCAATGTCTTTGGAGTCCTTTTAATCTTCTTGATCAACAATGATCCAAATATACCTTAAGTCCTTTTCAATGGCAATTTCTTCTGCAAAATTAAGAGCCAAAGTATCATTCGCACAAGCTTGACAAAAATGGAAATGTTAGTGGGAAAGGCAACACTATAATACTATTTAGCAACGGAATCATGAGGTTGCACATCAATGGGGAATTTGTTCAAAATACATGTAAATATTTTATTAAAATCCTTAAACTTTTCTTTATATCCCATCTTAATGTTTACAAGTTCTTTAAGTAACATGGTTGGAGTTTTATTATCAACAAACTTATCTAAGAATAATTGTTTAAACTCCCTCCAAATATGGATTGTATTTGGTGGCATTCGAGGAATTTTGAGGTCTAAAATGGGTTTCCTAAGTAGAATTTACAACCAAAATAAACTTTATAAGAACCAATAGGATTCAAGATGATGATGTCAACCATGGGCGATGATTCACCATTTTTGGAGTAAAAAAGTAAAAAAAATTAGAAAATAATAAAACTACTTTTTCAACTCGTATTTTCAACTTAACTCCCTAAGTTTTTACTCAAATTTCAAGCGAGAGTACTCGTTGGATGAAAAATTTAATTCCTCATCCAAGGAGTACCCATGTTGCATACTTTTGATGGACCCTGCTAAACGAAAAATGAGAAATACATGAAAAATATGATTGTAATCATGGTTTTCAAGTATTTCTCATTTTTCAAGTAGCAGGCTCCATTGACAGTATGCAACATGGGTACTCCTTGGATGAGGAATCAAATTATGCATCCAACGATTGTTTCCACTTGAAATGTGAGTAAACCCATAGGGAGATAAGTTGAAAATATGAGTTGAAAAAATAGTTTTTTTCTTTTTTTTCCCTCTAAATTTTGATATGTAATATAATCTTATTTTATTGTTTCCACTATTATTTTATAATTTTCTTAGGAGGCACAATTTAGACCTCAAAAATCTCCTAGTGAAGGCTATGATACCAAACTGATGCTCTACCTTCCAGAGTGTACGGAAATAATCTACAAGAAACATCATCAAAACATACCTCTAACATCCATAGATACAAGTAGAAATCATCAATATGATCTTCAGAATTTGTTTTCTTATCAAGATAATACTTCGTAAGAAAATTTTCCAAGTGCTCTGGAAAACAATGAAGATTTCCTAGAAGAGAAAGTGGTCCTTTGTCCATCCAATCCAATTGGTCATTGGCCATGTCTTCATTCTCCTTCTCTTCAGTCCCTGATTTTGAATACACTTCTCCTTCACCGTTCAAATTATCATTGTTATCCGGTTGTTCATAATCTCTTAATTGTTCTTTGCCAAAAAAAATGAAAATCCTTCCCATCTCCTTCCATATATTCCCCAATAGGTGGTGGAAGATCCCCTTGTTGATAAGTTCCTTCAAAAGAGTCAGCTAAATATTCAAGGGTTGCGTTAACCTTCCACTGAAGAAACCAACGCACCATGACAGGTTGTTTCTTTATTACTTTTCTTATGAGGAAGAAACGATGTGACAAGAAGTGATCCAAGAGCTCTAGCAAACTGACGAGTAATTGGCCGAAGTTTCTGAAGTTTCTCATAAGTGAATTCATAAGCACAATATAGAATTGGTTAGATGACTCTTACTTTTCAAATATAGGAGTCTGAGTTGGGCTTGGACAATTGCTACCTTTCATAAAATGTTCTTTATGTGAATGTGGTGAATTATCAACCATAAAAAAGTCACCCTCCTTCTAGCGCCATATTTTTTAATGGCCCAACAATCAGGAGGTCTCTCCAATATGGAGTCCTAATTAGACCTCACACCATTTGAATTAGGAGTCCCATCTAGGAAATAGGATCAGATACCATATTCTTAATGATTTTCCTTGGCCGCAATAAACAAAACAAGAGAAATGAATATACTTTCGAGATAAATAAGTGAGTTATCCTTGTGATGTATTCAGTTGCAATGTGTATAATGGTTCTTTCATGGAAGGGAAAAGAAAGCGAGTCTTTAAGAAAAAATTAATTGTACCGTCATAATAAAGACACACACACATATATGAAAGAATCATTAGTTATTTTGTGAAAATTTTCACAAAGAAATACCGATCATGAAAACAAGAGAAACATAGTTCAAAGAAGCATACTAAAGCCAATGAAATAGTTCATTTTCATTAGTATGTAGGAACATAAACATATACCACAAACAACGAAAGAAAAATCTTATAATAAATTGTGACATATGCATGAAAGTATTCCAACTCCAAGAGATTCGAATTATAAATTTAGAGTCCCAAGATACACCATTACAATGGTACAAAACTAGTTCCAATAGTGGAACGTTAAGAAACTACTTGCTTCTAAAAAGACTAATCTTCTCTCCTATGCCTAGCTTGACAAGCCAAGATGAAAATTCATTTTCTTGAGCTACGAGGGTGTATATATAACAAATGAGGTGACTCTCCACCTCCCGCATGATTCTTGAACTCCCATGTCACTTTTTGAATTCCTATGATACCTTCGAGCTTCTACATGACTCTTCAAATTCTATGAGTGACCCTTGGGAAAACATACATTTTACAATTTAATTTTTCAAAAAATACAATATTACATTTCCACAAATTTGTTGCAAAATACAATGACACATATGACTCTTATGGTGACACTTTGAGAAGCCATGACTTGGAGATGGTGACATGGAACTTCATTGTGGTGTCTCAATGCCAAGCTTTTCTCCCTACTTCTATCTTAAAATCTTCATGATTGGTCTTGCATGTACTTCATATTTATCCTCCAAGATGCTAGAATGATATAGAGTCTTCCATGTGATCTTGATCTTCGTTCTTCTATTTTGATCAAATGTCCCTTTATCTCTTTGCTTGATGATCTCTTTGTGTTTTCAGCTTTACAAGTGTCTTATTGCATCATCCTCTTGGTATCCTCCTTGATCATCATCTTGTCATGTCAAGATAATAACACCTGCAAACGGGATTCACTCAAGACAAGACAACAACAATCCTAAAATATCCTAGTCTATCTTCTTTCTCATGCAATGTACTGACTGAGTTGGGACAATGTGCAAGATTGAGGAGGCTAAAAATTGTGCAATGCATAGGAGCAGGAGGTAGGGATTGAGAGTCTATTTTTTGTGTCTTCATAGTGTGCAGTGGCTGAAAGACAAGGAGGCATGACTACGCAGTTGGAGAAGTCAGGGAGGTAAGGAAGACAAAATTTCCCACTGTGATTGCGTAATGCGCAACTCTGGAAGGAGAGAATCAATGCACTTCACAGTTGAGCACTACAAAGGTTGAGATGTGACTTGATTGATGAATAAAAAGGGTGTGGTGCACAGTGGATGATAGTTTGTGAAAGGAGTATGAAATGGGCAAGTTCAACTGATAACAACTAAGCACTAGGACTGAACAATGTGTAGTTGATGAAGGAATTCCTTTGTGACTGCACAATGCACGGTTCTAGGAGGAAGAGGAGGCTTTTCTTAGGTTTTTGACTACACAATGTGCAATTCAAGGAAGTAGAAAGTTAGGTGCTTGGTTGGACAAGTTGTGAAGACAAGAGAACTCCAAAATTGACTAAGTGTGGGATCAGTAAGGTATAAATATGAGATGAGAACATGTAACAAGATTTGAACATGATCACACACTCAAAAATGACAAAACACATGAAAATGAAACACTCAACACCCAAAATCAACATGCATTCATTAAAATGACAACAAAATGACACCTTCCTGCAAGTGTGACACTTAAGTTACACCCTTCAACACAATTGTCAACTACAACAAGAAAGTGTGCAATACCTTTAGAATGAGTCCAATGCATGTCCCTATGATAGATAGGATCCATTAATGCAAGAGAAAGCACCAAATATGCCTCTTATAACTAGAAATGACAATTCACGTGATCAAAGGGAGGCTCCAAAGTTTAAATATAGGCCAAAATTTGGAGGGTGTTGTAGCAACGACAACACATTCCTCAAGGAGTATTGGTCCTAGATGCTCATCCAGTCCTCCATTCTCCCTAATAGTTCCTTCACTATGCTTACAACTGTTAGTCCTGGCCATAGTGCATGAAACATGGATAATATGGTGTCCATCCTCACTCCCTCTCAACCAGGGAGGAAATATCCACAAGTCCAAGCTTGTCTCTCAAACTCAAGCTTCTTGTTAGGAAGAGACTTCATCAATATGTTATCTACCTGTTCATTAGTGGATATGTACTATAGCTTCACGACCCCATCTGGCACCAAGATTTGGATGTAGTGGTACTTCTTATTGATTTGCTTCGTCCTCGCATGGAAAATTGGGCCCTCTGTTTACTTTATGCAGATCCGTTATCACAATTTATATGGTAGGGTCAAAATATCCTTCAAACAAATATGCAAGCAACTTCTGGAGCCAAACAACTTCTCGACCATCTTCACTAGTTGCTATATATTTGGCTTTAGCGCTACTCAATGAAAATGAATCTTGTTTTCTATTGAACCATGAAATCATAGAGGATCCAAATATAAAACATCCACTTGTAGTACTCTTTCCATCTGCATCATTGCCCGTCCAATCTAAATTTGTGTATTCCAATAACTGAATCTCATTACCTACAATGTATCTCAAACAATGATGTATGGTCCCATGAAGATATAACAAAATTTGTTTAGTTTCTATCCATTGATCATGCCTTGGATCCATCTGAAATTAGATAAGAGCGTTTACTACAAAACATATATATGGTTGGGTGCTTACAAGGTACATCAAGGAGCCAATTAACGGTTGGTAGGATGTAGGATCAACAAGGATTGAACCTGAATTCCTTAAATTCTTCGAATTTGTGATAATGGGAGTTGTCATAGGTTTTCTATTCATCATACCAAATTTCTGCAAAATCTTGATCACATATTTACCTTGACCAAGTTGGATCTCACCAAGCTTCTTCAACACTTCTATTCCCAAGTAGTAGTGCATTAGTCCAAGGTCCTTCATATAAAATTTAGTTTCTAGTTTCTTCTTTCATTAATTAATATGATGCTCCACACTTGTTATCACTAAGTCATCCACATAGAGTAGTATGATCACAGGTTCATTATTTATCACCTTGATGTAGAGATTAGGATCTGCAAAAATTTTAACGAAACCAAGTCTTAATAGATAGGCATCCATCCTAGCATACCATGCTCTAAGGGTTTTCTTCAAGTCATATAGAACCTTATTCAACCTGCAAACATGTGTTTCCTTACCATGAACTTCAAATCCTTGGGTTTTGTCAACGTAGACTTCTTCATCTATCACCCCATTCAGACAGGTTTCTTTTACATCCATTTGATGAATGTTCCATCCCATAGTAGTTGTAATATAAATGAGTGATCTAATGGTTGTATATCTAGATATTGGAGCAAAAGTTTCTTCATACTTTATTCCTTCTTTTTGAGAGAATCCTCTTGCCACAAATCATGCTTTACACTTATCAATACTTCCATCAACTACATGCCTAATTTTGTACACCCATTTGGAAGCCACAAATGATTTAACCTTAGTTCTAGGAAAAATTTCCCAAACATCATTCTTCTTTATAGATTGGTATTATTCTTGCATTGCATTATTCCATTCTTGATATACAACTTCCTTTTCATAAGTGGTAGATTTTGCTTCAATAAGTTTATTCATGTAAGCTACATAACTTGAATATCTCTTAAGCCTCTTCCTTTCTCTGAATGTTCCTTTTGTTGTTGCATGTCCTTCAGCTTGTTGTAGAGTTGACCTTAACTAAGCTGGTCTTTTTCAAGTTTCTGGAATGATGAATCGTTGAACGGGTTCACTTGGTCCTTTAGTTTCTTCATGATTAGTTGTAGGTTGTGGAGGATTGACTTGCCTTGTAAATTATTCATTTATAAATATAGTTTATTATTCATCATAAGAATCAATGGAAATATCCTTAGACTTCCCGTATGCAATGCTTTCATAAAAAATGACATCTCTACTTACTTCAATACGATGTTCTTCCTTGATGTAGACTCTATATGATTTAGATGAGGTGATATATCCAACAAATTATGCCTTTCATACTTGTTAGGTCCAAATTATTACATTTGTCCTTGGGAATGTGAATGTATATAGTACATACAAAAATTCTGAGATGATAAACATTTGGTTTCTTACCTATGAATTCTTCTTTCAAGGTTATGTCATCAAGAATTTTGTGAGGACTTCGATTTTGTATATAGACTATTGGTACAAAATCTTCTCCCCATAAGAAATGGGGAAGGTCTTGGTCATGTAACATGGCTCTTACATATTCTTCAATGGGTTGGTTCTTCCTTTCAACCACACCATTCTGTTGAGGATTGTAGGGAACTATTAGCTCCCTCTTAATCCCTACTTCTTTGCACAAGGCCACAAGTTCTCTAGAACTATATTCTCCACCATTATCTCATTAGAGAAATTTTGAGGTCTAAAATGTGCCTAAAAAGAAAAATGTACAACCAAAATAAACTTTATAAGATATATAGGATTCAAGATGATGATGTCAACCATGGGGGATGATTCACCATTTTTGGAGTTAAAAAAAAAACAAAAAACAAAACAAAACAAAACAAAACAAAACAAAAAAAAAACAAAAAAAAATACTTTTTCAACTTGTATTTTCAACTTATTTCCCTACAATTTTACTCAAATTTTGATCAAGGGCATTCATTGGATGCATAATTTAATTCCTCATCCAAGGAGTACCCATGTTACATGAAAAATGAGAAATACATGAAAAAATGATCACAATCACATTTTTTCATGTATTTTTCATTTTTTTGTAGTAGAGTCCATTGAAAGTATGCAACATGGGTACTCCTTGGATGAATAATTAAATTCCCCATCCAATGAGTACTCCTCAAAATTTAAGTAAAATCGTAGTGAGATAAGTTGAAAATACGAGTTGAAAAGGTAGTTTTTTTCCCTTTTCCCTCTATAATTTGATAATGTAATGTAATCTTATTTTATTATTTCCACTACTGTTTTATAACATTCCTTAGGAGGCCCATTTTAGACCTCAAATTTTTTATAGTGGATTTTAGGGTTTTGATCTTCTTTCCTGTCAAATTTTCTACTTCTACCTTGAACTCATGGAACTTCTCAAATACTTCATCACTAGAATTTAAGAGGTATATCCAAGTTGTTTTGGAGCGATCATCAATGAATGTTACATAGTATATATGACCACCAAGTGAATTATTTTCCAAGGGTCCACAAACATTAGAGTGTATGAGGTCCAAAATTTCCTTGGATCTTGTGTCACTGCTAGTAAATGGTTTATTCACATTCTTACTAAGGGAACATCCCTTATAGACTCCTTCATGCTCTTCTTTTAATTCAAGTATACCAGTATACCAGTTTCCATTTGATTCAATGATGGAAATATATTGTAATGGATATGACCATACCTTCTATGGCACAATTCATGAGAGTTGATGTCTAAATGCACTAGATCTTGAGGAGGGGTTAGAAGTCTATACAACCTCCCCTCATGAATCTCAATAGCCCTTGAATTTTCAATACTATAACCCTTTTCCCAAATAATAATTTTTCTATCAACAAATGCCACCTTATCACCTTTATCTTATAAGAAAGATATAGAAAGTAAGTTTTTTTCAAACCTATGAAATATAGGATATTGTTGAGATGAATATTTCCACCGGATTCCAACTCCAAGGAGGTAGATCTAATCCATTTGAATGAGTAACTGTTCTTGTCTCCAAGTTCCACATAGTGAGAAGAGTTCCCTTTTGATAGAGTTTTGAGTTGACTGTGTTCCCCTGTCATGTGCCTTAAAGCTCCATTATTGATTAACCATGTATTATCATCTCCAAATGAACTTGTCAGAGTGTAATAAAGACTTCCATCCATGACTTCTTTAGATAGCTTGGATATGAACTTGATGATGCAACCTTTGATAGATTCAAGGATACTCCTAAGAGTCTTAAGACCTTCCTTCATGTATCTTGCCATTGGAGAGGGAGAGATAAGAGAGTTGCTTCAAAAATGTCTTCATACAAGAGTGACAACAAAATGTGATCCTCAAGCTACCCTTGCTTCACCTTAGCTCTGATACCATGTTGAAAATTTAATATACTAGTAGATTACGTTTGATTCCTCTTACTTGATAATTACTTGTGAATGTTTATTGGATTTAATACTTTTATTAAGTCTTATTCATTAAGAAATTACCAAAATATAAAGTACACGAAGATCACAAAAATTAAAAGAACACAAAGATGTAGGCTCCAAGCCAGGGCAACACCCCAAAAGGGGGAAATCAAAGCAAATCATATTCTTATAGAATTAGATCAAAGTGAGATATCCAAAACCCAAGACCAAGACCAAGACCTCCATAAAGAACTAAGTCAACCCTCCTTCAAATCTCCTCCAACCAAATCAAAGTCAATAAAAGTCAATATTATTCAAACCTTGTCAATACTGGTCAAACACAATTTCAGAATTGCAATTCATAGAGTTTCCCAACAACTTCACACATGTGAGCATAAATAAGAAAAAAATCAAGTTTGTATTTCTTCTTTGCTATCTCTTCTATCTCCTTAGCCCTTTCTTTATTTCTTCTTCTATTTGGCATAGAAATCGTTGAGTGCGATGAGTGATCAAATGAGGTCAAAGTGTCTTCTATTTATAGCTATTCAGGAGGTCGAATAGCTACCTTTTCTAGGTTGAATTGTCCAAGCAAATTTTGACTTGGTCTTGTGGGTGACAAATTGATTCTTTAACTCAAAATAAAATATTTTAATTTTCTTACAAATAGTCCAAATGGGAATTTGACTCAAGACAAATTTTATTTTGACTCAATAAACCCTAGAAGCATGAAGAACATGTTTTGACTAATGAATAATAATAATAATAATAATAAAATTTATTTTTGAAATACATATTGACACAAGTACAATGATATGAAGACCGAACCTAGTTACATTTTCAACAAAAGGAAAGATAAAAGTAAAGGTATATTTGGGATTGATTTCAAAAGTAAAGTTTGAATTGAATTTGTTTACTAATGGCATAAGTAAGACCATCAATTTTTGCAATCAGAGGTATGATCTTATGAACTGAAATCCGGAATACTTTTTAGAAGGAACATTAAGAGGAAGTTTTGAAGTTTTTGATTAGTTTATGAATTTTGGCTCTATATACATATGAAGTATCATCAATAGTAAAAGGGGCTTATCAAAAATATTTGTAAGTGGATCATTATCCCTAGTAGGGAGCCCATATTTGTTTATACACTCTTTATATTTTTAGGGTGGTTCGGTGGTGCAAGGAAGGAGAGTGAAGTCTCCTTCAGGTTGGAGTCTAAAAATATTTTAGGGCAAGTTGAAACCTACAAGGAGTTGGAGCATCCTATCAATAATAACTGATAAAACTAGGGCATTGGATCATCCTTATAGTTGTTGTTACAACCAAGGTGTAGGAGCATCCTTTCAAGAGTTGGAGCTTCTTGATATATTGAATGCTTTTCTAGAGTACTAGGAATTTGGAGCTGAGAAATTTCCATACTCATAAATAATCAGAAAAGCATTAAATGATTTTTCTCCTGGAAGGGTTTTCACCTAATAATATTTGGTGTACTACTCATGTGATGTGTTGATGATTATTTTTTTCATGCTCTAAAATTTATAATAAACAAATTGTATGTGAAATACATATTCACCCCCCTTTTAGTATTCCCAACAATATTCATGTGTACATTCAATATTCTTTGTTTCTTACTTAAAAAAGGTAATCATTGACAATATCTCAAGGCAAACTTTTATAACATGATTAATGACGAAGGGGAAATAATATTAGAACTAGAAACAATCTTATAAACAAGGACTAAATCACTGATAAATTGAGAAATTACAGGGTACCTCATCAAATGGAAGACATGTCAGTGGAAGAAGCGACGTAAATGAATTGTTATGCAAAAACACCCACAAATACTCAAATGTCAAGGACAACAATTTTTTGAAGGGTTTGGGAATGCTAAGCCCTATATAATCCCCATGTTAACCCTAAAACCCCTTATTAATCCATAAATATTCACTAATTACATTGTTATTGTTATATTTTTATGTAGTCTAGAATCCCCTCATGGTCATATTTTATTATAATTGTACCCTTTGTCTCCTATATATACTAAGGAAACCTAGTATTAGGATCATCAAATATTGTCTTGTACATTGTATTAATTGTAAAAATAGGTTTATTGCTTGAAAATGATTGTAATTATTGGTTTCTTATCATTTTTAAGGCATAAGGTTCATAACAAGCACTCTATCCCTAAACCACTTGAACGATTTGGAGGATTGTTATAAGTTAGAAATTTGCATATTATCAATGATAGGGCATGCAATGTCATAAAACAACAAGAAGAAATAGTCTTACAATGGTTAATCAATAAACATTTAAGACTATCAATTAAATATGCAAACTTTAGTGTTTGTAATGGAGTTTTTACAGCTGAAACATATATAAAACGTCAATAAAATGATGATGTTGGCCCTAGAAATGAAATTTTATGTTGAAAATTGGGGCAGCTATGGGACAAATTTCCCCATAGAAACTCAATAACCCTAAATGAATTCCATCTTGCCCCAAAAGATAAAATTCAAAATTGGCTAATGAGAAATATTATTAATTTGATTAACACTCCTCTAATTATCATTAAATTATTGTGACAAAATTATTCAGGCATCAAAATTTTAATTTGATTAAAGAAAAATTATTGTTATTAAGATCAAGTTAGTCTCACAAGAAAAGGACCTCTTTGGCACCAAAATAACCCCATCAAATTGTATAAATATAAGATCCTATGACTCATTTTTAGTATCACATATTTGAGAGAAATGATATGTAGTGGCTCGTAATATCCTTCTTTATGGTTCACACTCATTCTAGTGACTCCTATAATATACTTTATGGTTTGTATTAACAATGGCATTGCTATACTCTGAGCATCTCTATATACCCTATGGTTTGTATTACATCATAGTGGCATCACATCTAAGGCTCGACATTATCGCAGTAATTTGTGGCATCATCACTATATGGTTTGTATGACATTTCTTGACACAGTGGCATGCATTATATTGGCCTCACTTGACCATGTAACTCGCATTCTCTACACAGTGGCATCACTTAACACAGTGTCACGAGTTATATTGGCCTCACTTGACTATGTAACTCACATTCTCTGTAATAACCCCGGTGAAAATTCCATGTAATAAAAGTTAATAAAGGAAAAAATAATAACCACAGTTGATGGGACACTTATTCTAAAGCTGAATGTTGGGCAAGACATCCTAGTGTGGGTGTTCATTCGATTTATTATTGCTAAGGAAATTGGAAAAGGCAATGGCTAAGGCTTTGGAAAGGCAAAATGACATTTTTGGCACATTTATTTATGAAAATAATGGAAATTAGGAGAAAAAGAAGGTGAAAGGCCACTGGTTGCATGTGAGGAGGAAAATGAAGGAAAATAATGGGAAATGGAGAAAATAGAAGCCTAATTGATAAAAAGGCTTCTAAGGATCAGTTTGTAACCTTTTGTCAGTTCAATTTTGGAGCTCTCTCATTGTTTCTCTCTCTCTCTCTCTCTCTCTCTCTCTCTTGGAAACTTAGAGTTTTCTTGGAGCACTTGGGTATTAGATCAAGAAAGGCAAAGAAGGAAAGATGAAGGAATGAGAAAGCAAGGAAGAGCAGGATCAAGCAACTACAACAAGATTCTTTGCAGGTATCAAATTGCATGTGTGTTTTCCTTGCTAGGTTTGGCATGAATGGTGTTGCATATGGTTCTTTTGTTGTTACGACATGGGTTTTTCCAAGTGTGACATTGTTTTCAGCCTAGCCTTGCCATTTCCGAATAGCCACGGTGTGATGGGGTTCTTATGTTTTGGTTGAGCTAGATTGTCGGATGGATTTGAAGCTAAGTGAGGTGGATCTTCGAATGTTAGATCACATGGCCTAGTGGTCCCTGAATCAAACTATGGATCATGGTAAATCCACTAGCCTAGTAACCCCTGAGCCAGACTGTGGGTTGCGGTAAATCCAGGATTGTGTTGCTTCGGTGCGACTAGGAATCCTTGCCGGTGAATGACAAGATATAAGGTAAAGCCAAGAGGTGGATTGTTCTCTGTTGGGCCTAGTAATCCTGAGTTGGGATGTGTGCTAAAACTTGAAGAGTGGGTCTCGGTTTAGGGCCTAGTGATCCAGTGTGGATTGCAGTAAAGCCTAAGAGACTAGGAGATAGGAACATTCCTCACGATGTAGGTGGAGATATCTAGTTGCATCCATGCTTGTTTAGCCTAGTGATCAGGTGGAGATCATGGCAAAACATGTTATTACATGTTTATTGTGTTGGCCTAGTGATCTAGGATGGATTATGATAAATCTTGGTTTCTATTGATGAGGGTGAGGTGGTTTAACCTCGAGATGCTCTAGTTGGTTCTTTTGGTTTGAGTCCCACATTCATGCTTGGAATATGGCATAGGGGTGAATGGATGAAGAGAGATTTGGCTCAACCATTCTATGGTCAAGTGGAACGTGGTAGTCCCATCTCAGGTTTGGTTTTTTTCATCTTCTATACGAGGTTATTTCTCCTTGTATTCCTATGAGTATTATACTGGTTTATATGTGGATCATATGGCTGTGATTTCATTGGTATTTCTGTTGCTATTATGCTAGTTATGTATATGTTTTATGACAGTGGCTATGTATGGATCTCATCATGTTTTTACTTCTAAATGAATGAAAAATGTATCTATGACCTAATAGATGATAATGCAGCAAATGATGTAAGGGAACAATGCTTCATAGCGATTCTCAGATAAGTATGAGACTCCATGCTTAAATTTGTTGTTTACACCTGTAGATTACATATTTGTGATATGTTTGACGAAATGCCTATCATGGCTAGTAGGGGTCTGGTTAAGGGCTTGTTCAAGTATTTACATTTGCATCATTGTTTCCTTGTTATCTTTTTGTTCTGAAGGTGTCATTCAATTCTGGGCAGTGACCTGGGCTCTGGGCTTGAAAACATTTCTCAAATCTCAGGGAAGCTGGCACAACACTGTAAAAAATAGTCCTTGGATGCTGGCATGAGAGCATCCAGAGCCTCCTGGACATTGTCAAGTCCATATCATGGGAGCGTCCAGGGATCAAGTGGTCTAAAACCTTAGTGGGACCCTGGGCTAGCTACCTAAGTGGTTGGGATGGTTCTTGGGAGTCCTATAGCTGATGTGGAAGGTATATATGTTGTGTATCTGTGGATTCCACTTCCTTAAGTCACATAGGATGTTGAATCTAATCATGGTAGCCTCTCATCACATGTTTACCCCGGTTGGTAGGTTACTTGGGTTGATGTGGGAGGAGGGTGTTACAGAGTGGTATCAAAGCAAAGTTCACCCCTTGGACTAGATGGGAGGTGTGTTGGTCATGCATTCATGTCGTTTTCACATGTGTTAATCGTCCTTGTGGTCTATGTGTTGGTTGCATATGCATGGTGTCAGTCATGGTTGTAGTGATGTTGCCATGTGGAAGAGGATGTTGTTGTTATGAAGTATGTCGTCATGAGTGTATGATTAGTTACATATTGTTTATGCTTGTGTATTGTCAATGTACATTGGTATGGTTGTGTTGTCATGCATGAGGTCATGGTATGTGTAGTTTATGGTCATGTATTGATGCCTAGACTCTAGTTAGACTGATGGTTACATGGTTATGTGCTTACGTATTATATGTATATATGTTTTCATGATTATGTCATACATGTAGTACATTGATTGGTTGTTCTTGCAGATGATATATCCTCCCCAAATTTTTCTAAGGTATGTTGTTTTTTTATTTGGTTTAGCTGACATAGTATGCCCTGCAAGAAAGAGATCAAATGACTAGCAAGATGGTAGACTACAAATACTCTCCCTATAAATCAAATGAGAAACGTAGTATTGGGCACTCTTCTACTTTGGCAGACACATTGAGAATCTTGAAGGAAGAAATAAGGAGTTGTAAGGTGGACAATGACAAAATCATACAGACACAAGGGAAACAAGTAGAGGTTAATGCAACACTTCTTCAAAGTTTGTCATAATTGCAGTGACAAGGGCTACTTCGGATCAGCCATGGACAAGAGGACAAAGTTAATGGGACATATGGCAGTAGTTCTCATGGTGGTTACATGTCAGATAGAGATGAAATGGTTATAGATGGCATATTGTTGGATACTCTAGATAGGAGAGGTGATGGATACAGGTATTATTCTAGTTTTGGTTCGGATAGGCATCATGATCGTCATATTGTCATCCTTACAGGAGGAGTGATAGGGGATACTTGAAAAATGAGTTTAAGAAATCAAGGCCACCTACTTTTGATGGAGATATGAAGAAGCCGAAAGATGCAGAGGCTTGGATACTTGGAATGAAAAAATTCTTTGAGTTGCATGAGTAGACAGATAATATGAAGTCCATAATATCTATCTTCAGTCTGAGAGGTAAATCGGACATCTGGTGGGAAGATGTGAAGCGGATTAGAGACATCAAAACAATTGACTTGACTTGGCATGAGTTCCAGAGGCTTTTTAGGAAGAAGTATTTGTCAGAAAGGTACTACGACAGTAAGGCCAAAGAATTTGATGATCTAAAGATGGGATCAATGACAGATGAAGAGTACACGACTAAATTCCTAGAGTTATTGAGGTATGTACCGTATTTTAAAGATGAGAAGGCTAAAGTTCAACATTTTTTTAGTGGTTTGCCATTAGAATTTAGAGATAAAATTGAGTATGATGAGCCTCGATCATTTGAGGAAGTTATTGGGAAATAATGAACAGTCAAAGTGTAATAATGAATATCAACAAGGATGGAAAGGGAAAGACAAAGGTAAAGGTAAATGGAAGTTTAAAAGAGTAAGGCCTTCGAATGTAGATGAGAAAGAAAATGTGGCACCACAAAAGAGGTTCAGTATAGCTAGACAGAGACATGGGTCACAACAACAACATAGAGGTGAGGGTACTAGTTGGTTGGAATGTTGGACATATGGTAAGGATCACCTTAAGAGAGATTGTCCACATAATCAGGGTGGTAGGCCTCAGATATATAGTGCGCGGGAGGCATAGATTGTTGGGGATGTTGGTAAGAGAATTCCTCATTTTTATGCAGTATTGGATAAGAAACAAGAAGACCATCAGACATCTATCATTGAGATGGATGGTAAGCTTTGTGATCAATTTATTTCTATTTTGATTGATCCTAGATCTAATTATAGCTATGTTATTCCTGGCTTGGTGGATAAGTGTGGTTTGAGTAAGAAATTGCATGCAGAATCTTGGTTAGTGTAGTTGGATACAGGTACAAAGAAGTGAGTTCATTATTAGGTAATAGCTTGTGCATTTCATTTGAATGGTATGCCTACTGCAACACATTTGAATGTATTACCATTGGGATCATGCAGTATGTTGTTGAGCGTGAATTGGTTGTATCTTCATAGAACCAAGGTGGATCGTTATGACAAATCCATTGAGTGTGTGGATGGCAATGGAGAACCAACAGTCTTACAGGGAAAGAAGAAATCTAGATCAGTTAGGATGATGACAACTATGAAGGCAAAGCGTAGACGCCGGAAAGGGTGGGTTTGATTTGTCATACATATTTAAAGTGATAAAGATAAGGAAGTTGAGGATGCAAATGTTTTGAGTAGGCACCTAGTTCTATAGTAGTTTCAGGATGTATTCCCTTAGGATATTTCAGAGTTTCCACCTCACAAGGAAGTAGACTTCTCTATTGAGTTAGTGCCAGGGGCAACTCCAGCATCAAAAGCACCTTACAGGATGAGCACACCTGAATTGGTAGAATTGAATTTGCAGTTGATAGAAATGTTGGACAAGGGATACATTAGGCTAAGTGTATCACCTTGGGGCGCACTAGTATTGTTTGTGAAGAAGAAGGATGGTACTCTCAGATTATGCATTGACTATAGGTAGTTGAACAAAGTGAATATCAAGAATAGGTATCCATTGTCGAGGATTGATGAATTTTTTGATCAGTTGAAGGGAGTAATAGTGTTCTTAAACATTGATATGAGATTCAGATATCACCAGGTACGCATCAAAGAGGAGGACATTTACAAGACAACTTTTCGGACTAGGTATGGGCATTATGAGTTTGTTGTAGTTCCATTCAGTTTGACTAATGCTCCAGCTACATTTATGTTCATGATGAATAGTGTGGTGTGTCCGTATATGGATAAGTTTGTTATTGTGTTCATTGATGACATATTGGTATATTCTAAAAATGAGGAAGACCATGTCGAGCATTTAGCAACAATGTTGAGGTTGTTGAGAGAGCATCAGTTGTATGTTGATCTCAGTGAGTGTACTTTTTTCAGACTGAGGTACACTACTTGGGACATGTCATTTCCAAGGAGGGTATAATAGTGGATCCAGAAAAGATAAGGGCCATCATGGAGTGGGTAGCTCCTAGAAATGTGGATGAGGTGAGATATTTCATCAAGTTGGTAGGCTATTACAGGAGGTTCATCAGTAACTTCTCACAGATTGCTTATCTTATTACATCATTGCAAAGGAAAGGTAAGAAGTTTGACTGTACAGAGGAGTGTGAGGCTAGTTTTGAGTAGCTTAACCTGTTGTTGACACATGCTTCAGTGTTAAAGATTGCAAATCTAGATAAGGAGTTTGTCGTATGTACATATGCTTGCAAGAGAGGACATGGTGGAGTCCTTATGCAGGAAGGATAGGTGGTATGCTATGAATCACGAAAACTAAATGAGCACAAACACGAGTAGAACTACTTAACACATGATCTTGAGTTAGCAACGATCATATGTCATGCATTGAAGATGTGGAGGCACTATCTTCTCAATAGGAGTTTTGTATTGATGAGTGAACACATTGGGTTGAGGTATTTGTTTGACCAACTGAAACTAAATGCTTGAAAATCTAGATGGTTGGCCATGATCAGTGCATTTGACTTGGAGATCAGGTAAATCAAAGGAAAGGAGAATAGGGTGGAAGATTCTCTTAGTAGGTTGGTACAGGTAAATCACTTAGAAGTTATGAGCTCCTATGGGACAGACTTACAAGATAGGATTTTGCAAGCAGGTTAGTAGGATGTCAGGTATATGTAGATTGTGCACAGGTTGCAAAAGAGTAAAGGTACAAGTACAGGTAGTAGTATAGGTACAAGTATAGGTATAGGTGCAAGTTCACAAGATGTAGACTATTATCTCACAACAAACAAATTGGTTATATTTAGAGACTATATATATGTTCCAGACAATAGTGAAATCAAGAAGTTGATATTGAGGTCACCTATGTTATCAGAAGACATGACATCAGTGAAGAAATTTTATTATTGGTTGAATCTAAAGAAGGATGTAGCAGAGTTTGTGGCTAGGTGTTTTGATTGTCAGTGTGAAGACAGAGTGTAAGCATTCAGGTTGACCGCTACAACTGATTGTGATTCCAGAATGGAAATGGAAGATCATTTCCATGGACCTTATCATAGGATTTCTAAAGATAGTGAGACAGCATGATTCCATCATGGTTGTTGTGGATAGGTTGACAAAGGTTTCACACTTCATTCCAGTGAAGTCTACATTCTCAACTAGCGATGTAGCACAAGTATTTATTAGAGATGTGGTCAGAATGCATGGTGTTCCAAAGAAAATTGTGTCAGACAGGGATGCAAAGTTCACTTCCAAGTTTTGGAAGGGATTATTTGCAAGTTTGGGCATAGAGTTGGCCTTCATTAAATCTTATCATCCATAGATAGATGGAAAGACTAAGAAGGTCGATAGGATATTGGAGGACATGTTGAGTATGCATGTGATGCATCGACAACGAAAGTGGGAAGAGTATATTCCACTGGTAGAGTTTGCTTACAACAATGGGTATTAGGAATCCTTGAGGATGAGTCTGTTTGAGGCATTGTATGGGCTAAGTTGCAATACTCCCATCAGTTGGAGTGATCCAGTTAATAGGGTGCTAATTGGACTAGACATGTTGGCGAACAAGGAACAAGAAATGCAAGTTATACATAAGAATCTAAAGGTAACACAATTTAAGAATAAGAGCTATGCAAATCAGAACAGGTTGTTCAAGGAGTTCCAGGTTGGGGAACAGGTGTACTTGCACATCAAACCAAAGAAGAGATCCTTATGGATTGGATCATGTACCAAGATGGCACCACGATTTTGTGGACCCTTCAATATTGTTGAGAGGTTTGGGCCAGTAACCTATTGAATCGCACTGCCTCCGGCAATGAAATTCCATGATGTTTTCTATGTGTCATTGCTTAAAAAGTAGGTTAAAGATGATGATCATGTGATTGACTGGTTTGTATTGCAGGTGGAACCAGATGAAGAATTATAGCTGGAGCCTTAGTGTATGTTGCAGAAAAAGGTGTTCATGCTCTGAAACTCAGCAATCAAGCAGGTTAAAGTGTAGTGGAAGCACTTTGGGCCAAATGAAGCTACTTGGGAGATGGATGATCAAATGCGGGCTATGTATCCTTCATTATTTTCCAGTTGAGGCAAGGCAGTTTTGGTATGGTGTTTTGGTACATGTTTGATGATGTTTCGGTATATGTACATATGTATATGGATGTAAATACCACCATGAGATGTGTTATAAAGCTCCAATAAGTGGTATGGGTGTCATGCCATCTATAGTTGTCATGTTGTTATGTTATCATGTTGGTTTGCTTCTCAGCAGGGTGATCATTGTAATTACTGCATCGAGCTATGTTATAAATCTCCATGGGAAATACATTTGTTTTTCAGTAGTTTTGACAAGTTATAGGTGTGGTTGAACACCGAGGATGGTGTCCCCCAAGGGGGAGGCTTCTCTAATAACCCTCATGAAAATTCCATGTAATAAAAATTAATAAAGGAAGAAATAATAACCAAGTTTATCGGACACTTATTCCAAGCTAAAGGTTGGGCAAGAAATCTTAGTGTGGGTGTTAATTTGGTTTATTATGGCTAAGGAAATTGGGAAAGGAAATGGATAATGCTTTGGAAAGGAAAAATGGCATTTTCGCATATTTATTTATGAAAATAATGGAAATTAGGAGAAAACGAAGGTGAAAGGTCACAGGTTGCATGTGAGGAGGAAAATGAAGGAAAATAATGGAAAACGAAGAAAATGGAGGCCTAATTGATAAAAAGGCTTCTGAAGATTAGTTTGTAACCTTTTGTTAGTTCAGTTTTGGAGCTCTCTCATTATTCTATCTCTCTCTCTCACTCTTGGACACCTAGAGTTTTCTTGGAGCACTTGGGTATTGGATCAGGAAAGTCAAAGAAGGCATGAGGAAGGAAGAAGCAAGAAAGGAAGAGCAGGATCATGCAGCTACAACAGGATTCTTTACAGGTATCAAATTATATGTGTGTTTTCCTTACTATATTTGGTATGCATGGTATTGCATGTGGTTCTTTTGCTGTTATGGCATGGGTTTCTCCAAGTGTGACAATGTTTTCATCCTAGCCTTGCCATTTCCGGATAACCATGGTGTGATGGGGATCTTATGTTTTGGTTGAGTTGGATTACCAAATGGATTCAAGGCTAAGTGACGTGGATCTCAGAATGTTAGAGCACATGGCCTAGTGGTCCCTAAACCAAACTCTGGATCATGGTAAATCCACTGGCCTAGTAATCCCTGAGTCAGACTGTGGGTTGCGGTAAATCTAGGATTGTGTTGCCTCAGTGGGACTAGGAATCCTTGCTGGTGAATGGTAGGATATAAGGTAAATCCAAGATGTGGATTTCTCTTCATTGGGCCTAATATTCCTGTGTTGGAAGGTGTGGTAAAGCCTAGAGAGTGGGTCTCAGTTTAGGGCCTAGTGATCCGGTGTGGATTGCGGTAAAGCTTGAGAGACTAGGAGATAGGAAAATTCCTCACAGTGTAGGTGGAGATATCCAGTTGCATCCATGCTTATTTGGCCTAGTGATTGGGTGGAGATCATGGTAGCATGTTATTACATGTTTATTATGTTGTCCTAGAAATCTAGGATGGATTACAGTAAAGTCTGGTTTCTATTGATGAGGGTGAGGTGGTTTAGCCTCGGGATGCCTTGGTTGGTTCTTTTGGTTTGAGTCTCACATTCATGCTTGGAATATGGCACGGGGGTGAATGGATGAAGAGAGATTTGGCTCAGCCATTCTATGGTTGGGTGGAATGTGGTAGTCCCATCCCAGGTTTGGATTTTACATCATCCATACAAGGTTATTTCTCCTTGTATTTCTATGATTATTATACCGGTCTATGATTTCCTTGGTATTTTTGTTGCTATTATTCTAGTTATGTATATGTTTTATGGCAGTGGATACATATGGATCTCATCATTTTTTTACTTGTAAATGAATGAAAAATGTATCTATGACCTAATAGATGATAATGCAACAAATGATATAAGGGAAAAATGCTTCAAAGCTATTCTCAGATAAGTATGAGACCCCTATGCTTAAATATGTTGTGTACACTTGTAGATTACATATTTGTGATATGTTTGATGAAATGCCTGCCATGGCTAGTAGGGGTTCAGTTAAGGGCTTGTTCAAGTATTTACATTTTCATCATTGTTTCCCTGTTATATTTTTGTTCTGGAGGTGTTATTCAATTCTGAGCAATGACCTAGGCTCTGGGCTTGAAAAAGTGGCTCAAATCCCGGGGATGTTCACACAACACTGGGAAAAATAGTCCCTGGTTGTTGGAATGCCTTGGAATGAGAGCATCCAGAGCCTCCTGGATGTTTTCAGGTCCATATCATGGGAGCGTCCAAGGGTCAAGTGGTCTAAAACCTTAGTGGGACCCAGGGGCTAGCTACCTGAGTGGTTGGGATGGTTCCTGGGAGTCCCATAACTAATGTGGAAGGTATGTATGTTTTGTTTCCATCAATTCTAGTTCCTTAAGGTCACATAGGATGTTGAATCTAATCATAGTAGCCTCTTGTCACATGTTTACCCCGATTGTTCAGTTACTTGGGTAGATGTGGGAGGAGGGTGTTACATTGTCTACATAGTGGCATCACTTGACACAATGGCACAAACTATAATGGCATCACTTGACTATGTAACTCACATTCTCTAAACAATGGCATAGCTTGACATAGTGGCACAAATTATATTGGCATTGCTTGACTATGTAACTCGCATTCTCTACACAATGGAATCACTTAACACAATGGCACAAATTATATTGGTATCACTTGACTATGTCACTCGCATTATCTACACAATGGTACTAGTTTTATTAGCATCGCTTGGTGTAGTGGCATGAATTACATTGGCATCATTTGGTTTTGCGGCTCATATTCTTCTAAGATGGCTCACATTACAATGGCTAGATTATATACCTTTATGACTTGTTCTTTGTGACTTGCACTCTGTGACTAACACATTACAATGGCACATGTTGTGGCATCATATCAGGCTTACACACTATCCAATGGCTTGTTATTCTTTGTCTGATGTATGGACAAGGACTTTGATGTGAGATAGTAATAAACATAACAATGATTACAATATATTTTTCTAATGACTAAGTTGAGATACATATAAGGAAGTATGTTTATGATTTATGGCAAGTCATGTATGACAGTTACCTTGTAACATAATAGTGAGCTTAATGCTTGAAAATGATCTATATGTGTATGGAAATAACCTTGACACGACAGTGACCATCCGATGATATGGTGTATGGCTCATCTATTTGATGATGATATGAAAATGATGGAAGAGTCTCTATGAAAACTACAATGAAGTATGTTGTGACAGGGGAAATGATGCATACCATGTCTTGTAACAGTGGGATATGTTTGATGTTGGATTTTCCTAGTAGGACAAAATTGTTGGATGTTGAAATATTGATGTCTAGTGATATTTTACTTTGTATCTCAACTGAACATTGATGAATATCTAATAGAAGAAGAAGAATTTGATTATGGGTTCTCCCCCTTGTGGGGTTTTTCCCTGGTCTCTAACCAAAGTCCGAATGTATCTATTGTGTGCTTTTCTTATGTTGTTCCTATTGAGAAATCTAGGGAATAGGGATTAGGTGATTTCTATTTAATAATAATTTCTTTTGATGCAATATTTCTTAGTCTTTTATTATTTTCTTTCTTTCTGTTGATTATGTTAATGTCTTCTATCATCAAATAACTACCAAATCACAAATTAGCATGAGACAATGGAAACAAAATGTAGGTTGTAAGCCAGGGCCAAAACCTCTCCAACCTGAGAGGAAAACAAAAATGAATTCTTCGTCTTAAAGAATATTCAAGAGAGGAATTCCAGTACCAAGACCCTTGACCTATTGACCTCTCCAAGACCAAGTCACAAGGATTCTGTTAAACACACACATGGCAGCAAGAGAATCTGAAAGATAAAACATGAGAATACTATTTTATTAACAAATCATATACATTTATAGTACATGGTTTGACTGTTGGGTTTCACATCCCAAGGTCTCTTGGACTTCCTTTTGTCTATTCAGCTTCCACACTAACCCATTGAGGATTAGGTGTCCAACATTCCCCCCCTAATCTGAAGGGTTATGTATGAGTCCAAGAAGAGAGTTGTAATACAAAATGTGCAACAATGCATGGTAGCACTAGGCTGAATGTGCTCTTTGAAATGTTGGTATAAAGGGCGGTGGTTTAAGGATGACCACCAACACTTGAAAGCTTAGTGCAGTTCCCGAAACTCTTCCAAAACTGGCAAGAAGCTAAAGTCTTTTGCTAGAGGAACTGCTCCTATTGTTTTGAAGAGGGAAACCTTCAACCATGAAAGGGAGGTCTCACCCCGCATAAAAGGGAGAACTTCAACCTGAAAAGGGAAGTCTCAACCTATGATGGTTTAAGGATGACCAACAACTCTGGAATGCTTAATGCAATTCCTGGAACTCTTCCAAAAGTAGCAAGAAGCTGAAGTCTTCTGCTAGAGGAAGTGTCCCCAATTTTGTTCCTAGAATTCTTGAAACTGGCAAGAAGCTGAAGTCTTCTGCTAGAGGAAGTGTTCCAAATTACCAAGTGAAGGCATGCTCAGGGGCATCTTTGTCTCTAGCTACAACTTTGAATCTGGTGTGACAGGTTGTGACTTAGGCTCGCTTGATGTGGCTTTGAAGCTTGTAGATGACCATCATTCCCCCCCCTGTCAAATACAAGGTGAGATGATGGAGAAAAATCAACTGTGAGACTGTTCAATACTCTGGAACAAGTTCTGACATGTGATTGGAATATTGTCTTGGTTGTTGATTCCCATTGCCAAGAGGCGATCCATCTAAGATGAATCTTTGTTCTTGCAGGACGTTTGTTTCTGAAGCATCTGTGTGAAGAATGGGTGGTTTTATGATAGTGCTTACATGGATGAAGATCAAAACAATGATCTTTCAAATGGCCAACTCAGTCACAATGTTGGCATTTCACAATCTGTTGTTTTTGTTGTTGTTGTGGAAGAGGGGAAAAATCTGGAACAACTAGAGGTGAACTGTCATGAGGAGCAGGTGAATTGTCATGAATGAATCCAGCAGTTTGAAATTGGATTAGTTTGGTGTAGTCTGGAATATGAAAGGACAAGTTCTTGTCATATCCAAGACCGGTTCTATGCTTTTTATGGACAAGCTATTCCCAAGGTCTAATGATGGGCTTGGGAAGTGCAAACTGAGTTTCTGCATCTGCATGTACAACTACTGCTTTATGGGAGTCTGTTTCAATCTTCTGAATAGAAACAGGTCCAGAATGATGACTCCTCTGTTTTAATTCTTCTTGCTGTAGTGAAGTTTCGAGTTGCAAAAAATCTATCTTCTCTTGTGCATTTTGCAGACAAATTCTAATGTCATCCAGAGAGGATTTGTTGATTTTTACTGTGTCATTAGTAGTAGACTATATCAAAATTTTCAAAAACTCTAATACTTCATAAGCTTTCCCCATTTTCTCAAGTTCAAGAGTGCCAAGAAAAATGCAAAATAATGACAATAATTTTAAGCACTTGAATTCTCTAGAAAGAAATATGTAGACACTTGCAGCAGGGTCGATATAAAACAATCTTGTCCCCTTTGAAATAATTCCCTTCCTCCTTAATTTAATGGCTTCATATTTCGAGTATTTGAAGGAAATTGAAAGCACTTCAATTTAGCACATGCTGGAATTTATACATGTGTTCGTCCTTTACTGTATTTCAATGTCGAAAACAACAAGAAAAAAGCTCATAAATCTAAATTGTTGTTGCAAACAAACAACAGACAATTTGGTGCATATAACACTGATATCACCCCAATAATTAAAGCAACCTTCTTATTAGAATATGTTGAGAAAAACAAATTTGTTTGTTGCACATAAATTTATGCCCAAACTGCACAACAGGAATAAGTAAATTGAACAAGAAGCAACTTTAAATTGAATTGAAGCAACTTCGTTAATATGCCAATAGCTCACTATCCCAACTCCCCTCAAACAAATGAAGTCCTTGTTCTTTCAGATTATCTATCGAGAAAAAACTAATGTGGATGCCTCTGTAAGGCACAAATAAATCTTCAAGCACTGACTTCAATGTGCCTTCCACCATCGATTAAAGTTAAGGACAAGTTTTGAATTGAGTCAAAGGCGTATATCAAGCTTTACCTTTTGTGTCAGATCACCGAAGCATATTACATGTCTCAAATTATTTGCACAATGGTCATGGGTTCAATGCACCAATAGTTCAATACAACACCATTCCAACACACGGTGACTGAAATGAACTGCTTGAAGGAGACATCATACAGAGACTGAAATGAACTGCTAATACATTGGATGCATGTTGTAACAAAAACTTCTGCTGCAAAATTTTACTCTTAATGGAAGAAAATATAATTATGATATGACTGGTCAGCGAATTCAACTGGACAACAAATGTCAATACCTGAGACTACAAAACTGTACAACGCACTGAACTAAGGCATATATAGCACTTAACATTTGCAATTATATAAATAAGCAATTACAATTGTACAAGAATTAACATGCTTATGTTTTCATCCAAACATAAAATGTTATCTAGCAACTCCCTTTGACTGCATTCAACATTTTCAATAACAATTCAATGTAATACTCAAAAACTGATCAGCATAAATGTATTTATGGAGTAGTGTAAACGTATGTATGGAGCAGCATTAAAGATAATCAATCAAGAGCAATGCGAGTGTATACCAACAACGTGCAAATGTGAGATGCATCTTTACATTTCATTCGTCGATATCATAATTCAATTGCAATCACTGGAATCGGGCGTATACTCTCCTCCTTCAAGTTTCGAACCCTCAACCTTTTACCGTCTGATTCTCGACAGGGGCGGGGAAACCAGCGGTACAATTACAATGTAAGTTTGTACTATAGCGGTCGGCCATTTTCTGGGCGTCCAGCTAATGACGGCTCAATGAAATCTAGAACAGGAGCAGCCTCACTCAACCTCACTGTTAGATGGAAGTCTTCATATTATGGACACAGGAGCATATCCACCAAACAAAATTATATATATACCACCGCCTTTTTGTAATAAGATTTGACATTTAATGAATGATGTAAACAATTGTACACATCATTCTTCAAAATATGTGCCACTACAACATGGAGAACCGCATTCCAGTCTTACACACTATACATATATAACACTATGTCAAGCCAACAACATATAACATTGTACAACAGCTATTCAACGTAGCAAGGCAAGGTTTATCTTACAATGAAGTCCAATTGTACGCACATCACAAACCAGTTGCAACGCAAGTGTATATATACCATTCAACCTGATATAATGTATCATTGCCTCTTTATAATAGCTCAAACGCAAAAGAATGCACCATATACAGGTCACAACACCAACCAAAAAATCGTTTACACCACAACTTTTAATTCTCATTCATCAACAGGATACTCGGTCATGCACCAAAGTCACAATATGTTGCTTCAACGCTCGAAAAACTTCCCGGAGAGTGCACCAACCACGATACAAGAATGCATAGCCTCCTGTTATCACTCAGGTTGTCCTTAAGCTCCGGAAAAGGATACGGCCGAGGTAACCACAGACCAACTTTGGACTGCAGGTTCTAGCCAACCTGCAATCAGAGAGGGCTCTCTCTTTTATATTTAGCTTTGTTGAAAAGGATTTTAGGCTAGGTTTTGAGTTCAGAGGGTTTTTGTTTTGTTTTTGGTGGGAAAATTGATGTCTTCAGACAGAGAGGCAAGGCATAGGCTGGGAGTTTCAAACCATTGGGCGTGGAGTCGAGGAGGAGAACTGCTGGTGCACTTCTTCAGTCACAGGAGAGGGAAAGTGGAGCCAGATAGCTGCGCATGAAACAATATTTCAGGTTTAAGTGATGGAAAGAATGCTAAGTAATGAGAGGCAGTTAAGAATCTCTCAATTAGCTTAATAGATGGGGGTAACAGAGCTCTACCTAGGGGCAGTAAAGAATCCATAGATAACTGGCTAGCACAGGTGAATCGGGGTAAATATGAGCCCGGGGGAATTCACATTCATAACCAATTCATTCAGAGGAAAACATAAAGAAACAACAGAAATTGAGCATAGAGTGTACTTAAACAAATTCTAAGCTATTCTTTCTTTCTGCTATCTAGATAGTGGTAAACAATAAACAGAGGTAAGATGCACTTATTGCTTCAGACTGCAGCATAAGAATTCCATCTTCATATCTCCAAAAAAAATCATTTAGAACAGACAGTTTGCTCTCCAAGCTTTCAGCAATCTTTGATTATAGAAAAACCCAGGTATACAAGGCGAGTCTCTAGTGAAAATTCTCAATTGTCCAACCCTTGTAACAATGTAGAGGGCGGTATATATAGGGAAAAACTCTCTACCACTGCTTTTATTACAACTTGACCTAAACAGGTCTGAAAGAAAGATGATTACTTGACCTAATCCTATCCAGAAATAAATGCAAAAAATATCTTGGGCTGCGCTCAGGGCTGCCTTATCAAAAACTGAGTAAATGATGTAGTCCTTGGCGGCTTGGTGCAGTGTTTTCTGCAATAAATGTGTATGGGTTTCTGCTTCTTTGTTGTCGGTCTGCATTTAAAGCTTTAACTGTGATTTGAGGGCAAGGATGGGCTTACGCCTCTTGATTTGACTTTCTGGGGGGCTCATCAATGTTCAGGTGCTTCGAGCCCCTAAAAAATCTTGACTGATACTCTTTGGCTCTTCTTCTTCCTCTGATACTCTTTGACAATAAATTGGGCCGCTGTTTTCCTTTGCTGTGGGTCTAATCACAAATTAATGGCCACTGTTCGGCCTCTGCTTCCTCTAGAACTATCTTCTGCTCCTTCCGGCAAGCTTCGCGAAGAAAAATGGGTCATTCGGCGCCTTTCGGGCTTCCTGGGGGCTGCAAAATGAAAAGATTCCCTAAAGATTCCCCATTTCGGCCTAAAAAATCTAGCGATGGTGCAAATCGCTCATCAAAAACTGCCTCAGAAACTGATTCTGGGGCTCCGAAGTGCGATTTTTGCTCCTTCGTGCCAAAAAAGTGATGATGACGTCAGCATGACGTCAGCGATGGGACCTCGTACGGTGGGTGATGTCAGCGATGACATCAGCATGATGACGTGGTGGGATGACATTAGCATGATGACATCATCACGTACAGACGGTGATGTGGCAGGTACGGCGGCTCTGATGATGTGGCAGGACACGTGGCAGGTGACTCGGCGGTACAGTGGCAGGAGGCCACGCAGGCGGGTGACGTGTCATGTTGACTGGGCAGGGAGGTGACGCAGGCGGGTGACGTCACAAGGGAAATGGCGGTAAGCGGTTTTGGGCGCACCGCCTTAGCACCTGGGTGGTTTTGGAGGGAGGGGCTCCGCCACACCCGAGAGCTTGACGCGTGGCGGGAGTACGGCGGTAATACCGCCCATCTCCCGGACGCTAAGCTTCGGGCGGTTCGGGGATGGGAGGGCCCGTCAGCCGTAGATCTGCGGGGCGGATGATCCAACGGCTGGCGGCGATGGTGAGTCGGCGGGGGTATACGGGCAGGGAATATGCGCGGGATATTCCGAATTTAATAAAGCACGCGGGTGGGTTTAGACTTAGGGAAAGGCGGGGTTTGAAGTTATATGGGCGGGTTAATGTATTTGCGTTCGGGACTTAGGGTAAGGGGTGAAACATGGGTTTAAAATGAGCACGATTAATATTTTATGTACAAACTTTGGGTTAGGGGTGGAATAGAGGGATTTTTGAGGGTTTTAGGGCTAGGGAAGAGGCTGTTAGCATGACCAGGTGTCATCTAACTCCTGTTATGACTCGGATGGGCTAAAAACAGCCCCAGGTGGACCATTTTTTCCCGGACTTATAAAAATATGGCTATATTTCCAGGGAGGGGATATTTTACATAGGGGGATTTTTATATACAAAGTTTTAGTAGGGGAAGGGGGAAAACTGATAGGGAGTTATTTAGTAGAATTAGTGGTTAATATGGTGATGATAAGAAGGCGCCAAGGTCAGGGACCTTGGGCTAATTTTGGGGAAGAGAATTTGAAAAGAGATAAAATCCTTGAGTGAAGCAGATCTTCACCAAGGCAATCTGATGTGGAGGATGATGGAACTAAGAGGAATCAAGCAGATCTTGACCTCTTTGGGGAAATTAGTAAGTGACTTAAGGAATTAGAAGAAGGGGGAGTTAGTGATGTCCACCTTTGAGCTCCTTTGAATGAAAACTGCCTGCACTGTGATCCGGAAAAATATACACTTAGTAACACAAAATTGATCATAAGTCATCTTTCTGCAACCTCTCAGCTACCTACCCAGCCTACTCACCTAACATTTCTTCTTCTTTTTTCTTTTTTTTTGGTTTGGGTGCACTTAGACTTGCAGACCTAGATTTACAATTTTTCTTTTTAATGTTTCCTATCTAGCTCTACACTTATTTCTGCCAGGGCCCAGATTAACAGTTGGGTCCCTTTGATTCTCTACCTATCTACAAATCTGCCAAGATTAAACTGTTTGGACAGACACATTTCTCTATATTCTAAAACAGGAAATTGAAACCTAGGAAGGCCAAGATTAGACTGTTTGGACCTTCCTTAAATGAAAACTCTTCCAAACTGGAACAACTCATCAAAATTGGAGTCAGCAGTGGCATTTGGACTAGCACACTTCATGGCTTTCTTCTTTGGCTTCTTCTGGAAATATGGAACACCACAGCTTGCAAAGTATGACATATTTGGCATGTAAAAATGTCAATCATGAAAGATGAAACCCTGTTGCAACAGGAGGCTAACAGTGGCTCCACTTGTGGATGGATTTTCCTTGTGAAAAGCCAAGAACAGTAGGTCAGACTGCCTTGATCTTCTGTTTGTTGCTGTAGACTGGAAACATTTGTTCTGGCTGCTAAAAATATAAACTTTGAACTATGAAAAACCTCCTCCTCAACTGAATTACTGTGAACTGTACAACATCGCCTGCTTTCTTCTGCGTGCTTGATAATTATGCACAATGATTGCAAATAGTTCTTTTCTACCGTGAATTGCTTGTAATGTGACAGTCTTCCTTTTGTTGTTTTGCTGAAATTGGTGCAGAGACAGAGGCTTTAAAACTGGAACACTTGTTTTGGTTGTGCCTTCCCAAATTTACTGCTGCTTCTTAAACAATCGGTCTGCTTATACAAAATAAAAACAGAGTGCTGATATATACAAATAAGACTGTACAAAGATATATACAAAACTGCATTGTGTCCCTTTAAAAGGGATCATGGTAATGTTTCAGCATACGGCCATTGACAGGGCCTTCTTCTGCAGTGCAATCCTCTACAGATCTGAGAAAATAGGTGTTATTTCCCTAAACAACAGAAATAACCAATGGACCTCTCCATAGAAAATCAAACTTGGCATGTTTGCCCTTGTCTTCCCTTCTTGAGTCCCATCTTAGAACTTTGTCACCAACATTGAAATCCTCAGCCTTAGCTCTCTTATCAAACATCTTTTTAAGTTTTTCCTGCAAAATTTGTGTTCTGTCATAAACCTGTTCTCTGGTTTGCTGAAGATGAATGGTCTGATTGATTCTTCTCTGAATGTCATTTGGTTAAGCCTAAATCTCTTGTAACAGTTTGATAGTAGGAATGCCCAGGGATGAAGGAAATCTAGCCTCCATGCCGTATACTAAATCGTAAGGGCTCATCCCAATTGATCTTTTGCTTGAAAGTTTGTCTGCCCATAGGGAATTTACCAGTTTTTTGTGCCAGTTCTTCTTGTTTTCTTCCAGCACTTTCTTTATGATGTTGATGAGGCTTTTGTTAGATGATTCGTCCAAGCCATTACCTTGAGGGTAATAGGTTGTGGAGTGGCCCAAGGTAATATGAAATCTGTGGCAAAAATTGATCATTTTTTTGGACTTAAAGGCAGCGGCATTGTCAGTGATGATTTTCTCAGGGCAACCAAATCTGGAAAGGATATTGCACTCAAGGAATTGGATAATGATGGTGTCATTGGCTTGTCTACGGGGGATGGCTTCAACCCACTTAGTGAAATAGTCAGTGGCTGTTAGGATCCATTTGTGCTAGCCTGAGGAAGAGGGATGGATTTCTCTAATGAAGTCAAGACCCCATTGTTGAAAAGGTTGTTCGGTTGAGATGGGTTTAAGGGGCAGGGGTAACAGCTTTCTCTTGCCCTCAAAAATTTGGCATTTGTGACATGACATGGCAAACTTCTTTACATCTGCAAAAAGAGAGGGCCAATAGAAACCAGCCCTTAAAATTTTATCAGCAGTGGACTTCCAATATAGATGTCCTCCACAGTCACCTGCATGGAATTCTTTCATGACATTGTTAGTTTCATTCATGGTTAAACAATTAAGCAATATACCTTCATGATTTCTCCAAAATAATGCACCGTCTATAACACAAAACTTTAAAGCCTTCATTTTCAAAAATATTTTCTTGGTTCTGGACAATCCTAGGGGAGCACACAAGTTTAACAATACAAAGCATATATCAGCGTACCATGGGGATTGTAAAAAGATTTCACTGATCTGTGGAGTCGCCAGCTCCGGTTCATTGTCCAGCTGGTTAATGTCTAAGGCTTGGAAGTTTGTTTCAGACATTAGTTTAGCTAAACCTTGTCCTTTTATCAGCTTGGTTGGTTTTATTTCTAGGTCATATTCAAGTATGTTCACAATCCACTTGCCTCTTTTGCCTTCTAATCCCTCTTGAGTCAATATGTCCTTTACATCAGCGTGTGGGACATAGGCAATCACATGTGAATATAAAATGTACACTCTGAAATCCTTGATGGCCTTAACAAGTGCGTAGGCCTGTTTTTCCATTATTGGGTACTTCAAAGGAGCGTCTCTTAAGGCTCGGCTGAAAAAAGCGATTGGTTTTTCAGCTCCTTGTTCATCCTTTTGTAGCAGGACAACTGCTATTGTATGGTGAGATGCAAATGAAAATATGATAAAATATTTGTCAAATTGTGGGCTAGTTAGGACAGGGGTTTGTGTTAAGGCTGATTTGATACTCTCAAATGCTAGCTTGGTTTCAAGAGACCATTTTACCTTGGCATCCTTCTTTAACATATTGCTTAACAATCTTATCAGCTCAGCTAGATTTGGAATAAATCTTCTCAAGAAGTTGATTTTCCCAAGGAATGCTTGTAGCTCTTTAATGTTTCTTGGAAATGGGATTTGGAGGATGGCTTGTATTCTTTCGGGATCAATTCTGACCCCATCCTTTGATATGATGTGGCCAAGTAATTTTCCTTCTTCAAGGCCAAACAGAGACTTCTTGGGGTTCAAGGAAATGCCATATTTCCTACATGTCATGAAAATTTGTCTGAGATGCTTGAGGTGTTCTTCATCAGATTTGGAAAATGGGGTTAAGTCATCAAGGTAGACAACTAGGAAGTCATGTATTTCTTTGGCGAAAGCAATATCCATTGCACGTTGAAAGGTAGCACCAACGTTCTTAAGACCAAATGGCATCTTTACATACTTAAATGTTCCCCAGGGTGTGGTAAAAGTTGTTTTGTCTTGGTCGTCTGGGTGAACAAGTATTTGGTTGAAACCCGAAAAACCATCTAGCAAGGAGATTCTAGATGATCCCACTACCCTTTGTAGGATGTGGTCCATTTTAGGCAAAGGGTAATGGTCTTTTAGGGAGACTTGGTTTAAATTTCTGAGATCTACACAAAGTCTAATTTCACCTGTCTTTTTTCTCGTAGGAACAAGATTGGACACCCATTCAGAAAATCTGATGGGTGCTATGATGCCTGCTTCAAACATCCTCTTTACTTCCTTCTCAATCGGGGGAAGAAGCATAGGGTTAATTCTTCTAAGTTTCTGCTTGAAGGGTTTCTGGTTTGGTTTTAAAGGAATGGTGTGTTGGATCACCGAGGTGTCATAGGATTTCAGATCCTCATAGCTCCAAGCAAATACATCTTGGAACTCTTTGAATAAGTCAATGTACTTGGGCTTTTGATCAGGTGGTAAATTTTTGGACAGTTTGATCATTTTTGGCTTTTCTGCTGTCCCAATGTTGTGTTCCTCTATATCAGTGTTTATGGGTTGCAATTTTGGCTTTCTTGGCGCGTCATTAGCATCAAACATGTCTTCTAATGGGGTTAGGCCAGCAGGCAGAAAAATATCCTTTAAGTCAATGATCTTTGCCTTTGTTTTGGCTATATCTTCCAAGTGTATTTGTTTCAGCTGTTCTATGTTTTCTTTGTCAAAAATAGTTGGTTTCAGGATTTTCTTGACTGTTGCGCCTGTTACATCTTGCTGATTTTCAGTTGTTTGGTGTTCTGGATCTGTCATAGCATCCATGTCAATGTTAATATTCGAAAACTCATGCTCAAGGGTGAGGAAATTGTTAATCTGGGCATCGTTTTCGAACACTTGCCAGTCTCTAATGTTATTTAGGACTACGGGCCTATGTTTTATTTCAGCTGTGAAGTGATGGTTTGGGTCAAAAGGAAGCTTGCATGTCCTAGCAAAGGTGGCTAGGCTGTGTGCATGAATGTTGTGATTTCTGGAAATCTTGTCAAGCTTGAATTCAGTGAATGCTTGGAGTATATTAGTAGCAGCGGTCCTATAGGCTCTCATTCTGTTGTCATTGGTTATAAAATTGCCTTTCATCTGTTGTATGATTAAATCAGAGTCTCCTAAAATAGACACTTTTGCAGCTCCTAGAGCTTTGAGAAGTTTAAGGCCTAGCAACAGAGCCTCATATTCTACCATGTTATTTGTGCATTTGAAATTCAATCTGTAGGCATGACCTTCTGCATGGTTGTTATATGTATTGTGAATCCAGACACCTGTCCCTACTCCTAACTTGTTAACAGAGCCATCAAACTCTAAATACCAAGTGATTTCTTGCTTATGGTCAGTATCAAGAGATTGAGCTGTTTTAGGATTGGGCAGTTTTAAAATTTCTATTTGGGGAATTTCTTTTGGTAGGCTGGTTGCATTAACTGCTGTGACAGTTTCGTGGGTATGTGCAACCGACTCTTCGTTGATGTGTGCTTGTTGCCCTAGAGCGAAGGGCTCATTATTAATTGAAACATTTGTATCATCATTAAACAAAATAAAGGAATCCATATTAGAGTGGATTGAGTAAATGGGGAAATTTTCAGGCTTGCTCTCACTACTTACCACATATTTCATGAGCGTTTCTCTATACAGTCTCTTTGGTTGCCCAAAGACTGAAATAGTGGCATAGGAAAGGTCTAATTGAAGGGATCCTTGGAGCTTTTCTCCCCATAATCTTGACAGGAGCATACCATACTTTGGTGGAATGTCAGCAACCACTACATCCATGAGGATGGTCTTGTTGGGATATTGGACTAAGGAGACACACAAGTCTTTGATGAGGCCTAGACATTTCACTTGACTTGAGTCAAATGAGTATAAATCTTTATAAGGTCTTGTAACATCAAGATTCAGTTTTTCCATAACTGCTTTGGGCATAAGATTGTGTGATGCCCCTGAGTCAAACATAGCATTGTGCAAAACTTTGTCATGTATATGCAAACTGACATAAAAGGGTGGGACAGGTCCATGTGTTGATTTTCCATTAACTTCTGGGCCAAACAACAGCTCTGGGGTGTCATCTAAAACATTTACATCATCCTTAACCTCTGGCATTTGAAGTGATCTTTGAATTTGTTGCCTATATACATCGTGTTTGGCCAGTTCTGAGAGAGGAATGGATATCTTCAACTTAGCTATTTCTGCCTCTAAATTAAATGGTTTTTCCAATGGAGTCTTGGTGTTGATAATGGCAGTTTTTTCTGTTTCATTTGAATTGTCTGCGTTTCGCTCTTGTTTATCACTGCTATGGGAAGTTTTAGCTCGCAGTTTTTCAACTTCAGGAAAGTTTTTGGGAACCCTGTTCGAGCTTTCTTTCGAGGAAGGAGGTGGAAAAGGCTGATCTTTGGAAGATTGTATTTCTGTTATGTCTTCTACCGTCACTTGATACGGGTTTGGAACAGGTATATCAGCTGGTTCTGTTATGACAGCCTTGCCTTTGATCTTGTTGGGCTGTTTGCCATCCTTTGTTTTGCTAGGTTCGGAAATGTCAATGGTCCTAGTTCTCAGCTTATATTGTTTGTGTACTTCATACACAGCAGTATCATAACCCTGTTTAAAATCAAAAGACTCACCAGATTTGGTCTGAAACTGATTATAATCGGGTTCTTTTTGGTTTTCTTGGGACAGGATAGTTTGATCCTCGCCCTTTAGATCCATTAAGTTCATGTGAGTGTCCTCTATGGGTTCACCAGAAGTAGATCCTTCAACATAGTTATCTTGAAAAGGGGGTCTTATATCATGGTCTTGGGTGGGTCTACCAACATTTGTGTTCTGCGTTTTCCTAAAATTTGGGTTCCTTATGGTATTGGACTACTGTCCTTCCCATGATGCTTTTCTCTCGACATTTTCTACTCTTTCTCCCAGCCTTTGCAGGCCACTGATGATAACATCAAGCTTTTGATCAAAAGCTGAGGGTTCTTCCTTAAAGGTGGTTCTTCTTTCCATTCTAGCTCTGTTTCTTTTGGCAATTAAATTGGCTTCTACGCTAACAGCAACATTTTGCATGTCCGCAAGGGTTTGAGGAGCTCTTTCTTTTAACTGGTATGCCATATCCGGGTCGAATCCATCGGGAAATTTGTACAAGGTAAGGTCAGGTGGAGGCCTTAAGTTCTGTGGTATTGCGTTATATACATTATTGAATCTTGCACAGTACTCCAAAAAGGTCTCTTGAGGACCTCGTTTGATCGTATCATATTCAGCTAGTATGTGCAAGGGGTCTTTCTTTTTCTCCCATCTATTGGTAAAGGATTGGTAAATCTCATATGGGGTGGTTATGGAATTTGCAGCAAGTGATCTGAACCAAGTTCTTACATCACTTGTTAAACTCTGAACAAAAATTCTCATTCTTACACTATCATCATCTATCTCGTAGTTTTCAAAATAATCTTGCATCTTTTTGGTATGCTGAATGGCTGTGAAAGGACTGGTGCTGTCAAAATATATGATTTTAGATTGGTACTCTTGAGGTAAAGCCCCAGCATTAGCAGGTAATTGCAAGGGTGCATATCTATTAGCCGTATTGATAGGTATAAGTGGAACAACGGGGATAAATGGAACAACTGGAGTAACGGGGATCACAGGAGTAACTGGAACGCTGGAAACAACAGTAGTGTTAGTATGTGCAGTGAATGAAGGTGTGGAAGAAGTACTACGGGATGTAGATGATGAACTAAGGGAAATAGGGGTTGACCGGAACAAAACCTTGACAGGAGTCGGAATACAGCTAGGGTAAGCTGTTTCAGGGCTCAAATCAGCAAAATTTTCCGGTCTTTCTTGCTTCCTAAGGATTTTCGAGATTAGGTTAGGGTTTTCAAAAACAGCTGGAGGGTTGGGATCTGGATTTGACCTTGTATATCGTGGATTTTTCTTGGGAGCCAGCTTCCGAATTGTTTTTTGGGTATTTTTCCTGGGAATGTTTTTGTAATCAACAAGGGACTAATTAAAATTTGGGACAGCTTATTTGTAACTTAAAACTAGCATGAAGATTGACTGAAGCAACATTTATTTACTCCTGTTAATGCAAAGCAAAAAACAGTTTCAAAGGCTTCCTGGCTGACATTCAGGCTTCATCTGTAGTTTTAAGAGATAAATAGCAATTGGAAGTTTGATTTATGGTCTTAACGGAGCTTTCTTACCTTCTTCGGGAAACTATCTGAGGAAGGTCCCCAGTGGAGTCGCCATTATGTTATCACTCAGGTTGTCCTTAAGCTCCGGAAGAGGATACGGCCGAGGTAACCACAAACCAACTTTGGACTGCAGGTTCTAGCCAACCTGCAATCAGAGAGGGCTCTCTCTTTTATATTTAGCTTTGTTGAAAAGGATTTTAGGCTAGGTTTTGAGTTCAGAGGGTTTTTGTTTTGTTTTTGGTGGGAAAATTGATGTCTTCAAACAGAGAGGCAAGGCATAGGCTGGGAGTTTCAAACCATTGAGTGTGGAGTCGAGGAGGAGAACTGCTGGTGCACTTCTTCAGTCATAGGAGAGGGAAAGTGGAGCCAGATAGCTGAGCATGAAACAGTATTTCAGGTTTAAGTGATGGAAAGAATGTTAAGTAATGAGAGGCAGTTAAGAATCTCTCAATCAACTTAACAGATGGGGGTAACAGAGCTCTACCTAGGGGTAGTAAAGAATCCCTAGATAACTAGCTAGCACAGGTGAATCAGGGTAAATATGAGCCCGAGGGAATTCACATTCATAACCAATTCATTCAGAGGAAAACATAAAGAAACAACAGAAATTGAGCATAGAGTGTACTTAAACAAATTCTAAGCTATTCTTTCTTTCTGCTATCTAGATAGTGGTAAACAATAAACAGAGGTAAGATGCACTTATTGCTTCAGATTGCAACACAAGAATTCCATCTTCATATCTCCAAAAACATTCATTTACAACAGACAGTTTTCTCTCCAAGCTTTCAGCAATCTTTGATTATAGAAAAACCCAGGTATACAAGGCGAGTCTCTAGTGAAAATTCTCAATTGTCCAACCCTTGTAACAATGTAGAAGGCGGTATATATAGGGAAAAACTCTCTACCACTGCTTTTATTACATCTTGACCTAAACAGGTCTGAAGGAAAGATGATTACTTGACCTAATCCTATCCAGAAATAAATGCAAAAAATATCTCGGGCTACGCTCAGGGCTGCCTTATCAAAAACTGAGTAAATGATGTAGTCCTTGGCGGCTTGGTGCAATGTTTTCTGCAATAAATGTGTATGGGTTTTTTCTTCTTTGCTGTCGGTCTGCATTTAAAGCTTTAACTGTGATTTGAGGGCAAGGATGGGCTTACGCCTCTTGATTTGACTTTCTGGGGGGCTCATCAATGTTCAGGTGCTTCGAGCCCCTAAAAAATGTTGACTGATACTCTTTGGCTCTTCTTCTTCCTCTGATACTCTTTGACAATAAACTGGGCCGCTGGTTTCCTTTGTTGTGGGTCTAATCACAAATTAATGGCCGCTGTTCGGCCTCTGCTTCCTCCAGAACTATCTTCTGCTCCTTCCGGCAAGCTTCGCGAAGAAAAATGGGTCATTCGGCGCCTTTCGGGCTTCCTAGGGGCTGCAAAATGAAAAGATTCCCTAAAGATTCCCCATTTCGGCCTAAGAAATCCAGCGATGAGCGATTTGTGCTAGGTGCAAATCGCTCATCAAAAACTGCCTCAGAAACTAATTCCGGGGCTCCGAAGTGCGATTTTTGCTCCTTCACGCCAAAAAAGTGATGATGACATCGCATGATGTCAGCGATGGGACCTCGTACGGCGGGTGACGTCAGCGATGACATGGCAAGATGACGTCATCACGTACGTACGGTGATGTGGCAGGTACGGCCGCTCTGATGATGTGGCAGGACACGTGGCAGGTGACTTGGCAGTACAGTGGCAAGAGGCCACGCAGGCGGGTGACGGGTCATGTTGACTAGGTAGGGAGGTGACGCAGGCAGGTGATGTCACAAGGGAAATGGTGGTAAGCGGTTTTGGGCGCACCGCCTTAGCGCCTGGGTGGTTTTGAAGGGAGGGGCTCCGCCACACCTGAGAGCTTGACGCGTGGCGGGAGTACGGCGGTAATACCGCCCATCTCCCGGACGCTAAGCTTCGGGCGGTTCGGGGATGGGAGGGCCCGTTAGCCGTAGATCTGCGGGGCGGACGATCCAACGACTGGCGGCGATGGTGAGTCAGCAGGGGTATACGGGCAGGGAATATGCGCGGGATATTCCGAATTTAATAAAGCACGCGGGTGGGTTTAGACTTAGGGAAAGGCGGGGTTTGAAGTTATATGGGCAGGTTAATGTATTTGCGTTCGAGACTTAGGGTAAGGGGTGAAACATGGGTTTAAAATGAGCGCGATTAATATTTTATGTACAAACTTTGGGTTAGGGGTGGCATAGAGGGATTTTTGAGGGTTTTAGGGCCAGGGAAGAGGCTGTTAGCATGACCAGGTGTCATCTAACTCCTGTTATGACTCAGATGGGCTAAAAACAGCCCCAGGTGGACCATTTTTTCCCTGACTTATAAAAATATGGCTATATTGCCAAGGAGGGGATATTTTACATAGGGGGATTTTTATATACAAAGTTTTAGTAGGGGAAGGGGGAAAACTGATAGGGAGTTATTTAGTAGAATTAGTGGTTAATATGGTGATGATAAGCAGGCGCCAAGGTCAGGGACCTTGGGCTAATTTTGGGGAAAAGAATTTGAAAAGAGATAAAATCCTTGAGTGAAGCAGATCTTCACCAAGGCAATCTGATGCGGAGGATGATGGAACTAAGAGGAATCAAGCAGATCTTGACCTCTTTGGGGAAATTAGTAAGTGACTTAAGGAATTAGAAGAAGGGGGAGTTAGTGATGTCCACCTTTGAGCTCCTTTGAATGAAAACTGCCTGCACTGTGATCCAGAAAAATATACACTTAGTAACACAAAATTGATCATAAGTCATTTTTCTGCAACCTCTTAGCTACCTACCTAGCCTACTCACCTAACATTTTTTCTTCTTTTTTTTTTTGGTTTGGGTGCACTTAGACTTGCAGACCCAGATTTACAATTTTTCTTTTTAATGTTTCCTATCTAGCTCTACACTTATTTCTGCCAGGGCCCAGATTAAACAGTTGGGTCCCTTTGATTCTCTACCTATCTACAAATCTGCCAAGATTAAACTGTTTGGACAGACACATTTCTCTATATTCTAAAACAGGAAATTGAAACCTAGGAAGGCCAAGATTAGACTGTTTGGACCTTCCTTAAATGAAAACTCTTCAAAACTGGAACAACTCATCAAAATTGGAATCAGCAGTGGCATTTGGACTAGCACACTTCATGGCTTTCTTCTTTGGCTTCTTCTGGAAATATGGAACACTGCAGCTTGCAAAGTATGACATATTTGGCATGTAAAAATGTCAATCATGAAAGATGAAACCCTGTTGCAACAGGAGGCTAACACCTCCAATTCAGCGCAAAGAAGTAATGCAACCAGAGGATTGAGGACGGAGTATGTGGCAGGAAAATAGGAGTTACAAGAGAATATAAAATGATATGACACTGACGCGGTGAGACAGTGTTTGCAGCAGGTCTCTTGACAGAGGGTGTTCACTTAAAAATGCATGTGATAGAGGAACACATATATGACACTACCTAGAGCAGGCTTCAGGCAACCAGGCAGAATATAGAAGGACAGTTCTGACAGGCTGGAAAATGGCAGACTAACAGATATGTAAAATTAGGCTCCCAATAATTATGCAGGGCAGGAATACGTCTGTTGCTCTGATACCATGTTAAACACACACATGGCTGCAAGAGAATCTGAAAGATAAAACATGAGAATACTATTTTATTAGCAAATCATATACATTTATAGTACATGGTTTGACCGTTGGGTTTCACATCCCAAGGTCTCTTGGACTTCCTTTTGTCTATTCGGCTTCCGTACTAACCCATTGAGGATTAGGTGTCCAACATATTCTTTGAGCGAGTTCTTCTTCCTTGAGTCAATATTAGTCAAACAACTTGCTTCTCCTTAGATCTTGACCACCCTTCAGATTTCAGCCTATTGATTTAGATTTGCAACTCTCAGCCTCTTCAAAAACCCTAGTGGCAACACGTGAGAGAGATAACAATGATTTTATCCTTGATTTCCTTCTCACTTGGATAATATCTCCTTCTCCAGCAATTCGGCTTGATAGATGACTTGGTTTCTACTTTGATTCAACATCCTAAGTTGACTTTGACCATTCTTTATCACATTGCAATGAGACGATGAATCGATTCATTTGCTTTTTCCCCTTCATATTGTAATTCTTAGGGGAAAAGGTGACATAAATAAAGTCTCGGTGCTCGTTAGATATGGTCCGATCAGTTTCAGTTTCTAAATAATTGAATATTTGTTCTTCCTTCTCATAGTAGTTTGAGTCACCTGATCTATGTTCCACTTGATCCATGTAAGAATCGAAAAGTGATTGATGTTTGGAAACAAAAGGTTGAACATCTACTTGATCCTGATACTTATGAAATGAAAAGGGTACTACATGAAAACTGTATATACCTCCAGATAATATCCATAGATAACCTGTCCTGAGTATAGGATGAACATTACCGTGTACATATTCAGGTGCATGACACACATTGGTACTCCCGTTCATTTCTCCTTCTAAGTCAGAATATATATTTTGCGAACTTTTTCCTTGAAGGAAGATGTTCTAGCACGAATGTTAGGCCCCTATACTACTAGTGTAACCCCTTATTGTTAGTAGTACAACCCACTTATTATATTGATGTACCCATGTAGTGCCCATATTGTTACTAATGTGCCCCATAGAAGCCCACTATTGTTATTATTGTGCCCTTACATTATTATTGTTATGTCGGCTCTGGTTATATTATGACCCCTTAGACTCCTATATAGAGAAAGGAGGTCTTTTCATTTGTAACATCCAAGAATTGTTCATTTATGTAATGTAAAGGAGGTTGCCCCCTCGAAGAGGCTGAATTCTAAGGCGTTGATCTCTCTTTTCTATCTTTTCTTGAGCTGGTTCCATAACATTTGGTATCAGAGCTTTGGATTCTAGGGTTTCGCTGCTCCAAACAGGTCATCGTGGAATTTTCGCTATAACTTTTTTTCTGTGACGTTTCAGAAGTCGCAAAAAAAACCCATTTGAGAAGAAATCATGCTGAACCTTGGGTCTGAATTTCAGATCATTTCGCGTGATATTTGCGGAGATATGATCTGAGTAAGTTGGTCTTTTTGCAGATTCCTGAATTACATTCAAAACAGGTGACCGGGGGAAAATCATCATAAGTGTCTCTCTGAGGATCGGATTGAATTTCCGTAAGAAGGTATAGAAAGAGGACAGACTGTAGTTTCTTGTATGCATTTTTCAGATCCATAGGTCGAAAAATTGACACGTGGCACTTCATACAAGTTCGCTCTTCTGGAAAGTTCTATAATCAGGTCATCTTCGGAGATTGTGCATAACTTTTTTTTGGAGAATCAAATTTGGATCAGACTGGTGGCATTGGAAAGAGGACATAGAGGGCTACTACAGGTAGCATTTTCAGAACTTAAATATCCACAAGTATAGAGTTACAGTCGTTTCAAGTTCAAGGTCCTAAAATCAAGAAAAAGCAAGATGAGGAAGTTTGATGGCAAGGATCCAGTAAATTGGATACTTCAGATGGAGCAATATTTTGATCTACATGGTGTACAACTGTTACAAAAGGTATGTATTGCATCTTCATATTTAGAACCAGATCAATTTTTATGGTACAAAGGGCTTTGTTCTCGTAAGCAACTTGTTACGTGGTCAATTTTCACGGAGGAAATGATAGCACATTATGAGGATACAAAGAGCAACACCTTCTTTAGAGAAACACCACAACAATTGGAAAGAGTAAAAGGGATTTGTGACATAGAGGAAAGCAAAATTATGGAAACCGGGAAGTGTACCCCTCACAACTATAAAGATGGAAGTGTTGTTTCTCCTAGCCTTCCACAACCTACAAGGGTTACACCACAACAATTGGAAGAAAAAATTGAAAAAGGGCTTTGTTACAATTGTGATAGCAAATGCACTAAAGGTCATAAGTGTGCTGAGAAGAAGTTATTTTACATAGAATATGAAGAGGAGGAAGAAAAGGATCAAGAAACATCAAAAGAAGAAGATATACGCAAGGACCCCACCCCAGAGAAAGAAGAAATGAATCAGAACATATCTTGTAAACTATTGGCAAGAATGACCACTCCTCAAACTCTCAAGATAGAAGGAAATATCAAGAAGAAAAAGATGCAAGAAGTGAAAGATCACATCAAGAAAGAAGAAATGAATCCAACCATATCTTGTAATTCACTGGTCGGCATTACCACTCCTCAAACTAGCGATAGAGAAGGACATATCAAGAAGAAAAATGTTCAAGAAGTGAAAGATCACATCGAGCGTCAAGAAATGAATCCGACCATATCTTGTAAAGGATTGGAAGAAATTACCACTCCTCAAAATCTAAAGATAGAAGGACATATCAAGAAGAAAAAGGTTCAAGCAGTGAAGGATCACATCGAGCATCAACAACAAGTTCTCCAACTTTTAAAGGATAGCGCCACTTCGATGCAAAATCAAATGAAACAACAGGTAGATCAACATCATAGTGAAAAATGTTTTGATGTAGGCGATTGGGTATTTTTACTGCTACATCTAAAGCAAGCTACTTATGAGAAGGAAACGTTGGCAATACTACATGCACTTAAAAAATGGCGACCTTACCGAATGGGAAGACTCTTCAAGGATGAGGATGTGGAAGCATTATTTTGTGCTATTTCTATTATCCAACCAGATTGGATAAACAAAGCAAGGGATGAAGGGAAGAAGGACAAAGAAGTATGGCCACTTATTCATAACTTGCAAAAGATCCCAATTCAAACAATATTGCCAGATATTGAAAAGGAAGGAAAAATCATATTGGAACCTGGAGCAGTCACAGAAACAAGAACCCGACAGCTACGAGATCGATCAATTTCAGAGTATCTCATCAAGTGGAAGAACTTACCCGTTGAAGATTCCACATGGGAGAACAAGAATTTTATACAAAAGCATCAAGGACTACTCAAGCATTGAGGACAACGCTTTTTGAAGGAGAGGGGCATGTTAGGCCCCTATACTACTAGTGTAACCCCTTATTATTAGTAGTACAACCCACTTATTATATTGATGTACCCATGTAGTGCCCATATTGTTACTAATGTGCCCCATAGAAGCCCACTATTGTTATTATTGTGCCCTTACATTATTATTGTTATGTCGGCTCTGGTTATGTTATGACCCCTTAGATTCCTATATATAGAAAGGAGGTATTTTCATTTGTAACATCCAAGAATTGTTCATTTATGTAATGTAAAGGAGGTTGCCCCCTCGAAGAGGTTGAATTCTAAGGCGTTGATCTCTCTTTTCTATCTTTTCTTGAGCTGGTTTCATAACAACGAACCTCGGCAATAAGTTGTTCTGATTCCACATATTGATCATTTTGAACCAAAAGAAAACTTTGTGGTGGAATGGTTAAGTTATGTACTTGATCCTGACCATCAATAGTAATGGATACGTTATTATGACATAGATAAGCAGGATATCCATTACAGGTATGTGTGGGATAAACCGAATTTTCATTGAATTCAATCTTTCCATTGAAAGGGGCTCGTATATGTTCTGAAATATCACCAGTAAGTACCCCCCCAGTATGAAAAGTCCTTAGTGTTAGTTGAGTTCCTGGTTCTCCAATGGATTGGCCCACAATAATACCTATTGCTTCTCCTAATTCAATCAAGTGACTATGAGTAGTACTCTGGCCATAACATAATTGACAAATCCGAGATATACTCTTGCAAGTAAACGGGGTTCGTATATATATTGGTTGTGTTCGAAGGTTTATTAATTGATTGGCAAGTCCAACTCTAATATCTTGATTGCGTGTGGCAATGCATCTCCTATTTATATACACATCTCCTTGTTTACATCAACATCCTGCATACATATTGGCACATCTCCAAAATGATATATAATGTGAAGGGTCTCTTTCCTTTTTAGACTTCATCAAGCCTTCATATCTTTCCCATGGAGATATCATAGTCAAATCTCTTATTCCTTGGATGTTGATTGTCTTCTCCATAGTTTCATTTTTCATGATATCTTCCTTTCTTTCTTTGCACATTCCTTTGCAAGAACTTCCAATCATAGTTATTCCAATTTTTTCAACCACCTCATATTTCAAATGACATATTATGTTGATTTCATCTTTTCAATGTGTGAATCATGCCTTCTTGCATCCTTCCAAACTCGGAGATCATTTTCTTTTGATCATGCTCTCGAGGTAGAGCATTCATTCATGATATTTGGAACCATATGACGTGAATTAATTAAATATATGAATACATACCTCATCTATTTTTTTTAGGTCATATATACTTCCTTCAGCATCTTCCTTGATTGAAAGAGTTCCAATCATCTTGACCTCCTTCATATCTTATGACATCATACCATCATTCTATGAATCCCATAGAAGGTGTAATTATCGAAACACTTGCTACTTTCAATAGGTGAACCTTCCAGTGGAGATTCCAACGAAGAATCTTGATTATCCTCATTCGGCAAATGCTCCTCTTGAATGATGTATGATGATATTTTTGTACTAGATAACTTTCTTCTTTCCATAATTGTTACTTATGCTTCTAATGAGGTTACCAAGAGCTACATATTTCTATAGGTAGTTGTCATAGACTTCTATTTCAACTATCTTTCATACTTCTTCTAAGATAATGTCATGAGCTCTTACTTTTAATTATATTCTTCTATGATTCTATGATGCATCCTATCATGCTTCTTAGTACTTCCTACCATGATACCTATACAATAGAACAACTTGAAAAGAACTAGGTGAGGAATACTATCTCAGTCATAGTAGATATATTTTACTTACTCATTCTTGGATTTCTTCTTTTCAGCTTCCTCCACTTCTTTAATGATATGGGCTTCATCTCTTCCTCTTTTGGTGTTTTCCTTCTTGAGTTTAGGAAAATATCTCTTGTAGTGCCCATATTCTTGACATCCATAACATTGAAACTTTTCCATGTTCTTCTTTATTTTCTGATGACCAAATTTTCCAAACTTCCCTTTTCTATTTGCCATAACAACATATCCTTGAGTTTTCTCATTTGATCCTACATCATATTTTTCTTTCAACATGGTCTCTTCTATTTTACATAGTGACCATAGATCATTGAATGGAGTAGCTTCCTTCTTCCCATAAATTCTTGTTGTAAATTTATCCCATTCCTTAGCTAGTACATTAAGTACTATGGTGGTTTTCTCTTTATCAGACAAAATTTCTCCCAAATCTTGGGGTTGATCCCTTATTTTAGATATCCTCATAAATTATGAGGCCATTCATTATTCTTTTGATATCCTCATCTTATAGAGTTATTTTCTTAACGAGATGGATTCTCTTACAATGCTTACGGAAAATAACTCTACATGTTTGTCATATATTTATTTTGAAGTTTCAAGTTTAGATACATAGGGAATGATGGGATCCTTAATGGATTCTATGAGAATCCTCTGAGCCCTTACTTCCCTTTTCATATATATTGCAAGTTATTGAGAATATTCCTTTGGATCTTTGGTGATGGAGCCCTTAACATGTTCCATGACCTCATTTTCTAGAGGTTTAGATATGTCATTTTCTTCCATGCTAGAAAGTTTGAAGCCCCAACCAACTTGTTGCTTTCCTTGCAAAAAGACATTTTGATAGATTGAGATGTAGACATAAATATACTTACTTGTGAAGATTTTCCTTCAGATTGTTGCCTTCTTGAATTTGATGATGATATCGATAATAGAAAATTTCTTCTTGATGAAGATGATTTTCTTCAAAAGTGATCCTTGACTCCAAAGAGAGGGAGATCACCTTATATATTTTGATGATGATTACAATGTTCTTGATCTTGCTTCCCTTGGATGAGTAGGCTTTGAGATACTTTGAACCTTTTATTTTAGTAGAGAATATTATTTTGAGGTCTCCTTCCTTGTGATGATGTGATGAGAAAGGATCCCAAGAATGCTTCTAGTATAGGCCTTTCCTTTGATCGATCTAGGGTTTTGACAGTTTTCTTCAAGGTGATGTAACCCTTTGTCTTCAAAATGTCTTGGAGATGAGAGGATATTCTTGATTCTTTGATGCCCTTGATATTCTTCTAGAACCTTGATTTTTGAGAGCTTGATTGTCCCGTATTGAGCTACCCTTCCTTGTCTTGTCACTTTAGCTCTGATACCATGTTGAGAAATCTAGGGCATAGTTATTAAGTGATTTCTCTTAACTAATAATTTCTTGTGATGAAATATTTCTTGGTATTTTATTAGCTTCTTTCTTTCTCTTGATTATGTTAATGTCTTTTATCATCGAACAAGTACCAAATCACAAATAAGTATGAGACAAGGGACACAAAAGGTAGGCTATATGCCAAGTCCAAAACCTCTCCAACTTGAGAGTAAAACCCAAAAAAATTATTCTTCTTATAGAATATTCAAGACATGAATTCCAAGACCAAGACCCTTGACCTATTGACCTCTCTAAGACCAAGTCACAAGGATCCTTTGAGTGAGTTCTTCTTCCTTGAGTCAATGTTAGTCAAACTGCTTTCTTATCCTTAGATCTCAGCCACACTTCATATTTTGGTCTATTGATTTAGATATGCAACTCTTGGCCTCGTCAAAAATCTTAGTTGTAGCATGTGAGAGAGATAAACAACAATTTTATCCTTGATTTCCTTCTCTCTTGGATAATATCTCCTTCTCCAAAAATTCATCTTGATAGATTACTTGGTTTCTTCCTTCATTCGACTTCCTAAGTTGACTGTGATTACCTCAGCTTCTTGTGCAAAAACTGATACTAGACTTCCTCGAACGTGTGAGAGGTATTTGCCCTAAAATATACCACAATAACTTTGACTCCTTCTCCTTCCTTCTTCAGTTGATGAGAGATTTATTCACTTGTGATTCTTGCACTTCTTCTTGGATTTTAGATTCTCGTATTGATATTCTTCAAGTTCGGTCGTGACCTCCTCTATATAGTATTTTCCCATGAAATAAACTGACTTGAGTTGGAGTGTAGGTCAGTATCCTCTTCTCAAATTATCTTCATCTCCTTTTGAAGGCCAACTTGATGGAGTACTCGTGACAAGGCCTTGGAGGGCTAATGACTCATTAAAATTATCTTTTTAAATATGTAACATGTCCAAATGTGTTTTCAATACATGACATTGACTCAATAGACTTTATGACCTAATGACCAAACCTAATAGCTCGTAATGGGAGCTTCATCTATAAAATAAAATTTCTTGAGCATGAAACCCATGACTCAAGAATAACATAAGTAATTTATTTTTCTTCTTTACATAAATTACATAAAATCATGGTTACACATGTCATTATGAAGACCAAACCTAGTTACATATTTCAACACTCCCTCTTAACTAGGGAGGTATTCATAATCTATACAAGGTACTTGGGCATTCTCAATATGAAGAATTCTCATAAGAAGAGTCAGATTGGTAACCCATCTGTTTAATATCATAACATCCAACATTGTCACATAGAAAGGACTTGACTAACAAATATATCTCTCCACAAGATCAGAGCACAATGCTGGCAAGCCCAATGATTTACAAACACCCTCATCATTGTCTCTCTTGGAACATAGCCTACATGGGTTCTTCTCAGAGTATGTTCCACTAGGACTATTCTTATCTTGGATTCCCAGTCCTCAAGGAATATCAATCCTCTACAACTACTCTTATTTTGGATGCCCTAACACATCCTCAAAGAGTATGTTCCACTAGGACTATTCTTATCTTGGATTCCCAGTCCTCAAAGAATATCAGTCCTCTACGACTACTCTTATTTTGGATGCCCTAACACATACTCAAAGAGTATCGGATGTGAGATTCTTACCCAATCATTCCATTCTATCTTCCCAAGTGAAGATAAGAATGATGTCTCTATCTCCCCCTCTCAAACAGGGAGGATATGCCCATTCCATTTAGGAATGTACCCATTCCTATAAAACGAATCTATCCAAGCTCCCTCTCAATCAGGGACTTGACCAAGCTCCCTATTGACCAAGGACTCGCTTCCAGCGGCTATTTAGGTGGAGATCATGGGACAACCAGCTGCTTGTATGACTTCCTCTTTCGATGTCATGAACTTATTCTTTAATATGAAGCCTACATATTTCGGGACTTATTTGTAGGGCACAAACCATTCATCACTTTCATGAATCATGTCAGTCGTGTCATAATTATTTTCATGAGAAAGTGATCCATTAGTCCATATCTGGCCTTCCTTTATGCATTGCTTCCTTCTTCGTTTCATGTTTCTTTAAGGACCTTTCATCCCGCCACATGAGTATCAGTTGTAGAAGACATCCAAAACTCTTCCCTTGGTATCCCTGCATAAGCCCATCTAGATATTGTTCAAAAATAGAAAAATGAACATTAAGTCAAAATTACCTTTGTGATGGTCTTTCATCATGACATCTCATTGTTTACATCAAAATATTTCATATATATTGACACATCTCCAAATATATATATAATGTCAAGGGTCTCTTTATTTTTCAGACTTCATCAGGATCTTCATATCTTTCCCATGGAGATATCATAGTCAAATATTTTAGTCCTTGGATGTTGATTGCTTTCTCCATAGTTGCATTTTTCATGATCTCTTCATTTCTTTCTTCACACATTTCTTTTCAGGAACTTCAAATCATAGTTCTTCCAATTTTGTCAACCACCTCATTTTCCATATGAGGACATATTATGTTGATTTCATCTTGTCAATGTGTGAATCATGCCTTCCTTCATCCTTCCAAACATGGAGATCCTTTTCTTTTGATTGTTCTCTCAAGGTAGAGCATTCATTCATGATATTTGCAACCATATGACATGACTTAATTAAATATATGCATACATACCTCATTTCTCTCTTTTAGATCATCTAGACTTTCTTCAACAACTTCCTTGAATGAAACAGGTCCAATCATCTTGACCTGCTTCATATCTTATGACATCACACCTTTATTCCATCAATCCCATACAAGGTGGAATTATCAAAACACTTGCTCCTTTCAATAGGTGAACCTTTGAGTGAAGATCCCAACAGAGGATCTTGATTATCCTCAAATGCTCCTCTTAAATGATGTATGATGAGATTTTTATACTAGATAACTTTATTCTTTCCATCTGTGCTACTTATGCTTCTAATGAGGTTAGAAAGAGCTACATCTTTCTATAGGTGGTTTCCATAGACTTCTATTTCAACTATCTTTAATACTTCTAAGATAATGCCATGAGCTCTTTCTTTTAATCATATGCTTTTACGATGCCATGATGCATCCTATCATGCTTCTTAGTACTTCCTACCATGATATCTATACAACATAACAACTTGAAAAGAACTAGGTGAGGAATACTATCTTAATCATAGTAGATATCTTTTACTTCCTCTTTCTTGGATTTCTTCTTTTCAGCTCCATCCACTTCTTCAATGATATGGGCTTCTTCTCTTCCGCTTTTGATGTCATCCTTATTAAGTTTAGGACAATATCTCTTGTAGTTCCCATATTTTTGACATCAATAGCATTGAACTTTTTCCATGTTCTTCTTTCTTTTCTGAGGACCAAATTTTCCAAACTTCCCTTTTCTCTTTGCCATAGCAGCATATGCTTGAGTTTGCTCATTTGATCCTAAATTAGATTTTGCTTTCAACATGTTCTCTTCTATTTTACATAGTGACCACATATACTTGAATGGAGTAGCTTCCTTCTTCCCATAAATTCTTATTGTAAAGTTACTCCATTCCTCAAGTAGTGCATTAAGTACTACGGTAGTAATCTCTTTGTCAGACATAATTTCTCCCAAGTCTTGAAGTTGATCCCTTATTTCAGATATCCTCATAAAGTATCAGGCTAGATTTTCTTCTTTCGATATCCTCATCTTATAGTTTTCTTGTGTTAACGAGATGACTTCTCCTACAGTGCTTACGGAAAACAACTCTACAAGTTTGTCATATATTTCTTTTGAAGTTTCAAGTTTAGATACATAGGGAATTAGGGGATCCTTAATGGATTCTATGAGAATCCTTTGAGCCCTTATTTCCCGTTTCATATATATATTGAAAGTTCTTGAGCATATTCTTGGAGGTTTGGTGATGGAGCCCTTAACATGTTCCATGACCTCATTTTCTATGAGGTTCATATCTGTCCTTTTCTTCCATGCTAGAAAGTTTGAATCCCCAAACAACTTGTTTCTTCCCTTGCAAAAAGACATTTTGATAGATTCAAATGTAGACATAAATATAATTACTTGTGAATATGTTACTTCAGCTTGTTGTCTTCCTGAATTTGACGATGATATTGATAATAGAAAACTTCTTCTTGATGAAGATGGTTTTCTTCAAAAATGATCCTTGAATCTAAAGAGAGGGAGATCACCTTAGATATTTTGATGATGATGTCAATGTTATTGATCTTGCTTCCCTTGGATGAGTAGAATTCAAGATACTTAAAACCTTTTATTTCTATAGAGATAATATAATTTTAAGGTCTCCTTCCTTGTGATGATGTGATGAGCAATGATCCCGAGAATGCTTCTAGTGCAGGCCTTTCCTTTGATCGATCTAGGGTTTTGACACTTTTTTTCAAGGCGATTTAACCCTTTGTGTTCAAGATTCCTTAGAGACAAGAGGATCTTCTTGATTCTTTGATGCCATTGATATTCTTCTAGAACCTTAATCTTTGAGAGCTTGTTGAGCTTCCATTCCTTGTCTTCTCAACCTAGCTCTGATACCATGTTGAGAAACCTAGGGCATAGGAATTAGGTGATTTCTCTTAAATGATAAGTGCTTGTGATGTAATATTTATTAGTCTTTTATTAGATTTTTTCTTTCTCTTGATTATGTTAATGTATTATATCATCAAACAACTACCAAATCACAAATAAACATGAGATAAGGGACACAAAATGTAGGTTATAAGCCAGGGCCAAAACCTCTCCAACTTGAGAGGAAAACCCAAACAGATTCTTCTTCTTATAGAATCTTCAAGAGACGAATTCCAAGACCAAGACCCTTAACCTATTGACCTCTCAAAGACCAAGTCACCAGGCTTCTTTAGCAAGTTCTTTTTCCTTGAGTCAACATTAGTCAAATTGCTTGCTTATCCTTAGATCTCATCCACCCTTTAGATTCTGGCCTATTGATTCATATTTGCAACTCTCGGCTTCTTAAGAAACCCTAGTTGCATCATGTGAGAGAGATAAACAATGATTTTTCCTTCTCACTTGGATAGTACCTCCTCCTCTAGCAATTCGGCTTGATAGATGACTTGGTTTCTTCCTTGATTTTACTTCCTTAGTTGATTGTGATTATCTCGGCTTCTTCTACAAAAAATAATGCTAGACTTCCTCGCATGTGTGCGAGGTATTTTCCCTCAAACAGATCACAATAACTTCAGATCCTTATCCTTCCTTATTTGCATGATGAGAGGCTTATTCATTGTCATTCTTGCACTTATTCCTGGATTTCAAATTCTTGGATTGATGTTCTTCATGTGAGGCGGTGACCTCCTTTATATAGTAGTTTTCCCATGAAATAAGTTGACTTGAGTTGGAGTGTAGGATGACATCCTCTTCTTGAATTATCTTCATATCCTTTTGAAGGTCGACTTGATGGATTACTTGTGACAAGGCTTTGGAGGGTTAATGACTCAAAAAAAATCAGTTTTTACAATATGTAACATGCCCAAATGGGTCTTCAATACATGACATTGACTCAATAGACTTTATGACTTAATGACCAAACCTAATAGCTCACAATGGGAGCTTCATCTATAAAATAAAATTCCTTGAGCATGAAACCCATGACTCAAGCATAACATAAATAATTTTATTTTTCTTCTTTACATCAATTACATAAAATCATGATTACACATGTCATTATGAAGACCAAACCTAGTTACATATTTCAATAGTTCCTTACTGTTCCACTGTGTTGTTGATCCTTAATTTTCTCTCTACATAATTTCTAAATGATGATGTGATATTATGGGATGACTGCAATGCATAAAAAATTTGAAAATTTTGACAAATGCAATTATCTATAACATAGAACAATCTAGTCTTAAAAATTAACATGGGATCAAAGATGGGCTAAAGAAAAGTCATTAAGATCACCCTCGTGTATAAATTTATGATGGATTTGATGATCAAGCAAAGTGAAAGAGATGAATATGTTGGAGATATAAAATAATGTTAGGGTTTGAAGGAAACCCTATGAGAGAGCTTTTTCTTTGGCAATAGAAGTTAGGGTTTGGGAAAAATCCTAGGAGTGGCCTTAGATATGGTAAACACTTAAGTTCTACAATATTGGAACTGTAGTGTGCTTATGATCAAGTGAAAATCTATTAAGTTATTCAAGTACCCGTGGAAAATCAAATGTAACCCTACATGGGATAATCTCCCAATAAGGAGATGGTATGATGTAGATCCAGTGATCCTATTGTACATTGATCAGAGGGCTTTAAAGGATCTAGAATGAGAATATAGGTGATTCTCTTGTTTTAAAAGGTGACATTGACATATGGTTGATGGACAATGGTGAATCCTAGAAGCAAGATCAAGAGGGAGTTGATAGCTTCTTACAATCCTGATTTAAGATAAATATTTTCAAGTCTTAAGTTATTTCTTTGTGACACTACTCTAGTTTAAACTTATCATTTTTGTTTATTCTTCCTACATGAATATTTGAATTCTTCTAACTTCCTGGTTGTGAATGTGATAAAGGAAAGTAGATCCTTCTTGAGGATCATCAAGATGCAGAGTAATGCGGGAAGATTTAGCTCCAAGATTTAGCTTGTGCAAGATAATGAAGAAGCCACTCTCATATCTAAAGAAGAAAGATAGTCCTACCTCATCTTCAGGTATACTTTCATTATGTTTATTTAATTTTCTATTATTACTCTTTCTACTTGGGATGATATGAATAAGGCTTTGTAGACTCATCTTAGCCCACAAGATGATACTTGGGATCCAAGGACGAAGATTAAGTACATTAAGAAAATAGGGAGTCTACAGGCATATCAATGGGAATTCTCAAGCACGATCTTAGAACAACCTGATATGGCGGAGAAAGACAAGGTGTTCAATTTCATTATAGGATTGAAACCTTGGGCACGCAATGAGGTGAAGAGGAAAAATATCAAAACTCTAGAAGAATCATTTCCTGTGGTTGATAAATTGGTAGAACATTATGATGAAGGGACCAAAGAGAGGAAGAAGTTTGATAAACCGAAGGAGAAAACTACAAAGGAGGAGCATTCGAGATCGAATGATAAGTCGAAGACGAAGAAACCTCTGAAATGTTGGTTGTGCAAAGAGAACCAGATGGTGAAGAATTGTCCTTCTAGATCGATGATGGCAGCAACAGCACAAACTGACAGAAAGAAAAAGAAAGAGGAACCAGCGGTCAGGGTGATGCAGATTTTGGGAGTTGCAATGGCCACAAAGTTTGTCCCACGACATGGTCCTGAGAGGAACAAGTTGGAGTATGTTAGCATGAAGGTTGGGAAAGGCACTTTACTCGCTATGGTGGACAATGGTGTGACTCATAACTTCATCAGGGAGGAAGCTCCGAGGAAAGTTGGATTGAATTTCTCACCAATCCAAGTTCATCTTAAAGAATTAAACTCTCCACAAAATAAAGTCATCGACATGGCAGAGATTGTGGATGTGAACATTGGTGAGTGTTCTGGGAAGATCGACTTCAAAATTGTGAGGATAAATGACTATGAAGCAGTATTGAGTATGGAATTTTTGAACCAACATGAAGTTATGATGGTGCCACATATGAAGAAGTTGTACATTTATGACGGACGGGAAAATGATCCTCTGGGGGTACCAATCGTGGCAGCTATGACGGCTGGATGTAAATTGACAGAAATGAATGTGGAGGACATAAAGCGGGAGGAAGAACTCTATGGGAGGTTGTATTCTATAGTGGAAAAAATCATGGAGCAGTCACAGGTTATTAGAGCAGTGTCTGATAGTATCTTGGATCTAACAGGCAGGCTAGAGATAGTGGAAGGGAATGATGATGCTAGACCAAAGACTCGGGAGACATGAAGCAGACATGCAGATATTGGAGGAGTAAGATCTAGATAGATGGATTGAGTTGTCAGAGGAGGATGGAGAGCCATTGGCTTTCCATCCCCTACCTCTTCTTCGACTAACATGGGGATGAGGTTCATTGTCTTCTTCTCATGGCAGTGAGTCATCTATACTTTATGAGCAGGCACATGGGGCGAGATGGACATGATTGACAACAAGATGTGAAGATAGTCACGATGACGTGAGGAGAATGTGTTCTTGTGGAGGCGATGTTACGGTTGGATTAGCTACCCAACTAATCACCATCACAAGGAGGATCCAACACATGATTTTCTTGCAGAGTTTGACAGATTTGTAGCATGGAGCAGGTCATGGGTGGATCTATTTGGATTCCCACATATATGAACATGTCTTAGCGATGGAGATTTATGAGATGGTGTTGTCGATGGCGACAACATTTTCAGAGAGGTTGAGGATGTCAAGGCCTCGAGTTAGCAAGCACCCGAGAGAGTAGAAAAATTGACAATCGCAGTTAAAGGCGCATGGTCGCAACAGAAGTGCGACGAGTCCCTAAATTCTGTTAAAGTCGACTAAGAGATGACTTTCAGTTTTATGCGACCGAGTCATGCGACAGATGCGTGATGAGGTTGTGTGATGGGAGCGTGTGACGGGCGGGCGTGCCGAGCGACCCAAGTTGGGCATTCAAGCGGGCGCGCGCCTAGGTGAGGCGCCCATGGACGAGTCGACACAATGCACAACCAGGTGAAGTGTGCGATGGTGAAGAGCGGCATGCCGACGAGTTGAGCGAGAGGTGGCATGGGCCAACCTGAGAAATCACACGACGGAAGGCAGTGAAGTCATATTCACATTGGAGGGCCGACATATATTTTAAATGTGCAGGCTGACTTGACATGACAGGTGGGCTGACCATGAAAGGTCGCGACCCTTGGATTACCACACATATATATAGGCGTTGGGTTATGGCATTTGGAGGATCATTAAACTTGAACAAATACACAAGAGAGAAACAAAAATATAGCAAAGGCGAGCCAAAGGCAATAGGCGTAGTGCAAAGGAATGCAGGACTAAAGTTAGTTGCGTGGAATTGTGGGGCTTCTAGTTTCGGCAAAGGTAAATCGTAGTGACACGGGTAGGCCGCACTACACATCGGGTCACAGGCGGGCCACTACACCGTGCAACAGGCGAGTCTGCATGAGGGCGATGTACGCAACATGGGTTGACAGTTCAAGTGGAGTGAAGGGCGTTGAAAGTTATAACCGGCGGGACGAGACCCATTCAAGCCTAAACGAAGGTGCGATACATACCGAAGAGCAACACGGGTGTGTGTAGGGTTGGACGAAGACGCGGTAAGGTGTCCGACGAAGTGTCCGCAAGTTGACCGTTAAGTGAGCTACACAATAGGAACAGGGGTGTGCCGAGAGAGTAAGGAATGCCAGCAAAGTTTCAATAGGCAGTGTCAAGGGCACGGGTAGGCAAGACAGTGAACATTGGACATAGTAGTGCCGAGGAATATTTCAGCAACTTGGGTAGTGTGCATGAGGCACGAACTTGCCATGTTTTGTTGGCACTCTTGTAAATTAGAAGTGCGTAAGCCATGGTTATTGGCAACAATCTACTTGTATAATGTTCATGTATAATTGAATTACAGAAATTATATTTATACTAATATTGGGAAGACTCTAGTTCATGGGAGTTTCCCCTCCCATTATGATGATGCATTGAATGTTTATTTGTTGTGCATTTATATTTGACGAAATATTTAATTGAAGTTTATTCCAGCTGTGATATAACACTTGAAGTAAAATTTGGCTAAGTGTTTGGTTAGGCGTAGTTCGCACATTTGAGTATTGGTGAAAAGAAAAAGTGTGCCAGTGTAGCACCCACCTATGAGTGGTTGAAAGATACCACCGGGATAGGGGTGTGACAACCTCCCTCTCTACATGTCTGCCCGACCTCTCCAAGGTACAACCATGTTGATCCCGACTTAAAATCAGGCTCGTATTTAGGTAGGGTTGATCACCCTTCTCCTTGTTGCACTTACCCCACCTCACTTCAAAGGCCAACTAATTACTAAGCTCAACAAATGTGAGATCAAGGTCGGCTCCTTATCTTAAATTTTTTTATGAATTGAATGGGTTCAGAGAGGTTGACTCCGACTAGTGGGATCCACCTCCTATTTCACATTGAAAAGTCATAGAACCATACATGAAATAAGCTCGACTCCTCCATAAGAAATTTGGCCTAGAAAATCGAGGTCCTAAACTCTTTTTGATAGAGTTTCAAATTAATTTCATAGCAAAACTCGGGTTTATTCTTACAGAAGGCTCACCATCATTTGATGGTTCCAAGAAATGATACACTACACTATGTTTACTTCAACATACCTGCCTTACTGCAAGACATTATAAGTCAAGGGCCAAGAATGACAACGAATTACCTTCTTTGTATGTCCTAAAAAATTCATGTGGAAGGTTCTGTACTCACGCCTCACTCCTATTTATGTTGGAAATACTAAGAGGAGGGTGAATAAATATTTCTTTTCAATTGTTAGATTTTAAGCTTCTGTGGTAGTTTTTTGCAGTGGCATGATCCGGATTATCCACAGTTTCGTGTTCATTCTGTCGACGTTTCAAACCCCAAAGGGGGTCCATCATCAGGACTAAATTAGATAGAATATGAATGAAAGCTTATTCTTTTAAATTGTTAACCAGTTAGATTCTACACAATTTAAAATAAGAGAAATGAATAATTTTATTATTGAAATAAGAAGGACAAATGATCCGTTTACAAATAAAGGTGTACAATGATTTCCAAGCACCAACTTGGACTTAATGACGCTCCTGCCTCTAGGGCTTCAACCCTATCTTCACCAAGGCTCCAACCTTGAGTTTAGGGGCACCTACCCCAAGGACATCAATCCTTCTCTGCTGCTTCACTGGACTTATTTGATCAAATACTTCATTTCACCAATCTGCACTTTTCTGCACCATCTTCAACTCTGCATTGCTCCTAACACTAAAATATACCACTGATCTGTCTTCACACTTCCCAAGAAGAGTTAGCACCACACTGCACCAAGTCTGTAGGTGGCTTTGTTCTAAACCACAAAGAAATCTGAGGTGCTCCTATTCTAGTCCATAAGTTGCAAAACAAACTTCAAACAACACACTGAGACAACCTGCAACCGAGTCTTCAAAAAAAATTAAGGCAGCTCCAAAGGTGACAGAGAGCTGAAGTAATCTTCAGAAGGTATGAGCTACATAATCCATGACATAATATTCCATAGTTTTGTGAGCTAATATGAGGGCTAATACTTCGAAACAGTCAACACCATGTAACCTTGTCCAACGGTCTGAGGCTTGTTTATTGCACAGTTCAGTATTAAGTTTCGAGAGCCCTTATCCATAGTACCAAGAACAAATATATGTTGCTAGGTTCGAAGGTGGTTACTGTTCTAATACAGTCTGCCCAGTCCGAGAGAGAAAGCCATCCTTAGTCCGAAAAGGCATCGCAGCAAGAAAAACAGTCAGCAAATGAATATGGAATGGGAGCCCTAACTGTCCACAGGAGTCTGTATTTTTCCTCAGAAATATTCCGCACTGTACAGGGGTGCTTACTTTAGTTGTTCAGTTCACGAGGTGTGAACTTTCTTGTCACTTTCTTCCTTGAATAAATCCACAAATCTACTTGTCTTATGTACTTGAGGAGGAGATCCAAGCCTATATTAATAGGCTATTCTGCCCATAAACCTGAATGGATGTGTCTTTTAGTGCAAGCCGACATATATAACTTTGTGTAGGTCAGATCCATGAATAGAGGCATTATTTAACTTGTAAAATCAATTTATCTCTCATTATTTTGGAATTTCGGGACACATAATAGCTCATTAGAAAGGTAAAATTATGCCCTTCAAGATGGTCTCGGTCTCATGATGAGGTTCTTCCTCTAAGATGGAGAAAAATATTATTTAATGTGACTGATCATTCATTAGTATAGAAATTGAGGTAGGACAGAATGCCTTTGAGTGTTATGCTTCTTCATTGATTGCCTTCTTGATCACATCCTTGTCTTCTTCAACATATCATCATGTACTTGATGTTCTTGCCTTCTTCATCACCAAGTCCTTGCCTTCTTCAAAATATTAACATCATTGACAACTAGATTAACAATTTCCCCCTTTGTCATTGGATGGAAATATTTTTCTTCTCTCCCCCTTTGACATCAATGACAAAGGAGTGCATAAGGACTCCCCCTATTGAACTGCTCCCCCTATCATGCAGCATCTTAAGAATCAACTTAGTGTGATGCTAGAGCGATAACCCCCATCTTTTGGTGAATATGTTTAAATGCTTCTTAGAGAAGAGGTTTGGTGAAAACATCTGCAATCTTCTCCTTAATATTGATATACTCCAACTTGATGTTTTTTTTTAGCCACCTATTCACATAGAAAATGATATTTGATTGGTATATGTTTGGTCTTTGAGCGAATCACTGGATTTTTACTGAGACTAATAGCACTTGTATTGTCACAATAGATGGTGATTGGTTGTGTCATATCTATGTTGACATCCTTTAGAGCTTCCTTCATCCATAGTATTTGAGTACAACAATCTGCAACAGCCATATACTCAGCTTCAGTTGTAGATAGTGATATGGATGATCTGATATTCACCCTATGAGTGACATCAGCTAAATATTTATTAAACTAAGGTATTACATACTCATGTGCTGGTGTGTGTTATATGTTATTGAAACAACAGATTGATCAAATTTCCAATACACAGACAATAAAATGGAAAGACAACAGAGAAATACAGTAAGCAATCATAAAGACACAACCAATTTTAATAAGGAGTTCACCCTATTCTCCAGGGCTACGTCTCTGGTCCAGCTTCAGTGGTGGCCTTGTTTTATTGTGTCTTTCAGCAGAGAAATTACAATACAAGGACTCAATGTGAGTTCTCCTAAAGCAAATTTTGCTTGGCAGGCTGGTTCTCGGATTCCCCAAGCCACTTGGAGTACACAGACTCTTCTTCTTCCTACTAGCTCTGTGACCCTTGGTCTACAGTGGAAAGAGCCAAATGTGATGCTCAGTCTGGACAGATTCCTCTATGGGAAGGATTGAATCTTCAAGCTCTCTGGTGCTCGATGCTGCCTCTGGTCAGCTCGGCCCTTTGTCTCTTTTGCTTAGCTTTACTATTCTCTATGTTCAGTCCTCCTCTCAGGGTTCACTGTTCACTGTCTCTCTTGGTCGCTTGGACTCTTCTCAATTCTGACTCCAAATCTAACTAATTCAACTGTCTCTGTTCATGGCTTTTAACCATTTGATCCCTATGCCTGTTTAGTCCCTCTTCCGCCTATGCCCATTCACCTTCTGCAACTGCGCTTGGATTTCCCTGCGTTCAACGTCATCATGAACGCTTAGGGAGTGGCCACTTGTCCTCCTCTAAATGGCACCAGCATGCTTCGTCGATTCGTTTCTTCAGTTACGTCGTGGATGCATTCTTCCTCTGCCGTGGTGGTCAAACGGATTCGAAATCTCTTTAGAACGCGGCTTAATTCCCTGTCGATTCTGCTTCTTTCCATGGGGTGCAATCTCAGCCATCCGATTTGGGCCCTCTAGATCCGATGCCATATGCACGTTTCACGCGGTTGACTTGCTCGACCGATAGCATGTGATCAACAACGGTTTTCTCTCACCTCCGCCTGCCACGCGTCGATCGGTGTATGGAATCGCTCCGCTCCTATCCAAAACCTCTTACCATTTAAGGGCACCCTGATCAATACCACCGGTTTTCCAGTGCGCGGGTCCCGCCTTCGTACGTTAGCGTTTTTCGCTTTTTTTGCCCGCGGTTTCCTGGCTCCCGATGTGACCGAGTGCTCGGGCTTCCCCTTCAGGGCCCTGTTCACCTAGCGATGCCACTAATCGCGCATCAAAAACCTCTTCCTTTTCCCATTCTGGGGCTCCCAGGGGCTACTTTGGCCTCCTGCGCGGTCTCCATGGGCCTCGGTCAGCGCGCTTTGACCGAGGTCCTCGTCGTTCCACGTCGGCTACCATTGCCACTGGTTCAGGGTGTTTTTGATACTGTTTTGGATTTCCTTAGAGATTTGTTCAACCTGATTCAATCATGGTTCTCGATAGTCTTTCTATGGATCCAATTCGGATCACGGCCTCCCTACTAAAAAGCTTTTGGACCACCAAAAGTTGGTTTTCAAGCATCGACTAAGTGAGGATACTGTTTCTTCACTTTTCCAATCTCAATCCACTTTGCGCTTCTCAACTTTGAACCTTTAAGCCCAATCCTGAGGTACTCAACATCTCCCCTGCATGTTGTCCTCACCCTCCTATCCAACACAGTGTCTGCCTACAACTCATTAAGGTATTCAGGTAGCAAGTCATCAATAGAAGGCAATTGACTTTGCTCTTCAGGGTCCTCAATCATTGAAGGTTCAAACAATTTCAAACAATCTGCATTTACGACTGAGTAGATGTGAATGTAAGCTGGTAGATCAAGGCGAAAATCATTTTCACCAATTTTCTCAAGTATCCTAAAAGGTCCATACCTGATAGGCTCTAGCTTTTTACCTTCACCTTGCATCCTGTCCTTGCTAATATACAACGAGACTTGGTCTCCAACTTGAAAACTATGCTCCATCCGATGCTTATCATGCGTAGCCTTATACTTGGCATGGCTCTTTTCCAGTTGTTCTTGTACTGCCTAGTGGATCTCCTGGATCTGTTCAATGAACCTAGTTGCCTTGTCCACATCACGGTGTCCATCAACCATGGTAACTTTACCAAAGACAAAATCCAAAGGAGACCTTGGTGTGAAAGCAAAGAAAGTCTCAAAAGGATATCTCTGTGTAGAAGAGTGTTTGGCTCTATTGTAAGCATGTTGCACATAACACAAGTGCTCATCCCAAAGCTTAGGATGTTTACTGCAATAACCTCTCAATAACTGGATCACAGTCATGTTTACTACTTCTGTCTGGCCATCTGTTTTTGGATGAAAAGTTGTGCTTTTCTTTAGCTGGGTGTCCATCAGTTCCCACAGACTAGACCAAAACTTCCCCACAAATCGGGTGTCTCAATCAGATACAATAGAAGTGGGTAGTCCAAAATGAACCCATACATGTTCAAAGAACAATTTTGCAGTCTGTTCAATTGTGATCTGTTTACTACAAGGTATCAAAATACATATTTTGTTGAACCTATCCACAACAACATATAGATAATCATGACCTTTCCTAGATTTAGGTAGTCCTCCAACAAAATCCATGGAAACACTTTCCCAAGGGTGAGAAGGAACTGGCAACGGAGTGTACAAGCCTAGTTTTCTATTATTGGGCTTGCTTTTAGCACACATGGCAAACCCTCTTACATATCTAGAAACTGTCTCATTCATTTTCGGCCAATAGCAGAATCTTTGTAGCTATGCAACTGTTTTACTTACCCCAAAGTGACCTGATATCAAAGAAGTGTGTGCTTCCCTAATTATCTTTATTCTCTCAGTTTGTGGAATGCAGAGTTTCCCACAATGGTATAAGAGTCGGTCCTTTATGTGATAGTCCAATTCTTCTACTCTTTTGCCTTGACTCAAAGTTGGATATACATCTTTAAAATCCATATCATGAGCATATTGTTCTATGTAGCTTTCATGTAGTACATAATTATGCTTAAGTATGGTAGATGCATTTATAATGGGTCTAGATAACATGTCTGCAACCTTGTTATGTATGCCCTTTTTATATCTGATGACTAAGTGAAATTGTTGTAGAAAACCCGTCCATCTGTAATGTCTTGATTGTTGCAACTTAGTTTGGGAGTGTAGATATTGAAGTGGCTGATGATCAGTATGTATTACCGTCTCTTTGCCCATTAAGTAACGTTTCCACTTTTTCACACTCTGAACTAATGCATACAATTCTTTATCATATGTAGGATAGTTAACTACTGTAGGATTAAAAGTCTCAGAATGATAACATATGGGTTTGATGTGATGTGTCAACACTGCTCCCATGGCATAGACACTGGCATCAGTTTGGATCTCAAATGGTCTTTGAAATCTGGTAGTGCTAGTACAGGTGTTGTACTAATTTTCTCTTTCAAGGTGTCGAAGGCTTTCTGATGTTTGCCTCTCCACTGAAACACCTTATTCAATCCTGTTAAAGCATGTAAGGGAGCTACAATCAAGGAGAAGTTAGAAATGGACTTCCTCCAATATTGTGCTACTCCTAGGAAGCTTCTCACTTCTATAGTAGACCTGGGTTTACGCCAGTTCACAACGACTGCCACTTTAGAGGGATCTATTTTCAATTCACCTCCCCCTACTATATGACCCAAGTAGTTTAGAGATGTTTTTCCAAATTCACATTTTGAGAGTTTAACATAAAGTTTTTCTCTTTTCAAAACATCTAATGTCTGCTTAACATGCTTTAAATGTTCTTCCCACGTTTTACTAAAAATCAGAATGTCATCCAAATACACAATAACAAAATCATCAAGAAAAGGTCTGAGTACATCATTCATTAATCTCATGAAAGTAGCAGGAGCATTAGTTAAGCCAAAAGGCATAACCAACCATTCATACAATCCCTGCTTTGTTTTGAAAGCAATCTTCCATGCATCTTGCTCTGCAACTCTGACCTAATGGTATCCACTGTGCAAATCCAACTTGGTGAAATAAACAGCTTCTTTCAATTGATCTAAAATATCATCTATGCGAGGAAGGGGATAACGATTTTTTATCGTTATCTTATTCAATGCTTGGTAATCTATGCACATTCTCCACGAGCCATCTTTCTTTCTCACCAAAACAATTGGTAACCCACATGGTGATGTGCTAGGCCTAATGAAGCCCTTCTCGAGCAACTCTTGCACCTGCTTCTTGATTTCAGCATTCTCTAAAGTAGACAACCTCTTATACCTGTGGCTGCTATAGTTGTTTCATCTCCCGAGTCTGATCCCAAATCTCTCTGAATAGTTGTAGTTGTCTTCTTCTTCTTGCTCTCAGACTTCTTAGGTCTCAGCTCTGGATGCAGAATCCAACAATGCTCATCATCATGCCCCTCCTTTTTACAGTGAGTGCATGAAGCTTTGACTTTCTGTGCAGTGTTAGCCTTCCTTGCCTTCCATTTATGTTTTTTTTTCTCCTTGCTCTTGCTTACAGTGGGTTGGGATGGTCCCCCAAATTCTGGATTGCCATTCTTTCCTCTAGCCTCTAGATGAGTAGCTTGTATAGATACCTCATCTATACTAATGGGATTTCCTCATGTAGTTGTGTAGACCACCAATGTACTTCAAAAGAGTCTCTGGTGAGTCTAGTGAGATACCCAACGTCAATTCTCTCTTTCTGAACTCTTGAGTATACCCATGTACACTTTGCCCCTTCAACTACCGAAGAGTTTGCCAGCTCATCATGGCCTGCTGCATCTAGGCCAATGGATAGAACTATTTTTTTATTGCAGAAACAAAGCCACTCCAGACTGAGATGGTCTTACCATGTCTTTTCATATTAGCTTGGGTTCTACCTTCCCACCAAACCAAGGCAGTGCCTCCTAGGCGTAGGCTTGCCAGCTGAATCTTACTCTTGTGTGAGTTTATGTTCTGTACCCTGCAATACACATCAATTTGTCTAACCCAATTGTCCAATTTTTCAGAATTTAACTCTCCATCATATGTAGGCAAATCAAATTTAACATCTAACTTAATCAAAGATGCTTTCTTATTATGTACAGGGCTATTAGGAGGTGTGAGAAAGTTTTCCTCTTTCCCCTTTCCTTTGGAGTTGTCATGGAAGTGGGACTCATCTTCTTCTTTCTCTTGCTTAGAGCCTGATGCATCTTCCACCTCTTGCTTTCTAAAGTCTCTATACATTTCTTCAACCATGGACTTTATAGCTAGGAAACTCTCTATGAATTGAGGGTCTGGCCCCATAGAACTTTCTTCTGGCATGGTCTTTCGAGGATAGACTCTTCCAATTTCAGGATTAGTTTCCACCAACTCTCCTTCTTCTAATTTGAGTTTTGATTTTGTGAGCATTCACAGCTATACCAACACAAGCTTGTCTAACCTTACAACCTTGCGCTCTAATACCACTTGATCTGATATTCACCCTATGAGTGACATCAGTTAAAGATTTATTAAACTAAGGTATTACAGACTCATGTGCTGGTGTGTGTTCTATGTCATTGAAACAACAGATCGATCAAATTGCCAATACACAGACAATAAAATGGAGAGACAGTAGAGAAATACAATAAGAAATCATAAAGACACAAGCAATTTTAATAAGGAGTTCACCTTATTCTCCAGGGTTACGTCTCCGGTCTAGCTTCAATGGTGGCCTTGTTTTATTGTGTCTTTCAGCAGAGACTCAATGTGAGTTAATACAGGACTCAATGTGAGTTCTCATGAAGCATATTTTTCATGACAGGGTGGTTCTTGGATTCCCCAAGCCACTTGGGGTACACAGACTCTTCTTCTTCCTACTAGCTCTATGACCCTTGATCTACAGTGGAAAGAACCAAATGTGATGCTTAGTCCGGACAGATTTGTCTATGGGAAGGCTTGAATCTTCAAGCTCTCTGGTGCTTGATGCTGCCTCTGGTCAACTCGACCCTCTGTCTCTTCTGCTTAGCTTTACTGTTCTCTATGTTCAGTCATCCTCTTAGGGTTCACTGTTCACTCTCTCTCTTGGTCGCTTGGACTCTTCTCAATTCTAACTCCAAATCTAACTGATTCGACTATCTCGGTTCATGGCTTTTAGCCATTCGATCCCTATGCTTGTTTGGTTCCTCTTCCACCTGTGTCAATTCACCTTCTGCAGCTGTGCTTGGAGTTCCTTGCATTCGTCATCATCATGAATGCTCAAGGAGTGGCCACTTGTCCTCCTCTAAATGGCACCAACATGCTTCGTCGGTTCATTTCTTCAGTTACGCCGTGGATGCATTCTTCCTCCACCGTGGCGGTCAAATGGATTCCAAATATATTTAGAACGCGGATTAATTCCCTGTCAATTCCGCTTCTTTCCATCGGGTGCAATCTCAGCCATCCGATCTGGGCCCTCCATATCTGACGCCATACGCACGTTTCACACGGTTGACTTGCTCGACCGATAGCGCGCGATCAACGGCGGTTTTCTCTCACCTCCACCTACCACGCATTGATCGGTGTATGGAATCACTCCGCTCCTGTCCAAAACCTCTTACCATTGAAGGGCACCCGAATCGATACCACTGGTTTTCCAGTGTGCGGGTCCCGCTTTCGTACGTTAGCTATTTTTGCTTTTTCCGCCCGCAGTTTCCTGGCTCCCAATGTGACTGAGTGCTTGGGCTTCCCCTTCAGGGCCCTGTTTTCCTAGTGATGCGCGATAGCAGTAAGCACTAATCGCGCATCAAAAACCTCTCCCTTTTCCCATTTCGAGGCTCCCAGGGGCATCTTTGGCCTCCTGCGCAGTCTCCATGGGCCTCAATCAGCGCGCTTTGACCAAGGTCCTCGTCGTTCCATGTCGGCTGCCATTGCCACTCGTTCAAGGTGTTTTTGATATTGTTTTGGATTTCCTTAGAGAATTGTTCGACTTGATTCAGTCATGGTTCTCGACAGTCTTTCTATGGATCCAATTCGGATCAATGGATGATTGTTTTTTGTTGAGCCCTCGACAGTCTTTCTATGGATCCAATTCGGATCAATGGATGATTGTTTTTTGTTGAGCCAAGATACTAGACAATCTCCCAGGAAGAATGCATTTCCACTAGTACTTTTTCAATCATCAACACTTCTAGCCCAATTAGCATTGGTGTGTACAGTCACAGTAAGAGTTGAGCTTTTAGGGTACCAAAGACCAAAATCAGGAGTTCCTTTCAAGTATCTGAGAATTCTTTTTACAACCAACAAATGGGATTTCTTAGGAGTTGATCTTCCTACCATTCCTATTGCTTGCATAATGTCGGGTCTTGTAGCAGTTAAGTATAGGAGAGCTCCAACTATTGACCTATAAAGAGTTGCATCTACCAAGGGGGATTCATCATCTTTGCTCAATTTGCAGTCCGTGGTTATTGATGTTCTCATAGGTGCACAATCATCCATCCCATATCTTTTAATCATGTCTTTAAGATATTTTTCTTGAGATATGAGTATGCCTGTTGTGATTTGAGATAATTGTAGTCCAAGGAAGTAAGATAATTCACCCATCATCGACATTTCAAACTCTTTTGACATATTTTGAGCAAACCCATGACTCATCTCATCATTATTGCTAGCAAAAATCAGATCATCAACATAGACAAGAGTGACTAGTAACTTATCCTCGTCCATCTTCAAGTAGAGATTACTTCCTTCCACCCCCTTTTTGAAGCCTTGTTTTTGTAGATAGTGATCCAATATTGCATACCAAGGTCTAGGAGCTTGTTTCAACCCATATAATTCCATTTTCAACTTACAAACAAAATATTTTCCTTCTGCTAGATCAAACCCTCCTGGTTGCTCCATGTAGACTTCTTCCTTGAGTTCCCCATTCATAAATGATGATTCTACGTCCATTTGAGAGACTTTGAATCCTTTTGAGTAAGCAAATTCCAAGAACATACTTATAGATTCCATATGAGCTACTGGTGCAAAGTTTTCTTCAAAGTTGATTCCTTAAATTTGTGAATAACCTTTACAAACAAGCATTACCTTATTTCTGATGATTTGTCCATCTTAATTCATTTTTTTTGAACACCCACTTGGTTCCAATTATATTTTCCTTTGGATGAGGTACCATCTCCCATATCTCATTCTTCTTGATTTGATACATTTCTTCTTCCATGGCTTCCACCCAATGAGGATCCTTACATGCTTGAGTAAAAGTTTATGGTTCTATCATAGATAGGAGAGCAACATCATTTTTCTTTGGTGTACTTGTCATCCTTCTTCGGGTTTGTATCCCCTCATCTACATTGCCAATAATCTACTCTTCCGGGTGATGTTTTTGGAGGAATTTTACTTTTGAAGGACTTTGAGATGGTTCTTTTTCGTTTTGTTTTTCTTGATCTTTTTCCTCGTTTTCAGGTTCTTCTTCGTTTTCTTCAATGAGGGGGTCAACTTCATGATCTTCAATTTCCTTTTCTGGAAGGGCTTCATCAATCTTCACATGAATGCTTTCCACTATTTTCCGTAGTCGATTATTGTAGCACTTGTAAGATTTGTCTAGTAGAATATTCAAGGAATATTCCTTTGTCAACCTGAGAATCATATTTTCGTGGTGAGTCATCATTGATCTTTGTGAAGCATTTGCTTCAAAAAATCCTGAACTATTTTACTGAAGCAGGTCTTCCTTTCCATAATTCATAAGGATTTTTCTCATTATTTGGTCTTAGTTGAGTTTGATTCAAGGTATAAACTATTGTCCTGACTGCTTCTCTCCAAAATTTTGGCTGCAAGTCAGCTTCTAGCAACATTGTTATTCTGGATTGCAGGTTTCTGTGGAGTGGTTTTTGAGAGATTGAATTCGGATAATCCACAGTGTTCATCTTTTTTCTTTTTGTAATGGCAGAAGTGTCCTCAGACACGTAATTTTATTAATCAGAAAAAAACAATTACATAATTGATTTGCAAGAGTTTACACCCGAACAACCTAAGATACGACACATTTGGAGAGTCATATCTTGTTACAACAATATACTAATTTCTAATTGTCTCCATTAAATAATTAATCATTCTAGAATAATAATTATTAATTTAATTTCTTAAATTAATAATTATTTTATTTCAATTTTATAACCTATGATAATAAATTATTTTTGGATCATCTAACATCCCCCCCTATGATCCAAAGATACATTACAACAGATACCAAGTTCATCCTTGAACTTAGTAAATTTTATTCTGCCAAGCGGTTTCGTGAAAATGTCGGAGATCTGATCTTCGGAAGGACAATAAACTGGCTTGAGAACATCTTTGGCAATGAGAGATCTGATATGATGATACTTGGTGTCCACATGCTTTGTCTTTGAATGAAAAACTGGGTTCTTAGCAAGTTTGATGGCTGACTGGCTGTCAATGAATAACGATGTAGCTTCTGCCTGAGAAATGCCCAAGTCCTGCAAAATTCTGCGCAACCAAACAATTTCACATGCTGCTTCCCATGCTGAAATGTACTCTGCTTCTGCTGAAGAAGTGGCCACTGTAGCTTGTTTCTTACAACTCCAAGATACTGCTGCTAACCCCATATTCATTAAATAACCTGATGTTGATGCTCGATCATCAATACTCCCAGCAAAGTCGGCATCGGAATATCCACCAAGTACAAAATTTTTAGTCTTTGTGTAAAGAAGACCAAAATCTTTTGTTCCTTGGATATATCGAAGAACTCTTTTGGCTGCATTCCAGTGGCTGTCTCGTGGTTCCTACATAAAACGTGAAAGAATACTGACTGCATAAGATAGATCAGGACGAGTATTTGTCAAATAAATCAAGCTGCCAATCAACTGTCTGTAAGTTGTATTTTCCACCTTTTCCCCCCCTTCAAATTTTGAAAGTTTCAAGTTTTGCTCCATGGGGGTGAGAACGGGCTTGCAATCTTGCATGCCAAATCGCTGAAGAACCTCTGCGGCATACTTACTCTGAGAAATAAAAATATGATGTGGACGTTGGAAGACTTCAACTCCAAGATAGTAGTGAAGTAATCCCAAATCTATCATCTTAAAACCTACATGTAACTCCTTTTTTACCTGTGCAATATGATCATCATGATTGCCAGTGATGATCAAATCATCTACATACATAACAAGAATTACCAGATATTTGCCCTGTTGTCGCACATACAAAGTATCATCAGATTCACTTCGTTGAAAACCAACTTTCTTAAGGTATTCATCCATCTTTGCATACCAAGCTCGGGGAGCTTGTTTTAACCCATATAAAGCCTTGATCAATTTGCAGACTTTATGTTCTTGTCCTTCCACTTCAAAACCTGGTGGTTGGGTCATATACACTTCCTCCTGTAAATCCCCGTTGAGAAAAGCACTTTTCACATCCATTTGATGAACTTTCCATCCTTTTTGAGCGGCCAATGCAAGGGTTAATCGGATGGTGTTCCATTTAGCTGTAGGAGCAAAGGTTTCTTCATAATCAATGCCTTCCTGCTGCGCAAAACCCTTTGCGACAAGTCGTGCTTTATACTTTTCAAGTTCACCCTTCTGATTATACTTAATTCTGTAAACCCATTTACAGCCTATGGGTTTAACATTTGCTGGACAATCAACAAGTTTCCAAGTGTTGTTATCAATTATTGCTTGATACTTTTAAACCATAGCCTGTTGCCATTCTTTATGTTTACTGCCTCTTTGTATGTGGAAGGTTCAGTAAAATCATTTGCTATTAAGGCAAAATTGCCTTCACGTCTATGTGCCCTTCTGGTGCTTCTATGCAGCTTTTTTTTTTTTAAATGATTTTAGAATTGGTAGATCTAAAATCAATAAACAAAAATTTGTTGCAAATTTCATACCAATCTTTTGCTGATCACTTCAACGGAGTTGAGTTTTTCCACGATCTGATAGAGCTGGAATCTCCTCCTCAAATCAACTGCTGGAATCTCTTCCTCAAATCAACTGCAACATTACTACAGCTCTGATACCACAATAATGGCAGAAGTTTCCTCAGACACGTAATTTTATTAATAAAAAAAAAACAATTACATAATTGATTTGCAAGAGTTTACACCCGAACAACCAAACACTCTTGCAATGAGCTATTTATAAGCTCCATGTCCTAACTACCTCTAATTATGGATCACTAATTAAATAACAAGTGTCCATTTACATTAAATGCTATTCAAACTAACTAGCTAACTAATCTCCTAAAATAGAGCCTAAGATACGACACATTTGGAGAGTCATATCTTGTTACAACAATATACTAATTTCTAATTGTCTCCATTAAATAATTAATCATTCTAGAATAATAATTATTAATTTAATTTCTTAAATTAATAATTATTTTATTTCAATTTTATAACCTATGATAATAAATTATTTTTGGATCATCTAACATTTTGTTATTGCCATTTCTTGAATAGTTCGGTTTCTTCTTTCGACTACCCCATTTTTCTTGGGTGTTCTAGCAGTAGAGAGTTCTCTTTCGATTCCATGTACTTTACAGAATTCATCAAATTTTTTTGATGTGAAATCTCCCCCTCTATCCATTCTAAGACATTTAATCTTAAAATCATTTTCATTTTCTATAAGAGATTTAAGGTTCTTCAAACATTCAAATGCTTCGGATTTATATTTTATGAAATATACCCACATCATTCTAGTATAGTCATCAAAAAATAAAGCAAAGTGCCTTTCTCCTTGGAGCGTTGGAGTTCTAGTTGACCCACATAAATCGACATGAATGATCTCCATTGGTTTTGATGTTGAGAATTCCTTAGTCTTATGGCTAGTTCTAGTTTGCTTACCATGTTGACATGGGCCACATACAACTTGATCTGGTTTGAACATCTTTGGAATGTCCCTTACTGCATTAATTTTTCTAATATTGATCAAGTTATCAAAACTTGTATGCCCTAATCGCTTGTTCCATAACCAATTTTCATCTGTTTGACTCAAGTAACATTTATCTTCGTGGACTTTTCTCAGGATGTAAACATTATCTAGTGTTCTTACTCCTTTAGCCACAAGTTCTCTTGAGGATGAGTTTCTTATTTCACAATCTTTGGTGCTAAAGACAACATTATGTCCTTGGTCACAAATTTGGCTAACACTCAAGAGATTGTGTTTGAGTCCTTCTACCAACAAAGTGTTTTGAGCCTTTCCTTTTCCATTAACAAGGAAAACAGTCCCTTTTCCAATGATTTTAGCATATCCACTTCAAAAAGATACACTTCCATCCTTATTGTTCAATGAGATGAACTTCCTTTTGTCACCTGTCATATGTCTTGAGCATCCACTATCCACAAACCAATGGCTTTCATCACTATGAGCACATAGAGCTAGGCCACATTTATCTGTATTGAGATTCTCCCTTCTAGCTTCTCTTCTTTTGAGTGGACAATTTTGTTCGTTATGTCCATAATCATTACATAATGAGAAAATTGGATCAAACTTGGTCAAAGGATCAAAGGAGTTATAAGTCTTGATTTGTCCAATGCTCTTTGAGACTGTGTGTTTTATTTGTTTGATCCTTCAATCTTGGTGTTGTATTGTTACAAGCCATGCAATGTTTAGCTTGATAACCAAAATTTTTACAATAATAGCAATGCCCAAAAAATATAGTTTGGTACTTGTTGTAATAGCCACGATTTGAATCAACATTCTTCCTTGGAGTTACTCTTTCTTCATTCTTTGGATTTGAGATGGGCCTTTTGATGAGAGGTTCTTTTGGATTGCTGGAAAGTATGTCAGCATAACTTCTTGAATTATCCTTAGTACTTGATGATTCTCCTTTAAAACCAATCCCAGATTTGTCATATAGAGGTTTTTGAGCATTAAGGATATCATCAAGTATTTGAGAGCTTTCCCAACTCTTTTTTACTTGCTCCAATTCCTTCCTCAAAAATACTATTTCAGCTTCACGGTTTTCAAAAATTTATTCCTTTTCTTTTAGCTTATTTTTCAATAGGTCTTCCCTTCTTTTGGCTTCCTCCTTTTCTGTTGAAGAAAGCATAACTAGGTTCGGTCTTCATAATGACATGATCTTTGTATATGATGTAATGAAAGGAGATAAATTATTTTTGTAATCTTGCTACATGGGTTTCATGAGCAAGAAGTGTCACTAGTCAAAAGACTTCTTCTTGATGTCTTTAGGATTTATTTATATGTCAAAGAGTCATGTCATGTGTATAGAAACTCTTCATGAGTTTATGTAAATATGTACAAGTCCTCAAAGTTTTCTAATAGCCCTCCAAGACCAAGATCAATGCTTCAAAAAAAAAAAACAAGCCTATCAAAGTCTGCAAGCAAAACAATAAGGAGATGGTCATGTAAGCTCCAAATAAATGAATTAAATAAATACATGTCATGTCGGCTTGAAGAAATAGACATGTTGGTTCATAAACACATGTCGACTCATATAGGTGGCTCACTACTATAAATACCCAGGAGGGGTCAACAAAAATGACACCACATAATTTCGGATGCCTCAGATTTTCGCATACAAGGAGCCACAATCAAGGAGAAAGGAGTTCCAATCAAGGAGCTACAGTCAAGGAGCAAGAAGCTACAGTAAGATCTGCATTAAGTTAAATAGGTCTAAGGGTTTAGCTGCCTCCTTGGATGGGTATAAGGAGTAGTAGAACCAAGGCCTATCCCTTCTCGGCATATCTATGATCTGAAGGAGATGGATTCAGATGAATAGAGAAGGGTTGTATGAGATCTGGGCATATGAAAATGATGAAGTAATGTCACGGTTTCATCCTCGGCATACCTGTGGCAGAAACCCTCGACATACCTGTGAGAAGAGACATACAATCTCATTGGTTACCACAACATTCAGATTAAATGTGATACAGTCTTGACGTGCTACAAAGAGCAGTGATGGATATTGATCTTGTAGATCAGTGATCTCAGTTTCGATGTAATGAGAAGGAGCAACCTCGCCATAATGAAAAGAAGCAGTGTCAAGGTCTTGGTGACTAAACATGATGATGAAAGGATCTCATCATAGTATAAGATTATCTCAATCTAGATTAATGTACAGTCATGATACTACTTCAGTTATGATCTTGTTCCTATAGATCATAACCTCGATGAAGGCTACAACAGTAAAGAAGATCTTAATGAAGCAATCATGGTGCAACAGTGACCTAGCTGGAGGAGTAGCAAGATGATGATCTCAACAGTGCTCAAGGAAGAGGATTGATGGCTTGGTCTTGGAGAGGAAGATTATGTCAAGGGTCATGGTCTTGGTATTCGTCAATGGAATCTCTATAAGAAGAATTTAGCATGGGTTTTCCTCTCCAAGAGGGAGAGGTTTTGGCCCTGGCAGAAAGCCAAACATTTTTATTCTTGTCTCTTTTGTTTTTGATAGAATTTTGATGAAGTTAACATACACATGCTAATAATGAAGTAAACATCAAGCTAATATAAATTGTTTAAATACTTCACAAATTGTTATAATGTAATGAAGAATCAATGTAATTATGCATGCCCTAGATTCTTCAACATTTTCTACCTTGAGAGAAATGATTTTATTTTGTAATTTCTAGTCCTGAATCATCATCATTTGTGAATGACATGAATAATACTTCTTGGCTTCCATCATAGTCATTTTCTTCATCTAATTCATTATTACCTCCTTTGCGATGAGGGAAATTTTTAGTTGATTTCTTTTTTATGACTACAAATTCACCTTCATCGGACTCATCTTTCTTAGAGAATAATTTTTTCTTATTAAGCCCTTCCTTTTTGTATACCATCCTTTTAGAATCCTCCTCATCATCACTATCATGCTTGTGAATGCCATGAATAATACTTCTTGGCTTCCAGCACAATCATTTTCTTCATCTGATTCATCATTACCTCCTTTGCAATGAGGGAAATTTTTAGTTGATTTCTTTTTTATGACTACAAATTCATGTTCATCAAACTCGTCTTGCTTAGAGAAGAAATTTTTCTTATTAAGCCCTCTATTTTTTTATACCATCCTTTTAAAATCCTCCTCATCATCACTATCATGCTTACGAGGACATTTGGCAACATAATGACCTATTCTTCCACATTTGAAACAAATAAGAGGGTACTTACCTTTTAGCTTGGATCCTTTCTTTAGTCTTCGTACAAATTGTGCCAATTCAAATACAACATCAGAGTCATCACTGTTGGTATTTGATCCTTTCCCCTTTCTTTATTTTGAGCCCTTGAACACTGCATCTTTGGAACTCGGTATTCCTTTTCTCATCTCATAGGTAACGAGGATTCCATGAAGTTCATCCATCTTGAGATTATCTAGGTCCTTCATTTATTCTATAGCACTTACTTTGGAGTCAAATCTGTCAGGGAGAGATCTTAAGACATTTTGACCAACAGTGCTTTCTTCAGTATTTTCTCCCAATCCTTTAAGAGTTAACCACTTCAGCTACTCGGAGAAAGTATGATGCAATATCTTCTTCATCATCCAATTTCAGACTTTCGAATTGTCTTCTATGGGTTTGAAGCTTTTACTTCTTAACTTTGGAGTCCCCATCATATAAGCTAACCAGCTTATCCCATACTTCTTTGGTCGAGTCGCAATTCATGACTTTTGTAAATTCAGAATCAGTGATTCCACAAGTGATGAAATTTAAGGCTTTTGCAATTGCAATGTAAGCTTTCTTTCGTCTTGATCAGTTGGAAGAGTGGAAGAAGAAGTGTACCCATTCAAAACAGAATGCCAAACTTCAAGTCCAAGGGATATTAAGTAGTAGGACATTCTTTTTTTCCAAAAACCAAAATTTGTGCCATTGAACAAAGGAAGCCTCCCTATCACTTCTTGATTTTTCATTGTGCCTAAGAATCCTTCTTCCAGTTGTTAGGCTAATAGTGAAGAAGTTGTCTCTAATACCAATTGTTGGAAACACTGAGAGGGGGGTGAATCAATATTTCTTTTCAATTGTTAACCAGTTAGATTCTACACAATTTAAAATCAGAGAAATGAATAATTTTATTATTGAAATAAGAAGGACAAATGATCCTTTTACAAATGAAGGTGTACAATGATTGTCAAGCACCAACTTGGACTTAATGAGGCTTCGACCTCTAGGGCTTCGACCCTATCTTCACCAAGGCTCCAACCTTGAGTTTAGGGGCACCTACCCCAAGGACACCAATCCTTCTCTGTTGCTTCACTGGACTTATTTGATCAAATACTTCATTTCACCAATCTGCACTATTCTGCACCATCTTCAATTCTGCACTACTCCAAACACTAAACTATACCATTGATCTATCTTCACAATTACCAAGAAGAGTTAGCACCACACTGCACCAAGTCTGCAGGTGGATTTGTTCTAAACCACAGAGAGATCTGAGGTGCTCATGTTCTAGTCCATAAGCTGCAAAACAGTCTTCAAACAACACCCCAAGACAATCCGCAATCCAGTCTTCAAAAATATCCTAAGGGAGCTCCAAAGGTGATAGAGATCCGAAGTAATCTTAAGAAGGTCTGAGCTACAGAATCCATGACATAATATTCCACAGTTTTGAGGGCTAATCTGAGGGCTAATATTTTGAAACAAGCAACACCATGTGACCCTGTTCAGTAGTCTAAGGCTTGTTTATTGCACAGTTCAGTATTAAGTTTTGAGAGCCCTTATCCACAATACCAAGAACAAATATATGTTGCTAGGTTCAAAGGTGGTTACTGTTCTAATACAGTCTACCCAGTCTGAGAGAGAAATCAATCCTTAGTCCGAAAAGGCACCGCAACAAGAAAAATAGTCAGCAAACGAATCTGGAATGGGAGCACTAACTATCCACATGAGTCTGTATTTTCCTCAAAAGTATTCCGCACTATACAGGGGTGCTTACTTTTGCTGTTCAATTCACGAGGTGCCAACTTTCCTATCACTTTCTTCCTTGAATAAATCCACAAATCTACTTGTCTTATGTACTTGAGGAGGAGGTCTGAGCCTATATTAATATGTTGTTATGCCCATAAACCTGAACGGATGTGTCTTTTAGTGCAAGCCGACATATATAAGTTTGTGTCGGTCGACTCCATGAACAAAGATATAATTTAACTTGTAAAATCAATTTCTCTCTCGTCATTTGGAATTTCGAGACACATAATAGCTCATTAGAAAGGTAAAATTATGCCCTTCAATATGGTCTAGGTCTCATGATGAGATTCTTCCTCTAAGATGGAGAAAAATATTATTTAATGTGACTGATCATTCATTAGTGTAGAAATGGAGGCAAGGCGGAATGCCTTTGAGTGTTGGCTTTCTTAATTGATTGGCTTCTTAATCATATCCTTGTCTTCTTCAACATATCATCATGTCCTTGATGTTCTTGCCTTCTTCATCACCATGCCCTTCTTCATGTCCTTTCCTTATTCAAAATATTGACATCAATGACAACTAGATTAACAATTTAAATCCCTCCTCTTCCTCCTAGTTTTGTCACTCAATATCGCTTAAATACTTTTAAATCTTGAACTTTTGTCTATGTTGCAATTCCTGACATTGTACAAAGAAATATGTGGCAATTGAAAGGAAAAAAAAATTCTATTGGTTCTTTTCCCCGGCCTTCACACCGATCCCTTTTTTACAGAGCTTGATTTCATTACCAGTGGGCTCTTGGAGAATTATACCAAACACAAACAAAACTTCCAAAATCACATTCATGGGGAGCTTAAATTTCAGAGGGCGGATTCTTTAATATTTTTCTTGCTCATAAGAGACATACATACAAAGAATTTAGGTGGGATTCACTCTTGGAAACTTACCAAGTTCAATTCTCGAGATCTCCTAACTCTCATTCCTCTTTAGCGCCCTCGAGCCAATATTCCCTTTCACCATCATCGATTATGAAATACCATAATCAAATAAATAGAGACACACTCTTCCTCTAACAAGAGTTTTAGTGTACACACGGACATGAATTAACACAACGTTGCAAGTTCTATTAACTCTCACATAAATATATTTACAGTGAAAATATATAGGGCTCGTTGCTCGATCTCCTCTCTCCCCTCTGTCTTACCCTTGTACACAACTATAATTCTATGAGCTTAAAGAAGTATCTACAATGTCAAAGAGAGAATCAGACATTTGTCCCAAAACTGTCGGGACATTACAAGGGCATACTTGGCCAACTCTTCAATATATCTTCACAACTTGATCATCTAGATTCCTCCAGAATGAGGACACTTGGCCCTATTCCAATTTAACTAAATAAAATAAGAAAATAAGAAACCTATCTAAAATTTGCATATCCCCCTTTTGGGCCTTAAATAAAATGGTGCAAACGTCGTTGATGTTCCTGCATCAAACTCCCTAGGTGAATAAATTTTGACCTCCTAGTCATTTTTTTGCGAAAAGCCTCTAGGGTCCCAAACAAAGTGTTGTCGTTGCCCACATATCTGATCAAGTCATTGTTTTAGCCCTGACATATGTTTGTTAGGATCCCATACTTGATTTTGCAACATGCCACTTGCTTTACTGATGCAATCTTTCACAACCAACCTGATGTTGGTTGTCTTCTTCCCTCCTTGGTCCCAAATTCTACTCTGCAATTGTCTTACCTCTGCGATGTTGATGTAGTCTTTTCCAATCATCCAAGTGCTAGAACTGATCACTCTTTCCTTGCCATTGTACAATGCTTTAGGTACTTACTTTGTGATCATCATTAGCTCCTCAACCTTCATATTCAATCTGACTTCTTGTTCATACATGTTGCCTCTACCTTGCTGGTTTAAAGTATTGCTACCAGTCATCATCCCCATGAACATTTCCCAAAGTTGTAGGATTTCATTCTCCAACTCATTACATTCTTCGCCATAGAACAGACCTCCTACATATTGAACGCATCCATAACAACAAAACTCATCCTCATCACTACCTAAATACATTATGGCAAACCACTAGCCTCCAAAAAAATAAAATTATGCCTCATATTTCATGTCTCTAAACGAAATATATCGTCATAAGACAGACTTATCTCATATACCTTCCTGCTTTCTTCACTTGGCAGTGTTTGTTGTCCCTCTATATCTTCAATTATGCTTTCAACAGTGTGTTTGTCCCCACAGATCTTTTGAGGCTTTAAGCACCTCAATATCATATTCTTTGTAGTTCTTCTCTTCCTCCACAACGTTTTGTACAGGAAATGCAAGGGTCTTCTCCCACTTTTCTTCATTCATCTCCACAGTACATGGTTTCCATGCCAAATTCTTTGTTGGCCTTCTGAAAGGTTGTTATTGTTATCTCCGGAATTTTGACCTCTAGTCATACATGCACATACAACAAACATATTATGGAATACATTTTTGCCCCCCTGACCTTCTGCGACAAATGTATGGGTCGTTATCTCATTGGGCAAGTGAGTTCTTCCTTGGACCTTTTCATCATTTCTACAACTTCCCAGATGACAATCTTGTCATTTCTCCATAGAACCATGACTTGCACTGCATAAGCCTCCTCATCTTTACCTCGGTCTTCTCCTCCTTGAGGCACTTCTATGTACTCTGCTTCATGAAATAGTGGTGTCTCCTCTTTGTCAATGACAACTCTTGGTTGCCTTCTTGTCCTTAGGTTCCTTTAGCTTTACTTGGTTGTCTTCATGCACGTTGGAAAATGCATATGTTATAGTAAATTGATGATATATTATAATAATAAATCTTATTTATAAATTATACACCATTTTCAATATAATCATTGAAAATGAAAAGCAAATTCATTTTAATAACCTTACCAATAAATTATATAAAATATTTCAATTCTCTTTTCTAATAATTTAGTAGTGAATTTTCACAAAAATGTTGGAACATTTTCACTGTAATTATTGAAAGTGTGAGATAAAATAATTTCAATGGTTGTTAATAAATCTCATGATTATATGAAAAAAAAAAGATTCAAAAATATTTATGTATATTGAAAAATGGATATGTTATGAAAAATGGATGACAATGTCCTTCAATTCTCCCCTACAATAATTTAGTAAGAAACTTTCATCACAAAATAAAATGAAAAAATATGACATCAAATTTTATAAAAAAAAAACCATCCACAAATAGAGTTCTAGTATTATCTCTATCTAACCAAAGATAATGTAATCGTAAATTATTTTTCAATTTTACTTGTAGTTTTTATTAATATAAAGTTGTATGTCTTTATTGTTTTTACTCTAATTTAACTATATTCAAACTAAGCGAGAGTAGCTACTCTATAGTACTAGTTCAAATGTGGGAGCTAGTTCATACTTCTCAAAGTTCAATAATTAAACTAAGTGGCAGCAAACACTAGCTATGCAACACTAGGTATTTTTCATGACCAACTAAGGAAATAAAATATCGGAAAGCTTTTTTCCAATCTTTTTATCGAGACAATATGTCAAAAAAAATTAATCAATCTCCATGTTGATTTCTTCTAGGGTCGGATAGACCAAAAGTAATCTTAGTGGATCGCTATCATCATCCACCAACAAGATCCTCAGGGGCTTGAAGTCTACCTTATCACCCTAATCCCAAAGGAGACCGACCCAAAGCACTTTGACAAATTATATTCTATTTCAATGTGCCATTGCATTTATAAGTTGATGGCTCAAACCATCTCAAACCATTTGAAGCCTGTCCTCTGAAAAGTCATCTCTATGGAGCACCACAAATTGTTGGAGAGTAACATTCAAGAAGTGGGTTAATGCGCTCAAGCAAAATTTTTATAGCTTTAAAATCTCAAACTGTTCACCCTAATCCCAAAGGAGACCGACCCAAAGCACTTTGACAAATTACATTTCGTTTCAATGTGTCATTGCATTTATAAGTTGATAGTTCAAACGATCTCAAACCATTGAATCCCATCCTCTCAGAAGTCATCTCTATGGAGCACCACAGATTATTGGAGAGGAACATTCAAGAGGCTCTACTCAAGGGTTAATGTGCTCAAACAAAATGTTTATAGCTTTAAAATCTCCAACTGTTTGAAGTCCATCCTCTTCGAAGTTATCTCCAAGGAAAAGCAAGGATTCTTGGAGTAGGAATATTCAAGATGCAATTGGCTCTGCCAAGGGATTAATGCACTCAATCAAAATGTTGAGCAAAATGTCTTTCATAATCATAATAGATGGTGTCAAGATTACCAACTCTTACTTCTATGATAAAGTGCATTGGCCATATTTGAGATTGATATTTGACAATATTTCTCTATTTCTTTTTGTATCTTCTTTCAAAAGACATAATTTCTTGCTAGCTTACAAGTCTGATATCCTCCCGTATTACGAGAGGATGGTCACCATTAAATTTGTATACAATTTTACAGTTTAGGTTTTATGCACTAATATGGTATTTTTATGACAAAATTTTGTTTTACATTGGGAAATGTCATTTGTTTGGCATTCTTTATTTTCCTTTTCTGTTTTTGAGAAGAAATGTTGCTTATATTAACAAATGATATATGACATGGTCAACGCACAATGGGGCAATTTTACCTCAGGATAATAAAAAAAGCCTTCAAGTTAGAGCTCACCTCCAATGAACATCCTTTAACATCTCTCAAAAGGAGGGTATTTAACTCTGAATTGTGCATTGAACACATCAAGAAGTGTTCTCTAAAGCAAACAATCAAGGACGGAGAACCATTAAAACAATGGTGTGACAAAGCTTCCACAAGATGAGCAAAGATTTAATGTGGATACAATGCCTTAGAGATTTTAGATATATTCATCAAATACGATGTCATTAACAAACACAAAATCAGGTCATTGTGAAAATGACCTTCAACCCAATTTGATAAAAACCAGAGCGATCATCGAACCAGTAGACCCCCCATATTGGGAACCTGATAGAAACCGGTAAAAAAACCAGACCAAAAAATTGGTCAAGCAAAAACACATAAATTATTCACATATTCATGTGCATCAATATAGATCCAAACCATTTATAAACAAATAAACAAAAGTTCTCATTTATAGAGCATGTAAGGGTGCACAGAACCAAAATAACACCGACTGCAATCCATATTTCAACATAAAATACATAAAAGACAAGACCTATATGGCCTCTAAAGTCCAAAAAAAATTATGCTACAACATATACCTACATATCATTGAAATATTTGCTTGTATTGAGATCTTTGTCATTAATATCACCCTTTGAGCATTAAAATAAAATAAAAATGTTTAGCATATCAATTCAAGATTTTGTTTGAGTGATGGGTACATTTCTAGTAGGATCATGATAAAGGAGTTCAACAAACAATGCCCCTAACATCAAAGTACATAGAGGGATTGGTGTTTTAGATTAAATGTTAGTTCGATACCCCCTAATACATGAAAAAATCCAATGGAAACATTGCAATCCCCCCAATTTGAAATTATAAAAAACTATTAAGTCTACTGGATTTCTTGAGTGAAATCTAAAATTCTATTTTCTCCTTATGAAATCCAATGAGGTCAAAACCACTTTCAAACATTATGATTCATTTCATGGTAATGTTAAAAATTTAAACAAAAAGATGAAAATGAAAGATAAAGGAGAATGTCACTTTTACTTTAAGAATTTGGCAATACTATGAATTGCATTGCAATAGTAGGGCCATAGACTTGAATGTTAGGCACCTATTGTGAGCTAGTGCCTGCCCAAGAAAAAATTAAAAGGAAAAAAACCAAAAATAGGTCACACTTGTTGTGTTCTACGCGTTTTAGAAATTCCTTGTAGATTCAAACTGCTTATGTATTTTTCTAAAACAAAAGACTTGAATCTACTCTATTCATCAGTGGAAACAATTAATCGATCGAGAAATCACGAAGCATACAAGAGAAAGAATTCAATCAACACATTATACAATCCTGGGGAAGCCACAACTAAAAACCCTCTCTATCTGTATATTGCACTGGTCAGAAAATATGAGAAGATTACAATGCTTTGTTCAAGCCCAAGCAACCTCTACACTATCTCTATCTGTCTCACAGCTTCCTAGACAAGCCTTGGCCAATACTTAACCAATTTTCTGCTTGCCCAAGTGCTTATTTCCTTGCACTGTTACCTTGGGAATTAGCCCCTATTAATTAGGGAAATTCCTCAATTGGAATTGCGCTATCCATTATAGGCCTTTATCTGACTACATACACCACATGTATAATTTGGATTATTATACAACTAATAGTACATTGCCTTTGAACTCCAATCTCAATTGGGTAACTCTCAGATCTAACATGCACGAATTATTTATCACTGAATTATCAGTTAACTGGTTGAACACATGAAGCAACACCCCACTATTAGACCTCCTACTAGTTCTTCCTTCAGTTGGAACTAGTTTAACTGACTTTAACTCAATTTAAACTGAATTAATTAATTACAATTCAAAATAAACTCAACCAGAGCTCCTATAAAGTAGGAGACACTCTACATGACTCAAGTTAGACTCTCAGCTTGAATTAACTGAACCAAGTCAAATTAACTTAGTTAACTCGTACAAGTTGCCTTGTGATGTGGAATTACAATTTTTCTCCTAATTTAATTCAAGGGAAAATTAAATCAAGATTTTTCTTGTTGCATTTTCAATACTCCCTCTCAACAAGAAATGGATTATTAGCTACCCCAATCCTGCCTCTATGGAACTCAAATTTGCCTCTTGACAGTGTCTTAGTCAAGATATTTGCATCTTGTTCCTCTGTAGGAATGTACTCTAGCAACATGATCTGTCTCTACACACAATCTTTGAGATGGTGATACCAAATGTTGATATGCTTGGACCAATCATGGAAAACTAGATTCTTGAGAGTTTGATACAACTCTGATTGTCACAGTAAATCATTGTAGAATCGATCTACTGACCAAATAACCCAACAAGGATCTTCCTCATCCAGATAGCCTCACAAACTGCTTGACTAGCATCCATGTACCATGTTTCTGTTGAACTGATTGCAACTGATAACTGCTTCCTGTTGTACCAAGAAATTGTTGTTAACCCAACACTGAAGATTCCCCTTGATGTGCTCTTCTTGTCCGACAGACTCCCTGCCCAATCTGCATCTGTGAAGCCTTGCAGCTTCACTCTCTCTATTTGTTTGTACCAACGACCAATCTGAGACGTGCCTCTAAGGTATCTCAACCAGGGTTGCAGGGGAGCAGCTCCCCCCACCTTGAACCCGCTCCTGAATCCTGCTCCCTTGGGAACGACTCGGGAGCAACTAGGGAGCACGCACCCGATATTGCTAAAGCATGGGAGTGAATTTCAGGGCAAAACCGAGTGAAATTTTTGCTCCCTAGCCTTTTTTCCAAAAAAAAATTGTACTAACATTCCAAATGCAAATTTTTTTCAATGAAATAAATCATTTTTTAGTGGGGCAACATAATTATCAAGCTTGTGGCCCTAGTATTGGTACATGAGTCATGGTAATGTTAAATTCTTAAAGTAAACGTGACATTCTCCTTGATCTTCATTTTCATCCTTTTACTTAAATTTTTAACATTACCATGAAATAACTCAGGATGTTTGACAATGGTTCCGACTTCCTTAGGCTTCCGTTATTGCCAGCGCTTTCCCGGGCCGGCCGATATGGGATTCTTCCTCACCCTCCGTTGTCAGGTGAGAAATTATTCCTTGCCCCCGGAGGGACAAGCGGCTTCGCACCTTATAATATAAAGAGAAAGCTTCAGCACTTCGTAGAGCGGAGGGAGGCCGGGAGAAAGTAGAATTTTAAATCTCATTCAAAATCCAGCAGACTTATTATTAAGGATTTCAAGATTGGGGGGATTGCAATGTTTCTATTGGATTTTGTCATGTATTAGGGTATGGAACTCATATTTAATGAAGAGCACCAATCCCTCTATGTACCTTGATGTTAGTGACATTGGTTGTCGAACTCCTTTATCATAACCCTACTAAAAATGTAACCATCACTCGAACAAAATCTTTACTTGACATGCTATGTTTTTTCTATCTTATGTTAATGAGGGTGATATTAATGACAAAGATTTTGATTTTCCAATAAAAAATTAGACATTTCTCATTGCAGCAGGAGAGCCAAGCAGTAGCAATAGAAAATAGATTTACTTGTTTTTTCTAGTTTCTAGTAATTTTTATAACTGTTGACTCTTTCATATTTATTATGATATTTTTTGTAAACAATATATAACAATTTAAGTTTGAAGTTGGTAATTATAACTCATTGGTAATGAATTATGAATATGATGCTTCGTGAAAGTTGAAAGTTGTTTCATTTTATAACATTTCATTTCATGTTAGATATTATTTGTTGTAATGGTTACACTTAGCTTACAAGTACAACTTTTGTGATCAATAATGATAAATGTTATATATTGAATTTTGAAAGCTTGAAACTTTAAGATTGATGAATCATGAATCATGAGACTCAATATGTTGTATGTTACTAACTTGTGGATGTGGTTGATGAAGATTATAACTTCTAGATGATTGTTGTTATATGGTTCAACTTTTTTTTTTTTTTCATTAATCTACATATTTTTGTTGACATATATATATATATATATATATATATATATATATAAGATGCTCTGGGATTCGCTCCCAAACTGGGAGCTTCTGAAAATGTCGCTCTTGCTCCCGTTTTCGCTCCCACTCCCAAGTAACCTTGATCTCAACAACACATGTTTAGTTTCCTTCCAATAGAGTTTGGTTGGCTTAACCATTGCTTGACTAAGTTGGTTAACTACAAAACACATGTTCGATCATGTGTCCACCAAGTACATAAGTGAACCCACAAGCTGCCTGTAAATAATAGCCTCCACTACTTCACTTGAAATAGCATCTACCTTCCTCCACTTCCCTGCTAGAGGAATCTCCATAGGGATTTGTTGCTCTCCATGTGGAACTTCTTCAATATTTCATTGGCATATTTGCCTTGAGAGAAACAGTTTTGCATCTCCTTGCCATACTTCCATGCCAAAGAAATAATGCATGAGCCCCAAGTCCTTCATCTTGAATTCTCTTGCAAGATTTGACCAACTTCTCATCACATGTTAGAATTAAATCATCGACATATAATACTATAATCAATAATTTACATTCAACCACAATATGGTAAAGGTTTGTATCGGCTTCATTTTTGGTGAAGCCCAACCTGGTGAAATCGTTATTGACCCGGTGTACCAAGCACGGGTGCTTATTTCAATCCATACAGCGCTCGCTTGAGTCTGCACACATGCGACTCTTTGTTGAAGGTCTCAAATCCTTTCAGATGTTCTAGTACACCTCTTCCTCAATCACTCCATTGATGAAGGTTGCCTTCACATCCATTTGATGTATCTTCCATCCCACCTGCGTTGAAAGCACTAGAATAGATTTGATTGAAAAGTACCTTGCTATTGGAGAAAAGCTCTCCTCATAATCAATTCCCTCCACCTGAGAGAACCTCTTGGCCACAAATTTGGCATTGTGTTTCTTAACACTCCCATCTGCTAATTGTTTCACCTTGTAGATCCACCTAGAACCTACTAATGACTTGTCCTTTGGACTTGGGAAAACTTCCCAAGCACTGATCCTGATAATGGAGTCATACTCCTCTACCATGGCATCAACCCATACTAGTTGTTGCACTGCTTCCTCGAATGAGGATGGCTCAGTCTATACACTCTCGCTCATCAAAGCCACGTAGCCAGTCAACTGATTTGGTGACATCCTTTGTCTACGTTGTGATGTGGGTGCTCCCACATTCTCTCTAGCATCATGCATCAATTTGTTAGCTTCTCTAATGCGCTTCCTTCCATCTCTGGATGTCTCTGCATGAGTGGGTGCTTCAACTCTTTGCTCCTTCGCATGTGGTTGCTCCACATCATCTTGAGGTTCTTCCTTTAGAGCTAATAGCTCCTCATCTGCATGTAACTAAAGCGCCTTCTCAAGGGAACATCTCATGGCCTTCTCTTCATCGAACTTCACATCTCTACGAACAATTGTAATCATGTGAGATGCAAGGTACACCAAAGAGTTGTGAGGCGTATCAGTGTACTCCACAAATATGCCCAACTCAGTTGTCGACAAAGGGCTTTTTCCTTGCATCCTTGGTAACATGACAGTAAACTGATGAACCAAAGATCCTGAAGTGTGAGACATCTGGTTTCTTCCCTGAAAAAGCTTCTTCTAGTGTATTCATCTCGAGAATCTGATGAGGACTCCTGTTCTGCACATATACAGTTGTGTTGCATGCTTCAGCCCATAAGTGCAACAGTAGGCCCTAATAATGTAATGTCGTTGGTGCAGCTCCCATAATACTTATGTTCTTCCTTTCAGCCACCCCATTCTGTTGTGGGTTATGGGGTGCTATTAACTCCTGTTGAATGCCTTCTGATGCACATAAGTTCTTGAATTCATTCGACACATATTCTCCACCGTTATCACTCCTGAGAGCCTTCACTTTCCTACCAGTGTCTTTCTCAACAAGTGCTTTAAATTCACAAAATTTAGAGAATGTCTAATCTTTCTTCTACATGAAGAAAATACAACACTTACGTGAGAAATCATCTACAAATATCACATAATACCTATTCTTGGTCGTAAAGGTTGTTGACAACAGTCCACACACATTTGAGTGAACTCTTTCATGGATCACTTGTGCTCGACTATCATTATCATGAAAGGTGTCTTTGGTGTCCTTCCCCAATGTACACCCTTTGTATGTATCTTGTTGCTCCAGTGCACCCTTGTGAAGTCTTGTATAAATTTTTTGCAAGATCTTCAAGGCTCCATGGTGCAAATGGCCCAATCTTCTATGCCATAATTCACCGAGCTCTCAGCTCTGCACCTTCTATGCTTTCGTGCTCAAGCCAACATAATCTTCTACATCCAATTTGTAGAGGTTCTTCAACCAAACCCCGATCCACTTTACTTTTCCTGTGGCTATGTGATGAAGGAAAGCCTTTCCTTTGCTAAATATCACATCGTAGCCACGATATTCCAACATAGCCACTGAAACTAAATTCCTTTTCAGACCCAGAACATACATGACATCTTTTAATGTGAGAGGAGAACCAGATTCCCTCTAAAAAGTAATAGTACTGATGTTGATCGTGTTATACCTTCCATCATCTCCCATCTCGATGTGCATTTGGAGGTCCTTCTCCTCCAAGTCGTTGAACAATTCTTTGTTTCCCATCATATGAATGAAGCTCCACTATCCAGATACCACACACTACTCATCGTCAATATCACCATGCATGCAATGAGGGTGAAATCCAACTCGAATTGTGAAGCAAGAGACTCGAATTGTGAAGCCGACCCATTGTCTTCCAACATTGCCTCCATTTTGTCCTTCCAATCAATATAATTCGAGCTACCCTCAAAGGCATACTCGAGTCTCAATCCATAGAACGTCATCCTGTTGGCTCTGAAGAATGATCCTGCAAAGACAAACTCGTATTCTTTTCTTCTAGTGTGACTTTTGCTATGATACCATGCAGAAATTCCTTGTAGATTCAAACTGCTTATGTAATTTTCTAAAACAAAAGACTTGAGTATACTCTACGCATCAGTGGAAATAATTAATCGGTCAAGAAATCATGAAGCATACAAGAAAAAGAATTCAACCAACACATTACACAATGATTTCCCGAGGAAAACCACAGCTAAAAACCATTGCTATTTGTATATTGCATTAATCAGAAAATATGAGAAGATTACAATGCCTTGCTCAAGCCCGAGCAACCTTTGCACTATCTCTATCTGTTTGACAACTTCCGACTAATATTTAACCAATTTTCTGCTTGCCCATGTCCTTATTTCCTTGGGAATTAGCCCTTATTAATTAAGGAAATTCCTCAATTGGAATTGTCCAATCCATTAGAGTCCTTTCTCTAACTGGATGATTATACAACTGATAGTACACTGCCCTTGAACTCTAATTTCAACTGGGTAACTCTCAAATTTGACATGCATGAGTTATTTATGACTGAATTATCGGTTAACTAGTTGAACACATGAAGCAACATACCACTCCATTAGTTTAACCGACTTTAACTCAGTTTAAACTGAATTAATTAATTACAACTCAAAAGAAATTCAACCAGGGCTCCTATAAAGTAGGAGGCACTCCACGTGACTCAAGTTAGACCCTCAACTCGAATTAATTGAACCAAGTCAAATTAACTTAGTTAACTCGCACAAGTTGTCTTGTGATGTGGAATTACAATTTTTTTCCTAATTTAATTCAAGGGACAATTAAATTAGGATTTTTCTTGTCGCATTTTCAACAAGCAGCTTTACTGAACCGTTACTAAACCGGCCAAAAACAGTTCAAATCATCAATCCGAACCGGTTTTTGCTTCAAAACGGTTGGACAGGCTGGTGCAAACCAGTCCTGATGACGCTGTTTCAATCGCAGAAACAAACTATGCTCCAAAACCCAACCCTAGCATAGCATTGAGGAAAAAACATGTTGCCTCTCAAAAAAATGTCAAAGCTGAGTAATGATAATTTATTCCAGGTAGCTTCATCCTTGATACAGTGATGACAACGTACGTGAGAAACTGTTGAATGGGCAAAGGAATTGGGGAAGAAAGTGTTACTTCTAAAGATCGATTTTGTTAAGGCATCTTTATTTTCTTGTTATTTTTTATTTCTCAAGCCTCTATCACTAATACCAATTGTTAATCTTTTTTCCTTTCAAGATAATAAGGGGTAAGTCAATTGACGCACTACCACATTTTACAATTAGAAAAAATACCAAGCAAGTAGAATCTTATTTCAGCTTTGACCTTTTATTCAACAAATGTTTACATGAGCAGTACACTGTACATTTGCATATAAAGAGGGAACACTTTCAAAATTAATAGACAATTCTACACCTTCATCCACTATGATGAAACCACAAAACTTGTGAGAAGAAAGACAACAATGGAACGGATATTGGTGTCATTCCTTTCTACAAATAGCACAACACTGTTTAAAACAGCCTATCACTCGTATAGGTGCTACAGATAAAATAGACCTTCTGGCTCCAGATTTTGTGATATTGGTGTCATTCCTTTCTACAAATAGCACAACACTGTTTAAAACAGCTTATCATTCGTAGTTGCTACAGATAGAAGAGAGCTTCTGGCTCTAGATTTTGTGCACAGTTTTGGGCATGAACATGTTTCTGAAATGAAGCTGCTGAAATGTCCCTCTCTTCAAAATTTCCAAGAGAATTGAAAATGATAGCCATCAAATAAAAAGTTTCTCCTGCTAATTCGTGATACTGCATGGCACCACAAGCTTCTGCACATTACTTATAAAATCCTTGACCATATTTTAAATCCAATAATATCCATAGTCATAAACATAATTAACTTCAAATCAAATGATAGTATGCTTATACTTCTGCAAAGTACACATCTGATCATAAAAGTGTCCTCACCTCTAGTATTTCAAACTCCTCGGCAGCTTGCTGTAAAGGATCTAGAACAGTGTCTGGCTCCAAAGAAACTGTACAATAATATAATGATGTTATATTGTTGTACATCAATTTCTAAGAAAATACGAAGAAATAGTACCATTTAGATCAAACAAACCTGAAAAATCCGGGATTGCAAGATGACACTTAGCAAGGGCAAGATTTGCTCGTGCACGCAACTCCAGGCCACCATGACCAAGAATCATAGGCAAACTTTGATACAAAAGTGCCAATGCATGTTTTGCATGGCCAGCTCCAAGATTCATCCATAATTCTGCTAATGTTAGCATGGCTGCAGCTTGAAGGAGATCCAGGTTGAAAGACTGACATAAAGACAAACTTGCCAACACATAGGGCAAGCCCGAGATTGCATTTCCTGATTTCTTCAAGAACAAACATTACACACAGAAATACGTTATAGCCATATCTTTCTAAACAAGATAGAACAATAAAAACATCATATTAAAATATTCCCATAACAAGGATTGCCTAAATTACCTTGTGGATCTCTGCAAGCAAAAGTAGAACACTTGTACTTTCAACTTGCATGTTGAATTTGTAACACATACAGAAGAGAGACTGAGCAACTGATGCTGCCTGCCAATATGAATAATTCTTATGAGATGTTCATTCACATCAAGCATTCTAAATATATAAAGAACAGGTTACAAACCTCACTGAATTGTTCTGCAGCAAGAAGAGTGCGAGCACGCCTAAGACTAGCTTCAACTTTTAGGTCCATATCTACACCGGCTACAGGAGAGGCTAGTGAACCCAACTGGTTACAGACAAGTTGGGCCAATTTTAACTCCCCACTGCCATGAGACTTAGGTATTAGTCAATGGGTAAATTTTTCGGCACAATAAAGTTACCTGAACAGTACTGTTAAATATCAACGACCCTTTTAATCATACTACTAAGTGAAAGAGAAATCATTTAATCTTAAATTAGAAAACAAGGACAAGCAATAAAGTAACAAGCCTAAGTAAGAAAATAAGTCCAGGAGACACTCACCAATGCAAAGCACGGTCATGAATTAACTGCAGCTTTACTAGTCGGATAGGAGATTTGGAAACAGATGAGAATTTTTTCTCTACCAAATCTAATGCTGCAAAAGCCTCTGCACAACATTTGAAATATTAATGCACTAGGAATAATTTACAATTATTGATTTCAAATAAAAGCATGAAAACCAATGAAACAACAACAATACCAGAAAAGACATTTAATTTAGAACAATAGCCAACCTTAGAGATCCTAGTATGCAAAGTCTGCAGAGAAAGCCTCTTCACTCAAATCTATTGATAGCGTAGTAATACACAACCAATCTCTTCAGTCATACAGAGACCTTTACTTCTGTTTCCTATATGGAATTTGTATTTTCAAGAAATCAATTTCTTACAAAGAATCACATTTGGGAAACAATCTTAGAGAAGAATGGGTATATATTATATATTCTGGTAGACATTTTCTATGCAGTTACATCAAATTAAAAACGCTATGGTTGGATCTAAGAATTTCTTTTAGAGGCTACTACATTGTCAACAATGATGCTCTTCCTTCTCTAACATCTTTAATTGTGAATTGGTGTCTACAATCATTTTAATTTCAAGATGCTTCTCATGAAAGAAGCAACAGGAAGTTAGTCCCCTGAGTTGCACGGATGTGGATATGGATACACAAGATATGGCTAGGATGCAGAATATATAACATTTAATATTAAAGTTGAATTTTTGCAGAGAGAGAAGTGAGGTGCCCTCTACAGCCCAGTACAGATGAGATGCGTGATGTAACGTAACACTAATAAATGAAAATGAAAGAATAGTTGAGGTCCATAATGTAAAAGTTTAAAAACACAAACCATAATAATACTATGTTCCACCAAGTTTCCACGAGGGGGAGCACAGGAGTGGGGAGATGCACATGGGGAACATGTGGGAGCACCCCCAAACTTCGGGGAAATTCAAGGGGGGCAGGGGGACGTCAGGGTCCCTAGGATAGGGGTCCTATTCTTTAAAATTGTAAAAATAAAAAATAACAATGATAAAATCCCAACAATAACAATTCGTCCCATGTAAATTTATCATTATGCAACCCAATGGAAACATTATATCCCACCAATCTTGAAATACTTTAAAATGTTAAATATGCTGAATTTTGAACTGGATACGAACTTATACTTTTTTCATATGAAATCTGACGAGGTTGGAACCATGCTCAAACATCCTGAAACAATTAGTGTTAATGTTAAAAATTAAAGTAAAAGTGGCGTTCTCCTTTATCTTATCTTTTCTAAAGGTAAGATAAAGGAGAATGTCATTTTAACCTTCAATTACCAAGTTAACCATTAATTACCAAGGTCACAAACCATGGAAAACTCTAGCCCCTATCTTAGTTCAATATTAAGGGATTGTTGGACAAAATTAAAAAGGAAAGTGGTAAATCTGTCTTCCCAAGAATTAGATCTTGAAGTCATTAATGTCCTTAGCAAAGGTCTCGGATTTGCAGTTGCTCTGAAGAACCTTCCTATTGAGAATATGATATGTAGCATAGAGGATGGGATTAATAACCTCCTTTTGGAAGATAAGGAAACATTAAGACAAGAGTTCTCCCTCATTATGAGAAAGGCCAAAAATGTGGCAGTTATAAGAAGCTAAGCAATAATCCCATCCCCAAGATTATGAAGGAGGTGAAAAAGACAATTTCGGAGTCCAACCTTGAGGATAAATTAAAGAAGAAATTAATCCCCTCTTGTGAAACTATCCCAAGAATTTATGGGTTACCCAAGATCCATAAAGAAGGAGTTCCTCTTAGACCAATAGTCAATACCATTGGATCCCCAACCTATGAGCTTGCTAAGTATGTTGCAAAAATCCTTAAGCCCCTTGTCGGAAATACTGATTCTTTCATCAAAGACTCCCATGATTTTGTGAATCTTATTAAGAATGAGAAGATAGAACGTGATGACATCCTTGTTAGCTTTGACATAGTGTCCTTATTCACCAAGATTCCTCTTGATGAAGCCATTCAGGTTATAAAAGATGTTACTGATCCAGGAACTGCAAGATTGGCCGAAATCTGCTTGCAATCAACTGTTTTCACCTTCCAAGGAATATATTATGAGCAAACATCTGGTGTGGCAATGGGATCACCCCTTTCGCCAATCGTGGCCAACTTATACATGGAATACTTTGAAAAGAAGGCCCTAGAATCTTACCCTTTGAAGCCAGCATGGTGGAAGCGATTCGTCGATGATACCAATATAAAATGGACACATGGTAAAACAGAGCTTGACAAGTTTTTTATTCACCTAAATTCCATCTCTTCAGAAATAAAATTTACTATGGAGCTTGAAGAAAACATGAGCATCCCATTTTTAGACGTTCTCATCATCAGGAAAGAGGATGGCTCCCTAGGGCATAAGGTTTTTAGGAAGTCAACCCACACAGAAAGCTACCTCCACGCTGATTCCCACCATCACCCAACGCAGAAATTTGGTGTTCTAAACACTCTTGCTATCAAGGCCCTTCGAATTTCTGACGCTGAGCATCTGAATGAAGAAAAGAAGCATTTAGTCTCAACCTTTAAGAGTATAGGCTACAAAGAAAATGAGATTAAAAGAGCAATAGAGAAAGCCGAGAGAAGGATGTTATCTCATGAACCTAAGGCCCGAGACCAACCTCAGTGTGGTAGGGTGTTTCTACCTTATCCTGAGGAAGAAAAATATAAATGCGCAACTCTCAGCACCTGGAACTATTAGGCAAGGTATGAGATCTGTCAAGGATAGTATTGATAGACATCAACTTAAGGGAGTCTATAAAATAGATTGCTCGTGTGGAAAAAGCTACATTGGTGAAACAGGTCGCTCCCTGCAGACCAGACTCAAGGAACATGGAGCTGATATTAAGAATGAAAGGTCTCGTACCTCGGCCCTGGCAGAACACTCCTCAAAAACTAAGCACCAAATGCCTCTATTATCGCTAGGGAAGAACAACATCATAGGCGAAAGATTAGAGAAGCTCTTGAAATTATCAAACATCCACATAATCTCAACAGAGACAATGGTATGGAGATTAGTGGAAGCTGGCTTCCCCTAATCAGAGAAATTAAGGTCACCAATACTCCTCAGGTTTAGCATTCAGTGGTAGAATTACCTCTCCCTTTCTTATCTTAGTAGTTAGTAACCTCGCTTTAATAATTTAAGTATAATAATAATAATAATTAGTACATAATTAAACATTTACAATAGTAATTATGATAATAGCTATTACTATTATCATTAAATATTATTATAAATCGTGATTATTAAGTATTAATTAAAATCTATTAATTAGTTAAACTATTTATAAAAATTGAACATTTACTATTTTAAATATTAATTATTAGGTCTTGATATTAATTATCAATTATTAATACTAATTAATTATTAATTACTTATATTGATACTTAATATTATAATATCAATTTTAATATAATAATAATAATTATTAATATTAATACATTTTAAATAATTTTAATATCACTAATAATACACTATTCATAAAATACCAAAATATATTAATAATAATTCTATTTTATAACAAATATCTCACTTCCATTTGGCATTTCATAATAAAAATTGTACTAACATATATTATATATATTAAATATTAATAAAATATGCTAGGATTAATATTATTAATATTAATTATTATTATTAATTATTATATTAATAATAATAATAATTATTATTAATAATAATATTAAAAATTAATATTAATAATAATTATTATATTAAATTAAAAGTAACTAATTATTAATAATATTATAATTAATTAATTAATAATTAATATTAATTTTAATTATGATAATGATCAACATAATAATAATTTATATTAATTTAAATCAATAATTAATCAAAATTATTATTCAAAAAAGAAAGCCGACATTCATCTCAATTTACTCTCAAAAAAGAGAGCCGACATTCATCTCAATTTTCTCTCCTCATTACTATTTAATCTCTCAATTAAGCTCTTCTATCAAGCATTCAAGTAGTCCTGATGATGGATCCCGGTTGGGATTTGAAACGTTGGCAGAAAATGGTTCTTACTGTGGATTCTCCGGTAACAGAGTCAAAAGAAATAAACCACAAAGGTCTTAAATCCGGTGTCAAAATTCTAAACCTAGCACCCAGCAATTAGTTCCTAGCAGATTATTAATTCACTGAATAAAATCACAACTAGGTTCTTAATACAATTTTTCAGCAAAAGCACAATTCACAACCAATCTCAATCACATGTGACAAGTGTTGTATGAAACGAGGACAAAGCGATGTGTTTTTTAAAAGCAAAGCGTCAAAAGCATCATTTCCCAAAAATCCTCGGAAGAAAAGTGCCCCGGTAGTGTGTATTCTCTCTCTCTCTCTCTCTCTCTCTCTCTCTCTCTCTCGCTATATATATATATATATATACTGAGATAGGGTATTCAACTTGGCAAGATCCGGTTGCGTTGATTGCATTACTAGTCAGTGGTCCTTCCTCTGCCTGAGGCCATCTGGTTGAATGTGTATCTTGAGTTTCCTCGCAAAGTGTGAAGTGGATTCTCATTGAGGGAGGTCTGCTTGGATGCTCGCCTATCATTCAAAGCCTCAAACCTATCAATTGGGCCCCGAGCTTTCTGATTTGGTTTTATGGGAGCTTAGGTCGAAAGCGTTCAAAACCCAAGAGGGAAAACCCTCCCACTCTACTTCAGATCTGAGGCTGATTAGAGTTGTTTTCCCGCCGAGCTAGGCAAGCGGACAATATTTGGAGGGATATATATATATATATATATATAGACCTTTCTCTCCTTTGACTTCACTGATTGTCTTCTTCTTGATTGCACAGAAATCAAATTGGTTGCAAAAATGTGTAGCACAGTTGCCACTATATAGTTGTTCGACCATGTGAAGAGACACATCGTATGGGTTGGCCAACTTGGTCTTATGGGTGACAAAAAGACATTTTTTACTTAAATAAAATTATTTTTCCTTCTTTCTTCAAAATTCCAAATGGGACTTTGACTCTTTGACTTGTAATAAATTTTTCTTTTGACTCAATAAAACCTAGAAGCATAAAGAACATGCTTTGACTAGAGAAAATATTTTTTTCCTTCTTTATGCTTTTTCAAAAAGTTCCAATCAATACAAGTACAATCATAATTATGAAGATTGAACCTAGCTACACTTTTCAACATGCCTAACCAGTTTGATCTGCACTACAATATTTTGTCTGGGTTGACCAAATTTGACTATAAAATGAAATTGTATCTCTTATTGAATTGGACAGTTTCTCCTAAGAAAAGGTTGTTGGGTTTTTCCCCAGTTAGGATTTTCCCAAGGTAAATTCTAGAGTCTGTTGTGCATTGTTCTTCTATTGTGATCTCTATTGTCCTACTGCATTTGTGGTTGAATTTTCTGAAGTAAAATTGCATAATGATAATATGGAATGTGCTAAAGTAATTGCAATATCATTGGAAGTAATTATAAATAGCAGAAAATTGTGTTTGTCAATATTGCACTTGAAGAATCAATATGGTATCAAAGCCTCAGTGGAACATTAGAAGAGAATGAGAAGCCTCAAGCTGGTGCCTAGCTTGCGTGGAAATGTCTCGGAGAGGCCAGCAATGATGGACGGAAGTTGTTGATGATGATATTGTAAAGGAAAGTCTGGTTTGAAGAGGTTATTAAACAACTTGACTATTTCCCTATGAAGCTAGAACTAGAGGGAGCTAATCTCTAGTTCCTAGTTCTCAGATTGACTCTTACCATTGTTTGAAGAGGTGAATCTTGGAGGATTGAACAGGTAGACAAGTACCTCAAACTCAAGTTCAAACTGTACCTATGAAAGTACAAACTCAAGTTCAAATTGTACCTTTGTCGTAAAGCAGAATCAATGTGTTGATTTCTATCTACATATATAGCTAAGTCAATGGGCATTCATAAGTTTACCGTGAATAAGGGGCCGAGACTAAGTATAAGGCTGAATAGAACTCTAGTAAGCAGAGTAGCAAAGCCAAGTTTAATCTTAGACGAGGGCTCACATTTAGGCATGTTTGGGCAGCTTCAAAGGACTGCGTTGAATCTAGTATGAGGTTTGGTTCAAGGCATGATAAGACCTGAAAGAAGAATGTTGTCATAAATATTATATTATTGTGGAAATGTGGTCCTTGCACAAGAGATGCCTTGTATATGCTGAAAGTTACTCCAGAGACAGAGGAAGTTGTGAAGACAAAATTTCTCCACTTTGCATAGGATTTGTAAACCTTAGGAAAAATATTGAAGGTTATGAGTTAGAAAGCCCTAGGGTTTGTGGATGTGAAATTTCCTTAAATTGCGACAACTAGAATTTATTCTTCTAAATGATTAGCAATTTATTTGTTTTACAACAAATAACAAATAAATCAAACTGCAATTCTTCACAAAAAAAAGTATGTTGCAGAACTAAAATCAAGAGCTGCGAAATAGATGCACACACATATAATAGACACCAATATTTTTGGACTTAAAAGTCCCTAGAAAAAACCTGAAGGGAAAACTGGTGCAGTAGATGAGGGCTTGCTTTATTATTATGCAGCAAATTTTGAGAGTACAATAATTTGGATGCCCAACTAACAATCCTCCGAGAAATATCTAGCAAAATTATTTGGAGATGATTTTCTCCCTCTGCAATCAACTCAGCCTCTTCTTGTCTGCTCGAACCCCACACTAGAAAACTCGCACTATGCATGGAATTCACACTATTCACTCTAGGCAATACACACAACCTCAGACCTGCCTCCAACTAGGTTGTCTAGCCTCCCTTTGCTTTTGGAAAAATTTCGCTCTGCCTCCTGGACTCAGATTTGGCCTCCAGCAACTGAAATGAATTTCTTCCAGCAACTCGCACTGCTAGAATAGCTAACTCGCATTACCTATACAGCTCTCTCTGTAGAAGAATTCAACCTCCCTTTTCTTGCCTCTCTGGCATTGCAAAACTGCTACGAAATTCTCTGGAATCCTGCTCTCTGATATTTTACTGCTCCTTCTCTCTGATGCTTTCCCTTAGGATTGAACTGTGCCCTCACTGAAGTTGTGAACTGGGTGTTGAAAAGTGTAACTAGGTTCGGTCTTCATAATGACGTGTAATTATGATTTTATGTAATTGATGTAAAGAAGAAAAGAAAATTGTTTTTGTAATGCTTGTCTCATGGATTTCATGAGCAAGGAATTTTATTTTTAGTTAAGGCTCCCACTGTGAGTCTTTAGGGTTAGTCATCAAGTCATAAAGTTCATTGAGTCAATGTCAAAGTTTGAAGACCCTTATTGGGCATGTTAAATATGTAAATGAGTCATTCAGAAACTCTCCAAGACAAGCTCAAGCACCTCCTTCAAGTCAGCCTAAACATATCTCTACAAAGGCATGTCAACCTTGCCACTAGGAGATGTCGACTTATTTACATGGGTAGAACACTATAAATAGGGCAGCTCGACTTCCACTTGAAGACAAGAATTTCGATCAAGCAATCTACAATAGGAAGAAGAGTGAAGATCACAAGGAGCAGTCTCATAACCAGCAAAGTGAAAGGAAAGAAGAGCGAAGAAGTCTAACATTGTTTTTGGGTATTTTCTCTTCACACATGTGGCAGAAATTAGGGTTTTTGCAGTAGGGCTATAACAATCCCTAGAGAAACTACTAAGGAAGTCACCTATCATCATTCTTGCTAGCTGAAGCCTTAAGAAGAAGTCTCCAAGCTAAGCGAAGGAAGAAAGCATCTCAAATCTCCCTCTATCAACTCACACGTGCGGAATTGCAGAGGTACAAGCAAGCTGAAGATTGCAGGTTTGTGGAAAGGAGCCGAAATTTCAGAGTAGCCGAGATTAACAATGAAGGAAGGCAGTTTGACTAGTGTTGACTTGGTCAAGAAGAAGAAGCTGGAAAGAAGGGTTTGTGACTTGGTCTTGGAAAGGTTGTGTCAAGGGTCTTGGTCTTGGTCTTGGTATTTGTCAATTGAAGTCTCTATAAGAAGAAGAATTCATTTGGGTTTTCCTCTCAAGTTGGAGAGGTTTTGGCCCTCGCTGATCGCCTATGTTTTGTGTCTCTTGTCTCTTATTGTTTATGCTTTGGTAGTTGTTTGATGAAGAAGAATACTATAATAATCTAACTAAAGAGAAGATCATAATCTGAAGTAGTAAAAATCATTCACAAACAGTTATCATTACAAGAGAAATCATCTAATTGCTATGGCCTAGATTTCTCAACATGGTTTCAGAGCTAAAGTGACAAATCAAGGAAGGGGCATCTTATTAAGGGACACGCAAGCATCAAATCTTGAGAAAGACACCAAATCAAATCTAGGAAGATCTCCTTGGAGTCAAGATCTAAAGTATCAACATTCAAAACCCTAGATCGAAGAAGAAGTCTACACCAGTAAAAGTCTTGAGTCATCAAAAGGACCACAAAAACCCTACTCAAGATGAAGGGACTTATAAAATCAAGTTTCTTGAAGACTACTTATCCTAGAGAAGCAAGATTAAGGAAGTTGTCATCATTTTCAAAAGTTCCAAGGCAATTTCCTCTCGTTGACAGAAGGACCTTACCATTGTAGGAGATCATCCTGATCCAAGAAGCATCAAGAAGTCATCATTGATCAACAAGGACATCACCATCAAAGGGTCTAAAGTGATCTCCCTCTTTGTAGGGTCAAGGATCATTCTCGAATAGAACTATCTTCATCAAAGAGAAGTTCTCTATTAACTATATCATCATCAAAATTCAAGGAGGTGGCAAGTGGAAGAAGCATCTTCACAAATAAGTACATTTATGTCGGAATATGTCAAAATGTCTTTTTGCAAGAAAAACAACTGTTAAAATTGGAAACTAGGGCCATACTCCACGTGGGTCATCTTATCTATGGCAGCTAATATTTTTCTTGGATTCCTCTCATCAAGAGGTATAGGATTGATCTAAAGATCATCCAATTCTGACATGTATTCATGGAGATATGAATTTATTTGTGTTATGTGACAATTCATCAAAGTCGGCCAACAACCAAATTACCCCCACTTGTTCTCAATGTTTTATTATAAATAGAAGAGGTACTCAAGTCATTTTGTACACACACCTCTTGTGATCTCTCTCTTCATTTGTTTGGGTTTTGGTAAAAGAGAGATCTAGAGAAAGTGCCTTAAGGCTTATATGCTACCATGGAGGAGACCTCTATGCTGCCCTAAGGACACATCAAGGTTCAGCCATGGAGGAGACCTCTACGCTGCCCTAAGGACACATCAAGGTTCAGCCATGGAGGAGACCTCTACGCTGCCCTAAGGAAACATCAAGCTTCAACCATGGAGAGACCTATACGCTGCCCTAATGAGATCTAGATGCAGTCCTAAAGGAAGAGTCTTAGAGGGAGTGTCATAGTCTTATACACTGCCCTAAATTACAGTCATGGAGGAGACATCTAGACGCAGACCCTGTACACACTGTATAGAGGAGACCTTAACAAGCCCTAGCTGCAGTCCAAGGAGTTTAAGCTGCAGTTCAGGTGTGCCCTAATCTGCTGCCAAAGTAGGGCTAATGCTACCCTAGCCACAGTCCTAAAGGAGGTCATCTTGGCTGCAGTTGGAGAGGCCCTAATCAACAGCAAATGGAGGAGGAAAGTCATAATTAAAGGAGCCCTTATCACAGTATGAAAGGACCCTTAGACGCGGCTAGGAAAGTGAATCTAAACTGCAGCAAGGGTAATTATATTACATCGTGGAGGATCTGTGATAATGTCACATTGTTGTAGGTGACAGCAAGGATGTTTGGGCATGTTAGTATTGTTCCTAAGCTCGATTTAAAGGGAAGGAGAATCTGCAATAAGGAGGTGCTTGAGACTGCCGTGTAAGGGTTGTTTGGATCACTGTTGGAAGGGACCTAAGTCCCTGTCCACTGTTGGGCTAGGCTGCAGGCCATAGCCAGTAGTTGGAGGCATTTAAGTGTTGCATTCAGCAGGATATCAGCCCCTCAAGGCAGCGTACAGAAGGCAGAACTGTATGAAGGCCAATCGCAGTCAATAGGTGGACTGTTGGATATGTTTAGGGTGTTGTGGCACTCAGAGCTTGTGCCCTAACCAGTGATCAAGTTTGACAAGTTATACTTCAGTCCTTTCAACATATATAAGATGCCAAATGGGCAACCTTGACATGATCAGTGGAGGCAGCATGGATTGGGAAAGACTCTCCTAGGTGGACTGCTACCCTTGATGGGCTGAGTTGTCTGACATCATGTAAGATTACAAGACTTCTTCTTGTGCCCTATCTAAAGTTGCAGGAGCAGACAATCAGAAGTTCATGGCAGCATCATTGATGATCAACCAAAAGGGATATGCTACAATACTCTTCGGGAGCGTTTGAAGTCTGTCGGTGCTGCATCCTAGAACAGTCATCATTATCATAATGATGGACTTGCTGATGTTGTCATACAATATCTGATTCGTATATTTGTACTATCTCTCTCTCTCTCTCTCTCTCTCTCTCTCTGCTGAACTATTGAAGAATATAAGAAGAATTGATCAAGGGTTTCCCCACATTGGGGTTTGTCCCTTGCTGGTGCCACATCTTGTGTCCTCTTGTCTTCTGTTGTTTATGTTTATGTTCTATCTGACTTTACTATCATGCTGATGTGATTGCTAATCTAGAATTGATATTGAGCTAATATGAAAAATTGAAGTAAATTGCTCTAAGCATAGAACATACCTAAAATTAACATGGTATCAGAGGTGAGGTGAAAACAAAGCCTGAGCAAGAGTGAAATAGCAATCACCGAAGACAGTTGAACAAGGTCAAAGGCTCAATGGGTTCCTCATCCCTCTTCCCGACTGAAGACAAGCTCCGTGAAAAGTCTATCACGGATGGAAGATGTCTATGGATCTGACATTGGAAGAGCAAGAAGTGTTGGATTATGTGAAGGGTAAAATCCCTGAGCCTCCATCAAATGCACCAGATACAAAGAACAAGTACATCAAGAGTGAAGTTGAAGCACAAAAGATTATCAGAGATTCCAATGACAGGCCTCTTGTGGCCTACCTAAAGGTCACTTCAATGGAAAGCCCAGATCTAAGGGTGGAAGGAAGGGCAGATGCTTTGCTTGCAATAAGTTTGGCCATTATGCGAGGGAGTGTCCAAATGAAGGGGCACATCACATGATGATGATCACAATTATTCCAAGGGCAACTTCAATCGAAGGAATGACAGGTACAATGGCAAAGGAAAAAGGAATGCAGACATCAAGGAAATGGTCGACCCTCTAAGAAAGCTAGGAACTCCAAGTATGAAGAATCAAAGGTTGTTCCTGATAAGCAAAAGGAGTATTATCTTATATCGGCCCTCCCCACTGCCTCTCCTCCACACTCGTTGGGAAATTGGCTTATTGATAGTGGTGCCTCAAGGCACTTCACCGGATACAAGGAATCACTCTCTAATCTGATAAAAAAGGAGACAAACTTGGAGATTATTCTTGGAGACGATGCCACCTATCCCGTAAAGGGTGTAGGGAATGTTACTCTTCAATTGGAACAAGGTAACTTGCAAGAAGTTTGTTATGTACCTAAAGTACCTGGTGTCCATTTCGGCAATGGAAGTCACAGGTTACAAGGTGGCATTTATTGATGGAAAGGTACGTGTTTGGAAAAATACTTTTAAAGATGCTTTTACTCTTGGGTTAAGGATTGGCAATTTGTATCAAGTTGCAAGAAGTACATTGGGGACCATGTCGTGTGACACATCTCTTCTATGGCATCGGAGGTTTGCCCATCTTCAATACAAGGCCCTACCCGATGTGAGACCAATGGTGACAGGGATGCCTGAATTCAAAGAAGAGCATGAAGGTACATGTCCAAGATGTGCCATAGGAAATCTTACAAGGGGACCATTCCCCTCATGTAATAGCAAGACCACAGATGTGGAACAACTCGAGGGGTTTGAGATTCATGATTGGGAATCTCATGTATGCAGGTTGAAGAAAGTTCTCTATGATTTAAAGAAACCACCCTGGGCTTGGTTTGAGAGGATTGACAACTATCTGATGAAGCTGGGATTCACTAGGAGTGAAGTCAATCCAAACCATTGCTTTAAGGTTGTGGATGATAGACCTCTCATACTGGTACTTTATGTGGACAACCTCTTTCTTACATGTATAGACCCTCTCATTTACAAAAGTAAGAGGGAGTCGGACTTCAAATTTGAAATAGGTGGATTACAAGCCTGTGACAACCCTAATGGAGCCTAACTTTAAGAAGTTATGCGGTAGTGTTTCCGAACCTAATTTGGGAAATGCCTCTGAGTTTCGTCAACTCATAATAGCATTGATGTTCTTGGTGAACTCTTGTCCGGATATTTGTTTTGCAGTTAGCATGTTGAGCCAACATATGGCTGAGCCTCATCTCTCTCATTGGATTGGTGCCAAGAATCTTTTGAGATATCTTCAGGGCACAATCATACATGGACTGAGAGACACTGCCGAAGATGTGAGACTGCATGATTATTCTGATGTTGATTGGGCAGGCAGTCTAGAGAATCGCAAGAGCACTTCTAGGTGTTGGTTCTCTTTGAGTTCTACTTCGATATCCTGGATAAGCAGGAAGCAGAAGTCGCTTGCTTTGAGCACCGCTGAGGCCGAATACACAGCTAAGAGTATGGTCTCCTGTGAAGCTGTCTGATTGTGGAAGCTCTTCAATGAGCTGTTTGGACACATACTGGATACCATCGTGATATTTTGTGACAACCAGAGTGGGATTCGATTGTTGAGGAATCTCGTGTTCTATGATCACTCCAAGCATATAGACATCAGGTACCACTTTATCTGGGATATGGTACAACAAGGAGCAATAGTGCTCCATCACATTGGGACTGATGTGCAGATCACCGATATTCAGATGAAGCCCCTGACAAAGGTCAAATTCTTGACTTTCTGACAACGACTAGGGGTCGTGGAAAGACTCTCTCCTGAGGGTCCTGTATGATATGGGCATTGAGCTCTAGGAGCTCCGGGGGGCTCGGGGGTACTTCTTGGAGCTATGAGCAACTATAGGGTGAGTGCTTCAACCTTCCCCTGGTGGTTTGCTATGTAGGCAAGATGAGTGGTTCATCCTTCTCCTGCTAAGACACAGTCATAGAGTGAGTGGTTCAGCCTTCCCCTAGTGGTTTGCTATGTAGGTAGGATGAGTGGTTCATCCTTCTCCTGCTGAGACACAGTCATAGGGTGAGTGGTTCAGCCTTCCCCTGGGATACCCCTGGCGACATGTAGGCAGGATGAGTGGTTCATCCTTCTCCTGCTAGGACATCCTACCCATGCAATCTAGGACTCATGGGAAGTACCTCTCATTTAGCCAATGAGCAGGGAAATGAGGGTAGAGACCATAGTATTGTTGATCTAAAGATGATCTGAGGTTGTCATTGATGTCAACCCAAGCAGCACCAAGGATGACCCTGAACTTCCATGGCACATTGGGCATCATCATTCATGGTTTCTCATCTCATAACCATTATAAGAATACTCTACTCAAAAATATATTTCTATCGGTATATAGCTCTCCTCGTAATTCCTTACGGTTTGTAAGTTATTCAAGATTGAAGTTAGTAACCCCAATTAGTGGGCTAAAACCCCATGGGGGTGTGGCATGGCATTTATCATTGATTTTGGCCATTGAACAGTCAATAATTAATAATTTTTTAAGCTCCTAAAATCCCTCCATCATTCTCTATAGAAGCCCCTCTCAACTCTATAAAAAGAAATCTCATATATCCTCCAAAAGTAGTGATCGTAGAATTTTCACTATAACTTTATTTCTACGAAGTCTTAGATGCTAAAATTAAAACCCATTTGAGCAGAAATCTTGATGAACGTCATGACCGAATTTCAGATCTTGGTTCGCTATATTTTCGAAGATATGATCTGTGGAAGTTAGGGATTTTGCAGGCTCCCAAATTTCATCTCAAAGAGGTGACCTTGGGAAAATCATCATAGCTCTCTCTTAGAAGCGGATTGGAATTCTGTAAAAAGTGACAGATAGTGCATGGACTGTAGTTTTTTGTGTATCAACTTCAGAGCCGAAGGAGGAAACAGTGACATGTGGCACGCTGTACAAGTTCGCTCTACTGAACTAGTCCATAATTAGGTCATTATGAGAGATTGGGCATAACTTTGCCTTTGAAGAATCAAAGGGCTACTATAGGACCGAAGATCACATATTGGGGATCTAAAATAGCAGAGATACATCAGATTCAAGATCGTGCTCCTAGAAGGTAAGAAAAAAACTAGATCAAGTGCTATCAAGGGCTGCAAAGGACCAGACTTTCTAGGGCAGCAAAGAGCAAGGTGCAGCAAAATGGTGCAGTAGAGGTACGCTCCAGGTAAGTATCTTCTGTATATGCATGTTCATCTCTTAATTGCATTAGGTTCTTTGTATTCTAATTTGTTGTTTTTGTTTAGCACTGACATATGCTCTGCAGGATGAGGTAAGTTTTGCTATTATCATGTCATAGGTATTTCCTTGAAGACTTTTTGCAAGTATTATATATTCATCAAGAGAAAACTCAATGCATAATCTAATGTTCTGAAGAGTGACAAAAGGTAGCATGACAAGAGCAGCAATCAAGGTGCAGAACAGCAGCAAAAAGTTCACCACATGAAGTCTTCAAGTGGGCAGCACTGCATATAGTCATTGTAAAGGTATCATTGTATAGAGTCATTGTAAAAGCATCATTGTAAAAGTTGTACAAGTGTCTATCTGCCAAGAGTTGAAGAGGCAATGTCGGGAGGTCTAGGATCATCATTAGGTGGTTGTGTCATAGTTGGGGTTATGATCTAGTGTGTCTTCTTCTTCTACATCATTCTATATCATTGTAAAGTGGACCATTTTCCCTGGTACAGGAGGCCATTCTTCTTTTATTCTTCTATAGGGTGGTAGGGTGGTGCTAGGCTGGTGCATGAAATCACCAACAAGTTCAAGCCTGTGAAAATTTCAGGGTGGTAGGGTGGTGCTAGGGTGAATTGTATCTCATTGGGTGTTGGGGCACCCGTTCAGTTGACTACTGAAGAATCTCGGGCGTTGGAGCATCCATCCAGTCGGAGCTGGAGAAGAATGCTTTTCTAGATTGTAGGAAGTTGGAGCTTTCTTTTCAATTGGAGTTGAAGATTAAAGAATTATTAGAAAAGCGTTCAAGTGGCTTTTGTCCTGGAGGGGGTTTCCACCTTAAAAACCATGTTCATTTGTGTTCCTTTTGTTTACTATTATCATTGTACAAACACGGATAATAATTGAAGATTAAATAATGCTCTGAAAGATTAAATAATAATACTAATTTAAAGGAATATTGATTCAACCCCCCCCCCCCCTCTCAGTATTTCCAACAAGTACTATCGATGGACGCATCATGTACTACCGTACTCCCTATGCTAGGATGATATTGATCTGGGATCAATTGGAACTGACTTCAGGTCAATAAGAATGGTATGAGACACTCTCTTTATTTGGAACTGATTTCGAATCAGTAAGAGTGGTATGAGACACTCTCTTTATTTGGAACTGATTTCGGATCAGTAAGAGTGGTATGAGACACTCTCTTTATTTGGAATTGATTTATGATAAGTAAGAGTGGTATGAGACACTCTCTTTATTTGGAACTGATTTCAAATCAGTAAGAGTGGTATGAAACACTCTCTTTATATGGGACTGACTTCGGGTCAATAGAGAATGGTACGATACATTCTCGATCACTTCTTCTTCTTCATAGTTCAACAAAGCAGAGCAATGCAGGGCACTACATTGATGGCAGAGATAGTATGAACTAGCAGATGGATTAGCAGATGGATTAGCAGATGGAGTTCTCCCTAGTTGAGAGGGAGTGTTAAAATTGGCAACTAGGGCCAAACTCCACGTGGGTCATCTTATCTATGGCAACTGATATTTTTCATGGATTCCTCTCGTCGAGAGGTATAGGATTGATCTAAAGATCATCCAATTCTGACATGTAATCATGGAGATATGAATTTATTTGTGTTATGTGACAATTCGTCAAGGTTGGCCAAAACCCAAATTACCCCCACTTGTCCTCAACGTTTTATTATAAACAGAAGAGGTCCTCAAGTCATTTTGTACACACACCTCTTGTGATCTCTCTCTTCATTTGTTTGGGTTTTGGTGAAAGAGAGATCTAGAGGAAGTGTCCTATATGCTACCATGGTGGAGACCACTACGGTGCCCTAAGGAGACATCAAGCTTCAGCCATGGAGGAGACCTCTATGTTTCCCTAAGGAGACATCAACCTTTAGCCATTAAGAGACCTTACGCTGCCCTAATGAGATCTAGACGCAGTCCTAAAGGAGGAGTCTTAGGGGGAGTGCCCTAATCTTATACACTGCCCTAAATTACAGTCATGGAGTGTTAAAATTGGCAACCATGGCAAAACTTCATGTGGGTCATCTTATTCATGGCTAATAATATTTTTATTAGATTTCTCTCGTCGAGAGGTGTAGGATTGATATAAAGATCATCCAATTCCGATAAGTATTCATGGAGATATGAATTTATTTTGATTATGGAATTATTATCAAGCCGACCTACAACTCATGTAGGCTCAGAAGCCCAACAGTCGCATCTATTCACCCACCAACGTTGTGTATAAATATACGAGGACTTTTCCTCATTTGGACTCACTCATCTCATCACATCTCTCTCTCTCTCTACTACGCAGAAATGAGTCTCTTCTCTACTGCACTGAAATGGGTCTCTCTCTCTCACACATGTGAAGCCGGAAGCTGTTGAATTTGAAGCTGCAACTGCAGAAGTAAAGATTGACTTGCGTGGCCTAGAAGATCTCCTCATCTGAACTGCGTTGTAGGTTCATCTGAACCTCCTCTGAAAGCCGCAACTTTTGGTGGTGGAATGAAGTCAATCCGACGAACGGTTTGCAAGATATCGACTGCCCTAGTTTGAAGCCGGAAACTATTGAAACTGAAACTGCAACTGCAGAAGTAAAGATTGACATGCGTGGCCTAGAAGATCTCCTCATCTGAACGGCAGGTATGTTCTATGCTTATAACAGTTTACTTCTTTTTCTTATTATATTCCACCGATTAGCAATCACATGTACATAAAGTAAAGTGCAGATAGAACATTAAACGATCGACAGAAAACAAGAGACACAAGATGTGGCGGCTAGCCAGGGACAAACCCCACAATGTGTGGGGAAACCCTGTGATCAAATCTTCTTTTATCTTCAATAATTCAGCAGAGAGAAATAGTACAATAAATCTGATTCATATCAGCAGTAGCAAACCCTAGATCAGTGGCATCAGCATTAGTGGCTTCATTATCAAACTAGGGCAGACCATATCTCACAAACCGACGGTCGGATTGACTTCATTCCACCACCAAAAGTTTCGACTTCCAGAGGAGGTTCAGATGAGGAGATTTTCTAGGCCACGCAAGTCAATCTTTACTTCTGCAGTCGCAGCTTCAGAAGTTTCCAGCTTCAAACTAGGGCAGTCGATATCTTGCAAACCGTTCGTCAGATTGACTTCATTCCACCACCAAAAGTTGCGGCTTTCAAAGGAGGTTCAGATGAACCTACAGCGCAGTTCCAAATAGGAGATCTTCTAGGCCACGCAAGTCAATCTTTACTTCTGCAGTTGCAGCTTCAGTTTCAGCAGTTTTCGGCTTCAAACTAGGGCAGTCGATATCTTGCAAACCGTTCGTCGGATTGACTTCATTCCACCACCAAAAGTTGCGGCTTTCAAAGGAGGTTCAGAAGAACCTATAGCGCAGTTCCAAAGAGGAGATCTTCTAGGCCACGCAAGTCAATCTTTACTTCTGCAGTTGCAGCTTCAAATTCAACAGCTTCCGGCTTCACATGTGTGAGAGAGAGAGACCCATTTCAGTGCAGTAGAGAAGAGACTCATATCTGTGCAGTAGAGAGAGAGAGATGTGATGAGATGAGTGAGTCCAAATGAGGAAAAGTCCTATTATATTTATACACAACGTTGGTGGGTGAATAGATGCGACTGTTGGGCTTCTGAGCCTACATGAGTTGTAGGTCGGCTTGATAATAATTCCATAATCAAAATAAATTCATATCTCCATGAATACTTATCGGAATCGGATGATCTTTATATCAATCCTACACCTCTCGACGAGAGGAATCTAATAAAAATATTATTAGCCATGAATAAGATGACCCACATGAAGTTTTGCCCTGGTTGCCAATTTTAACACTCCCTCTCAACCATGGAGAACTTCATCTGCAATCTGTCTATCGATCGTTACCAATGTTGCACAAAGCGGGAGCGAAGCGGAAGCGCGGAGCGCGGAAGCGTCATTTTCCAAAAATCTAGGGAGCGAAGCGTCCGCGGAAGCGTCTGCTATATATATATATTTTTATATATTTTTTTGCATTTATACTCAAAACAAACATCCCAAATACCAAATTAATTGTAGAAGATTTGGTTATATATAAGCGATCTTATTATTTTCATCATGGTCTATTTTATATAGTTGCAATAAATCAGAAAAGTAAATAATGTTCTTATTATTTTCATCCTGGTCTATTTTATATAGTTGCAATAAATCAGAAAAGTAAATAATGTGATGTTTGAATTTTAATATGCATGAGAACATCATAAGAACAAAGTAAATACTTATATAATTATTTAGAAAAAATGAAATGACTTCCATTTATATTTATACTATAAATAGCTATAATATAATATGATTTTTTTTAAATATTATAAATTAAATATAAAAAAGAGAAGATACAACTTGTAAATTTTATTAATCAAATTATTATATGAAAAAGAAATTTATTATTATTATTTATATAAAAACAAATTATTATTATAACTTATAATTTAAAAATAATCAAAACTTAAATTATTATTATTTATAATTTAATAAAAACATTATAATATAACTTATTTTTATGAAATTAGCTTAATAATTATTTGATATGTTTTTTAATTGATATCTAATAGCCCTTGTCCTCTCATGCAGAAAGTTATTTCTTAGCTTTCTTATTTAAATATGGTACTTTCAACACTCACAATTTACAATTTTATATATCACTACCTTACCCAATAAACTAAAAAGATATAGGATTTAAATTACATTAATATATTTTAAAAACGAGTTTAAGAAATAAATACTTTCTCTAATTTATTATAATTATCTACGTTTTTATTTCATCAATCTTTCGAGCACGAGTATGTCATGATTTTTTTTCGGATGGCAATGGTTCTACATGGCGGACATGTTGAACTACTGGTCAGAATGAAAAGCATCCACTGCACTCTGAAGATTTTCTGATGAAAATAAGCAATCCACGCTGACAGCATTTTCTTCATGAACATTTCACGTCTCATGAAATTTCATGAGATAATAGTGGTAACACGAGTATCTCATGAAATTTTTTAATCTGGCAATGGGGTTACATGGCGGACATGTTCAACTGTTACTCTCATTTAAAAGCATCCAGGAAGCTTTTGGCGATGAAAATAAGCACCCATTCTGACAGGATTTTGTTGATGAACCTATCATTTGAAGGCGTTCACGTGTCAACCGTTCTATTTCTCGATTACGATTTGCATAATTAAAGCTCTACTTCTGCTTTTTAATTATCCATGATAGTGACTTGTATGGCGAGCATATCGGAATAATAAGTTCTTTATATATTACTAAAGCGCGATTCCGGGGGCAACGCAACCGTAATGGCAGGAATCGTCTTTTTAACCCGGAATCGCGCCACCTCAAAAACGGAATCGCGCTTCTTGTGGGGATTCCGGATCGATTCCGTACGATTCGCGATTCTGCCTTTGGATCCGGGGGGGGGCGATTCCTGCAACACTGATCGTTACTATTCATCCATCAAATGCATTGCCTTGTATAGCCTGACCCTTGCCCTGCTCTGCTCTATTTTGCCTGTTTTGCTTTGTCTTGTTCTGCCCTGCACTGATCTGTACTGTTTTGTTTTGTTCTGCTCTGCTCTTGCATTGTTCTGTTCTACTCTGCTTTTGTCCGAATTATGAAGAAGAAATGATCGAGGATGTATCATACTGACTCAAAGTCAGTCTCAGAGTATGTACCACTGGTCCCAGACCAGTCTCAACCAACCCAAAGTCAGCATCATAGTGAGTACAACTCCAATGGTCCCAGACCAATATCATCCTCCACTGACTCAAAGTCAGTCTCAGAGTATGTACCACTGATCCCAGACCAGTCTCAACCGACCTGAAGTCAGCGTCATAGTATGGTACAACTCCTACCACTAGTCCCAGACTAGTATCATTGATCCCAGATCAATGGAGGTCATCCTAGCGTAGGGAGTATGGTAGTTACAACGATGCGTCCATCGGTACTACTATGGTCCCTAACTTCATTTCCCTGCTCATTGATCAGATGAGAGGTACTTCCCATGAGTCCCAGACTGCATGGGTAGGATGCCTCGACAGGAGAACTAATCAATCCTATCCTCACAGGAGAACACATCAATCCTGCTACAATCGCCATGGAGAACACATCAATCCAGGCCGCCATGGAGAACACATCAATCCAGGCCTCACAGGAGAACACATCAATCCTGCTACAATCACCATGGAGAACACATCAATCCAGGCCTCACAGGAGAACTAATCATCCTGCTACACAGGAGAGCGAATCATCCTGTTCCACAAGAGAGCGAATCATCTTGTCCCACAAGAGAGCGAATCATCTTGTTCCAGTGTGCACCACCAGGGGAGGGTGAGTCACCCTGTGGTCGTATGTTGCTCCAGTAATAACCGCAAGCCCTCAGAGCTCCCAGAGCTCAATGTATGCAACATGCAGGACCCTTGTACAAGGGTTTCTTGCCGACTCCAAGTCGTTTGGGAAAATCACAAATTAGATCTTTCCTCGGGGCTTTAACAAGGTGTATCAACCTGTACATCATCTTAATGTGATGGAGCTTCCTTGCTCATCGACTTACCATATCCCAGATGATGTCTATCTGCTAGAGCAATTGACGAATACGGGATTCCTCAATAATCGAATCCCACCTCAGGTTGTTACAGAGAATCACAGTGGTATCCAATGTAAATCTAAACAACTCACTGAAGAGCTTTCGCAACCAAACTGCCTCACACGAGGTTATGCTAGCAACAATATATTCTACTTCGGCGGTGCTCAAAGCCACCGACTTTTGCTTCCTGCTCATCCAGGATATCGAAGCAGATCCCAAGGTGAAACAGTACCCGGAAGTGCTCTTATGGTCCACCACACTGCTTGCCCAATCAACATCAGTATATCCAAGTAGTCTCACATCTCCAGCAGTGTATCTTAATCCATGAGAGATTGTGTCCTGAAGACATCTCAGAAGATTCCTGGCATCAATCCAGTGAGGCTCAACCAAATATGAGCTCACAATTGTAACTGCAAAACATATGTTCAGACGGAGGTTCACCAAGAACATCAATGCGAATGAGTTTTTTGAAACTCAGAGGCATTTCCCAAGTCTGGTCCAACATCACTACCATATAACTTCTAAAAGTTAAGATCCTCGAGGTAGTCACAGGCTTGCAGTCCATCATACCGAATCTTTCCAATATATTTACCACATATTTTCCTTGAGATAGGAAAATTTCCCTTGGCTTCTGCCACACTTCAAGTCCTTGGTCCTTCATTTCAAATTCAGAAGCCATCTCCCTCTTACATTTGTGAATGAGAGGGTTTGCACCTGTTAGAAAGAGGTCATCCACATACAACACCAGTATGAGAGGCATGTCATCTTCAACCTTAAAGTAAAGGTTAGGATCAGCTTCACTCCTAGTGAATCCTAGCTTCATCAAGTAGCTATTGATCCTCTCATACCATGCTCGGGGTGCTTGCTTCAGCCCATATAGAGCCTTCTTCAACCTGCATACATGAGATTTTCAATCATAAATCTCAAATCCTTTAGGTTGCTCCACATAGACCTCTTCTTTGATAGAACCATGCAAAAACGCGGTCTTTAACATCCATCTGATGTAGGTTCCATCCTTGTGAAGCCACAAGGGCTATGATCAAGCGGATGGTCGTATATCTGGAAACAAGTGCAAATATCATAGTCTATACCTCTCTTCTGGGATAAACCATGAGCAACAAAATGAACCTTATACTTTTCCATACTTCCATCTGTTGCATGCTTTATCTTGTAAAGCCATTTTGAAGTAACAATTGTCTTGTCCAGGGTCTGGGAACTACTTCCTAGACATCATTCTCCATAATAGACTCATATTCTTCGGTCATAGCATCCTTCCATACTTAATGCTTGATGACATCTGGGAATGATGAAGGCTCATCTTGTATGATTGTGCTCATGATGGTCAAGTATCCCTGATACCTGTTAAGTTTCTTACTTTGACGGAAGGTTCCTCAGGGTGCAGCATGTCCTTCAGCATCATCAAGTATCCCCCTAAGCCATGAAGGCCTCTTCCTAGAAGAGGAAGGCTCATGAGGATGAGAATCAATCAGATCCATGGGTTCTTCTACATCAGGCATTGATTCATCATCCTTTTCTTTCGGTTCCCTGGTGTCGGCTTCTTGAGAGCTCCTAAAAATCGGAAGATTGTTCACCTTGCGGTGAACTTTTCTTCAGGAGTCTTGGAACCCAATGCTTGATGAAGGCATCAATTTTGTACATATACGACAGTGATTGTAGTTTCAGCCCATAGAAACTTCAGAAGTCTTTGATCATGGCCCGGACAGCTTCCATCATCATGCGGTTCTTCCTTCCCACCACACCATTCTGCTCAGGAGTATGTGGTGTAGTAGTCTCCCTCTTAATGCCAACCTCAGGTATGCCTGAGTGAACCAATTGTAATATATCAGAGGTCTTGCTTTGGCTTGAGGGGAATGGTCCCCTTTTGAGCTTTCCTTCAGCACATCCTGGACATACACCTTCTTTCTCTACTTAGAATTCGGGCATCCCTGTCACCATTTGTCTTACACCGAGTATAGCTTTATAATGAAGGGGAGGAAACCTCTAATGCCAAAGATCAGACTGAACAGATGTGTCATAAGACATGACACCTAGCAGACTTCCATCGACCTGATATAATGAATCAACACTAAACCCAAGAGTAAAGGCATCTTTAACATTATTTTTCCATATACGTACCTTGCCATCATTAAAGGTTACCTTGTAGCCTTTGTCTTTCGTTGTTGAGATGGACGCTAGGTTCTTTTTGAGGTCAGGTGCATTTAATACATCCTGGACTTTCTAGCCTTCTTGAATGGTTGTCCTCTTCCTCGATCCCTAGCTCTCCTCTTACCTTTGCTGTTGAATTTGTCATTCCTTTGATTTGCCATGAGAGGGATTTTGATCATCGTCACGGTGAGAGTCCTTTCTATCAGGGCATTCCCTTGCATAGTGACCTGCTTTATTGCAAATGAAACATCGTCCTTTTCTTCCACCCTTAAATCCAGCCTTTCTTTTCGATTTAGACCCATAATTATTTCTTTTCCTAGCATGAGAAGAAAAAACAGCAGGAGGACCTTTAGGCAAGGGCATTTCCTGCTCTTCTACCCTTGATTGTTCTTGAATGCATCTAGCCATTACTTCCTCGAAACTAGGAATTACATTATTGTTCAGAAGAGTAGTCCTGAACACATACCATTCAGATGGTAATCCTCCGAGAGTTGTGAGTGCCATTTCTCTGTCAGTAATGGTTTCCCCAATAGATAGGAGATTGTTCTTGATCTCGGTGATTCTTAAGAAGTATGCTTGCATACTTTCATCTTTACCCTTCTTGATTTCCCTCAACTTATTTCTAAGAAACAAAACTTGATTTGCATCATTAACTTTAAATAAACTCATCAGTCTGTCGTAGATTTCCTTGGAGGTGTCTAGATCAGAGATGTAGGCCACCAAGCGCTTGTCGATAGAGTCCCGGATGATCTTCTTTGTTTTGACTTCTTCATTTTTTTATTTGTTCCAGGCAGCAGCAGATGCATTTGATGAAGGCTCAACAATATTGCCTCTTACATGGTCCAGCACTCCTTGATCTTCAAGGGTTAGATCGATAGAAATCTTCCATCCGTGATAGTCAGCTTTCTCACGGAGCTTGTCTTCGGCAGGAAAGAGTGTTGAGGACCCCATAGTTCTTTTAGGATAGCCTTGCCAATCTTCTCTTCAATGATTGCTCTTGCTCTTGCTCGGGCTTTGTCTTCACCTCAGCTCTGATACCATGTTAAATTATGGTATGTTCTATGCTTATAACAGTTTACTTCTTTTTCTTATTATATTCCACCGATTAGCAATCACATGTACATAAAGTAAAGTGCAGATAGAACATTAAACGATCGACAGAAAACAAGAGACACAAGATGTGGCGGCTAGCCAGGGACAAACCCCACAATGTGTGGGGAAACCCTTTGATCAAATCTTCTTTTATCTTCAATAATTCAGCAGAGAGAAATAGTACAATAAATCTAATTCATATCAGCAGTAGCAAACCATAGATCAGTAGCATCAGCATTAGCGGCTTCATTATCAAACTAGGGAAGACCATATCTCACAAACCGACGGTCGGATTGACTTCATTCCACCACCAAAAGTTTCGGCTTCCAGAGGAGGTTCAGATGAACCTACAGCTCAGTTCAAATGAGGAGATCCTCTAGGCCACACAAGTCAATTTTTACTTCTGCAGTTGCAGCTTCAGCAGTTTCCGGCTTCAAACTAGGGCAGTCGATATCTTGCAAACCGTTCGTCGGATTGACTTCATTCCACCACCAAAAGTTGCGGCTTTCAAAGGAGGTTCAGATGAACCTACAGCGCAGTTCCAAATAGGAGATCTTCTAGGCCACGCAAATCAATCTTTACTTCTGCAGTTGCAGCCTCAGTTTCAGCAGTTTCCGGATTCAAACTAGGGCAGTCGATATCTTGCAAACCATTCATCGGATTGACTTCATTCCACCACCAAAAGTTGCGGCTTTCAAAGGAGGTTCAGATGAACCTACAGCGCAGTTCCAAAGAGGAGATCTTCTAGGCCACGCAAGTCAATCTTTACTTCTGCAGTTGCAGCTTCAAATTCAACAGCTTCCGGCTTCACATATGTGAGAGAGAGAGACCCATTTCAGCGCAGTAGAGAAGAGACTCATATCTGCGCAGTAGAGAGAGAGAGATGTGATGAGATGAGTGAGTCCAAATGACGAAAAGTCCTCTTATATTTATACACAACGTTGGTGGGTGAATAGATGTGACTGTTGGGCTTCTGAGCCTACATGAGTTGTAGGTCAGCTTGATAATAATTCCATAATCAAAATAAATTCATATCTCCATGAATAATTATCGGGATCGGATGATCTTTATATCAATCCTACACCTCTCAACGAGAGGAATCTAATAAAAATATTATTAGCCATGAATAAGATGACCCACATGAAGTTTTGCCCTGGTTGCCAATTTTAACATTTCTCTTTGAACACTGGGCGACATAGCGGCCAAACTCACCACACTTGAAGCATTTGACCATTGACAGGTACTTTTTCTTCTTCTCGCCTCTCTCTGAGTTTTGTCCCTGACTGCAACCTTTATTCGCCTTCCCTTTCCCTGTAAGGGCTACATTCTCCTCCTCCTCCACTTTCGATCCTTTGCTGCTACCTCTAAAAGTACCTTCTATGACAGTAAGCTTTAGCTCCTCGACAGTGAAGTCACTCCATAGGCAATCCCAACCTAGTAGTGTGTCTCGCCTAGAAACAACTTGGACAAAAGTACACCACTCCTTGGAAAACCCATTTAGAGTCGTGTGCATGATCTCATCATCAAACGGTTTCTCTCTAATAGTTGCAAGTCCATCTCAGACATTCTCAAGTCTTGTGAGATACGAAGTAACGCCTTCACCCTTTTGCATCCTAGTGGTCCCCAGCATCTCCTTGAGAATCATTTTGTGATTCTTTGATGGATTCTCATACAACTTGACGACAGTATCCCACATATCCTTTATTGTATTCTTATCTGCAATATGTGGGACAATATGATCCTGAACACTGTCTGGGACCATGATCTTGACTTTGGCCATCTCCTTCATGAAGGTTGCCAACTATTGTGGATTAGTTGGCCCTGCCATGACATTTGTCACAAACACTTTCAAACCATGCTCATCAAACAAGAATTGCATTATGGCCTTCCAGAAACCAAAACTTGAGGCTTCATCAAGTCTATCTTGATCCATGAGTCCTACTGTGGCCACCTCTGCAAAACTCAAATAAACTGGAGACTAGTGTTGGAAACCTCCTTCTCCTTCCTAATTGGCCTTCCTTCTGCTACTCGCACTCCCTCTAGAATGCGCATTTTCTCTCACCTGCCTCCAAAAATCCTTCTCTGACATTCGCACTGCCTGCCACTCCTCTACCGGGGAACTCACTCTACCTTTCGGAATTCCTTCTTCGGATTTTGGTACACATACAGTTGTTCCTGAACCACGCATTGGCTGAACTGGCAAGTCTGCTACGACTAACTACAACTAGAAATCACATATCTCCTCCAGAAAACTAGAAACCCTCTGAGAAATTCTAGAAATCTTTTGTGTGTTTTTCTCTTCCTGCCCTGCGTGGATCTACAACTGGAACTCTTGTTGCAAATCTTTTGTCCCCAAATCTACTCTGCGAATCAATTGATCTGCTCACTGAAACTTCTCGGCAACCACACTACCTGCAAACTTTGCTTCTGAGACAATTTGCACTCTTCCTCTGAACATAAATCTGGAATCGAATTTCCTGCCCCTACAATTCACACCCCTGGCTTGGCCTGCACAGATCTAGAATTATTGTGCTCAGATCCCCCTCTGAAATTTCACAATATGTCGATCTTTTGCCTCTAATCTGATCAATAATGCTTTGATATGATGTGAAATTTCCTTAAATTGTAGCAACTAGAATTTATTCTTCTAACTAATTAGCAGTTTATTTTATTTATGGTAAATAACGAATAAATCACACTACAATTCTCCACAAAAAATATGTTGTGGATTTAAGATTAAGAACTGAGAAATAGAAGCACACACATCAAATAAACACCAATATTTTTGTACTAAAAAGTACCCGGGAAAACTCCAAAGGGAAAATCGGTGCAGCGAATGAGGGCTTATTTTATTATTATGCAACAAATTTTGAGAGTACAATAGTCTGGATGCCCAAATGGCAATCCTCCAACAAATATCTAGCAAAATTATTTGGGGAAGATGTTCTCCCTTTACAATCAACTCAGCCTCTTCTGGCATGCTCAAACCCCACACTGGAAAACTCGCATTATGCCTACAAGTCGCACTGTTGGCGTTGGGCAATACGCACAGCCCTTGATCTACCTCCAACTAGGTCGTATAGCCTCCCTCTCCCTCTAGAAATTTTTTCTCTGCCTCCTGGACTCAAATCTGGCCTCCAGCAACTAAAGCGAATTTATTTTAGCAACTCGTGTTGTTGGACTAACTAACTCGCATTGCATGCACGACTCTCTTTGCAGAAGAATTTGGCCTCCCTTTTCCTACCTCTCCAACACTCGAAAACTACTGGGAAATTCTCCGGAATCCTGCTCTCTCTCTCTGATGCTCTCCCTCTGGCTCGAACTGTGCCTTCACTGAAGTTGTGAACTAGGTAGCTCGATTTGCCAAGATAGATGATGCTCCACGTGTCCTCTCTCCATCCCTTCGAGCTACTCTTATAATCTCTCGTTGAGACTTCAACGGAAAAGATTAAATTTTCATCAACAACTAAGATCAATTATACTTCATCAATGGAAGTCTCTAGAGCAATCCCGAACATCCCTAATTAATTAACTTTAATTAATCAACTTTCCTAAGTTAAACTTAGGAAATAGTTTAATTATTGGCTAACTAATTTAATTAATGTGTTTCCGAGCCATATCTTCCGAAACCATTTCTAGGTTTTGAAGATCTTGTGTTCCTTAGCCTCTTAGCACCATCTGAGACTAAAACACTTGTCTGATGCTACCACCATAACCAAAACTAACACTGGACAAAACCCTAGAACTTGACCTAGAATATTGAATCTGTTGAATGAAGAAACCCTATCTTGTACAACTCATGTAAGAAAGGAAAGGAAGGCAACATGAACTAATAACTATTGGGAGAATAAGGATGAGCCTTTCTAGCATGATGAGATTGCAAATGGATTTCAGTGATTGTTGCAAGGGGCAAGAATCAAGAGGGAGTTGAAAATTCCCTAAAATCCTCACATCAAATATAAGTACTTCACACCTTTCTTCTTTGATTATTATTGCTTTATTATTGTTTAGCCTCTTGATGTTGTATCTTGTGCTTGGTTATAATAGTTTCTTCCATGGCCTTCGAATGAGGTTTGCATGTACATCTTGAAGGCTACCAAGGCCTTGGCAGCAGATGGAAGAATCGGGAAGAATGAAGAAAAAGTGTGGCAAGAGGATTTCTCCCAAGATCAAGCATAAACTCAGCTAGAGTGATTTGTGTTCTAAGGGGGGGGGAATTGTGTTGACAACTAGAATCGTGCCAAATGATCGACAAAGCTCCTAGTTTAGGTTGAGAAGGCAGGCTAGCAAGTTTAAAGGATGCCATGATGGAGGAAAGTGTATCGAGGCCTGAAGCGAAGTTAGTGGTGACTTCCAAGTGGATCTCCAAGATCAAGCATGCGGTAGATTACAACATAAATAAGTACAAGGCAAGATTTGTGAGGGTTCACCCAGAAAGAGGGAGAGAACTATGAGGAGACATTTGCTCCTGTGGCCAGGTACACTTCTATTAGAATTATTATTTTTAATACTTCTATTATGGGTTGGAGATTTACATCAGATGGATGTAAAGGTCGTTCTCCTCGATGGAGTGATTGAAGAAGTGTACATAAAGCTACATCAAGGCTTTGAGGTACATGAGAAGGTATCTCATGTTTGCAAACTAAAGAAAGCTTTGTACGGACCTCAAGCATGGTATTCTCGGACTAATGGATATATGTTGTGTCCTAGTTGATCTTGTTATTATATGACTTGTTTATGATGGGAGAGAAGGAGAAACAATGGAAGAAGGATTTGCTTTAATGATAGAGGAAGCAGTCAAGCCCTACTTCAGTGTGAGGGAGTTGACCTCTAAGTTTGAGATGAAGGATCTAGATTTGATGCATTACTTTCTTGGTCAAGGAAAGTATACTATTGAGGTCCTTTAGATGATGGATAGTAATATTGTGAGACTAGATGCTCAGAGACGGGACATCTCTAAATACCAATATACCTTCTCTGAGTGGACCATGCTAGATAGCAGATATGCTTCATTGACTATGAAGTGGCAATGGCAGAGGGAGGAACCAGAATTGCCACAACATGATCTATTTCAAAGGGAGCGCCCAGTTAGGGTGACCAGAAAGCAATTATGGTGATGGATCCAATGAAGTCAATCAGTTAATGGTTGAGCAAACGCATGTGGCACAACATGTGTTGATGTACTAGCATGGTACAGTTGGATATGGATTGAGACATGATGAAGTACAGTTGTAGCAATACGTAGATTCAGATTGAGTAGGAAGTGCAGTAGATAGGAAGAGCACATCAGCATGTTGCTTCAGTTTGGGTTCTCCTATGATATCCTAGATGAACAGGAAACAAACATTTGTCACACTCAGCACTGCAGAGGCTAAGTATATTGTAGCTAGTTTAGCGACTTGAGAAACAATGTGGCTTTAGAAGTTGCTCGCAAGATTGTTTGATCAAGTGTTGGAGACGACCGTGATGACAGGTCAAAGCACATTGAGATCAAGTACTGAGACATGGTACAGAAGGGAGCAGTATGGCTCCAATACATTTCTACAGATAAGCAGGTTGTTGACATTCTCACAAAGCCTTTGTCCCAAGATGAAGTTTGTTTACTTCAGGGACAAGCTTGGAGTGGTTGAGAATGCTTCCCTCAGTTAGAGGGAGTGTTGATGTTGTAGCATCAAGGGAAGACATTCTCCCTAGGTTAGGATATTGACAAGTCAAAAGTATTGACTACGGGACCATGCAATGTGGCTAGGGCCAATGGGCCAGAGAGCATTAGGGCTGAAGTGCTCCCCCAGTCAGAAGGTTCTGACCATATTGCCAAGAGGTACTTGGCTAGTGGGTAGAGTGAGTGCCTTTAGCATCGGGAAAGTGTTTTACCATTCAATTGGCATGCAGGAATGGTAATTGGCCCAGGGTTTCACCATTTTTTGGTCAAAGGTATTGACCTTACTCCAAGTGACAACTTGTTGAGCTCGTGACCCAGCACTAGTCTTGTTGACCCCGATCAGAAGGTTCTAACCATATCGCCAAGGTTTAGACTAGTGGGTGACTAGATCCATTTGCAAAGGACATTTGACTAGTAGATAACTAGATCCTTTGCACTATGTTGATGCAGGATGCTTTCCACGTGGTTTTAAAATAGAACATGAGGTGGATGGATTCATCAACATAGTTGAGCTCTTTAACCCCTTTCTTGGGTTGGAGAAAATTTTCAACAAAGAGGACATCTGAAGAAGTCAAAGAGAATAACTCCCTAGCTAAGACAGAGTGTTGAATTTTGATGGTTGTGGTTACTATTCTTTAATTATATTAGCCCACAAAAATAAAAGAAATGAAAAATACAAAATTGAATTCAAGTCGGCTCCAAATAAAAGAGGGAAAATAAAATTTTGAATTTGAATTAAAAGTGCTCAAGTCAACTCCAAAGTACAAGTCGGCCTAGAGGTGCCCCTTGGGCACAACAAGACCACTATAAACACAAATTTGTCTCCCTCATTCACACACAATTCGGATCATCTTGTTAGAACATCAAGTACAGGAGGAACCATAGATCTCTAGTGTACAACTAAATTTGAAGTTTGTCTATCTATTTTGAAGTAAACATGCCCTTGCAAAGGAGGGTGAGTTGCTCCTATCATCTTTGTCTATTGAACTTGAGAGAGAATGAGTGGAAGAAGGCTAGCAAATCAGTTCTGAGAGGTTGAAGCCCTAAAAGGAGGCCTCAGGCCTCGAATTTCTTCGAATAGTAGTATAGAAGAAAGTCGCGGGCTGAGACAAGAGAACCGCAAGTAGAGGATCGGGGTCGAGAGGCCACAGAGGTCTTTGTAACAAGGACGAAGTGCCTCAAGCCTAGAAGAAGCCAACAAAGGGTTATTGTTCTACGTTAATGAGTTGACTTGTAAGGTTTGTTAGGGTTGAATTTGGGCAGGAGGTTAACGCTTGGTTGACCTGGCCCTAAGGGTTAGCAGAAGGACAAGGAATTGCTAGATGGAAGATCTAGACAAGTTTTCAGCTTTGTCTAACCAGGTTTGATCAACGCTACAATATTTGGTCTGGGTTGACCAAATTTGACTATAAAAACAAATTATATCTCTCGTTGAATTGGACAATTTCTCCTAAGAAAAGATTGTTGGCTTTTTCCTTAGTTGGGGTTTTCCCAAGGTAAATTCTAGTTTCTATTGTGCATTGTTCTTTCATTGTGATCTCTATTGTCCTACTGCATTTATGGTTGAATTTCCAGAAGTAAAATTGCTTAATGATAATCTAGAATGTGCTAAATCTAGAAATATGGTGATAGAATTGCAACTGCTCAAGAAATTTGATCTAAATCAAGAGACACAAATTCTACTCTACTGCTCCATGGAAATTAAATCACAATTTAAAACAACATTCGCAAACATGCATCAATCACATACACAAGTACACAGATTTATCTAGGGGAAACCAACTGGTAAAAACCCGTTAAGCTTGCTTGCATTAATCAGATGAATAGAGAATGCATTACAATTGCTTGCTCGCTCTAAGCTCAACCTACAAGTGAATAATTATTCTCTCTGCTTAATGAAATGTTATGACCCAGACTTAGTCAATTCTTGCCTCCACTTGAGCTCCTATTTCCTTGTGCAAATCTTGAGGATTCATCATTAATTGCATGCAACACCTGTACACTCAAGACTAGTCTACAACTAATGTTACATTGCCTTGGAATCTCCACTACAGCTGAGCAATTCAAATTCCTTGCATGCATGAGCTATTTTTGGTTGATTGATCAGTTAATTGGATGATCTTTGAGTTAGACTATTGTCCCACTGCACAACTGACCTCCAACTAGTTCTATCAACAGTTAGAACTAGTTTAACTGAATACAACTGGAAATAGCTAAATTGGATAGCTACAAATTAGCAATCACACATGCATAATTGAACTCCAAGCCCTCTAACTTGAATTTACTAAGCTAACTAGGTAACAAGAGCCATGTCACCTCAGTTAAATGCCTCCAAGTTGTTTGCTGATGTGGAAATTTCAAATTTACTCAATTTGACCAAGGCTAAGTCAAATTGAGCCTTTCTTGCTATATTTCCCTACACTCCCTCTTAGGAAGAAAGGGATTTTCAATCACCCCTATCCTGCACGTGTGGAATTCGAACTTCCCTCTTGACAAAGCCTTTGTCGAGATCTCAACTTCTTGTTCCTCTGTCGAAATGTATTGTAGCAACACTATCCTCCTCTGCACATAGTCCCGTAAATGATGATATCAAATATCTATATGCTTGGATCGATCGTGAAATATTGGATTCTCAGAGAGCTTAATGCAACTCTGATTATCACAACAGATTACAGTTGGATCCATCTCCTGACCAAATAGTCCCACAAGTATCTTTCTCATCCAAATGACCTCACATGTTGTTTGGCTTGCAGCTATGTATCCAACTTTTGCTGAGCTGAGCACCATAGACCTCTTCTTCTTGCTGTCAGATGGACTCCCTACCCAATTTGCATCTGTGAAGCCACACAGCTTCACTCCCTCTGTCCGTCTGTACCGTAATCCATAATAGCTAGTGCCTCTGAGGTACCGTAAAACATGCTTAGCTTCCTTCCAATACAATTTGGTCAGCCTAACCATAGTTTGGCTCAGTTGATTAACTGCATCGCCCATATCTGACCGTGTGTTCACGAAATACATCAGTGAACCCACTAGCTTCCAATAAATGGTAGCATCAACCTCTTCACCTTAAGTGGCATTCTCCTTTGTCTAGTTGGTCGCTAGAGGTGTCTCCATGGGCTAAAAATTGTCCATGCAGAATCTCTGCAGTATCTCGGTGGCATACTTACCTTGAGACACAAAAAATTCCCCGTCACCTTGCCATATTTCTAGCCCGAGGAAGTAGTGCATGAGATCCATGTCTTTCATCTCAAATTCTCTTGCAAGGTCCTCCATGCAAGAGCTGATCGGCAGCTCATCACCTGTCAATATTAAATCATCAACATACAAAATAATGATAAGCAATTCACCTTCTACCAAAATATGATAAAGGTTTGCATCTGCTTCACTTTTGGTGAAGCCCAATCCAGTGAGATAACTATCAGTCCGAGTGTACCAAGCTCGGGGTGCCTGTTTGAGACCATACAATGCTCGCCTGAGTCTGTACACATGAGACTCTTAACTGTTGATTTCTAGCAACATCGGATGTGCTCTAAGCCTCAAAATTTGCAGGGAGGCTACGACACAAGTATTCTAGAAAATTCCACCCAAAGAAGGTCTTTTTTTCCAATGGAAAAATCGTAATCTTTCATTATGTGGAAAACTTACATGTAGTAGATGCCAGAGGCATATGCAAGTACTATTAGCCCATGACCATTTCAAAACCAACTAAGTCAAAAATATAAATGGCCAAGCCATTTCCTGTAAGGTTGTTATCCTTGTACATATTCAGTCTGTTTGTCTATATATCGGCAAAAAAAATTATATACATATTTGGATAAAACTAAGATAAAGCAATGAAAAAATATATATTTAGGGCCTTTCCACCCTATGGTAATCCTAGTCTATATATGGCCTGTGGTGGTATTGATAGAATTCTGCTCCCGTCTATTCAGAGATTATCCACAAGCCTCGAGGTAGTAGCGTGCCCTCCTTGGAAAGCCTGTCAGCATCTTCATTATATTCCCTGTATATATGATGACAAGAGGTTGTGTTAAACACTGCTTTGAAATTGTAGACTTCATCCAAAATATTTTGAAGTGAAATAGCATGACAATGATTTTTATTGTTGAACCAGTTGATAATAATTTTTGAATCCCCATAGATCTGAATGGTAGAGCAATCATGAGCTAGTGCAAAGTGGAGCAGATGTCTAAGGGTGATAAGCTTGGCAAAATTGTTTGTTCCCTCCCTTAGTCCTAATTGGACCTTATAGAAGTGTTGATCAGAGATGTATAGTATGAAACCCCCTCCGCATCCATGAGGTTGGGTTGCTCCGTCGAAGAAGGCCCATGGGCTAGTTTTGTCAATCTGACCGGGGGCCGAGGTTCTGCGAATGTGGGAATTTGCCTCTTCAGGAATGTCATGATAGGCTGCCACAGCCTTGGCAATGATAAGAGGCCATCAGACAGTTGCATTCTTGAAAATTATATGATTCTGGGTAAGCCATATAGTCCAACAGAGGATAAGAGGAAGACATTGTTTCTTAGAAACCTGGTATGCTGCGATCCAATTGTTCCATGCTTGGAGAATAGTGGGGCCTTGCCATGCATTCCCAGAGAAGGTCTTATTAAAATAATTAATTATTTTTAATAGATGCCTAAGTCTAAACTTAGGAAATTAAAATAATTAAAGGGTATTAATTAAGCTGGCATTGAAACTTCTAGAAGAAGACAAGGATCAAGCCATAATGATCTGAGCCATTGATTAGAATCTAATCTAGGCTGTTGATTCTCAACAAGAAGATTATAAGAAGAGGCTTGATGGGCATTTGGAAGACACATCGAGTAAGAGATCAAGAGATCAATTTCTGAAGCGAGTAACGCAGCAGTTGCTGGAGAAGTGATCGAGGTGAATTCTTGCAGTGAGGGGCAGAGATAGTTTCTGCTTAGAGAGTTCCCTGATCCGAGGATATATCATAGAGAAGGCAAAGAGACATCCAGAAGGGGTGGCGCAGGGCCACGCTAGGCAATGTAGGGCGACGCAGAGGCAGCACAGAGTCTGAGAGGAGATCCGAAACTTGTTGGAGAATCGAGGTCCAGAGCCAAAAGCTAAGGTGTGAGACCGAAAGGGCAGAAAGTCGAAGTTCCAGAGGCAAATCGATCAGCTAAAGGAGTGACGCAATCCCTGGAAGCTGTGATGCAAAGCAGCACAATGATCGCACAAAAACTGTGCAAAGGTGGCTAGGGGATAGCCATTCGGTGGCTGGATCAATGTTCGACCGCCAATGATAGTGTGAGGTATATCTCACTCATCTCTTTATCAGTCAAATTCTTTGTATTGGATAGCCAGCAAGGCATCCAAAGATTGTATTCAGAAATTACTGCTTAATAATATAAACCCTCAGCCGCTGCACCAGTTTTCCCACATTAGGTTTTTCTAGGGACATTGGTCCAAACATAATAGTGTCACTTGTGTGTTATTTCTTTCTTGCTCAGATTCTTGTTTCCGCATATTATTTAAAATTGTGAAGGCTGCATTTGTATTTACACCGATATTTATAATAGAACACAGTAAATAACTTGCATGGATTAGTAACTAGGAGAAGTAATATCAATTTGCTGCAGTAGTGAATCAGGGATTCTCGAATTTTCACATGGTATCATAGGGCAGGTGAAGCAAGGGAGCAGACCAGAAGAGCCAGCGCTGAAGACAATGAGGGAGATCGAACTGTTGTGTAGGCAACAAATCGAATCCCTAGAGCCATTGTGCAATCCAAGCGAGCAGGGCAAGCTTTTCATGGAAGATCTCTCTCTGAGTGAGTCGACAAGGAGGTAAGATTTTGTCATGTCCCTTCTCAAACACATTAGTAACAGGACGTTGTTACACCATTTTGCACATTTTTTACTAAGAAAGAGGGCCCCACACTTTCCACTTAGGGACTTAGGGGCCAAATCGACTTTATTTAGCAGCTAGTAGAATGTGGGGGCCACCCACATAGGAGTTCGAATTAGCAATTCAATATGGTTGGAGGGAAAATCGAATGGGTGGATGGAGGGGCCCACATGAGGTTGGGAGGGCCCAAGGAGTTCTAAAGAGAGATCAGCTCTCATTTTGTATTCATTCTGAATATTTGACAAACAAACTCACTCTTGTACGCTCTGTTGCTTAGCGAGTCTACCAGTTGTTAAGCCATGAGTCTTCCACAGGGAAGATTCAACCTCTACTTCGGGGGACCATCCGTGCCCGCCTTGGGAGGTTGTTCCACAGAGATTGCAGGAGTTTCCAACAACGATTCACAACTCAGCCAGCCACACAAAGGAAGAGACTGCGTGTTTTCTGGGAAGCCAGAAATACGTAGAGGTTAATTTAGCCACCCAAGAGGCCGAAAATCCAAAGTCAAAATCAGAGCAATTCCCTTTTGGGTTTTTCTGGATTTTGTCCAAGGAATTTAAAGCTAAAAGGGCAGAATTTTCTGGGCATTTTCCAGCAAGCCGAAAGTCAGTGGATGTAGTTGGAGAATAGCTCCCAAAAGGACAAAAATCCAAAAGTCAAAATCGGATAAATTCCCTTCTAGGGGTTGGTCCAAGGAGTCTAAGGCTAAAAGGGTGGAATTTTCTGGGCAGTTTTTGGGCACTTTCCATCAGGCCGAAAGTCAGTGGCCGGAGAGCAGCTCCCAAAAGGCCGAAAATCCAAAGTCAAAATCAGAGAAATTCCCTTTTGGGTTTTTTTGGGTTTTGTCCAAGGAGTCTAAGTCTAGAAAGGCAGAGTTTTCTGGGCAGCTTTTTGGGACTTTCCAGCAGGCCGAAAGTTAGCAGATGTAGTTACAAAGCAACTCCCAAGAGGTCGAAAATCCAAAGTCAAAATCAGAGAAATATCCTTCTGGGTTTTTCTGGGTTTTGTCCAAGGAGTCTAAAGGTTAAGAGGGCAGAATTTTTTGGGCAGCTTTTGGGCACTTTCCAGCAGGCCGAAGTCAACAGATCAATAGTTCACTGGACAACACAGAGCATAGTAAAGCAGCAGCTGAACAACCATCTTTCCAGCTATTCTACCACCTGGGTTTGGTCCAAATTTTCCTTGAGACAAGCCCAGGTTCACTACTCCATTTATATATTGTACGCATGCTCTCATATTTCATAATATATGGCTTAGCAGTTCCAGTATTACAGTGTTTCATGGGTGTTTGCTAAATGTTTTTAATTTTCCACTGTTGCATTGTTTGTTTAATTGGTTTATCACTTAAATTCCTATTTAGGAACATTACATATTTCCAGATTGAGATTTGTTAGCAGCAGAGGGAGCAGTGTAGAGCAGTTTCTCGTAAGACGCAGTTTTCTGTAGCAGTTGGTTGGGCAGAAAAACATCAAAAGAGAGAAAGAGACACTATTTTGAGGGAATTCTTCCTCAGAAGACTTCCAGCCAATAATTCTGAATTCTCATTTGCTGAGGAGCAGTAGAGAGGAGCAAATCTACTAACTTCAGTAGGCAGTGCATAGGCCAGTCCAACAGCAGTGCAAAGGAGAGAGGAGGTAGTTCAACATTTTGTTGGCAGAGATGGCAGCTAACACTCAAGATCGGTTGGATAGAACATCCAACTATGTGATCAGGAAGGCTAAGATCTCATGCCTTCTGGATGAGAATGATCACAAGATATACGTCGATAGTGTGGTAGTTGTACCTAATGATGCAGGTCCTCACTCAAAAAGTACAAGGCCAAGATGGCAAAGGTTGATCCTCAATGGAATGAGGGATCACGTTGTATGTCACATTGCTGGAAAAGGGATAGCCAAAGAGATGTGAGATGCCTTGGCTACACTATATCAAGGGTCTTCAGAGCAACAGAAGATGTACTTGGAGGAGAAATTGAGATCAGCTAGGATGGAGAAAAGGGAACGCATTGATCTGTTCCTATCAAAGCTTCAGGAAGTCCGAGATCAGTTGGCAATTGTAGCATCAACACCTCAGCCTACAAAGATGGTGAGGTTGGTCCTAAATTCATTTTCAGAAGAATGGCAAGTGTTTGTCTAGAATATCTTAGGCAAAGAGAAATTCCCTGATTGGGACGAAATGTGGGCCACTCTTCAACAAGAAGAGATGAGGCGAGACTTAGTCAATTTCAAACTTGATGGCAGCAACAACAGTGGGATGAAGCCCAAGGAGGAGGAAGAGAATGCAGCCCTTGCATCTAAGGGGTAGCATGAGTAGCGAAAGAAAAAAGATGTTTCAAAGATCAAATGTTTCCGGTGTGGTGAATTTGCTCACTACGCTATGCAATTTCCTCTCAACAAGAAGGACAAGTACGAGAAACATGATCCACAGGTTGCAGTCGCAAAGATCGAGGAAGAGGAGTTCGCCATGATTTGCCAGATACCTCCAGGGGATAGGTGGGGTGATCTAGTACTGTAGTTCGAAAGAACTGCAGATGGGTCGGATCCTTGACGAGTCTGCCTCTTGGATCAATACCTTGCTACGGGAACCCATATCAGAAGTAGCACGATGGACTAGGTCAGTTGATGCAGAGGAGTGTCGAAGTGACTGTTGCAGTGCCTAGGAGTGCCAGAGTTCGAACAACGCAGAGCTAGTGTTGGCAGCAGTGAAGTTGGCACAGAGCAGAGTCAGCATCAATGCAGTTGGCACAGAGCAGAGTCAACGGCAGTGCAGTTGGCATAGTGACAACATACAGACTAGTAGCATTCAGAACTCCAGCATCACGATGAACACCTTTGGTTCAGTATTTTGGTGCTCTTATGTTGTCGTTGCAGCAGCAACAGCGGTTGCAGACGGTTGCAATGCAGATGCAGAGTTGGCAGTGGCAAAGTCAACAGCAACACAAATGCAACATTTGTGCAGCAGTTGGTGGGCAGTCATGTCAGACATCAGCAGCGCAGAGGGAGATGTTAAAGAATTTGGGTGGTGCTTCAGCAGGTTGCATTACTAGAGCACATTCCTCGCTAAGAGGGAGTATTGATTTCTGGTAGCATCGGGTGTGCTCTAAGCCTCAAAATTTGCAGGGAGGCTAGGACACAAGTATTCCAGAATACCCAGAAATCGTTTTCTGGAAATTCCACCCAGAGAAGGTTTTATTAAAATAATTAATTATTTTTAATAGATGCCTAAGTCTAAACATAGGAAATTAAAATAATTAAAGGGTATTAATTGAACTGGGGGTGAAACTTCTAGAAGAAGACGAGCATCAAGCCAAAATGATCTGAGCCATTGATTAGAATCTAATCTGGGTCGTTGGTTCTAAACGATAAGGCTATAAGAAGAGGCTTGATGGGCATTTGGAAGACACATCAAGTAAGAGATCAAGAGATCAATTTCTGAAGAGAGCAGCGCAGCAGTTGCCGGAGAAGTGATCGAGGTGATTTCTTGCAGTGAGGGGCAAAGATAGTTTCTGCTTGGAGAGTAATCATCTAGCTTTCTCCCTGAGAAATCCTCCTCCAATGTAATCATACCAAGAATCCATTGAGGACTCTGGTTCTGCATGTACACTGTTGTGTTACATGCCTCTGCCCACAAATGCAATGATAGGCCTTAGTCATGTAGCATAGCTCTCATAGCTCCCACAATGCTCCAGTTCTTTCTCTCAGCTACCCCATTCTGTTGTGGGTTGTGGGGAGTTTTCAATTCTCTTTGAATTCCTTCTTTGGCACAAAAGTCCTTGAAGTCATTCGAAACATACTCACCTCCATTGTCGCTCCTGAGAGCCTTCACCTTCTTGTTGGTCTCTTTCTCAACTAGTGCCTTGAATTCTACAAATTTTGAGAATGTCTCATCCTTCTTCTGCATGAAGAAGATCCAACACTTCCTTGAGAAATCATCAATAAAAATAACATAGTATTTATGTCTAGAAATGGAGGCTATCAAGAAGGGTCCACAAACATCATAGTGGACTCTCTCCAAGACTACATGTGCTTTGTTGTCTCGATCATGGAATGTGGATTTTACATACTTCCCCAAGGTACAACCCTTGCAAACATCTTGTTGCTCAAGTGATCCTTTAGGGAGGCCAGTGGTAATTTGCTGCATAATTTTTAAGGTACCATGATGTAAATGGCCCAATTTCATGTGCCAGAGTTCACCGACATCGCAACTCTACACTTTCTCTGCCTTACTGCTTAATGCAGCACAATCTTCCACATCAAGTTTATACAAGTTCTTCACATGAACCCCGATTTGCTTCACCTACCCAGTAGCTATGTGTCTTAAAAAGGCTTTCCCTTTACTGAAGATCACATCATAACCACGGTCTTCCAAAACTACTATAGAGATGAGGTTCTTCTTCAATCCTGGTACAAACATGACATCTTTGAGGTGAAGAGGGGATCCTGACTCCCTCTTAAAGGCTACTGTACCAATCCTAGTAGCATTGTACCTTCTTTCGCCCCCAACCTCAATATGCATCTAGAGATCTTTCTCCTCCAGGCCATTGAAAAACTCTCTACACCCTGTCATGTTGAACAAGGCACCTAAATCCAAGTACCACAAAATCCACATCACAGTGTTGGCCATGCATGCAATTAGCATGAAGTCTAGCTCGATCTGTGAAGCCAATGTTTCACCTGCTGCTCCTCTTGAGTTCTTTTTGCTAGACTTTTTGTGTGGACACTAAGTAGCACAGTGCCCAAATTTATGACAATTGAAGCATTTATTTTGGACAAGTCTTTCTTCTTGTCCCCTTCGCTAAATTCTGGTTTGGTTTGAGATTTCTTCCCTTTGCCCTGCATGCCCTTTCCAACCAATGCAAATTTTTCCTCATCCTCTCCCTTGTATGAACTTCTACCTCTGGTATTTCGCATGATTTTTTCTTGTACCAAATCGAACCATAAGTGTTCGTAATTCGGTAATTTTTCTCTCCCATTCGCCGAGTCTTGGTAGCTATGTTAGCTTTTGCGAAGGCCTAAAAGAGATAGGCTCACCAGGTCATCTTCTGCAACGTTCACACCAACCCGTCCAAGCTCATCCCGAAATTGTGTAAATCTGGTGAGATACTGCAGAATAGTATCATTCTTCTACCATCTTAATGTTTCGAAGTTTGTCTTTGAGGGCCAGTTTTCTATGGTCATTCTCGAGTAGCTCAGTCAGTTCCTTCCACATTGCAAAAGGAGTTACTTTCCCACGGAGAAGTGAGACAATGTGGTCTCGCACTCCCTCCAAAATTATTCTCCTCACCTTGGCTACATCTTTCTTCCATTGGGTTAGGTTTTGGGCATCAACTAATCCTAGTTTTGGAATGTCTATCTTGCCATATTCCAACAATCCATTGTCATCAAGCACTGCCTCCATGTGATCCTTCCAAGCAATGAAATTCGAGTTGCCTTCCAAGGCATACTCTAATCTCAGTCCTGTTACCACTCAAACTAGCAGGGGCCCTAGGAGGGCATCATATAAAGCAACTACTAGGTCAAGGGGGGCGAATGGAACGATAGCCAAATGTCACCTCAACTAAGGCTCCCTGCTCTTTACAGACATTCACCGATGGGAGGACACCCGATATAAGAGGAATCACAATGAATGGATCAATGATCGGATAAGGAGTGATTCCTAAAGCCTATTCACAAGAGAGACTCAACTAAATAGCTTACTTGCTTCAAAAGCAAAGTGATGGGCTCTCTAAGAAGGGCTTTGAGGATACCTTGGCCTAGGGTTGGAGGATATGCCCTGACAAGGGGCTTCCTAGACTTAAGGATCCTTATGGAGAAATGGATTCTATGTAGTCCTAGTGGAATTTGAGTTATAAAGTTACGGGACCACAAAGAACCTAGGTAGACCCAAACTAGGCCAAGGGTATGGAGTTGATCGACCAAAGAGGGCCTTGATTTAATTAGGGAAGAGAATAGGATCAAAGAACTAATTTTCTTTTGAAATTTGAATGCAATAATCCAAGTGAGGACACTCACCCAAAATCAGCCTTGGGAGACAAATGATCCTCGAGCTAGAACTTGCGATATCTCAGGATTCCATTGTCCAATTGTGCTAAAATTTGGAGGACCCCTTGATAAGACCCCAACACAGATGTGTACCAATTTTCAAGGGGTTTGGATGGCTACAAAAGATTTCGTGTGATGCCCTAGGAGACCTTATGGGATTAGGCCTAGAATTGGGAAAAGTGAAGAAAATACAAGGAAATTTGACCACCAAATGCTATGAGGATCAATGCCTTATTGCTTGGGCTTAATGGACTCAAGATACACATAGATCGAGAATTTTCGTCTGCTAAGGAGCCCTAATTGATCTTTGCTAGCCTCTCCAAGGGCAACAACTAGGTCAATAGGTATTTATACTTCAAAGTTGCCAAAGAGATGAAGTTTTGAGGTCTTTCAATCTAAGAGGTGCCTCTAGGAACATTCACCCACTCTTTTCAAGTACAACACATGCATTAAATCACTTATTCAAGGTTCCTAGAAGAATTTCGCATTTACTTTAACCCATACAAGAATAATGATAATCATAACATGCAGTAAACCAGAAAAATAACAAGAATAGCATCAAAATTCGACTTACATGAAAGAAATAGTATATCCATTCTTTGCATTAGAAAAAAGTTCAAAAGACAATAGTGAAAATCCAAACATCATAGTGCATCAAGAGAGCTCCAAAACCTTATCCAGCAAAAAGTGCGAAAATCTCACAAGAGATACTAATCCAATCCAACTGATGATGATGAAAATGAATCACTTCGCTTCTATTTACATAATCTCTAATGAGTTCTAATTTGGTCTAATTGAGCCCCAAATAATAAAATAATGTGCAATAATAACATCCCTTGGTGACAAGCCCACCAAGATAGCTCAATAACATAATAATAATAATCCTCTCAAGAGGGAAAAATGCTCAATAAAGTGAATCATTGGGCCTCTGAGGAGGCCTAATGAATTCCAAAGTGTGCCATGATGTGAGAACGAACCTCAAACATAGTGGACAAAGGGTTGGTCCCTTGTCTTCCAAGCAAATCCCTGTGGTGCCCCCAAGTAGGTGCGAGGGGCACACAGATATCCTCATGGTCTCCAAGTGGGTCGAAAATGCTTGTAAACCATCTGTAAGGGCTAGGCTGATGTCATAAGACCTCATCTCGACCCCGAATCATTTGCTAAGTGTATGGTGCAAGTGTGGAGTCGGTTGAGCATAGTGAACCAGGTGCATAATCCTCATCCAAAAGGTGGAACACAAGCAATCAATGAGTGTTGTTGGGGATTCATGAAGTAATCTCTACTATGGTGGAGGCGCTCTCAATGCTCACCCTACAAGGGCCAATGTGGCCCTCTTGAGACCCCGCATAGGGAGACCAAACCCCAAATGGAGAGCCACCTGTAATCCTGCATAAGATCCAATGCATCCCATTGCTCTCCAATACAACAAATCATTAGAATAATCATGTAAAAGAGCTTACAAGTCATGGAATCAATGGGGCATTTCATGGTGCATGCCCTTCCACAGTGGGATTTGGGATGTACAAGTGTCTCCAAGCTCAATAGGGGGTTAATCAAGGACACTATTAGGTGGTTTCAACCTCTAAAGGGGGTGACATGTCCAAGGTACATCCCTCAACTGGTAGGTGGCACATAATAAAGTAATGGAATGAAGTGGGGATCAGGGGAATCATCCAGACCACATGTCATGGTACATGGATAGCTATAATAAGGGAATCCCACACTTGGGTATATGAGTGTAGGAGGGAGAAAATCGTGGTACACGAGTTACCCCGGCCTTTGTTTTGCCAACCTTCTTCATATGCCTATTGCCTTTGATTGATTTTCCTTCATAATTGCTCGGGGCTCTAGGGGATGAGAGCATGTTGTGTAATATATAGCAGTGGATACCCCCTTAAGGTGGGGCAATTCATGGCCCAACAAGGGTTGGGACGATCATGGGTTCCTCAATGATAGAGGGGCTCATCTAGGGCCCATAGGAACCAGGGTGATGGCCATGAATAAGGGAAAGAGCTCATGTTTGGCTTTTGCCCACGTGCTAAATATGTATGTTCCGACCATCTTTTGCATTTTGTGGTACATTTCCTCTTGAGAGGGGCCAAATTATGCGTCTTCTTTTCTTTTTAGCTGCATCAACCTTCGGGGCATCGTTCCAAGCTCGAGCCAAGGTGTGGGAAAGAGTAGGGGGATGCTAACCCTATGTGGACCCATCAAACATATGTGGACCAAGATGGGAAAAGAGATGGATGGGGCTAAAATGAGTGGAAGGGGGCGTTGTATATGGTGTCGGGAAGCAGGACCACGCAAACAGAATTGGGGTTTCACATGTAGTGCCAACCCTAAAGCTAATGGCTAATAAAGGAGATCCCACGGTACTAGGGTACAAGGTTAACCATGAAATTGGGCAGTGGAGACAAGAGTACAAACCTAGCCCACTCTTTCCACCAAATCCCCCCACTAATCCATGCCCAAAAGTGCCCATGACAAGTAAGGAAAATTACTCAACTATACCAATGAAACGCCATACCTTTGAGATCGGGAGGCCCATCGTCAAACATACAATCATAACAGATGCGCAAGGAACCACTTGGCTGGCTCAAGTGGCGGAGATAATGGCACATCGAGCTATCTAGTAGCTACAAGGGGTTGTTGGTTGCCAACTAAGGACCATCTAGGATAAAAAAATTCTCCCATATACACTACCCACAGGTGGTGGGTAACATCTGGCTCCAACTGAGACATGAGCTGTTGGAGAGGCACATGAAGCTACTCGAATGGGAGGTGATGTGAACACCAGTGTTCTCTTGATACCGTGGACCTGTTACCTGCACATATCAAATACCAAGCACATGGGGCAGCATGTTTTTTGTCTTGTCTTAGGATCACTTATGCTTAGTATTAGACCATGAAAATCAACAAGAAAACAAAGTGCAAATTTAATCTAAATGCATCTAATCTATCATGAAAATATCATATGATGTTAGGTCTATTGAGAAAATTAACATGCAATGCATCCTACCCTAACATGCATGTTACATCACCCAAATACTAACAGTAATCATAGACACAACGCAACCAACAGATCATCCAGTCAATGTGAAAACAACTACCATTTTGCTTACTCATGCAACAAATCCAAAGGAAAGGGTACCAACGATAACGTGGAAGGTCACAAGAGCAAGAGGCTGGAAAATGAAATGACCATACATGGAGCACCAAGGGGAAAGAGGGAGCCAAGGGATGCAATCTATTCCACGAGGTCCTTTCTTCCAACCAAAAGATAGAGATATCAACAATTAAACTTATGAACTGGATAGCAACCTCAAGCATATCATCCCCATTATGGTCCCCATCATTAATATCATGCTTTATGACCACCATAGGGTCATGACTGGGAGAAAAGGGAGACCAATGACAAGGGGAGACACAACAAGCAGGTTGCTCATGATAATCATATTCACAATCTTGAGTGTATGAGGGGGAAGGGGGGATACATCTAATGGATAGTTCTTCCTTAGCATCATACCTAGGAGAGGAAAAGGGATCATCAATAATTGTGATAATGTGAGAATGGCCAAGGCGAGGGCTCATGGATAATGCAACTATGCTATTGGGATCCTAGGGAAGGCCAAGGAAAACAAGGCCTTCATCATTGGTGTCATAAATGGGGCCCGTTGTTTCCAATGAACCTTCTTCATGCGTGGGAAAACCATGATCCTCCCTTTCAACGATGTGAGTAGGAATATCATCATGAGTAATGTCCTAGAGAAAAGGAGAATCAATTCCAACCTCATTTTCGGTGTCAGTATCATAAATAGGGTCATAGTCAAAATGATGGTTGCCCACATCCCACTTTCCCTCATTAATGCACAAGAAATCGGAAATGTCATCATCATAGGGAGCTACAATATTCATGCCTTCAAATGCCCTTTCCTGAATGAAAGTCCCCACTTCATCATGTTGATCCTCATGGACTTTAATGGGGCTCTCATTCATGTCATGCACATCCTCAATCGTTAAATTTGCATCCTGAAGCCCCTCTATAGTCTTATGATCTTCTTTAGATGGGTTCCATTCTTCCATATATCCCTCCACATTCGATTTTCTTCAAGGTCACCTTGATCATCCAATTTTGATTGATTATAATATTTTTCATTGATAAGATCAGTGAAGATGTCAAAAGCACAGGTTCGAGTAGCAAATACAAAAAGACAACTAGGATCCTTCTCATTAGCACACATTATCATGTAGACTTGTTTTTGTGTTGTCCTATGAAACCTGAGCATGAATTTTTGCCCGTGTTTTCCAACAAATCTAAATAAAACTCAGCATATTTGTCCACATCCTTTTGTAGTTCTTGAAGATCTTTATCATTTAGTTTTGCAAAGGGAGAGCCAAGGGTAATTTCTCTTTGACCATAATCCATTTTTCATGATTTTTCATATTAGGATCAAAACGAAGTCATCAAAATGAATTAAAACACCTTGATAGATGTTTGCTTCACCCTACAAGCATTAGCTTTGAATTTCAATGAAGAACTAGGGCATCATTTTTCCAATGGAGTCACCAAGAATGATTGTCAATGATGTCACAAGTGAAATAAGACACACATCTTGTGTCCTCGGCAATGGCGCCAGAATGTTACCGCTCAAACTAGCAGGGGTCCTAGGGGGGATCCTATAGAGCAACTACTAGGTCAAGGGGCAACAATGTGCAGATAGCTCGATGTCACCTCAACTAAGGCTCCCTGCTCTTTAAGGACTTTCACCAATGGGGGGAGACCTGCTATAAGAGGAATCACAATGAATGGATCAATGATCAGATAAGGAGTGATTCCTAAAGCCTATTCACAAGAGAGACTCAATTAAATAGCTTACTTGCTTGAGAAGCAAGGTGATGGGCTCTATAAGAAGGGCTATGAAGCTACCTTGGCCTAGGGTTGGAGGATATGCCCTGACAAGGGGCTTCCTAGACTTAAGGATCCTTATGGAGAAATGGGATATATGTAGTCCATGTGGAATTTGAGTTATAAAGTTGTGGAACCACCAAGAACTCAGGTGGATCCAAACTAGGTCAAGGGTATGGAGTTGATCAACCAAAGAGAGGCTTGACCTAATTAAGGAAGAGAGTAGGATCAAAGAACTAATTTTCTTTTGAAATTTGAATGCAATGATCCAAGTGAGGACACTAATCCAAAATCAGCCTAGGGAGAGAAATGATCCTCAAGCTAGGGCTTGTGATATCTCGGGATTCCACTGTCGGATTGTGCTCAAATTTGGAGGACCCCTTGAGAAGACCCCAGCGCAGTTGTGGACCAATTTTCAAGGTGTTTGGATGGCTACAAACGATTTCGTGTGATGCCCTAGGATACCTTATGGGAGTAGACCTAGAATTGGAAAAAGTGAAGAAAAGATGGAAATTTGACCACCAAAGGGATACGAGGATCAGTGGCTTATTGTTTAGACTTAATGGAGTTAAGATACACATAAATCGAGAATTTTCGTGTGCTAAGGAGCCCTAAATGATCTTTGCTAGCCTTTCCAAGGGCAACAACTAGGTCAATAGCAATTTATACTTCGAATATGCCAAAGATGAAGTTTCGACGTCTTTCAATCTAATAGGTGCTTCTAGGAACATTCACCCACTCTCTTCAAGTACAATGCATGCATTAAATCAATTATTCAAGGTTCCCAGAAGAATTTCGCATTTACTTTAACCCATACAAGTATAATGATAATCATAACATGCAGTAAACCAATAAAATAACAAGAATAGCATCAAAATTCAACTTACATGAGAGAGAGTATCCATTCATCAACTTTGCATTAGAAAGAAGCTCCAAAGACAATAGCGAAAATCCAAACATCATAGTGCATCAAGAAAGCTCCAAAAGCTTACTCAGCGAAAAGTGCGAAAATCTCACAAGAGAAACTAATCCAATCCAAGTGATGATGATGAAAATAAATCACATCACTTCTATTTATACAATCACTAATGAGTTCTAATTTGGCCTAATTGAGCCCCCAATAATAAAATTATGTGCAATAATAACATCCCTTGGTGACAAACCCACCAAGATAGCTCCATAACATAATAATAAGCCTCTCAATAGGGTAGAATGATCAATAAAGTGAATCGTTGTGCCTTTGAGGAGGCCTAATGAAGTTCAAAGAGTGCCATGATGTGAGAATGGACCTCAAACATAGTGGACAAGGTGTTAGCGCTTTGTTTTCCAAGCAAATCCCTGTGGTGCCCCCAAGTGGGCACGAGGGGCACAAGGACATCCTCATGGGTTTCCAAGTGGGTCGAAAATGCCTGTAAACCATCTGTAAGGGATAGGATGATGTCATAAGCCCTTACCTAGACCCTGAATCATTTGTCGAGTATATGGTACAAGCGTGGAGTTGGTTGGGCATGGTGAACCAAGCACATAATCCTCATCCAAAAGGTGGAACACGAACAATCAATGAGTGATCTTGGGGATCCATGAACTAATCTCTACAATTGTGGAGGCCCATGGCTCTCCATGCTCAGCCTACAAGTGCCAATGTGGCTCTCTGGAGGGCTAGGACCCCGTATAAGGAGACCAAACCCCAAATGGAGACCCATTTGCAGTCCTACATAAGATCCAATGCATCCCCTTCAATGTTGCACGAAGAGGATACGAAACAGGGAAGTTTTTTCGAAGTGAGGACGCGAAAGCGTCATTTTCCAAAAATCTAGGACGCGAAGCGTCTCGAAAGCATCTACTATATATATATTATATTTTTTTGCATTTGTATTTAAAAAAACATCCAAAATGCCAAATTAGTTGTAGAAGACATGAAAACATGCATATTTTTACATAAATCAAGATAGATATGGCATCCATTGTACATCAATGATTAATTATTCCAGCATCAACCATCTAGAATCTAGATTCCTCTTCTCTTGTCTAGCCTTTGCCTCTACTTCAATTCTATAGGCATTTTAGTCAAAATTGCCTAATTTTGATCAAATGGCTTAATCCAAGCCTTATAATATGGTAGAGAAAGCTTAAGATGCCTAATCAATGATTTTGACTTGAGTGAAGGATACATAATTGCTAAGGCCATGAAAAATGAGTTCAAAAATCAATAACACCACTCCAGTGTACCCTTAGCCTCTGAATAGGTTTGAGGCTCAAAAATACTGTGCAGGTTAGCCATAAGAGCAAAATTTACTGTACACTGTTGTTCGCTCTTATGTCTAGAAGTTCTACCTTCAAGGAGCTCATTATCCTGAAAATCACCAATGGTTTTAGCCCACCATTTAGGCCGGAGAGTAGAGGAACCAATATTAGAAGGAGATGAAGAAGGCTCGGGCACAATAAGAGAAGCAAGAGGAGGATTATTTTCCGAAGCTCAGATAGTGCATCATCAAATACTAATGCTGCATCATCCCTCCCATCAGGTGGACCTACCGGAAGAAGAACATTGTGAGGTTGATCCTCAGAACACTGCTCAGAAGGAGGAGACTGAAAGAATCCTCTGTCTTCATCAAATACTACATCACGACTGAAGCTAAGACGACCAGAGGCTATATCTATCAACCTATAGGCCTTGTGATCATCACTGTACCCTGTCATCATGAGTTTCTGGTTTTTGGAATCCAACTTAGAGCGCTTAGCAGCTGGAATCCAAACATATGCAACTGAGCCAAATACTTTTAGGTGATTGATATTAGGCTTATGGCCAGACCAAACTGCCTCGGGAGTCTTCCCCTTAACAGCCTGAGTAGGTGATCAGTTAAGAAGATAGACAACAGTAAATACTGCTTCAGCCCAGAGTTTGTTTGAAACACTCCTGTGTTGTAACATGGAACGAGCCATTTCAACAACCGTACGGTTGCGGCGTTCGACAACATTGTTCTGTTGAGGAGTGTAGGGCGTATTTAACTAATGTATGATGCCATGAGTATCACAAAAGTTGTAGAAAGCAAAAGAACAAAATTCCCCCCCGTTATCTGTCCTAAGAGTTATGATATTATAGCCAGACTCTTTTTCAACTAAGGATTTATACTTCTGAAAGATACTAAATACATCAGATTTATTTTTTAGAAAATACACCCACATCTTTCTACTGAAATCATCTACAATAAGCAAAAAATATTTGCAACCAGTAATAGAAGATGTATGCATAGGACCACAAATATCAGCATGAATTAACTGGAGTACCTTAGATGCGCGCCAAGATTCTCCATCCTTGAATGAAGACCGATGTTGCTTGTCAGCTTGACAGGTGTCGCATACTCCCAACTGCTAAGTCTAAATATCAGGTAACCCTGACACAAGTCCCTCCCGAGAGAGCTGAGAGAGATACTGCATGTTTAGATGCCCATATCATTGATACCATAGAGTGCTGATAGGAGAAACGCGAGTTGCTAGAGCTACTTCTTGAGAATCTCCAGTGTCAAGAAGCCCGTATAGACCACGATCCTCTAGGCCAACAACAACCGTAAGACTAGTGTCCCTGTCGATAATGGAGCACTTGTGCGCACTGAACACTACATCAAGTTGAGGAGAGTTCCTCATAATCCGACTGACAGACAACAGATTAATTTCCATACCAGGAACATAGTATACATTTAAGAAGATGAGTGTGCGCCCACCAGACTGGATCTGAACTATACCTTTGCCAACCACTGTGTACTCTTCACCTCCACTGAATACCACGGAATCACTGAAAGATGAAAAGTCAATAAACCAGTCACGCCTGTGAGAGAAATGGCGTGATGCACCAAAGTCAATGTACCAGGCAGAAGACGGGACATGATCTGAAGACCTTTTAGCCATAAAGGCGTAGAAGGCAGATTCTGTCTGCTCGAAATGTTCTGCAACATTCGTTGTCTGATGGGGCCCTCCCCGTTTCTTCTGTTCAGAAGCAATCCTCTGTCGGCAATCTTTCTTCATGTGGCCAAACTTGCGACAGTAATTACACTGCACATTTTTCGTCCTAGCAAGATCAAAAGGTTGAGAAGAACCTTTCTGCTGAAAGGACTGAGAGGACTGATATTTGGCAGCAAAAGCATTTCCTGACAAGGTTGATGAAGCACCACTACCAAACTGTTGTTTCCAACGATCCCGCTGCATGAGTTTGGTGCATAACTCCGGAAACTTCAGATCAACATTATTGGAAGTAATGTTGAGTGTTTCGATGAAGTGCTCATAAGGTTTTGGTAGACTTTTCAGAGTGATGACTACCATATCTTCTTCCTCCATGGTCCGACCAATGGGTTCGAGCTGATCTTGAATGTCTTTAATCCTGTTAAGATGTTCCTGTAAACACATATGTTCTTCCATCATGATGGAGAACAACTGATTCTTGAGAAAGAAAGCTCTGCTCTTGTCGGATGTCTCGTGCATTTCCTTCAAATGTTGCCAGATTTCGGCAGCTGTCTTGCTGGAAGGAATCTGTGGTAACTGATCATCAGTCACAGAGAGTTTGAGAAGCATAACAGCCTCTTGATTTCGATCATCAAACTTATCTTGATCTATACCAAGTGTACCAGGCCTGAGCTCTTTTCCCAAAACGAGCTGGTCAAGACGCCTATATTCAAAAATGGTCAACATTCTCTGTTTCCAGATGTTATAATTGGTGCCATTAAAGCGTTGATTGCCTTCCAACATCAAATTGGTTAGCGAGGCCATCGGACAAAATCTGACCGGAGCTGGTGCAATATAAAAGAGAACCAGAATGAAAACTTGGTCCTTGCAACCAGCCTTGAAATCTCACTGATTAAACCTCAGACTCTGAGCCAAATATAGCAGAAACTCTCCTGGTAATACGTACCTCAAATGTCAGGCTGATATTTTCTGGGCCTTCTTACCCAAAAAATCTTGGTCTGACTTCTGCCTGGAAACCACCACAAAATAGCCTGTACCAGTTTCTGCTAAATCGAATTATATAACTATGAACTGATGTTTGATTTTTGCAGTCTGATGATCGATTTAGGCCAAGAATTTGTTTCGGGAAAATCAAAACGTGATGACAAATGACGTCTGGCAGAGAGTAGCACATACCATAAAAAAATTCTAAAGTGCGTGCCCGGCACAGCGTGTTCGCCCTCGTCGTCTCCAGTTCTGTCGGAGCTTCACTTTCAATCTTTCGGTAATATCAGACAGCAGCGCAGTGTACCTGGTGGTCGGAACGCTGCCTTTTGATCTGTCGTTTACCGTTTTCGTCCCAGTTTCTGCTAAATCGAATCAAGATCCTTGGTTTTCTGTGACAAACTTCTCCGTGGCCCTCCCAAGAGAAAAATGAAACCTTGGACGCAAAAACTTCACACGCTTTGATGAAAAAATTCCTTCATGCTATCGCAAAGAACAGAAGCGCGCCGCATCACTCGTCAATATTTTATGACAAATCGCATAAAATTCTCAAAGTTGTCATTAATGCCGCGAGTTTACTCCCAACGAGAAAACCTACGGGCTCATTGATTGTGCTTGCACTTGTGGATTGAATAAGGTAGCGGAAGCAAGAAGGCGAGGATGAAGCACAAATTGTAGCAACGACTCTGAGATCTGCGCGAGTGAACGATGACGATAAACTAGATTTCTTGTTAAGTCAGGTCGAGGGCAAAGACATAACAGAAGTGATCGCATTAGGTGGAGAAGTGGGTGTAGCAGTTTCTGGCGGCAGCAGTGGCGGAGCTCCTGCCCCAGTAGCAGCTGAGCCAGAGGTCAAGAAAAAAGCAAAAAAAATCGAACAGAATGCTGGACGAACAGGTGAACAGAATGCTGGACCAGATGTTGGCAATGAGCTGCGTGCCCGATCTCGAATTCTAGCACAGATCCCACACCAGCGGTTTTGGTCTTTCAACAACCCGCTGGTCTTGACTTAGCCGGCAAAGAAATGACTATCCAAAAAAAATTCCAGACTCGTAGAGAGCAATTTCGAAATGAAGCACAAAATTTTTCAAACAATGAAAAATTATTTCGAAAAAATACCTAAGCTCTGATACCATAATCAATGAATGAATTGAATTGATTTACATGAGCAAATGAAGCTCAATAAGTAATACAGAGATATTTTACAGAAATAGAAACATCAAGTTTCTATTAGAAAATAGAAACAACAAAAAGATAAAAATAAAAACAGCTAATAAGAATGAGCATTAAACACTAAATAGCATTATTCTAATAACCAACACTGGGGTACATATATGGCTTGTTGCTCTTGATTAAATGCCAATCACATGCCTTCATACATGATATAATCCAATGAAATGCTACAATTCCATTGATCGTAAAAACTGTTAAGTCTGCTGAATTTTGAATGGGATATGAAATTCTATTTTCTCCATATGAAGTCTGATGAGGTTGGAACCACTCTCAAACATCCTAAGACATTTCATGGTAATGTTAAAAATTTAAGTAAAAAGATGGAAATGAAAGATAAAGGAGAATGTCACTTTTATTTTAAGAATTTAACATTACCATTAGGGAGCATTCTAGAAGCATCTAGGGAGCATCAAGGGGCACCTTAGGAGTATTCAGAAAGTTAGTTACTCATAGAACAATTCGGAATTTCCAAAAACAAAAAAAGCCCCGCGGAATCGTCCACCTTCTCTAGGATTCGCTCGTGATCCGCAGTGGATACACGCCTAAACCTCCACAGATCCACACCCGATCCTTTCTGGATCCGTGAATCAGGAAATAGGAACCACGAATCGGACATTAGGAGCTACGGATCGAGCCCCCACAAATCCAATTTTGCAGGAACCGCCAAACAAAGGAGGAACCGTGGATCCAATTTTCCGATCTGCGGTTCCGCTGAAGGATCAGTGGTGGATCCGTACAGGACGTGGATTTGCCTTTGGATCCTGGGGGGGGGAGGGGACGAATCCTGCAACACTGGTCCCCTTGCCCTCTAATACAACAAATCATTAGAATAATCAAGTAAAAGAGCTTACAAGTCATTGAATCAATGGGGCATTTCATGGTGGCATGCCCTTCCATAGTGGGCTTTGGGATGTACAAGTGTCTCCAAGCTCAATAGGGGGTTAATCAAGGACCCTATTAGGTGGTTTCAACCTCTAAAGGGGGTGACATGTCCATGGTACATCCCTCAAGTGGTAGGTGGCACATAATAAAGTAATGGAACGGACTGGGGATCGAGGGAATCATCCAAACCACATGTCATGGTACATGGGTAGCTATAATAAGGGAATCCCACACTTGGGTATATGAGTGTAGGAGGGAGCAAATTGTGGTAGATGAGTTACCCCATCCTTTGTTTTTCTACCCTTTTTCATATGCCTTTCACCTTTGATTGATTTTCCTTCATAACTACTATGGGCTCCAAGGGATGAGAGCATATTGTGTAATATACAGTGGTGGATACCCCCTTAAGGTGGGGCAATCCAAAACCCACCAAGTGTTGAGACAATCATGGGTTCCTTAAAGATGGAGGGGGCTCATCTAAGGCCCATAGGAACCAGCGTGATGTCCATGGATAAGAGGTAGATTTCATGTTTTTGTTTTGCCCATGTGCTAAATATGTATGTCCCGGCCATCTTTTGCATTTTGTGGTATATTCCCTGTTGAGAGTGGCCAAATTAAGCTTTTTCTTTTCTTTTTAGCTGCATCAACCTCTGAAGTATCATGCCAAGCCCGACCCAAGGTATGGGCAAGGGTAGGGGGAGGCTAACCCTATGTGGACCCATTAGACATATGTGGACCCGAATGGGAAAAGAGATGGATGGGGCTAAAATGAGTGGAACGGGGCGATGTATATGGTTTCGGGAAGTGGGACCACGCAACCAAAATCAAGATTTCCCATGTAGTGTCAACTCTAAAGCTAATAGCCAGTTAAGGGGATCCCACGGGACTAAGGTACAAGGTTAACCACGAAATTGGGCAGTAGAGACGAGTATAAACCTAGTCCACTCTTTCCGCCGAATCCCCCAACCACTCCATGCCCAAAAGTGTCGATGACAAGTAAGGAGAATTACTCAACTATACCAAAAAGTCATACCTTTGGGGTCGGGAGGCCCACCTTCAAACATACAATCATAACAGATGAAGGAAGGACCACTTGGTTGGCTCAAGTGGGGGAGATAATGGCACATCAATCTATCTAGTGGTTGCAAGGGACTGTTGGCTGCCGATTAAGGACCATCTAGGAGAAAAAAATTCTCCCGCATACACTACCCACAAGTGGTGGGTAATGAGTCCATTAAAGGACATTCTCCCAACTCTGAAGAAATCTTGCTACACTAAAGCTACAAATTCGAACCTCCTAAGAAACAACTTTGAAATTCTTGTTCTAATGTGAATCCTACTCTGATACCATGTAGAAATATGGTGATAGAATTGCAACTACTCAAGAAATTTAATCTAAATCAAGAGACACAATTCTACTCTACTGCTCCATGGAAATTAATTCACAATTTAAAACAACATTCGCAAACATGCATCAATCACATACACAAGTACACAGATTTATCTAGGGGAAACCAACTGGTAAAAACCCCTTAAGCCTGCTTGCATTAATCAGATGAATAGAGAATGCATTACAATTGCTTGCTCGCTTTAAGCTCAACCTACAAGTGAATAACTGTTCTCTCTGCTCAATGAAAATCTCTAACCCAGACTTAGTCAATTCTTGCCTCCACTTGAGCTCCTATTTCCTTGCGCAAATCTTGAGGATTGATCACTAATTGCATGCAACACCTATACACACATGACTAGTCTACAACTAATGTTACATTGCCATGGAATCTCCACTACTGTTGAGAAATTTGAATTCCTTACATGCATGAACTATTTTTGGTTGATTGATCAGTTAACTAGATGATCTTTGAGTTAGATTGTTGTCCCACTACACAACTGAACTCCAACCAGTTCTATCAACAATTAGAATTAGTTTAACTCAATACAACTGAAAATAACATGCATAACTGAACTCCAAGCCCTCTAACTTGAATTTATTGTACTAACTGAGTGACAAGAGCCATGTCACCTCAGTGAATGGCCTCCAAGTTGTCTGCTGATGTGGAAATTTCAAATTTACTCAATTTGACCAAGGCAAAGTCAAATTGATCCTTTCTTGCTACACTTCTCAACACTAAAGTAATTGCAATATCATTGAAAGTAATTATCAATAGCAGAAAATTGTGCTTTTCTATATTGCACATGCAAAATCAACACATACTAGAAATCACTCAACATGATCACTCATCAAAGTCATCCCTAATTCACCACTAATAGAAATGACATCATCAACAAGAGCTACATAAACATCATCTAGCTCAAAGTCTTCAAACATGGTTTTCTCAACCTTATAATATGGTAGAATTGAAAAAACTTAACATGGTTAACATGATTAGCATGATTAACCAATTATTTTGTTTTGAGTGAAAGGTACATTTTTGTTAAGGCCATGGTAGAGGAGTTCAACAATTAATACCACCAACATCAACAGAGTTCAATAATCAATACCACCAACATCAAGGTACATAAAAGGCTGCATGTTCTTGATCAAATGCCAATCCCATAGCCTCACACATGACACAATCAAATGGAAACATTGCAATCCCCTAAATTCTAAAATCTTGAAAACTGTCAAGTTTGCTGGATTTTGAGTGAGATCTGAAATTCTAGTTTCTCCATATGAAATCCAATGAGGTTTGAATCACTCTCAAACATCTTGAAACAATTAATGGTAATTTTTAAAATTTAAGTAAAAGGACGACTTTTACATTAAGAACTTAACATTACCATTGATTGTCAGCATTGCTAGGGCTGAATTAGGTTTTTTGTTTGGGTTTATGGTTTAGGAGGGGGAGGGTTGGTTTTATGGCCAAGGAAGGTTGTTTTGGGACGAAAACAACCTATGGTTTCCTCCCAAACTGCCTGAAACAATGCCATTGGGAGTCTTAGACTCTCCTATGCATGTGGGATATAACTGGGCCGGTAAGGCTTGGAACCAGCCGATTAGGGCCGATTTGTACCAGTTAAGCACCAAACCGGTACAAACCAGCCCTCCAACTGAATTTTTCTACCGTCTCATTACCTGGCACTATCTAACCAGCTGGTTTGACCAGTATCCAGTTCAAACTGGCCAGTTTTTAAAACTATGTTTATTAGTATGTTTAAAACAAGTTACTTAGCTTAGTAGGAGAAATGATGAGGCCGCTATAACTATAGAATTGATGCATAATACAAAAATGTTAAAAGACAAATACCTAAAAAGCTAAATTACAACAGTCAACAAGAGATGGACCACAAACTACCCTAGGTATCCATAGAGACAAAAAACAAGTTACTTAGCTTAGTAGGAGAAATAATGAGGCCACTATAACTATAGAATTGATGCACAGTACAAAAATGTGAAAAGACAAATACCTAAAAAGCTAAATTAGAACAGTCAACAAGAGATGGACCACAAACTACCCTAGGTATCCATAGAGACAACTCAACAAGGTGAAGAGTTAAAAAAACTTTTGGGCTTCCATGTGAACTGAACAGTCTAAGAGCAAATTATAAATCTATTGAATTATCAAAGAAGAGAATTTATGGCAATTTGCAACAGGATAAAGGAGGTTTGGCTCCATACCTACAGCAGGGAAGAGAAGAGTGGATAACTCATCCACAGGGAAGTGTAAGCTTGTCTTCCATTCTGATTATTTAACTCTGAATATTGTGAATTGTGGGAAGTCTAAGACCTCCATATTTTAATCCAGAGGAAAAATTGACATATTATCCAACAGAGTTAGATTTTATACATTTCCTTCTATTTCCTGATATTTACATTTTTAATTATATCATATTTAGTTCAGTAGCATTTGCAAAATGTGATTGCTTAAGAAGTTACTTCCATATTTGTTGCACTCTATAGTGTCAATCTATTTCTGTAGCGTGTTAGAAAATTCTAGAATGTGTTCAATGCATCAATTGTGAACGTTTCATTTATTAGATGCTAAATATCATCATCATTGCATCTTCAAGGTTAACCAATATGCAATGATCATCACAAAATGAACTGGGAATATCAAGTTGCCTTGAAAGACCAAAAATCATATTAAATAACGACTTTATGGTACTCTATAGCAACTCCCTCTACTCCCTTCATTCAACATTTACGCATGCCACAAATGACATGAAGATAGCCTCCTTATTACCATATATGCATCCTTTTTTGAAAAAGAGATCTTCTTCATGTACGTTTTATACATATGTCTATGTTATATTTTGTCACTGCTAACAAATACTAAAAGATGAATATAATTTCATTCATCATAATTTCCGAATTCGAAATGTTTATTTATTCTTATATTCTTTGCATGATCAATGTGGCTCTGTTAAAAATGCCAATGTTAATCACAATAATGATTGAGGACTTGCATAAGATTTTGATTAATTCATTGACAAACAAGGGAACTCATTACAGTAGTTGTCAATATTATTTCATGAGCATATGCAAACAAATGGGGTACCAATCAATTCATTAACACATTAAGTATAAATCTATCAAACTTGATACTCGTCTACTGAAGAGTGGTTCTTCTTCAACTTTCAACTTGACTTTCAACTTGTTTGCATACTAAAATCTTTTTTAAAAATACAAATTATTGAATAAATACTAACGATTGCAAAGTAAAAGCATTCCTAATCAACTTATGATATTATGAACCCAAAATCCCCCACCTAAAGTTTAATATGAAAAATTTTAAGTTGAATCACTTACCTTTATACCCCTTGAACATTGAAAGATGTTGTATAAGTTTAACATAAGCCAAAGATATATCATCTACACTGAAAGATGCAATAAAATTGAATATTATGTAAATGAATAACTGGGTGCAAAGACAAGTTACCTATCAAAACAAAAACTGACACCTACTCTAGAGATTTTTTCACTAACCTCGCAGCATCTGCATAACAAATAGCGTGGACCAAAGCATTCAAGCGAACCAATGGACCACTGTAAAAAGCCAACATATGCATTGATTAATCTCCATACTTGAACTCTAAAATGTAGTTGCATTTCTGCATATTGACAAAAATAATGCAAGTTACATAACCAAATAATCTAAATAGTTCAACAGAATGTTCCTATAGGCTATCTGCATAATAAATAGCATGGACCAAAGCGTTCAAGTGAATCAATGGACCACTGGAAAAAACCAATAGATGCATTGATTATTCTCCATACTTGACCTCTAAAATCTAATTGTGTTTGTGCATACTAACAAAAATAATGTAAGTTATGTAACCAAAAAATTTAATAGTTCAAGATATTCTGCCTTTGATAATCATAATATATATATATAAATTTATAAAACCAACAACTGATATTGATCTGCAAATCAATATCAAAATACAAAACAATAAACACATAAGATAAAAGAAAGCATATGACCCAAAGTAGTAAATAGATTTGTTGGAGAATGTAACTAGTTTCAGTCTTCATACTGACCTTTGTAAACATGACTTTGTATATTTTGTAGAAAAAGAAAAATAATTTTTTATTTGTAAAAGGATGGGTTTCATGCTCAAATCTAGGTCAAAGCATGTTTTTCATGCTTCTAGGGCTTTCTAGGACAAAGAAGAATTTTGTCATGTATTATATGTGAAAATTCCTACACTCAAGGAACCCCTACTACAGCAAACCTGAATCTACTTCACCTACTTGATTTTAATATACATTATCAAGTTATTCTCTGAATACTGAAGCAAATTACTTACAACCTACACTTCTTTAATATTTGAATACATGAAACAAGAAACTGAGCAAAGAACAAGATACATAGGACACAGTTATTTTTGGGCAAAAAAGTCCCCGGAAAAACCCAATGCAGGAAAAACGGTGCAACAGCTCTGAGGATTTTCTATTATTGAGCAGTAGTTCTGAATACAATGTTGGTTGCCCTCCCAACAAACTAGTGACAGAGAAAATACAATGGCGAAAAATCTAAGTGAGTTTTACCTCATTTCACCCGGCAGATTCCGATTGATCTGGCAGCAAGACTGGTTGACCCCGGCTACATCTGCGTTGGCCCTACGTAGGCCCTGCGTCAGCCCTGCACTGTCCCTTCTGCCCACTGCGTCAACCTTCTCGGCTATTCCGGAAATTCCGGCTTTCTGCGTCAATCCTCCTCGCTGATGCACTGCCTCCACAAGCTTCTCTCTGCCTCTCTGTCAATACTCCCGAACTATCCATGCCCCTCTGCTGCAACTAATCACCTAGTTCAAATTTCTCAGCTTCCTAGCTCCAGAAATCGAACTGCAGATCAATTCGTTCTCTCCGTGTGTATATTTCTAAATGAACCCCAAGCCTCCTTCTTATACTTCTCTTGTTGAGACTTCGACGGCCGAAATTAAGTCTCTAATAAAAGACAATCTGGGTGGAATTTCACCAAACGATTTATGGGTTCTTTAGAACTCATGTGTCGTAGCCTCTCCACCAATTTTCATGGCTAGAGCACATTCGATGCTACCAAAAACTAATATTATAGTTCCATTTGGACTCATTGTAATAAAAGAAAATAATTATTTTTGAGTCAAGAAAGCAAAATTATCCTCCAAGGAAAGTCAGCCCTAACAAGGACTAGTCATCCTAAAGAGGCCTATTCGACCCTCTCAAAAGGCTATAAATAAGAGGGAATTCAACTTATTTGACACACCCACTCAAGCAAGTTCGATTTGCAATAACGAAGAAGGAAGAGTGAGAAAGAGAACAAGAGGAAGAAGTCGAAGAAGGGAGATCTTTTGGGAAATCTCTCCCTTTTCTGTTCACACGTTCGAACCTATCTAGGGTTTTTGCACGAGTTGTAGGGGCAAAATTTCCAAATTCAACTTGCAGATCTTGTTGCAGGGCCAAAATTCTAAAGTGAAGCTACTAACATCTTCACTATCTTCGGAAGAACTTGGTTTGTTTGGAGAGATCTTGTTGGTGTGCTGACTTGGTGATTAGGAGGAATTTTGGGTTTGGTCTTGAGTCTTGGAAGCCTCACTTTGAATAGATTCTATAAGAAGAGAACTATTATTTATGGGTTTTCCCCTTGGAGGGGTTTTTCCAGTGTTCCACGGGGTCGCGCCACCCCGCCTACGGGTTGAGTTTCCTAACTCTCTCATGCTCCGGGGATATAGGGACGGCTGGGGGTCATTTCCCGACGCTCCCAACAAGCAGGGTACACAACGAATCTTAGGAGGGGTCATTTCCTCAAAAATCAGGGTTGAACCCTCAAAAGGGGGTCGTATGGAGTCGTTTAAGGTCACTTGGGGTCGTTTCCTTCAACAAAAATTGACTTTTAAAAAAAAAAATCATAAAATTTAAAAATTATAATATGTTTCACGTTGGCCTTTAGGTTTTCATTTTAGTTCATTGTTTCTGGACACCGCTGCAAACCATCGAACCTGCCTAGAGCCATCACTACTGGACGACTGTTCCATCGTGCTCGTGCCGCCATCGTTTGTAATATTCCTAACCCAGAATATTCCTCAAACCCCAGCAAAAATTCCAACCAAATATATGTAAATGATATAATAACCCAGAAGTGATAAAATAACAGTGGAACAACATATAATAATGTAAACCGGAAATATAAGCAGATACACAAGAAATGCAGTGAGAAATGCTAAGCCATTTTATTATACTGAGCAATAAAATGAGTACAAGAGGTGATTAGACAGCTGGCACCTCGACTTGCACAAGGCAAGTGAAGAAATACTCTCAGAATGACAAGAATGGCCTCTCTCCGTGGATGCTGTCATTGTGCTGCTACTGCTGCTAGGAAACAAATGATGATTTGGGGCTGCTCCCCTCCTCGGAAAAAGCTGAAATTCTAGATTCGGGCTCTACTCAAGAAACCCAGAAAGCTTTCCTGGAATGGCCGACCCCCGAAAAAACACCCTCTTGGGGTTCTGCGCAGTTCCTCAATTCCTTGCGCTGCCAGTGAAGAAAACCCCTCTAAACTCTACCTGAAACCCTGCCAAAAATCCTCCAATGAGACAAGAGTTGGACCCCTGCTCAATCTCCCAACACAAATCCACCTGCAAAACCCCCAATCTAGCACTACAACCAAAAAGAACTGCGTCCCTCTCCAAGTGTTGCGCAGTCCTCCAAAATGATGATGATACTACTGCTGAAATGCTGATAAAACTACTGCTGAAATGCTGATAAAACTACTGCTGAAATATTGATGGAAATATCTTGCCCGAGCAGGCACTCGAAGTTCCCCGAGGCTAAGGGTGAGATCTACGAATGGAGACACTCAATGCACTAAACAGTGCTGCAGACCAGCTAAACAGCCAGCGTGCTCAGAAGTCGAAACGACTAGCTCAAAATGCACATAACTGAATGATCAAAATGAGGGGGCTCCTCTCTCTTTTATAGCTTCTACCTCTCTCAATCCCAATGCTCACCTTCTCCTGCGTGATTCCCCTTTTGCCACGTGTTCCTCCCCTCCTGTGCAGTCCCACCATGTGTCTACGTGGGCTCGATTTCTGCGTCCCCCTTTTCGCCCCCTTGGCTCTCCCTTTAAGTCACAACGTTGTGCTACTAGGAAGTGACTTTTATTCTAAAAGTGAGTTATGTCCCCCTTTCTCACTTTTTTTTTTATTTACAAAATAACTATAGAAGGCAAAATTTGGCAAAATCGAATATTCCAATTAGCTAGGGCTAATTAGGAATATTACAGTCTCCCCCAGCAAAATGTTGCTTGTCCTCAAGCAACTGAAGTGATGGATGCTATAAGATCTTCTCATTCTCCCAAGTGGCATCCTCATCCAGCAAATTCTTCCACCTCACCAAGAATTCCCGGACCGTCCTGCTCCGCAGCTGCCTCTCCCTGGTATCAATGATAGCCTCCGGCTGCAATACCAAATGCCCCTCATCATCCATAGGTGGTAGCTCATCTGTCACTGTTACCTGCTGCCCCAATGCCTTTTTCAAGCATGATACATGAAAAATGTTATGAATCTTGCTACCTTGGGGCAACTCCAACTCATATGCAACCTGTCCAATCCTGCGTATCACCCTATATGGCCCATAAAAGTGGGGCTTGAGCTTTTCAGCACCCTTCTACTTCGGTGACCACTGTCGGTATGGCTGTAATCGTAGGTAGACCATGTCCCCCACCTCGAACTGCCTCTCTACCCGACCCCTGTCGACATACAGCTTCTGCTGGTTCTACGTTGTAGCCATGTTATCCTTGAGAGCTCGGAGGATATCCTAACTCTCTTGGATCCAAATCTTGGCTCTAGGAGTCTTGCTGTCACCAAACATCACGTCAACAAAAGATAAAGGATGATACCCATATAAGGCATAGAATGGTGACATACCAATGGATATGTGATGTGAAGTATTGTAGCAATACTCCCCCAGATGCCCCCACTTCAGCCATGCTCGCTACTGCCCACTAACATAGTTACGCAAGTAGCCCTCCAGCCACTTGTTAACTATCTTTGTCTGCCCATTCGTCAGTGGGTGATAACTAGTACTTAGAGCCAACTTCGTCCCCACCAACCGGAAAAGCTCCTGCCAAAACCCGCCCATAAAATGGTTGTCCCTGTCACTGACGATGGTCTTAGGAAGACCATGTAGCCTGAAGCTCTCCCTGAACAATAGCTTGGCCACCTATGCTGCTGTGTAGTGTGCGGATATGGCAAAGAAATGCGCATACTTTGTCAGTCGGTCAACGCCAACAAAGATACAATCCTTGCCCTGTACCGTGGGCAATCCTGTGATGAAGTCCATCGAAATGCTCTCCCATTTCCCCTTCGGAATGGGTAGCGGCTGCAATAAACCCGCGGGATGGCTCATCTCTCTCTTGTTCCGCTGGCAAACATCGCACTTCCTGATATGCCGGAGTATGTCCTCTTTAAGGCCCTTCCAGGAGAACCTCTCTCTAATGGCCCTGTAGGTTTTGGTAAACCCCTGATGGCCTGCTAATGGTGAATCATGTGATGCCTGGAGTATCTTCTTCTTGAGTTGAGACCCCCCAGTCAAGAAGATCCGATCCCTGTAATAGATGATTTCATCGATCACCCTGAACCTGTCATCTACCACCTGCGCATCCAAAATCTCACATGCAAACCTGTCCTTGGAGTACTCTACTAAGAGTCGAGCCCTCCAGTCTGTATCCAAGCTCATAAGAGACAACGTGGCTAGTCTACGTGAAAGGGCATTTGCTACCATGTTGTTCTTACCCTTGACATACTCAATGTCAAAGTCATATGCTTGGATCTTACTGATCCACTTCTGTTGCCTCTCCTACAACTGCTTCTGCTCCAAAAAGAACTTGAGGTTGTTGTGATCAGTCCTCACCCTGAACCTGTTCCCCACCAAATACTACTGATACTTAGCTAATGCATGCATGATGGCTAGCATCTCCTTGTCGTATATAGAATACAACCTCTTGTGCGGAAGGAGCTTCTGGCTCTCAAAGGCTATAGGGTGACCTCCCTGCATCAATACTGTGTCGATCCCCTCTCCCGACGCATCACACTCCAAAACAAATGGCTGCGTAAAATCTGGCAATGCAAGAACTCGGCAGTGGCTCATAACCTCCTTGAGCCTGTCAAAGGCTCGCTGCACTGTATCCGACCAACTGAATGCCCCCATCCTCGTCAAATCTGTCAAGGGTGCAGCAAGCTGTGAGAAACCTTTGACGAACTTCCGGTAGTAAGTACAAATGCCAATGAATCCTCGAAGTTCCGTCACATTTCTCGACTCCAGCCGATCTCTGATGGCCCTAATCTTCTCCTCGTAGACCCTCACTCCGTCCACTCCAATGATGTGTCCCAAGTATAACATCTTCGTCAACCCGAACTCACATTTGGAGAGCTTGGCATAGAACTGTTGCTCCTTCAAGATGCGTAATACTGTCTCAATATGCTGGAGATGCTCCTCCCACGTCTTGTTGTAAATGAGTATATCATCAAAGAACACCAACACAAACTTCCTCAAGTGACTACGGAAGATGTGATTCATGCAAGACTGGAATGTAGCTAGGGCGTTGGTTAGCCCGAAGGGCATCACCAAAAACTCAAAGTGTCCATAGTGACATCTGAAGGCGGTCTTGGGAATGTCCTGCACCCTCACACGAATCTGATGGTACCCTAATCTCAAATCAATCTTTGAGAAGAATCGTGCTCCTCTCAACTCATCCATCAACTCATCGATCCTGGGTATGGGGTACCTGTTCTTCAGTGTCCTCTTGTTCAGGGCCCTGTAGTCAATGCACATCCTCAATGTACCGTCCTTCTTCTTCACCAACACCACAGAAGAAGCAAAAGGACTCGTGCTCGGTCGAATGTGCCCAAGAGCCAGCAACTCCTGAATGGCCCGCTCTATCTCGTCCCGATAGGCCTTGGGATGCCTATAGGGGGTAGTAATCACTGCCTGTATGCCCTGCTCAAGCTCAATAGTGTGCTCAAACCCCTGGTCCGGTGGTTGACCCGGCGGAATCTCCCCAAATACTATGGCATACTGGTCAAGGATGGACTGTATCTCCAGGTGCACTATCTGCCCTGTAGTCCCTGCCTCCGATGCACGCAGCTCTACTGCCCACTCTATGTCTCCCTTCCAAAAGATTGCCTCCATCTGATGAGCCGAAACAATGTGAGGCGAATACGTATGTTGTCCCCGTATCTTCTCATGCCTCCCTGTCTTCTCAGCATCCCACTCCATCTCTAGGGTCTTCCAATCCATCGTGACCTTCCCTCGAGTGATGAGCCATTGAACACCCAGTATCATGTTGGTGTCCGGAATATCGACCACGAAAAAGTGGTCAGTCAATGTGTAGGTGCCCATCATCACTGAAAGCTCTGGAACATATCGAGCACACGTCATGGTCTGATCTCCTGGGACCAAGACTGACACTTGCTGGCCACGTACCGTCCCTCGTACGGGTAGCATCAAATACTTGGGAACTCCTCACAATGCGGCAAGGGCCCCTCCAGTGGGTGCAATAGATGCACCACCTGCTACTGGCGGTGGAGGTAGCAAAGGTCCCTATCCATCATAGCTATCTCTTGCCTCCACACCATCCTCGTCATCCTCTTCTCCACTGCTCTCGGAGAAAACCTCAATGAAATGTGCCTTCCCAGCAGCACATCTATGTCCTAGTGCCCATGGCTCCTAACATGTGAAGCACAACCGCTTCTTCTTCAGCTCCCTCTTGACATCATCGTCAATCTGCACTCGTCCTGGATTCCCCTTTGGAGGTGGAATCCTCACATCCTTCCCCTTAGACTGGAAAGTCTGTCTCTGGGGGTAAGGTGTTCGGGTCCTGGGTAAGACATCTTGTAGGTCCCGGGTCCCGAGTCCTGGGTAAGACATCCTGTAGGTCCCGGGTCCTGCTAATAGCATCCTAAAGGGCGGTTAGTCTAGCGGATCTAACTAGACCCCGAAGTGGCTCTACTAACCCCTCAACATACATATAGATCCTCCGTGCCATGGATAGATCTGGTACCATCACTGAGTCCCTCAAGAAATCTGCAATGTAGGTCTTTGGGCTCCCTGTCTGTTTGAGCCTTGTCAGCTCAACAAAATGTTGCTCTGGATCCCTTCAATCAAATCGTTCCATCAATCTCCTAGTGAACTCGGCATATGTCGTCACCATGGAGTGTCCTAGTGTAACCATCCCATGAAACCACCAATCTTGGGCCTCACCATCCAAATGCAATGTCGCCACCTTGATGGCCTTTGTCTCCGACATCTGGTTAAGCTGGAAATAAATGTCCAGCTTCTCCACCCAAGACCTTGCCGAACTGTTTGATGAGCCATCAAACGTAGACAAGTGGAATCTACTCGCTACACGATGGATGTCACCATCATGATAATGTTGGTACCCTCTGTGATGGTCGCAAGGTCTATATCCGGCTGGAGCTAAACAAAATCACGGAATGAGAGGGCTTCCCTGAACTCCTGCCCATAGGCCTAGTACTCTGCAAAATAATCACCCATGTGTCCAGGCTCTGCCTCCTGCTGGGCTACATCCCCCGTGTCTACTCCTAAGAAAGTAGGCATGGTAGAGCGTGTAGGGGCATGTGAGGCCACCTGCTGCGCAGTATCATGCTGCTCTGGCAAATGGTGGGATGCACCCGATCCCTCACCAACCTGGAAAACCTGTGGGCTCTCACGTTGTCTGGCTTCTACTGCCTTGAATCTCTGCCCCATCACCTCAATCTACCTCGACAGATCCTGCACTGATTTGAGGAGCATATCCGCAAATCTCTTCCCGTCCTCGTCGACCATCTGTTCTGCGTCCACTACTGGCTCTCTCTATTCTGTGTCTACCACAAGCTCCACTTGTTCTGCGTCCACCGCTGGAACACAGTCTCCCTCCCCGTAGGTATTCTCCAACCTACGTCTAGTGTCTCTGTACCTCCTACCTCTATAACAAATGTAGGGTTTTTCCCCTGGTGTCATAGATTTCTAGCTCCACAGGCTGAGCCAGATCTATGCTCTGATACCACTGTAATATTCCTAACCCAGAATATTCCTCAAACCCCAGCAAAAACTCCAACCAAATATATGCAAATGATATAATAACCTAGAAGTGATAAAATAAAAGTGGAACAGCATATAATAATGTAAACCGGAAATATAAGCAAATACACAAGAAATGCAGCGAGAAATGCTAAGCCATTTTATTATACTGAGCAATAAAATGAGTACAAGAGGTGATTAGATAGATGGCACCTCAACTTGCACAAGGAAAGTGAAGAAATACTCTCAGACTGACAAGAATGGCATCTCTGCATGGATGTTGTTGTTGTGCTGCTGTTGCTGCTAGGAAACAAATGATGATTTGGCGCTGCTCCCCACATCGGAAAAAGCTGAAATTCTGGATTCGGGTTCTACTCAAGAAACCCATAAAGCTTTCCTGTAATGGCTGACCCCCGAAAAAACACCCTCTTGGGGTTTTGCACAGTTCCTAAATGCCTTGTGCTACCACTGAAGAAAACCCCTCTAAACTCTACCTGAAACATTGCCTGGAACCCTGCCAAAAATCCTCCAATGAGACAAGCGCTGGACCCCTGCGCAATCTCCCAGCATAAATCCACCTGCAAAACCCCCAATCCAGCACTACAACCAAAAATAACTGCGTCCCTCTCCAAGTGCTGCGCAGTCCTCCAAAACACTGAGGAAACCGCTGTTGAAATGCTGATAAAACTACTGTTGAAATACTGATGGAAATACCTTGCCCGAGCAAGCACTCGAAGTCCCCCGGGGCTAAGGGTGAGATCTACGAACAAAGACACTCAATGTACTAAACAGTGTTGCAGATCAGCTAAACAGCCAGCATGCTCAGAAGTATGCACATAACTGAATGATCAAAATGAGGGGGCTCCTCTCTCTTTTATAGCTTCTGCCTCTCTCAATCCCAATGCTCACCTTCTGCTGCGTGATTCCCCTTTTGCCACGTGTTCCTCCCCTCCTGTGTAGTCCCTCCATGTGTCTGCGTGGACTCCATTTCTGCGTCTCCCTTTTGGCCCCCTTGGCTCTCCCTTTAAGTCACAATGTTGTGCTACTAGGCAGTGACTTTTATTCTAAAAGTGAGTTATGTCCCCGTTTCTCACTTTTTTTTTATTTACAAAATAACTATAGAAGGCAAAATTTGGCAAAATCGAATATTCCAATTAGCTGGGGCTAATTAGGAATATTATATCGTTGTTGGAGGAGTTCAAACTTCATTGTTCAATCAAATCGTTGGAGAAGTTCACGAGTTCGTTGTTCATTATTTAATATTTGACATTTGTGACGATGCCCATCGCTGCCATCGCACCTCTAGCCATTGTTACTCAGTTGAAGATCCCACTACTGCGCATGACTAGTCACCACACTATCCACTGCAGCCAAAAGTCCGTGACATTGACCACAGTTCACAGCGCAGCTCTAGAGTGACGGAGTCTACCGCTTTACCACAGTGAGTAACTCAGTCGCAGCTAACGTCAACCTATCACTGACTCACTGTATTTTAATTTATTTATTTTTTTAAATTGTAAATTTTAAAATTTTTATTACCTGTAGGTTGTCGGTTGTCACTATATTTTTTTTTTTTATAAATGTTAAAATTTTTATTTTTATTTTTTAATTTTCGAATTTCAGTGTCGTTGACTGTGTAAATACTAAATTAGTAAATTTGTATCTTGAAAATTTTTTCAGTGTGTATCAATATGCATATGTGATACAGTTTTTATTAAAAATAAAATTTAAATTTAAACAGCAAGCCTCGTTGCAGGTTGCAGCCTACAAGTTACAATGAACTTACAACCATGAGTTATTATGGGAACAGTGACAACAGCTACAGTGGTAGTGAGTCACATGATGGCCAAGAAGAAATAGAAATTGAAAGCAGTCACAGGAGGGCAGGAACTGGAAATCAGGATAGGCCTTTGCATGGTGTAGATTCTGAAGGCCCACCAAGAGATCTGGAAAAATTTGCAAACGAGACATTTAATCCTCTAAAACCACTTCTAATCTATCTAACCAGACTTCCGAAAAAAAATCCAAAAGTTGGTGGTGGCTCGCATGATTGGGTCTGCAATATTTGTGGGCATCACTTTGTTGGCAGCTATACCAGGGTGAAGCAACATATTTTGGCTATTACAAGTAAAGGAGTCAATATGTGCCTCTCAAAGAACCTAAATTCAGCTCAAAGAGAGAAACTTTGGAGGCTAGAAACGGAAGCCACTGGACATGTTGATCCATCCACAAATATGCCTCCATTCAGTGCTTCATCAAAAAAGACGGGTTTCCACTGGTGCATCTCGTTCTTGTGCAATGGGTGCTACAGTGTCTGGGATGTACAATGTTCTAGATTGAGATGACACAGATCATGAAATTGGAAAATTTCTTTTTGCCAATGGAATTCCCTTCCATGTTGTTCGTTCTCCTTATTACAAGGAAATGGTCCAAGCAATTGCAAGACTAGAGCCTTCATATGTACCACCCGGAGAACATAAGATAAGAACAACAATTTTAAATAGACAGGTGTCCAAAATTAATGTGCAAAAAGAGAGAATGAGACAAACATGGTTGAGGTTTGGTTGCTCTATTGTTATGGATGGATGGACTAACATTCAAAAATGCCCACTAATCAACATCATAGCTACATTTTCAAAATGACTATTCTTTCTTAAAATTGTTGATTGTTCTAGAAAGCGCAAGGATGCATCTTTTCAACTTGAGCTTCTTCAAGAAGCTATAGAGGATGTTGGGCCTGATAGTGTGGTGCAGGTTGAGACAGATGCAGCAACAGTTTGTAGATCAATTGGGTTATTGATTCAAAACAGGTATCACATATTTTTTGGGCTCCTTCTTGTTTGCATGCACTCAATAGTGCACTGAAGGGCATTGGCAAGATTCAGTGGATATCAGACTTGGTGACAGTTGCAAGAGATGTGCAGAGGTTTATCTACAACCGCCATACGACCTTGGCCATGTAAAAGCCTCACATGAGGAAGGAATTCCTCAAGCCCATTGATACTAGATATGCTAGCTATTTTCTCTTATTGGAGAGGATGCTAGAATTACAAGCACCTGTACAGTCCTTGGAGAGGATGCTAGAAGGTCAGGCTTTAGGTGTTGGACAATGATTGGTAGGCATATTGTTCTTATTTGGTGTCATTCTTGGGCCCCGTTGTGGAGGTCATTCGTTACACTGATTCAAATGCTCCTAGTCTTGGAGAAATATGAGACCTTTGATAGCATGTTGGGTCGTGTGAAGGCAGCCATTCAGCAAAGGGAGCCCTCATTAGAGTTCTATACATCCCAGATTCGACCCATCATTCAGCATAGGTGGAATCGTATGAATACACCTTTGCACATGGCAGCATATGCATTAAACCCAAAATGGTATGTTGAAAGACCTGGGAGGGTGCCTCCTATTAATGATCCTGAGGTAAAGAATGGCTTCCTAGATGCAACTGAAAAGATGTACAATCAGGAGGGGGCAAGATTTTGAAGACAGTTTGTTCAATTTGCATCTTTTAGTGGTCCCTTCAACACACATGGTGCTCGGGCAGATCGCATAGATCTAGCCCAAGATGACTCGGTTGGTTGGAGGAGGATGCATGGGGATGGTGCTCCAAAGCTCAAACATCTAACTATGTCTTCGTTGTCTCAGATTGCTAGTTCCTCTGCAGCAGAGAGGAATTGGTCTACATATAGCTTCATCCACTCTATCAAGAGGAACAAGCTTACCTCTAAAAGAGCTGAGAAGTTAGTTGTTGTGCACAGTGCCCTATGTCTTGAGCATAGGAAGACACCTAAGTATTTGAAGGGACCAGCGACACGATGGGATGTTGATCCAGAGGATGATGCACAGGTAGATATGGAGGAGAGACTTGATGAGACACAAATGGGGTTGGTTGGTGTGCCACTTAGCATGTTTGAGAATGCAAGTGATTCAGATTCAAATGGTGATAAGGTTGATCCTGATTTATTCATGCAGCAGCTAGATGCAGAGACTAGTGGGGCATTACCTTGAACAAAATTATGCTCATTTTTCTTTTGATATGTTGATGTTCTTATGTTATTCTGACTCTATAAAATTTTGACTCTTCATGTATCAAACTTGACTTTTATAATTTTATTTCAATATTCAATATTCAATGTTCATAATAGGAAGTGGAACATCAATATGGTTTAAATTTTAAAGTTTAAGACTTTAAACATTTATAATTTTATAATTTATTTTCATTTTGCATTGCTAGTAAGTTAGTAGTTACACTCTACAGTTACAAACTTACATGTATGATGTATGATTATAATTTATATGATAATGATATCAATGATCATGCTTTTCGTTTTAAATTTGTTTCAGTTATATGATTCATCGATTAATATTTTATATTTATGAGTTTTTAAGACCCTGATGTCCCCCCACACTTCCTAAAAATTGGTGGGGAGCTTTTACATAGGCCGCTCCTGCATATCCCCACTCCCTCGCCTCCTCATCTCGAAAACTTGGTGGAACATTGGGTTTTTCCTTGACTTGGAGCCTATATCTTGTGTACTGTGTCTCTTTGTGATCTTCATTGTTTCGGTAATTGCTTGGTGAACACGAAATAAAAGTAATAAAATGCCACAAGTAATTATCAAGTACGGAGACTCAACCATAATATACAAGATTCTTGATTTTCAAACAACATTTAACAAAGAAACTCACAAAAAATCTGATAAATTTCCTATTAAAACACAAACTTCATGCTAAATGAGTCTTTTTGCAAAAGAATCAAGATACTAATCATTGAAGAAAATTTTGTTGAAAATCTCAAGAAAAATCAAATTTTCTAACGTTGTAGTTCAACCCACCATTCAAGTTAAACCTAATGTATGTGAAAATTTGGAGGTCCCAAATTTCCACTGCAGCAGCTAATTACGTTTCTTCTATTTGTTAATTACTGAACAAAATTATTTACTATTTCCTACGGTAGACACCGAAACTAATACAATGCAGCCTTCACCATTCAAATAAAATGTGGAAACAAGAAACTGAACAAAAAGGAAATACACAACACATCTACACAGTTATTTTTGGACAAATGCCTCGGAAAAAACCCAATGCGACAAAACCGGTGCAGCAAATGAGGGTTTTATTATTATACAGTACTAATTTCTGAATACAAATTCTAGATGCCCTCCTAGCTATCCAATACAGAGAATATCACTGACAGAGAGATAAGTGAGAATATCTCACACTGTCACAGGAGACCCTGGCTAATACAGCCACTGAATGACTAGCCTCTAGTTGTCTCTGTGCAGTCACTGCGTCACCCCAACGTCACACTATCTAGGGTTTGCATCACTCCTCCCAGCTGATCAATTTGCCTATAAGATTCTGACTTCTGTTCTCTCGGTCTCACACCCCAGCTTCCAGCTACAGAAATCGATCCCTCCAGCAAATTTCGGATCTCCTCACGACTCTGTGCTGCCTTTGCGTCAGCCTACACTGCCTCTGCTGGCCCTGCATCGTATCTTCTGGCTCTACGCTGCCTCTCCTGGATCTGTCTTTGCCTCCTCTGCTGAGTATTCCCAGATCAGGAGAAATCACCAACCGGAACTATCCCTGCACCTCACTGCAAAATCTCACCTCGAATTTCTCAATGGCAGCTTCTGTGCTTCAGAAATTCGATCTTCTGAACTCTATTTGATGTATTCTCCAAGTGCCCATCGATGTCCTTTCTCTAATCCTCCAATTGAGAACCAACGGCCCAGATTAGATCATAATCAATGGCTCAGAGCATTTGGACTCGATCTCTGTCTTTTTCTAGAAGTTTCACCCACAGTTTAGATTAATACACTTTAATTATTTTAATTCCCTAAGTTTAGACTTAGGTCTCCATTAAAAATAATTAATTATTTTAATAAAATTGTCTCCAAGTGGAATTTCCCAAAACGATTCATGGGTTTTGGAGAATGCATGTGTCCAAGCCTCCTTGCCAATTTTGAAGCTTAGAGCACATCAGATGCTACCAGAAATCAACAATATAGACGAGATTAATCTAAAACAATGTCATTCAAACATGACACATAATCTAGTTAATCACAACACAATGAATATGGTTCGGGACTAGTTTCCCCCAGTTTGGGGAACACGCGCAATCACATAGTATTGAAAGTTTGAGTATTAGGCTTCCAGCCAACAAGTCAATACTAAAGCTTTGAGCACTTGTGACTAATTAAGAAGAATAAAAACATGAAACATTTAACTAATGGAAAGGCTTGGGGAAAATGAGAATTAAATTATTACTATGTGAATGTAATTTTTAAATTTTCAAATAAGCTTATGTTGCTTTTGTCACAAATTTGATTTTCTCAACAAGTTGAGCAATTATTGATGTAAAGGCATATTAGAATTTTTGTAATGATACTTACATACAATAATCTTAAAGAAAATATGTAATCTATAACAATGTGATTCAATACCCTATGCAAAAATAATGAAAAAAATAAGCACCTCTTGTGAATTTGTAGCTTTGCCAGATCTACCTCGGAATGAGCCTCTAGACTATGCATCCAATTGCTCCCATCTTCCATTTCCTGGAAATCAACCCTTCTACAGATAAACATATGTGGGCCATTGAGTTTGACACATCATCCCAATGTGGAAAGGCTAAGGGGAAAATGGCAATTAAAAGACTATGATGTCAATGTAATTTTTAAATTTTAAAATAAAGTACAAATTTGATTTTCTCAACAAGTTATCCAATTTTTGTTGTCGAGATATATTAAAAATTTTGGAATAATGCTTGTTACCCACCATTTTGTGGGTGATATCCCTAGGAGAAAATTTTTCACTGAGATGGTCCTCAACGGGCAACCAACAGCCCCTTGCAGCCACTAGCTAGCTCATTGTGCCATGTGTCCGCCACCTGAGCCAGCCATGTGGTCCCTTACCTATTTGCCATGATCGTATGTTTGAAGGTGGGCCTCCCGAACCTAAAGGTATGCCTTATTATTTGGTAATTGAGTATTGTAGTTTGCTTATCATGGACACTTTTGGGCGTCATTTAATGGGGGATTCAGCGGAAAGAATGGGTTAGGTCTGTGCTCTTGTCCCCTAGACCCCTTTTTGAATATTAACATTAGATTCTAGTCCCATGGGATCTCTTTTACTGACCATTTAGCTTTAGGGATGGTATTTCACGGGAAACCCCGATTTTGGTTGCGTGGTTCCACTCCCTTATCTACTTATATTAACCCCTTTCCACGCATTATCACCCCTTTCATCATTTCTCCCACTTGGGTCCACATTCTCCACTGGGTCCACATAGGGTTAACTACCCTTTCCTCTTGCCCACACCTTGGGTCAAGCATGGAATGATCCCTGGAGGTTGATGCGGCTAAAAAGAAAGACAAAAGCATATTTGGCCAAATTCAACAGGAAAATGTACCACAAAATACAAAAGATGGTCGGGACAAACACATTTAGCACGTGGGCAAAAGCCAATACATGAGCTCTACCCCATCATCATGGCCATCACTCTAGTTCCTATAGGTTCTATGAGCCTCTTTCATCATATAGGAACCCATGATGTCCCAACCCCTGGTGGGAAATGAACCGCTCTACCTTAAAAGGGGGTATTCATTGCTATATATTATGCATCATGCTCTTACCCCTTGAGCTTTAAGCAGTTAATCAAAGAAAATCACAAAAAGGCAAAAGGCATATAAATAAGGGTAGAAAAATCAAGGTTGGGGCACCTCATGTACCATGATTGTTCCCTCCTATACAATATAAACCCAAGTGTGGGACTCCCTCTTATTAGCTACCCTTGTGCCCCAGCATGTGACCCAGGGTTTCCCCTTCTCATCCCCTACTTCATTCACCTATTTGTCACATGCCACCACTTTTGAAGGATGTACCTTGAACATATTATCCCCTTCAGAAGTAGAAACCACCTAATAGGATACTTGGTTAACCCCATTTCGAGTTTATGAGACATTGGCACATCCCAAAGCCCATTATGGAAGGGCAGGCCATTATGAAGCCCCCGCCTGTGGTCCATGATTGGTAAGCTCATTTACTCAATTTATCTAATGACTTGTTGTAATGGAAGGCTAGGGGACACATTGGATCTTATTCAGGATTGCAAATGGTCTCCATCTTGGGTTTGGTTTCCCTATACAGGGTCCTAATCCTCTAGAGGGCTACATTGGCACATGTAGGGTGTGTGTTGAGAGCCATGGCTCTCCACCGAAGTAGACAACACTCCATGGTTCCCTAAGGATGGTCAAAGATGCTCGAGATACTCCCATTGGACAAGGAAGATGCACCAGGGTCATTTTTACCCAGTCGGCCCCACATATGTATCATGCACTTGGCATCTAACCCAAAACTTGTAGAACGATGTGGCATCCCCTACATCATCATCAGAGCCCTTGCCTACGATCTACAAGCATCTTCGACTCATTTGAAGACCCATGAGGTTATTGTTGTGCCCCCACACCCATTAAGAGCACCACAGGTATTTTTTTGGAGAACAAGGGGCCAACCCCTTGTCCATCACTTTTGAGGGTCCTACTCTTCATTATGGCACCCATGGACCCCATTAGGCCTCCTAGAGGGCCCTACAACACGCATAGATTATTATTTGTCCTCTTGAGAGGCTTATTCTTTCATTTATGGCCTAGTTTGGTGGGCTTGTCACCAAAAGTTAGATTGATAGAACATTGTTTAATTTTTTGGGCTTATGTAGGGCAAGGAGGACAATTCAAACTCCTCATTAGTGTATAAATACAAGTGAGATGAGTTCATTTTCTCATCATCACTTTGGATTGGAGCTCTTCTCTCTCTTGAGAATTTCTCAATTTTTCTTGGAGGATGAATTGGAGCTTTATGGAGAATTTTGATGTGTGGATTTGGTTTATCTTGTCTTCGAGCTTCTCTATTGTCAAAATGTGGATGGTTGGATATGTTCTATTACATGTAAATACATGCTTTTAATGTTATTCTCGTTTTACTTTGTCATATACATTAGATTGGATTTTCGCTATTTTTAGGGCTAATTGTTGCATGCATTTTACTGCTTAAATTGTGGAATTTTGTCTCTATATAGCATCTCTCATGCATTTACTACTTAACTTGTGGAATTTTGTCTCTATATAGCATCTCTCAATGTATGGGCCATGTAATTTGAATGAAATTTCCTAGGGATAATTCTATCAATGAATTTATCTTGATAAGCCATCACCTTTTGCACATCGAAGTATAAAAGCCGCAAGATTGCTTCTCTTTGACCTAGAAGGCTAGCAAAGTCGTCTTGAGGCCTCCTTGACTAGGAACAAAGGTCCTCACTCATATTTATCATAGACTCCATTCTCCCAAGACTAAGGCATTGATCTAAAATCAACTTCAATTCACCCTTTTCTAGGTCTAGCCAATTTGGGTCACCTATAGCATTATTTTCCTGGAAAACTATCCCTCCAAAAAGTTTGATCTCCTAGCCTCTCTTGTGATGTTCTCTCTTCAAGACCTCCTCCAAATTTGAGGCCATTCCAATGGTGAAGTTGTGAAAAAAGCCAAGCCCTAGCTCCGAGATCAAACTTTGCCCTAGTATCCCCAAGGCTAGTGCCTCATAGGATCAATTCAGCACCCTTAAGTGAATATTCTTTCTTTGATCATTTCCCCTTTTCCTTGTCTAGGTTAAGACCATCTTTGGTTGCCAAACTCATACCTCCTGACCTAGGCTAGGTCCACTTGGTCCCGTGTGGTCCCATTCCTTTGAATGGCACAATAATTAAAGAACCATCTGGGATACCAATTTCAATAAGGATTTTAGGGATTGGGAAACTCTTTCACAAGGCATATTCCCTAAACCTAACCCTCAAATCTTCTCATCCTTCCCCTAGAAGACATTGTACCTTGCTTAGAAAGCAAGCAAGCTCTATCCTTCAAACACTTCTGAAAAGGGATTATTTGGGTCATTCCATATCCACTTATTGGTTTATCCTTCATTGGTGACTCTATAATATATCGGGTCACCTCCCATCAATGAAAGTTCGTAAGGAGTAGGGAGCCTTAATTGAAATGGTAGTGGGCTAAGTCTCCATTTGTCGCCCTTGGTCTAGCATTCGCCCTTTAGGGATCCCCTTTAGGTCCCTTGCTAGTTTGAGAGGCAACAATGCTCAAACGGGAATTGTGCGTATAATAATCTAAAATAGTTAACTAATCTGAAACGATGTGGCTCAATCCCTTGCTCAGAAAGATGAAACCAGTAAGCATCTCATATGGTTATTTAGCTTTGCAAATCTATGGGGGATTGGTCCTTTAGATCACACGGCCAATTGCTCCCCCTCCCATCTCCCAGAAATCGGCCCCAATAAGAGATAAACCTCTGGGGGCATTGAATTTCACACAACATTGCGGTAGGGAAAGGCTAGGAGAAAAACAAGAATTAAATGAGACAGTAATTTTTAAATTTTCACATAAGCGAATGTTTTTTTTAACACAAATTTTATTTTCTCTACAGTTCTATAATTTTTGTTACAAAGATGTATTAGAATTACTATTAGAATTACTGGAATGATGCTCTAATGGGAACAATACATACAATAATATAAAAGAAATTAACTAATATAAAACAATGTGATTCAATGATCAATCTAATGTGTAGAAAGAATGAAACCAATAACATCTCTTATGGTTTTGTAGCTTTGCCAAAGCTACATGGAATTGCCCTTATAAATTATGCAGCCAATTGCTCCCTTCCCCATCCTGGAAATCAGCCCTTCTAATAGAAAAGTACCTATCAGCTACTTAGTTTCACACAATATGGCAGTGGGGAAAGGCTCTTAGAACACAAGAATTAAAGGATTGTTTTGTCAAAGTAGTAGTAAAATTTCACATAAGTTTATGTTTCTTTTTTCACAAATTGATTTTCTCCACAATTTCTGTTGAAAAGTGTAACTAGGTTTGGTCTTCATAATGACATGTAATTGTGATTTTTGTAAATATGTAAAGAAGAAAAATAAAATTATTATTATGCTTTCTTCATGGGTTTCATGAGGAAGGGATTTTATTTTTAGATGGCTCCCATTGTGAGCCTTTAGGATTTGAAAAGTCAAAAAAATTCAATGTCATGTATGAAGAACCTATAGGGTTGTCAAACAACCCTTCAAGACAAGCGCAAGTCTCTCCTCTTCAAGTCAGCCTCTAGACGAAGTGAAGGTCTCATGTCGGCCTTACCTTATGGAGACACATCTATTCACATTGACATGTCGGCTTATTTATAGGACAACAACTATAAATATGTTTGAAGGGTCCTCGCATTAGGTGAATGAGAAGTTCGAATGTTTTTGTGGTTTCGGATGGACAGTGGCAGAGTGAAGTTCGGATATGTATCTCTGAGATTTCGAGTGACAATTACAGTGAAGCAGTTCGGATTACTTTTGAGATTCGAATGACCAATTCAGAAGGAAATTTCGGTGTCACACAGTAAGGAAATTTCGGTGTCACACAGTTTGATGAAAACTATAAATCAGATGTCTCTGAACTACGAATAGAATCACAGTCAAGAGGAGTTCGGATCTATCTGAATTCGGTGACAAAATGCAGAGATAAGTCTAGATAGGTGATGAAGGAATAGCAAAGAAGTTTAAGGGCTAACCACATGAATAGCAATTCAGATTTCAGAGGGAAAGTCTTGGTGTCACAATAGAAGATCACAGATCGAACAAGGGTATAACATTACCACGGTTCGGTGCTATGTATAAGCTACAATTCAGTGCTTTGATTCGGTTTAAGATCCTTAACAGTTTCGGTGCTATCTCCTCAATGCAATTGTTGGTTTTTGGTGTCATCACAGTAAGATGATCTCGGTGATAATGATTAGATCTTAGTGGTGGCAATGTTTCAATGCTAAGAAGATCGAAAGGGGCAATGAATGAAGAAGAGGAAAAGAGCACAAGATAGTCAAGAGAACTTGCGTCTTGGTCTTGGAGTGGCACCTAGGTCAAGAGTCTTGGTCTTGGTATTTGTCAATTGGAATCTCTATAAGAAGAATTGTGCGTGTTTTCCTATCAAAGAGTGAGAGGTTTTGACCCTAGCTCATTGCCTACATTCTGTGTCTCTTGTAGGAGAAGATCCTAATCTAAAGACGCAAAAAGCACTCACAAGCAATTACTAATTGAAGAGAAATCTCCTAATAATGATGCCTTAGATTTCTCAACATGGTATCGGAGCTAAGGTGACTAAGTCAAGGAAGGACATCTAATCAAAGAGACACTCAAGGATCGAGTTTGAATAAAGACTTCAAAGCAAGTCGAAGGATATCAAAGCGAAAGTTCAAAGATCTTCAAGGAAGCATCATAACCCTAGATCAAAGAAAATGTCTACAAAGAAGCCGGTGGAACCCTCAAGCCATATCAAGAGACCACAAAGACCCTACATCTAATCAAGTTGAAGAGATCTACGAGTCAAGGTAGCTTGAAGTTTATTTATCCAAGAATAACACTTTAAGATCAAGGTTACATCATCATCTTAAAGAAAGCAAAAGCCCTAGCTCAATCAAGGAAGCATTCCTGGGATCCAATCTCAATCAATTTGAAGTGAAATATCCTCAAGGTTGTTCATCCATAAAAGGCTAGATCGAAAGGTGTTATCATAAAAAGGGAAATCTTCTCTCATTGAAGCAAGGATCCCCTCCTTATGCTTGAAGAAGATTATCCAAGAAGCATCAAGTCATCTTCATTGATCATCATCAACAAACAAATCAAGTTGAAGATTCCAGCTTCACCTAGCAAGTATCTTTATTCTATAATCTAAATTTGGTAAAATGACTTCGTTTTGCAAGGAGATCTATAAGTTGGTTGGGTCATCAAACTTCCTTGCATGGAAAAAGGAGGATAGACATAGTCCTCGAAGAAAGTAAAGTCATTGTTCATATCAATGGAAACGTCTCCAAACCATCTGAAGGTCAAGCATTATCTGAATACATGGAAAGGGATCAAAGGACTCAAGGGATTCTTATGAAACCAGTCAAAGGTCCCCTTATTCCCTATCTAGCAGAATTCGAGACACCAAAGAGATATATGATAAGCTGGTAAAACTATTCTCTAAAGATGTGACAAGAAAGGTCATATCACCTAGACCTGATCTACACAAAGTGAAGGTATCAAAGGATGAAGGGATATCTTCATAAGATCTGAAGTGCAAGATCTGAAAGAGATTATTTCAGATAAGGAAATAATCTCCTTTGTTCTAAATGCACTAACTGATGAACAAGGTAACAAATGTCTATGAGGATAAAGGCTATCCCATTCAACAACTTGTGGCTTTTATGCAAGATAGAGGAAGGCAGGTTGAAGGCAAAAGGTATTCAGAGATTTGCCGAAATGAAAGAAGAACATAGCTAAGATTCAATGCTATGAGCATTTCAAGAAAGATTGTGCTAAGCTTAAGGAGGGCAATAACAAGGAAGTTGAAAGAAGGAAATCCCAGGAAGAGGAAAAGCATTAGAAGTAAGAGCTTGTGACATCACCATAGGAAACATGAAGGACGTTTGATAGTCAACTATGAAGGATATAGCTCTTGGGAACCTCATTGAAATCTCAAGTAACACTTATAGGAAAAAGGGAAAAAGTCATCCAGGATAAGTCTCACCATACATCAGTCAAAAAGAAACATCTGCAGGATAGGGATATGCAAGATCCTCAAGATTCCCAGATGGAATCCTGACCAGAAGGTTCACCAATCTAGAAAGGAAGCAAGTGTTGGGATGATGGTATGATGACATAAGAGATGAAGCAGATCAAGGGGTTGAAGCTCTTTTCAAACAATGAAGTTGTTGAAAGAAGCCTACATGACCTAAAGGTAAATGAGGTATGTATGCTTGTATTCGATATTATAAATTCATGTTGTATGGTTGCAGGTAACATGGATCACTTTATCTTGAGAACCGTGATAAAAGAAAAGGAATCTCCTCCTCTGAAAGGATGTCGGAAGGCATGGGTCACACTAGATGAAATCAACATAATATGTCCTCATATGAAAATGAGGTGGTTGATAGTAATTAGAGGAACTCTGATTGAATGTTCCTGGGAATAAAATATATGAAGAAAGAAAGGAAGAGATCATAGGCTATGCAACCAAGGAAGAAGGCATTCAACATCCAAGACCAAGAAGATTTGGCTAGGAGATCTCCCAGAAAGATATGAAGACTCTGATGGAAGTCTGAAAAAGATGGAGACCCTTCTTCTTCTTGAATTTCAGATGCTTGGATGGATCCTCACCAAGTGAGGCCAAGTCCTTTACATAGTAGATTGTCCATGCAAAATAATTCGAGTTGTGCTAGTGTGAAGGTCGACATCCTCTTCTAGAATGATCTCCATTTCCTTTTTGTTGAAAAGTGTAACTAGGTTCGATCTTCATAATGACGTGTAATTATGATTTTATGTAATTGATGTAAAGAAGAAGATAAAATTATTTGTACTGCTTGACTCATGGGTTTCATGATAAAGGAATTTTATTTTAGTTAAGGCTCCCACGTTGAACCTTTAGGGTTGGTCATCAAGTCATAGAGTCTATGTCATTGTCATGTATTAAAGACATGTTACACATTGTAAATTACTTTCCAAGACCTTGTCACAACCTCTTCTTCATGTCGGCCTAAGGATGATTCCAAATGACAAGTCGGCTTACCTATATCACAAGTCGATTTATATTGATGAATGAAACACTATATATAGGGCAGCTTGGCCTCCATTTGAGGACAAGAATTTTGGTCAAGACAATTTGAATAAGAAAAGGTGTGAATATCACAAAAGGAGGACTCTTATCACCAAGTGAAGAAGGAGGAAGATAATCGAGTTCATTTGGATCTGTTTTAGGGCTAAACTCTTCCACACGTGCGAGATTTCAAAACTGTCTATTGTAGAAAGAGTCAAGGTACTACAATCATCTTGAGAAGGCAGACTTGGGAAGGAATCAAGTAAATCCTCGAGCCGAGTTGAGGAAGGTTAGTCTCTCTCCCAAGCGAAGAAGGTTGAAGGTCAAAATTTCTCAAGTACCAAATTTAGGGCTTCTAAGGTAGGCTCGAAGAGTTGCAGGTCTAATTCAGGAAGCCAAGAAAGGGAAGCAGAGATCTGAAGGATAGCCTAGGAAGAAGGAAGAAGCAGGCAGTTAACCATCATTCACTCAAGTAAGAAGAAGTGGTCAAAATAAGAAGCTTCGTGACTAGGTCTTGGAGAGGTCAAATAGGTCAAGGGTCTAGGTCTTGGTATTCGCCAATTGAAGTCCCTATAAGAACAAGAATTTGTTTGGATTTTCCTCTCAAGTTGGAGAGGTTTTGGCCCTGGTTGATCGCCTACATTTTGTGTCTCTTGTCCTTTTATTGTTTATGCATTGGTAGTTGTTTGATGAAGAACACAATAATAATCCAAGTAAAGACAAGATCCTAATCTAAAGAAGTAAAAATCATTCACAAGCAGTTATCATTAGAAGAGAAATCACCTAATCTGAAGTCCTATATTTCTCAACATGGTATCAGAGCTAAGGTGACAAAGTCAAGGAAGGACATCTTGTCAAGGGACACTCAAGGATCAAATCTCAAGAAAGACATCAAATCAAATCTAAGAAGATCATCTTGAAGTCAAGATCTACAAAGAAGCATCAAAACCCTAAATCGAAGAAGAAGTCTACATTAGCAGAAGTCTTGGGATCCTCAAGTCATCAAAAGGACCACAAAAACCCTACTCAAGATGAAGTGACTTATAAATCAAGTTCCTTACTAGAGAAGCAAGATCAAGGACATTGTCATCATCTTCAGAAGTTCTAATGCAATTTCCTCTCGTTGAAGCAAGGACCTTACCAATGTAGAAGATCATCCAAGAAGCATCAAGAAGTCATCACTAATCGTCATCAACAAGGACATCACTATCAAAGGATCTAAAGTGATCTCCCTCTTTGTGAAGTCAAGGATCACTCTTGAAGAGATCTATCTTCATCAAGGAGAATTTCTATACCATCTATATTATCATCAAATTCAAGGAGGCAGTTAGTGGAAGAAGCATCTTCACAAGTAAGTATACTTATGTTTGAATCTGTAAAGATGTCTTTTTGCAAGGAAAGAAACCAATTGGTTGGGGCTTCAAACTATCTTGCCTAGAAGAAGAGGATAGATCTAAATCTTATTGAAAATGAGGTTATGGATCATGTCAAAGGATCTATCACCAAACCAGCCAAAGAAGATGCTCAAGCACTTGCAAAGTTTATGAAAGGGGAAGTGAGGACTCAAAGGATTCTCATAGAATCCATAAACAATCCCCTCATCCATATGTATCTAAACTCGACACCTCAAAAAAAATATATGACAAATTGGTAGAGTTATTTTCTATAAGCATTGTTGGAGAAGTTATCTCTCTAAGGCAAGAACTCTACAAGCTAACAATATCAAAAGAAGAAGGGATAGCATCTTACTTTATGAGGATATCCGAAATAAGGGATCAACTTCAAGATATGGGTGAAATAATGCCTGACAAGGAAATGACCGTTGTAGTACTAAATGCACTACCAGTGGAATCAGGTAAGTTTAATTCAAGTATTTCTGGGAAGAAAGAAGGTACTCCTTTCCAAGATCTATGGTCACTATGAAAGATTAAAGAAACTAGGCTTAAGGCTAAAATTGATGTGGGATCAAGTGAGCAAAATCAAGCATATGTTGCCATAAGAGAAGAGGAAAGTCTAGAAAACTTGGTCCTCAAAAAAAGAAGAGGACCCTAGCTAAGGTTCAATGCTATGGATGTCAAGAATATGGGCTTTACAAAAGAGATTGTCCTAACCTCAAGAAGGACAATAACAAGAGAGGTAGAGAATAAGCCCATATCATCGAAGAAGGGGAGGCAACTGAAAAGGAGAAGTCCAAGAAAGAGGAAGTAAGAGATCTCAAACATGATTGAGATAGTCTTCCTCGCCTAGTTCTTTTCAAGTTCCTGTTTTCAAATTTTCTGTTGTAAGATATGGGTATCATCAGTCACTAAGGAAAATTATAGGATGCATCATGGCATCATAGAAGCATTAAAAACAAGAGCTCGTGACATCATCATAAGAGAAGGATGAAAGATGGTTGAAATAGAAGTCTATGAAAGGATATAGCTCTTGGTAACCTCATTAGAAGCACAAGAGGCACTTACGAGGAAAGGAAGAAAGAGTCATCTAGTACAAGAGCTCATCATCCATCAGACAAAAGGAAACATCTGCAAGATGAAGATACTCAAGATCCTCTATTGGAATCTTCATCGGAAGGTTAACCAATCAAAAGGAAGCAAGTGTTTTATCAAGAATTCCAACTTGAGGGAATTCATGGGATGATGGTATGATGACAAAACAAGTAAAGTAGATCAAGGGATTGAAGTTCTTGCAATCGAGGAAGCTGCTAAAAGAAAGTCTATGATGACCTAAAGGAAAAATTGAGGTATCTATGCTTGTATTCGATATTGTAGAGACATGTCATATGGTTGCAAGTAACATGGATAAATGTTCTATCTCGAGAGCGTGATCAAAAGAAAGGGATCTCCTCCTTTAAAAGGATGTAGGAAGGCATGAATCGCACAGTGTATAGATGAAATCAACATAATATGTCCTCATATGAGATATGAGGTGGTTGATAATAATTGGAGGAACCCTGATTAAAAGTTCATGGGAAGGAAATGTGTGAAGAAAGAAAGGAAGAGATCATGAAATATGCAACTATGGAAGAGGCAATCAACATCCGAAGACTAAGAGATTTCACTAGGATATCTCCATGAAAGATATGAAGACTTTGATGAAGTCTCAAAAAGATAGAGACACTTGACAATATATCTTTTGGAGATGTGTCAATGTGTATGCAGGATGTTGATGCAAACTAGTAGATGTCATGATGAAAGACCATCACAATGGTAATTTCATTTAATGTTCATTCCTTATTTTTTAATGATATCCGGATGGGCTTAGCAGGGCTGCCAAGGGAAGAGAAATGGATATCCATGTAGTAGGACGAAAGATCCTTATGGAAACATCGCATGAAGAAGGCAGCAAGGCATGAAGGAAGGCCAGATATGAATTGATGGATCACTTTCTGATCAAAGGAATAATGACATGACTGACTCATGGATGAAAGTGATGGATGGTTTTTGCCTTATGAAGAAGTCCCAAAACATGAAGACTCCTGAATAAAGAAAAGAAGTTCAAGACATCGTGAGGAAGAGTTCTTTAAGCAGTTAGTTGTCCCATCATCTCTACCTAAAGAGCTATTGTAGGTCCCCTAGCAAAGACAGAGCCTTGAAAATAAGTTTCTAACTTGGTAGAAACTTGGAAGCAAATTCCTAAGCCAAGCGGGAGCTTAGGTACATTCCTTCCGTAGGAATGAGTACATCCCTTCATTGGAATAGATGTATCCTCCCTAATTAAGAGGGAGAGATAGACACATCATTCTTGTCTTCACTTGGGAAGACAGAATGGAGGATTGGGTAAACATTTGGCATCCGATGCTCTTTGAGGATGACTTAGGGCATCCAAGATAAGAGTAGTCGTAGAGGACCAATATTCTTTGAGGATTGGGAATCCAAGATCAGAATAGTCTGGGTGGAACATACTCTGAGAGAACCTGGGTAGGGTATGTTCCAAGAGAGACAATGAAGAGGGTGTCTATACATCATTATTCTCGCCAGCATTGAGCTCTGATCTTGTGGAGAGATAGAGTTGTTAGTCAAGGCCTTGCTAGATGACAATGATGGTTGATATGGTGCTATACAGATGGGTTACCAATTCAACTCTTCTTATCAGAATTCTTCAAAATGAGAATGTCCAAGTACCTTGTAGGAATTATGAATCACTCCCTAGTTAAGAGGGAGTGTTGAAGAGTGTAACTAGGCTCGGTCTTCATAATAAAATGTGCAATTATGATTTTCTGTAATTAATGTAAAGAAGAAAATAAAATTATTTGTAATGATTGACTCATGGGTCTCATGATCAAGGAATTTTATTTTAGTTAAGGCTCCCATTATGAGCCTTTAGGATTGGTCATCAAGTCATAGAGTCTAAGGAGTCATTGTCATGTATTAAAGACATGTTACACATTGTAAATTACCCTCCAAGACCTTGTCACACGCTATTCTTCATGTCGACCAAAGGATGATTCTAGAATGACAAGTCGGCTTATATTGATGGAAGAAACACTATATATACGGCAGCTCGGCCTTAATTTGAGGACAACAATTTCAATCAAGGCAATCTGAATGAGAGCAAGTGTGAAGATCACAAAAGGAGAAGTCTTATCATCAAGCGAAGGAGAAAGATAATCGAGTTCATTTGGATCTGTTTTAGGGCTTCATCCCTTCCTCTTTTGTTGTTGTCCTTCTTGAGCTTAGGACAATCTCTCTTGTAGTGCTCATATTCTTGACATCCATAGCATTGAACCTTTGCCATATTCTTATTTCGTTTCTGAGGACCAAATTCCCCAAACTTCCCATTTCCCTTTTCCATGGCGGCATATGCATGAGTTTTCTCATTTCATCCTACATCATATTTTTCCTTCAACCTGGTCTCCTCAATTTTACATAGTGACCATAGATCTTTGAATGGAGTAGCTTCCTTCTTCTCGTAAATGCTCAATGTAAATTTACCCCATTCCTCTGGTAGTGCATTTAGTACTATGGTAGTCATCTCTTTGTTAGACATTATTTCTTCCAGATCTTGTAGTTGGTTCCTTATTTCAGATATCCTCATAAAGTATGAGGTTGTTCCTTCTTCTTTTGATATCTTCATCTTGTAGAGTTCTTGTCTTAATGAGATTACTTCTCCTACAGTGCTTACGGAAAACAATTCTACAAGTTTGTCATATATTTCTTTTGATGTTTCAAGTTTAGATACATAGGGAATGAGGGGATCCTTGATGGATTCTATGAGAATCCTTTGAGCCCTTATTTCCCCTTTCATACACCTTGCAAGTGCTTGAGCATTAGGAGGTTAGGTGAATGTGCCCTCAACATGTTCCCTGACCTCATTTTCTAAGAGGTTTAGATTTGTCCTTTTCTTCCATGCAAGAAAGTTTGAAGCCCCAACCAATTTGTTCCTCTCCTTGAAAAAAGACATTTTGATAGATTCAGATGTAGACATAAATGTACTTACTTTTGAAGACGCTCCTTCAACCGACTGCCTTCTTGAATTTGATGACGATATAGGTAATAGAAAACTTCTTCATGAAGATGGCTTTCTCCACAAGTCATCCTAGACTTCAAAGAGAGGGTGATCACCTTGAGTCCTTTGATGATGCCAACAGCTTCTTTCTTCTTACTTCTCTTAGATGAGTATACTTTAAGATGCTTTGATTTGATGATTTCTTCAATTTAAGTAGGGTTAGGGTCTTTTGAGGTCTCCTTCCTTGAGATGGTGATTTGAGTTAGGATCCCAAAAATGCTTTAATTGTGGACCTTTTCTCTGATAGATATAGGGTTTTGATACTTTTCTCAAGATGATGATGTAGCCTTTGACTTCAAAATGCCTTGGAGATGACAGGATTTTCTTGAATCTTTGATGCCCTTGTTATTCTGGAACCTTGATCCTTAAGAGCTTGTGTGTCCTTTGTTGAGATGCCCTTCCTTGAGCTGTTACCTTAGCTCTGATACCATGTTGATAAATCTAGGGCAAAGACAAGAGGTGATTTCTCTAGATATGATCACTGCTTGTGAATACTTTATACTTATTTTGATAGATTCTTCTTTAGCTTGATTATTATAGTGTTCTTTTCATCAAACAGCTATCAAAATATGAACAACAATGAGACAAGAGACACAAGATGTAGGTGATCAGCCAAGCCCAAAACCTCTCCAAATTGAGAGAAAAACCCAAACGAATTATTCTTCTTATAGAATCTTCAAGTGATGAATTCCAAGACCAAGACCCTTGACCTAACAACCTCTCCAAGACCAAGTCACAAGACCTTTTGCACAACTTCTCCTTCTTGCCCAAGTCAACACTAGTCAAACTGACTTCTTGTACTCCTAATCTTGGCTTCTCTGAAATTTCAGCCCTTTTCCACAGTCCTGCAATTCTCGGCCTGCCTAAAACTTCTACAATTTCACACGTGTGGGCTGATTGGAAGAGTTTGGTGATACTTTCCTTCTTCGCTTGACTTGTAGACTTCTTTTGGTGATTTCGGCTAGCAAGAATGTTGGTTTGGTGACCTTCTTCTTGGATTCTTCAAGGGCTGAGGTAACCCTACTGCAGAAACCCTAATCTTTGTCACACGTGCGAGGAAGATGACCCAAAACAATGCCAAAAACTCTTCTCTTTCCTTCCCTTTCCTTTCACTGGATATGAGGCTTCCTTCTAGTGTTTTTCGCACATCTTGAATTTTAGATGCTTGGATGGATGCTCATCAAGTGAGGTCGAGTCCTCCTTTATATAGTAGTTTGTCCATGCAAAATAAGTCGACTTGTGCTAGTGTGTAGGCCGACATCCTCTTCTAGAATGATCTCCATTTCCTTTTGAAGGCCGACTTGATGGAGTACTTGTGACAAGGTCTTAGAGCGTTTTATGACTCAAATAAATTATCTTTTACAATATGTAACATGCCCAAATGGGTCTTCAATACATGACATTGACTCAATAGACTTTATGAATTAATGACCAAACCTAATAGCGCACAATGGGAGCTTCATCTACAATATAAAATTCCTTGAGCATAAAACCCATGACTCAAGCATAACATAAATATTTTTTCCCTCTTTGCATCAATTACATAAAATCATGATTACACATGTCATTATGAAGACCGAACCTAGTTACATATTTCAACGCTCCCTCTTAACTAGGGAGGTATTCATAATCCATATAAGGTACTTGGACATTCTCAACTTGAAGAATTCTCATAAGAGTTGGATTGGTAACCCAATTGTTTAGCGTCATATCATCCATCATTGTCACATAGCAAGGCCTTGACTAACCGCTCTATCTCTCCACAAGATTACAACACAATGTTGGCGAGACAAATGATTTATAAACACCCTCATCATTGTCTCTCTCAAAACATACCCCACACAGGTTCTCTCAAAGTATGTTCCACCAAGACTATTCTTATCTTGGATTCCCATTCCTAAAAGAATATTAGTGCTCTAGGACTACTCTTATCCTGGATGCCCTAACACATCCTCAAGAGTATCGAATGTCATATGCTTACCCAATCCTCCATCCTATCTTCCCAAGTGAAGACAAGAATTGTGTGTCTATATCCCCCTCTCAATTAGGTAGGATATGCCCATTCCATTGAAGGAATGTACCCATTCCTATAAAAGGAATGTACCCAAGCTCCCTCTTAATCAGGGACTTGACCAAGCTCCCTCTTGACCAGGGACTTGCTTCTAGCAGCTCTTCTAAAGTGGAGATCATGGGACAAACAGCTGCTTGTAGGACTCCTTCCTTTGATGTCATGAATTTCTTCTATATTATGGAGCCTACATCCTTTGGGACTTCTTATAGGGCACAAACCATCCATCACTTTCGTTCATGAATCATGTCATTCATGTCATCCTTCTTTTCATCGGAAAGTGATCCATTAGTCCATATTTGGCCTTCCTTCATGCCTTGCTACCTTCTTCATGTCATGTTTCCTTCAGGATCTTTCATCCTACCACATGTGTATCAGTTGTAGATGACATCTACAGCTCTTCCCTTGGCAGCCCTGCATTAGCCCATCCAGATATTGTTCATAAATAGAAAATGAATTATTAAATCAAGATTACCTTTGTGATGGTCTTTCAACATGACATCTTCCTGTTTGCATCAACATCCTGCATTGACACATCTCCAACAGATATACAATGTCAAGGGTCTCTTTGATTTTCCAAACTTTATCAGAATCTTCATATCTTTCCCATGGAGATATCATAGTCAAAACTTTTAGTTCTTGCATGTTGATTACCTTTTCCATAGTTGCATTTTTCTTGATCTCTTCGTTTCTTTATTCACACATTTCCTCCCAGGAACTTCCAATCATAGTTCCTTCAATTTTGTCAACCACTTCACATTTTATATGAGGACATATTATGTCGATTTCATCTAGTCAATGTGTGAACCATGCTTTCATGCATCCTTTCAAAGGAGGAGATCCTTTCTTGTGATCATGCTCTTGAGGTAGAGCACTCATTCATGATATCTGCAACCATATGACATGACTTTATTTTATCAAATACAAGCATACATACCTCATCTCTTTCTTTTGGTCATCTAGTCTTCCTTTTGCAGCTTTCTTGATTGGAAGAACTTCAATCCATTGACCTGCTTCCCTTCTTTTGTCATGATACAATCATCCCATGGATCCCATCCAAGTTGGAATTTCCAGCAAGACACTTCCTTCTTCTAGTAGGTGAGCCTTCCAATGAAGATTCCAACGGAGGATCTTGATCATCCTCATCCTGCAAGTGCTTCTTTTCAATGATGTATGATGAGCTCTATACTAGATGAGTTTCTTTGTCCTATAAGTACTACTTATGCTTCTAATGAGATTACCAAGAGCTACATCCTTCTATAGGTGACAGACATAGACTTCTATTTCATCTATCTTTCATGCTTCTTTATGGTGATGTCACGAGCTCTTGCTTTCAATTGTATGCTTCTATGGTCCCATCTCTTAACATGATGCATTCTATCATGCTTCTAATGATCCATACCATGATAGTTATATTTTACAACAATAAAAAATTTGAAATAGAAACTTGAAAAGAACTAGGTGAGGAAGGCTATCTCAATCATACTAGAGATCTTTTACATCCTCCTTTCTGGCTTTCTTCTTTTCAGCTTCTTCCATTTCTTTAGTGATATGGGCTTCTCCCCTTCCTCTTTTGTTGTTGTCCTTCTTGAGCTTAAGACAATCTCTCTTGTACTGCCCATATTCTTGACATCCATAGCATTGAACCTTTGTCATATTCTTCTTTTGTTTCTAAGGACCAAATTTCCCAAACTTCCCTTTTCTCTTTGCCATAGCAGCATATGCTTGAGTTTGCTCATTTGATCCTACATCAGATTTTGCCTTCAACCTAGTTTCCTAAATTTTACATAATGACCATAGATCTTTGAATGGAGTAGCTTCCTTCTTCCCATAAATGCTTGAAGTAAAGTTACCCCATTCCTTTGATAGTGCATTTAGTACTATGGTAGTATCTTTTGGTCACACATTATTTCTCCCAGATCTTGTAGTTGGTCCCTTATTTCAGATATCCTCATAAAGTATGAGGCTATTCTTTCTTTTGATATCTTCATCTTGTAGAGTTCTTGTCTTAATGAGATTACTTCTCCTGCAGTGCTTACGGAAAACAACTCTACAAGTTTGTCATATATTTCTTTTGATGTTTCAAGTTTAGATACATAGGGAATGAGGGGATCCTTGATGGATTCTATGAGAATCCTTTAAGCCCTTATTTCCCCTTTCATATACCTTGCAAGTGCTTGAGCATCTTCCTTTGGAGGTTTGGTGATTGCGCCCTTAACATGTTCCATGACCTCATTTTCTATGAGGTTTAGATCTGTCCTTTTCTTCCATGCAAGAAAGTTTGAAGCCCCAACCAATTTCTTGCTCTCCTTGCAAAAAGACATTTTGACAAATTCAGATGTAGACATAGATGTTCTTACCTGTGAAGATGCTCCTTCAACCTGTTGCCTTCTTGAATTTGATGATGAAATAGGTAATAGAAAACTTCTTTCTTGATGAAGATGGTTCTTCTCCACAGGTGATCCTAGACTTCAAAGAGAGGGGGATCACCTTGAGTCCTTTGATGATGCCAACAACTCCTTTCTTCTTGCTTCTCTTGGATGAGTATACTTCAAGATACTTTGATTTGATGATTTCTTCAATTCAAGTAGAGTTAGGGTCTTTTGAGGTATCCTTCCTTGAGATGATGATTTGAGCGAGGATCCCAAAAATGCTTTAAATGTGGACTTCTTCTTTGATAGATATACCTTAAGGGGGTATCCACTACTACATATTACACATCATGCTCTCATCCCCTAGATTCCCGAGCAATTATGAAGAAAAATCAGTCAAAGGCAAAAGGCATATGAAGAAAGGTGGAAAAACAAAGGTCGAGGTAACTTATGTACCACAATTTTCTCGCCCTTTACTCATATACCCAATTGTGGACTTCCTCTATTATAGCTACCTTGATATCATGACATGTGGTTTAGATGTTTCCTGTGATCCCCAATCCGCTCCATTATTATATCATCTACCACCCACCATATGTGAGATGTACCATGGACATGTCACCCCCTTTAGAGGTTGAAATCACCTAATAGGGACCTTCATTAACACCTTATTGACCTTGGAGACACTTGTACATACCAAAGCCCACTATGCAAGTGCATGCCACCAATAAGTGCCCCATCGATCCCGTGAGTCGCAAGCTCTTTTACTTTATTGCTTTAATGATTTGTGGTATTGGAGGGAAAGGGGATCTTATGCAAGATTGAGGGGTGGTTTCCATTTGGGGCTTGGTCTCCCTATACAGGGTCTTCGCCCTCGAGAGGGCCACATGGACACTTGTAGGTTGAGTGTTGAGAGCCATGGGCCTCCACCATAAGAAAGCGTACCTCATGGATCCCCAACACCACTCATTGATTGCTCGTGTTCCACCTTTTCAGATGAGGATAATGCACTTGGTTCACCATGCCCAATCGGCTCCACACTTGCACTATACACTTGGCAAATGTTTCAGGGTCCAAAGGATGTTTCCCACTGCAAAGGCAGAGCTTATATCATCATCCTAGCCCTTACAGATGGCCTACGTACATTTTTGATCCACTTGGAGACCCATGAGGATGTCCTTGTGCCCCCACACCCACTTGGGAGCACCATAAGTTCTTGCTTGGAAACCAAGGGTCCAAACCCTTGTCCACTATGTTTGGAGTCCATTCCTACATCATGGCACCCTTTGGACTTCACTGGGCCTCCTCAAAGGCCCAATGACTCCGTTTATTAATGATTCAACCCTCTTGAGAGGCTTATTCTTGTGTTATTGAGCTATTTGGTGGGCTTGTCACCAAAAGTATTGTTATTATGCACATTATTTTATTTTAGGGGCTCAATTAGGCCAATTTAGCTAAATCAAATTCATTAGAGAGTGTATAAATAGAAGTGAGATTATTCAATTCATCATCATCACTTGGATTAGGTTCTTATCTCTTGTGAGATTTTCGCTATCCCTTTTGGAGGAGGATTGTGCATGTAAATAATGAATTTTGATATTTGGATATCTCTCTCTTGTCTTGGAGCGTCATTATTAGCATTATTTTGGTGATTGGATATACTCTTTGCACATGTAAGTAATCTTTTCATGTATATTCTTGTTATTTATTTAATGCATTGATGTTGATGGGATTTTCATTATACTAGATCTGAAATTTACTGCTTTTCTTATGTGAAATTGTGGAAATTTAGTCTTTTTTAGTGTTGCATCATCTCATGTATCATGTGTGCAAGGGTGAATGTTCCTAGAGATTGTTTATATTGAACATATCTTGATAAGTCATCAACTATTGCAAATTGAAGTATAAATTCTTCTAGTGGTTGCAATCATGCCCTAATTGCAATGCGAAGTTGTCTAGGATGCTCCTTGATTGAGTGTAGTTCCTCTAAATCAAAAATATGATCTTGACTCCATCTTCCCCAAAGGATTAGGCTCTGATCCTTCCATAGATGATCATTGTCAAAGAGAATTCCTCTCACCTTCCCCTCTTTTTCTAGGTCTAGCATCCACATGTCACTTAGGGCATCACTTTTCTCACGATTTAGCCATCAAAAGAATTCGATCTCTTGCCCACAACTGCATTGGTGTGCCCTCTAGAAGCCTTCCAAACTTCATGAGATTCCAACGGTGGGATCTTGAGATATTTCAAGCCCTAGCTCGAAAATCAATTCTTGACCTTGGTTTCCCAATCACTAGTAAGCTCATTGGGATCATAGCACTAAATCATCAAAGCAAGATTCTTTCGTTGGTCCTCTTCCTTTCCCATTAGGCCAAGTACATCCTTGACTGATCAACTCGATAATCTCGACCTAATTTCATGTCCACTTGACCTTTGGTTGTCTCGCAACTTGTTGACTCCAATTCCACAAATATCACTTAGAATCCAAGTATTCATAAGGCCTTTTGAGACTAAGGGCTTCCTTAACAAAGCATACTCCCAAACCCTATCCTCAAAAGCCCTCTTAGCCCTTCCTAGAGAGCCCATCACCTTGCTTCTAAAGAAAGCAACCCATTTAAATGAGTCTCTCTTGTCAATAGACTTAGGAATCACTTTTGTATCTTATCATTGACTATATCTATACTAGTTATTGGTCACATACCAAGACTCCTCCCATTGGTGAAAGTCCGTAAAGAACAGGGAGCCTTAGTTGAGGTGATAGTGGGCTATCACTCCACTGTTGCCCTCAGCCTGGTAGTTGCTCTATAGGATCCCATCCTAGGACCCCTGCTAGTTTGAGCAGTAGGAAGCAGGTTTACCTCCCTTGTGAATCATTAAGGAATTGATTCATTAACGACAATTCAATATTCCTCTGGCAACTCCATTCATTGTCAAAATCCCTAGTTTGCTCGAAGGTGACAACAATCATCCTCTAACTAAGGTCACTCCAAGAAAGGGAAAACAAACTCCATCACCTGTTAGAACCGCCCTTCTCTCTGAATTTGAAAAGGTCAATGATCCTACCCCAAAGATGGAAACTAGTTCTAGCCTAAGTTGCACGAAACGGGGAAACGGAAACGAGTTTCCGAAACGGGAAGCGAAACGAAACGCGACCTCCCCAAATTTTGGAAACGGGGAAACGCGAATATATATAATAATATATATATATATATATATATATTAAAAATATTTAAAAATTATTATTATATATATGTGCAATCATAAAGCATGAATGATACATTTACATTATATGATTATAATTTATTACATTTAAACATTAAGATCAAATTTACATCACATTTACTCATGAGTCATGAATGATCACATAATGAAAATAAAAATATAGGAAAATCCAAAATCAGCCTTTATTTATATTAGTATATGAGGTTGCAAGTACAATAAAGACTATAAGGCTGCAAGAACTATAGAGACAAGTCACAAAAGACTAATCCTCATCATAACAATCCTCATCAAAAATAGAAGCAGCACAATGCTCAACAGTGGATGGTAGTGCTGAAGAAGATGATGCACCAATTCCACTATCAGATTCGGCCTCAATATTCAGGGCAGCAAGAGAGAGATCCAAATCAGGATTTTCTGCATCCACATCCCATTCTTTAGAAGGACCACTATTGTATTCTGGACCCCTACGAGATGCAAGGCGAAGGTTGGAGTGCACATAAACAAGATCCTCTGCTTTCTGTGAGCCCAACCTATTGCGCTTCACAGAATGAATAAAACCATAAGTGCTCCAATTCCTTTCTGCTGATGAAGAGCTTGCCACTTGTGAAAGAATACGAATGGCAAGGTTTTGCAAATGTACACCATTTGCTCCATGACAAATCCACCACCTAACTGGATTCATGGTGCTTCTCTCCTCCAAAGCTGATATATCTACATAATCATCTATTCCTGCAGCAAAACTGGCAAATTCCTCCTTTACCTCCCTATGTAGATGAGAAGGAAACATTCTCATAAGGGCTTTTTTCACCCCAGTAGCCACCTCTCTATCCTTATGGGATGCCTTCCTCTTCCCATTGCTTTTAGCAATAAGCTCCTCATCATAAAATTTGGGGTTCAAAGCATGTGCTAAAGTGTGCAATGGTGTATTGAAATTGTTCCACCTATCAACAATGATTTTCTTGATCAAACCAGCAAAATGATCATCAACAAACAAAAGTTGTGGAGACTCCTGCGAAATGATTTCCATAGTTTTCTCAACCATGGAATCCATGCCATCATATACCTCTCCCAAGAAAGGTTCGTCAATGTCAGCACTCCGGAGAAGCTCAAATGCAGGGGTTGTGAACTTTAGCAAGAAATCTACCTTGCTCCACCAATCCTCATCAAGGCACAATCTACACACCATAGATCCCCGCTCTGAATCTGCTTGTCTCCACTCAATCCAAAGTTGACTCACCACCATAGAAACTAATGCATGCTTAACCTCAACAAGGCGGCGCAACATCACGAAGTTTGAGGCATATCTTGTCTCAGCAACTTTTAACAACTCCAATTTGGAGTACTCTCGAAATATGGCCGGAGACTGGTGGTGGTTGGTGATGAATTTGATAATCTCCCTTGCTTCCCCTGTGAGTTCCTTTATCCAGGAAACTTTGTTGTCGATCTCCTCTAAGATCAGATTCAGATTATGGACAATGCATGGTGTCCAAAAGATGTGGTCATACCTCCCCTCAATAATTAAACCTGCAGCTTTGCAAACCGGTGCATTATCCGTGATAACTTGCACCACCTTGTTAGGCCCTATTTGTTCAATAGCTTTTATAATAACATCAGCAATGTATTGTGCATCTTTCACCTCTCCTGAGCAGTCTTCTGCCTTGATAAACATTGCTCCTTTGGGGGAAGTGGCAATGATATTTATCAATGGTCTGCGCCTCATATCTGTCCAACCATCTGAGACTATTGTAACCCCAGAGCTACTCCAGGAAGAACGAATTGGAGCTAAAATGTCCTCCACAAGGTCCTTCTCATTTTTGAGAAGCTGGGTTCTAACTTTCTCATAGTTGGGCCCCTTGTACCCTTGAGGAGCTTTGTTAACTGCCCTTATCATATCTTGCCAGTAAGGAGAGCGAACAACATTGAATGGGATACCACATGCATAAATGCACCTAGCCACTCTGGAATCAGTTTCTTCTCTTCCTTGCACATTCACCAATCTAGCAATTCTGCTATCCTGAACTGAAGGGGATGCCCCTGGGCCTCTGGTATTTTTGGGTGCTGGTTGTTCATGTTGTTGAGTGTGACCAGCTCTCCTCTTTCTTGCTTCAACTACAATCCTTGGCTCAATGTTAGATGGAGCTTGAGTAAGCTCATCATGCCTTCTCTTAGTACCATCTGCCTCATCTTGCTCTCTTTGATATGCCCTCCTTGCCAACGGATCTGATGTTTTTGTGCAACCTGAAATCCCTTGTCCTCCTCCATGCAATAGATGCGCCTTCACTCTTGGGTAGGAGCCCTTGTACGTATTATTGCAAAGATTGCATCACCATTCCCATGAGCCACCACCTCCACATCTTTGAAGCTTCGTCACATGCCTCCAAAGAGGATAATATTCAGCCCTTGGGTTGGCCCTAGGGATTGAACTTGCAGCTGCACTTTGGCTGGAAGCCATTGCTGCAAAAATAAATTAAAAAAACAAATCTGTAAATAATAAAAACGTTTTTCATATTTTTGGTTGTATAAACCCTAGAAAAATTAAAGAAATAGTAAGAAAAAAACTAAGAAATGAATGTGGCTTACCCAAATTAATTTTCTGTGGCTGAATCTACCCTAAAATGCCAGAAAAGAGGAGAAATATGGCTGTAGCTGAGCCAAATCTGCTGCAAAAATAAATTTAAAAAACAAATCTATCAATAAAAAACGTTTTTCATATTTTTGGCTGCCTAAACCCTAGAAAAATTGAAGAAATAGTAAGAAAAAACTAAAAAAATGAATGTGGCTTACCCAAATTAATTATCTGTGGCTGAGACTACCCCGAAATGCCAGAAAAGAGAAGAGAAATATGGTTGTAGTTGAGCCAAATCTGCTGCTACTGAAATCTCCTGCTGAAATCTCTTTCTCTTGCTGCTGAAATCTCTTTCTCCTGCTGCTGAAATCTACTTTGCTCACTGCTCAAAACACCCTAGCTGAAACAACTGCCAATCTCCAAGAGAAACGACTTGCTGAATAGTGTGATGAGAGAATGAGACAAACTGCTCTTTTATAACTTTAGAATAGGTTTCTAGAACATCCCGGAAACCTAAAAAAAAATTAAAAACAAATTAAAAAAAAAAAAAAATTAAAAAACAACACATAAATTTGGGGAAACGTGGCTCGTACGGCCTGGAAACGCGTTTCCGGCCGTACTGCCACGTTTCCGTTTCGGGAAACGTGGCAGTACGGCCGGAAACGCGTTTCCAGGCCGTACGGTACGCGTTTCCGGGTTTCGTTTCGTTTCCCAGGAGGAAACGACCCCTAGGGCCACGTTTCCTGCAACTTAGGTTCTAGCACTGATCCAAAACAAGACCAACCCAAAATGACGAAAAGTGAATGGCATTTGGTTAGTGTCTTTGCCCCTTTGAAATTGAGTGATAACCCTAAACCTTACCTAAGAAATACAATAACTGGTTGCCCAAGTTCAAAGGCTATGCTACCATAAGTGTCTGTGACTTTGTTGAAGAATTCTACTAGAATATGTCTCTTAGGTTGATATTTGATGAAGCTAGGCTCATGATGTTTTTTGCTTTGTCCATTTAAGGACAAGCAAGGGAATGGTACCTTAGTCTTCCCCCTGCATGCATAAATGACTCTGACCAATTTGAGGACATGTTCATGAAAATGTGGTCATGTAATGCACAAGGAACCTATACCATTGAGAAGTTCTATCAAATAAGTAGGGGAAGGGAACACATCCGGGAATTCATCCAAAAATTTGATAGGGTAGTTAGGGATATCCCCAACCATTTGAAATACCCTAATGCTAACATTCTCGACAAATTCATCAAAGTTGTGGGTGGCCACCTGACCTATTCATTAAGGGACAAGAAATCTTCAACCTTGGCTAAGCCTAAAGAGATGGCAATGGAAGTCGAGGAAAACTTATGAATTTCCAAAATGGATGCTAATGACCACCCCAAGGCTAAAGCGGAGGTCAAGAAGGAAAAATCCAAAGATCAACACAAAGAAACCCTTCTAGTACTTCTCAAGAAAATGGAAAAGCTCAGCGAAGAAATAAACTCACGAGATAGGCTCTACATGAACAAGCTCACTTGTTTGGAAAAGGCACAAAAGTTTAGCTATATCCCAAAAGGGAAGCCTTTTCCCAAGAAGCAAAATGAAGAGGACAAGCCAGGCTCATCTCAAGTCCCCAACACTTTGCTTCCAACAAATGTTGTTGGGCAAGATTCATCTTCTGAAGATGAGCAAAGTGATGAGGATGATAGTGATGACGAAAAAGTAGAAGAGAAAGCTAACCTTGTAGAATCTGAGGCCTTCAACATTTTGCTAGGCGGTTCATATATTCATTCCCCCATTAGTGAGCTCATTATCAAAGGAAAAGAAGAGCCAATCCTTAATGTTGATGATAGTGGGAGATTCAAGGGGGTCCAATATTCACAAAAAGACAACAATAAAGACCCCACAACCTCCAAGGAACCCAACAAAGACGACTCAATTCCTAAGCAGGTCCCTCCTAAAGAACCTCTCCCTAAAGATCCCCCTAAGAAGTATCCTTCGAAGAAAGCCAACCCCAAAAAGGATCCTCAAAAGAAAGAGACCATCAAGAAAAGAGACAAGGGCAAAGAGGTCGAACTTGACATTGATCTAGAGACTACTATAGGGAAAATGATTGTGCCAGTTCCATTAAAGGAAATTGCGAAACCTCCCCGAAAAAAATGGCAAATCAAGGAATCCCTGGGTTTTGAAGATAATAAATTACCCGAAGACTTGCAAAACATTCACCTTCGAGACATAAACCCAAGACATGAGCCACTCATGCTTACCTTAGCCATAAATGACCTTTTATTACATATCTGCATGTTAGATTCAGGGGCTTCCGCGAATATCATGCCACTAAAAGTCATGAAGCAATTAGTTCTTAACATCACTCAACAATGTAAAAAGGTGTGTGGTTTCAACTCCAAGCCTGTAGAAGTAGAAGGCCTCATAAAAGATCTTAAGGTTTCTTTGGCTATGAACCCCGATATATCATTACTTATGGACGTTGTGGTCATAGATATCCTTGATGTATGGGGGATGCTACTATCAAGGAAGTGGGGAGCCATTGTTGGAGGTCATCTCCAAATGGACTTGTCATATGCCACTATCCCGCAATCTGATGGAACCCCCTTCATTCTTTATAAAGAGCCTACATATTTTACTCATGTGGTCAAGCCAGGACCAATCCCATACTGCAAGAGACATGAGATTGAGAAGCCTTCTCCCATTCTCCCTTCATAAGAAGTCCATATTCTCAAGCAACCAAATCACAAATCAAACAAAAAGTGGAAGCCTAAAAGGGAATACAAGGTTGGGGATGTGGTCTTGGTAGATAAAAATCCAATGCCCATCTAGATTCATGGGAAAGTTGGGGAGGATTATTACTACATTGCCAAACTCAATGACGAACTTTGGTTGCAACCAGTCAAGTTAAGTCGTATCACCCATTTCCTTGATACTTGACATTGTATTATATGCATGTTAGGGTAGGGTGCATTGCATGTTGATTTTATCATTAGAACTAACATCATATGATATTTCTAATGGCAGATTTGCTGCATGTAGAATAAATTTGCATATTTTTACTTTCCTGTTGTTTTTTACGGCCTAATACTAAGCATGGGTGATCATAAGACACCACAAAAACATGTTTCCCCATGTTCTTGGTCTTTGATATGTGCAGGTAACATGCCTGCAGTACAAAGAGATTGTTGGCATTCTCATGACCTCCCGTTCGAGTAGCTTTGTGCACTTTCCCAAGAGCTCACATCCTAGTTGGAGCCAAATGTTACCCACCACTTGTGGCTAGTGTATATAGGAGAAAATTTTTATCCTAGATGGTCCTGAACCTACAGCCACCAAATAGCTCAAAGTACCATCGTCTCGGCCACCTGAGCCAAGCATGCGGTCCCTTCTCCACTTTCCATGAATGTATGTTTGAAGGTCGGCCTCTCGACCCCAAAGGTATGGCTTTTCATTGGGCATAATTGAGTAATTTTCCTTACTTGTCATGGACACTTTTTGGCATGGATTGGTGGGGAGATTTCACGGAAAGAGTGGGTTAGGCTTGTATTCTTGTTTCCATGCCCGCTTTCGTGGCTACTTGTTAAAATTGGCAACCAGGGCAAAACTTCATGTGGGTCACCTTATTCATGACTGATAATATTTTTATTAGATTCCTCTCGTCGAGAGGTGTAGGATTGATATAAAGATGATCCAATTCCGATAAGTATTCATGGAGATATGAATTTATTTTGATTATGGAATTATTATCAAGCCGACCTACAACCCATGTAGGCTCAGAAGCCCAACAGTCGCATCTATTCACCCACCAACGTTGTGTATAAATATAAGAGGACTTTTTCTCATTTCGACTCACTTATAAATATATGAGATGAAATGTTTATAAATGAGGGTCTGCTTATATACCTCGGCAAGTGCCCCTTCATAAACAGTCATGTCCTCAGAGAAATGCCTCTTCAATAACTTATTATTGTTTAATTTAATCATTATTTATGATTATTATTATTTATATAATTTATATTATTTTTATTCATAACACGGCCATGCAACACGCAACCCCTGACATCCATCACTGGCTGATGATATGCAATATATACATGTTCAAAGCCCATTTGGAAGGGCATGCCACTATGAAGTGTCCACTTTTGCCCCTGATTAGCAAGCTTATTTACTCAATTACACTAATGGATTATTGTACTAGAAAGTGAGGAGACGCATTGGATCTTATACAGGATTGCAGGTGGGTTTCCATCTTGGATTTGGCCTCCCAATAAGAGATCCAAACCCTCCAGAGGGTCATAATGGCACTTGTAGGGTGAGCTTTGAGAGTCGTGGACCTCCAACCATAAAATGCATTGATTTCCACACCATGGGCCTCTTCAGCACCACCACATGCTTCGTGCCACAGTTATACAGAGATGATGATGCACTTAGACCACGTTGCCCAGACGGCTACACATTGCACCCGACACTTGGCAGTTGATTCAGGGCCCAGAGGAGGTTTTTCCTGTCTTAGGGGCACATGGGAGGGCATGTGTCATCTTCTAGCCCTCATTGATGGAGCATCACCTTGATCTTGAGCCATTTAGAGACCCATGAGACCCATTTGGAGCCCACAAACCCAAATTGGAGTGTCAAGATGTTTTGCAGCATTTGGAGGGCGCCCCCTCATATTCATTATTTTTGGGGCCCTCACTCTCATCCTTAGCACATGAGGTCTCAACGATGCCCTTCTAGGCCTCTAGGTCAGCCTAGCGCAGCCCTAAGAAGACTTATTCAATTTGTTTTACGAGCTATCATGGTTGGCTTGTAACCATGGGTGGGTTACTAGACATTTTAGGTATTGGAGGGGTATTTTCTTTTCATTTTGAATTCTTAGATCATGTAAAAATAGATGAGGCCTAGCCCCATTCTATCAATCACAATTGGGATTTTGATCTCTCATTAGAGAATTTCAGACCTGCAATTAGAGCATGAATTTGGACGATTTTGATGTTTGGAAATTTTCGCTATCTCTCTTGGAGCTTTCTCTTTGGCATTCTTGTGGATGGATATATTCTTCATGATTTGTAAGTGCTATTTAATGCTATATTTCTGATTTAGTGAATGTCTAATGCATGGAATATTGTCTTATGGTCATTAATGTGCCTTAATTAATGACATTTTATTAGAACATTGAAGCTATTGGAAATTTTGCATGTATTATTCAAGGATAATGAATGAGTGAATGATCCTAGAGGTTACGTTTCATTTTGCATCCTTAAGACTCCATTTCTGTATTCATAGGATGGTACCTAATCCTGAGCTTCGTAGCAAAATCAATCGCAAGATACAGTTTTATCGGGATTGGGTTGGCCTATTTGGCTTTGATGATGCTATTAGGGAAAGGACCCTCTTCATACCACGTAAGTGACAACTCGTCACTCATTACAAATTAGAATTTTCAATTTAGAATTTTCTTACTTATAATTCTAGATTTTTAAAATTCAATTATGTAACTTTTATTTGAAAGTTTAATTATGTTTTAAGTTTTTGAATTTTTTATTTGGTGGTGAAGCTATGGTGCAAGGGCACATGTAGCTCTTCAGGGTGTGAGCACAATTGGAGTGTATTTGAGAAAATACATGCAAAAAAGCGCAACAGGTATAACTTTGAGCTCCAGCCTTCAGTTGACCAATTACACTTATTGTAATTTTTAATTTTTAATTTATGACCTTCAAGTGTCAAGACTCAAGACTCATTAATTTTTTTGACACTCTTACAGGTTGGAGTTTGCACACCTCAATGATTTAGTGTGTGTGCATTACAATATCTGACTTCGAGTGAAGCAAATAGAAGCACCAATGAATCCAGATGTCATTTCCTTGAACAATATTGATGTATTGTGTCAGTGGAAGGTGGAGTCTGAGGAGCCATCTTGGAGGAGTCACCTTCATGGTTAGAGCCAAATGATCCATTAGAACAGGGGCAGCAAGAGGAGGAGGAGCAAGCGTCAGAGGAGGAGGCGGAGGAGATTGTGGGAGCATCAACATCAACACCATCTAATATAGATATAGGAGAGCACAACTCCATACCTAGCACTCATTATGTGACATTAAGTGCAAGGGCAGGGCTCGGGCCTTCTATCCATCATGTTTTCCTGTAGAAAGGGGAGAGGGCATTGATTTCAGTTAGATAGATGTTAGTTTTATTTGGTTTGCTACATATAACTCATGATGATGAGATACTTTTATATTTGTGATGTTATTTTGTATTGGTTCTCCACATTTGAGTCCTTGATTGGACAATTATCAGGGATCAACAGGATTTGGTATCGCCTTTGATGTATCATTTCTATTTGACATCATATATATCGGTGTTTTCTTCATATTTATGTGCCAATATGTTTATTTCATGTTGTTATTGCTTTATATGTTTAAAAATCTGAAGAAGAAAAAATGAACATATTATGCATTTTTTATGCTTGCCAATATTTGTCGATATTTTCGCCGATATTGCCGATAAGAAGTTTTCTGGACCCTCGCCGATATTTTGCCGATACCAATATTATCAACACTGGTTTAGAGTTTCAACCATTACCATAATCATACCCTTAAGACCTATCTAGGGTTCTATAAAATCAGTGAAGAATAGGAGTGGGGTAGATTTATCAAGAGATGAATCACCCAAAATAAGAATCAATATGATTCACTATAGCTAGACACAACAATGTGAATAATAGATTGTCAAATGAATAAACATTTATTATAAAGAAATAAATGTTTTAAAGCATACCTTTGTTCCTTGACAAACCTTGTCTTGAGAGGTCCTCTTTCATACTCCTTGAGAATATAGCAAATATTTTCCTAATCAAGATAGTAGAGGGAGAATGATGATTAGTATTAATATAATCAAAACTAAATGAGTACATGAAACCAAAAACTGAAAGGAAATGAGATACTTATCTTTGGAAGTTGTTGGGGGCTCCCTCCAAAGCTTGAGGGATACCTACAAACTTACAAAAACAAAGAATGCCTTTTTCCAAAATCATGTTAAAGTAAATTCTAAAACATCAAAAATACAAAATAGAATATATAGGACTAGAAGCAAAGGACTTAATAGTTTAGGTCCCTTACATCAGATTCTTCAGGTTTGACTTTCCTTGGATCTTCTTCTTCAGCAATGTTAGCATGATCTCTATCTATCTTCTTATTCTTTAGATTGTCGGGACAATCACTCATGTAGTGACCCTTCTTATGACATTGATAGCATTCTACTTTGGACATGTCTACTTTCTTCCTTGGTCCTTTCGATTTCTTTCCTTTGTATTGAGCAGTGTAGGCATTAGATACTTCTTCAAGATTGGCAACTAGAGAGATCCTCAATTCTTCTTGACTACGGTCAGACCATAGTTCTTCAAAGGTAGGAGCTTCCTTCCAACTGTTAAGTCCTGCAGCAAATGCACCCCAAGTAGGTGGCAATCCTAATAGAGCAGTGATCACGAGTTCTTTGTCTAGAACAATTTCATCAATGGCCAAAAGATCATCTCTGATTCTTGCTATCTTCACAAAGAAGGAGGCCACTATATCTTCTTTAGTCATCTTTGTGGTCCTTAGTTCATTCTTCAAGCTTGCCACTTGACCAATGTTCTTAATAGTGAATAACTTTGACAACGCTTCATTTCCTGAGCATGATTGATGTTGGCTATAAATGGGACAAGATTGTCTTTTATTCCTTCTACCATTAGACTCATGGCCACCAATTCTAATTCTCTGAATTTTACTTTGTCAGCATCACTGGAGTCATCTATAGGCTTCTTAACTTTTCCTTTGACCAAGTCAAGTACTTTGTTCTTTTCAAGGATGAGGTCAATCCTATTTTTCCAAGATCTATAATTTGAGGCTCCTTCAAGTTTGTTCTCTCTTGATTGTGTTAGACATCTTCCTTGAATATAGTAGACTCTTTCACTGAGATAATCCTTTTGCATGGTTCCTTGATCAAGTACTTGAGACTTCCTTTTTCTTCTTTCTTCACCAAAGCTTTGATACCATGATAGAAAATCAGAAAGGCATAAACATTTCTTATACTTGATAATTATTTATGATGTTCTTGACTTCTTATTAGGCTTTATTTATATCTTATTTCTTTTAGTTCATCAAGCAATTACCAAATCGAAAGCACATAACAATGAACACTAGATATAGGCACTATGCCAGGGCAAAACCACCCTCGAGCGGAAAACCCAGTCAAAATTTTCTTCCTTTCAATAGTATTCTTTGAGACTCTTCACCCTAGACAAAGACCAAACCTTCCCTCCACACCAAGTCATCCTTCCAGATCTTCGACCTCTCTTCCAGCAACTTTGACTATGTAGTAGCTTCTAGCATCAGCAAAACTTGGAAGCCTTCGATCTCCCAAACTAGGGCACGAAACAAAGAGAGAGAGGCACCAAAATTTTGTTTTTCTTCTTCTCCGTAGACTCCACCCAACTTGCACTTCCTTTGGCCTCCTTAGACACACTTCGCACCTCTCTGGCTTCCTTAGAGATATCGAACTTGCTTTAGATGAGATGTTCCAAATGAATTCGACTTGTTTCTATTTATAGGCTTCAAGGGAGGTTGAATTGATGTCTTTAGGCCGACTTGATCTCTTCTAGGCCAACTTGATGTGGAGGATACATAAATTATATTTGACTAAATACTAAACCTTTTTACATGATTCAAAAGCCCAAGAAGGATCTCTTTACAAGTATAATGACTCTATTGACTCAAAATAAATACTACAAGTCTTCAATGGGGACCTTGACCTAAAGCATGGTGACTCAAGCATGAAACCCATGCTTTAATAAGTCAAAATAATAATAATAAAAATTATTTTCTTTATTCTTTAGACAAGTACATTACAAGATGACTCAAATACATTGAATGAAAACCAAACCTAGTTACATTTTCCAACATCCCTGAGGGTCGCCTTCATTTCTAGACGTTGTTTTTCCTGACTGCAAGTTTTGAAAGATCCTCATCATCTATACAAATTTCCTTGGGTGTTCTCTGCAGCTCGAGTGGAATTCTTTAGATAGATTATCCGTTTTGATCTAGAAGAAATGTGAAAGCCTTCAACGTTGAATTAAATTCCTACCATATCTCTTGACTGCAAGATCAAATTCTCTTAAGGAGTTGTGAGTACTTTCTAGGTGTTATCTCCTCAGCCGTAAGCAAAATCCCATGAGCGACAACCTGCGAAACAATTAAAATCAAAATAATTTTCTCCATCTAATTTAATACTCTACAACTTGGGCCTTCGTAAAGCCTTAGGTGGCCCTTTAATATATTCGACTAACTCTCTAGGTTTAACTTTAGGAATAAATCTTAAATTTGATCTTTGATTTAGATTTCAATTAAAATGAAATAAATTTCAAATATAACTTGTAAACTTTCGACATAATTTTAAATTTTAATTAATTAATTAACTTTAAAACTTACTCACTCATTAATTTGTTTAATTTAACTTTAAATTAACCAATTAATCTAATAATTTAGCTAAATAATTAGGAAACTAATTTCTAAGCTGTAGATTTAATTAATTTAAACTTTAAAATTAATTTAATTAATTAATTAATTTAACTTGATCAATGAATTAACTTTATCTTAATTTTTGACTTAATTAATAATTCAAATCCTTAATTTCACATTTAACTTCATTTAAAATCTAATTAACTCATTAAGGTATTGACAATCTTATTTTAGTGAGAGGGATCTCTGATGCTGGTTCTAAGAAATATTAGAGTACCTTATTTGTTCATCTCAAGTTCAAGTTGATAAAGAGCCTAATGAGTATCGATGTAATAATGTATCTTTAGTTAAGCATTGGAATAATATCGTCTCTCTTGCTAGTAGTAAGCTAACTAATCACTCACATCCTTTACACATGCATCTGAGCAGAAGTTGTCCATCCAGTTACTTGGCATCTAATTTGTAAATAACCGAGAATTTGACTCCATAAGGCACTGGTCTCAAATTTGAATTTAATCTAATCCTTAAGTCTTGCTTAAATTAACCAAGTATCTAGGCAACTCAACTGTGTCTCCCAGATAGGTTGGTTCCCAACTTGTCTCTCATCTTATTTCCATATGGACTACCCCCATAGCCTGTTGTCGGGAGATAGCTAAAATGAAGTAGGCAAGGATTAAGGTGACTGCTTGAGCCCCAAGCAAGCGGTGCCTATACAATCTAAGCGACCACATGCCCCTTTCATCATTAAGGAACCCATGAATGTCCCAACCCTTGGTGGGCAACGAACTGCCCCACCTTAAGGGGGTAATCACTACTACATCTTACACATCATGCTCTCATTCCCTTGTGCTCGAAGCAGTAAAATGAATAAAAATCAATAAAAGGAAAAAAGCATATGAAGAAGGGTGGAAAAACAAAAGTCAAGGTAACTCATGTATCACGATTGCTCCATCATACATTCACACACCCAAGGTGTGGGCCTCCTTCACCATAGCTACCCTTGTACCATGGCGTGTAGCTCGGAGCCTCCCTTTTTGCCCCTACTCCATTCCATCATTATTTCATATGACACCTGCCATTTCATGGATGTATCATGGACCTGTCATTCAATTAGAGGTTGAAACCAGTGTGGAAAAAGTCGAAGTCGGGATTAATTCGGCAAGGGTCCAAAAGTTGAAAAACTCGACAAAGTCGGGAGTTTTTCGAAAAAGTCGGCAAAATTAAAAAAACACAAAATTATTCATTTTTTTAATTTTTTTTAACATCTAGAGTATCCACAACATCAAATAAATGCATTTCCACATAAACATGTAAAGAAAGCTAATATATAATATGTATATGAAGTCTAGTGCTACATCACATATCAAAATAGTGAATCCACTCCTGAATTTTGAGTCCTGTCTGAGTCTCAACTCTCAAGAGTCAAAATATCAACAAAAAATATAATAAATGTACATCATGAGTCATCTAAAAGTCATCAAGTAATCACTAATCAGTCACTGAGATCCTCTTCCCCTTCTACGGGAATAGGGAATGGCTTTGCCTTTTCCTCTAGAGGAAGAAGACCCTGCCCCTGGGGATACAAAAGGAAATGGACTCAATCGTCCTCTAGAAGTTGATGGAAGAGGTGGCCTCTGTGCTAAGCTGCCGCTGCTGCTGCCCACCCTAGATGGTGTCACCTCCTCCTCAGCATCCTCATCCAGCTCTGCTACTGCCTCCTGACCCTGATGTTGCTCCGCCTCCTCCTCCTCTATCTTTGGCTCTCCCTCCTCTGCAACTGCTACATCCTCTAGATCCACACCTAACCAATCCGGGATCGTGTCCAAGATTGGCCTCTCAGTCTCGACTCTCCATGCAGCGGTGGTATCAATATTGTCCATTGAGATGGCTTCCACATCAGTAGGTTTCTGAAGCTGTCTCACCCACAATCGAAGATTGTAGTAGACGTATACCATGTCATTGAGGCGTTGAGATTCCAATCTGTATTAGGGTCATAGATTGTAAATTAGTACTTAGAAAATTTAAATATTAAAATTAATCAAACAAATTCAAAAAATTTAATTTGAAATCTTTTTAGTTTTTACCTGTTGCGCTTTTTGGAGTGTATTTTGTCAAATACACTCCAATTGCGCTCACACCCAGAGGAACTGCATGTTTGGCTGAGCACTCGAATGGCAAGCTTTTGGAGATGGGGTACTCTGGCACCATAGCTTGTCCACCAAGCATCTACAAGTTAAAAGAAAAATGAGAAACATAAAAAAAAACATTGAAATTCTAAACTTGAAAGTTTGAAACAAACTGAAGCTTACCTGGCATTTTGGTCGTCCTATTCTTAATAGCCATGTTAAAACCAAATGTGCCACCTCCCACCCTATAGACCTCCATTTCTTTAGAAATCTCCTCACGTTCTTGCTCAGATGACACCATCCTCTCGACACAAGTGAAGAATCCATCCATCACCTCAGCATCAAATCTGAAACCACAAGCATAAGAAAATGCAGGGTTGAGGTAGACACCTGCAGCATGAATGGGGCGATGGAGGGTATTGTTCCATCGCTGATCAATCACTCTCCATATGACCTGTTGTTTCTCTAACCCCTCATCTCCCTTATCTGCATAATAAGCACGGATGGCTTCTTTGGCCCTATCCATGGCCTCATACAAGTAGCCCATTACGGGCTTCTCTCCATCAACCAACTGAAGAACCTTTACCAAAGGTTCTGAAATGGCACACACCTCCTCTACTCCTGCCCAAAAGCTCTGATCATATGAAACTAGTCTGCCTATGCTCTCTCCCTCCGATTTGCGGCTAATAGATAAAGAACGCCAATCCGCTAAGAGAAACATGCTCTTCAACTCCCACATAGAATTCAACAGAGACTAAAGAGATATGAAAGTAGTGGCAAATCGTGTAATGGCAGGCCGCACCAACTCTTTGTTGTTGGTGAATTTTCTCATCAAGCTAAGCACAGATGAATGAATATAAATAAATTTTGTTATGCTCTTAGCTGATTCAACAATATCCCTCACAGTATGAATTTTACCTATATCCTCCAACATCAAGTCAATGCAATGAGCAGCACAAGGTGTCCAAAACAAGTTAGGATACCTCTCCATAAGCATCTTGCCAGCGGCAACATAATTTGCAGCGTTGTCCGTTATGACTTGGACAACATTGCTCGGGCCTACTTCCTGAATGAAGAGGTCCAACAACTCACATAATAAACGTGCATCTTTAATGTGGTCAGATGCATCAACAGATTTCATAAACATTGTCCCCTTGGGACAACTAACCAAGAAGTTAATAAGGGTCCTACCCTTCTGGTCAGTCCAACCATCTGACATGACTGTGCATCCAGTGTGCTCCCATGATGCCCTAAACTCTGCCAATCTAGCAGTGCAATCAGTCTTTTCATCTTGAAGAAGAGGCCCTCTCAATTCTGCAAAGGTGGGGGCTTTGTACCCCGGGCCAACGACAGCAACAGCATCAAACATAGGCTGGTAGAATGGGTTTGTCTTGGCAATGTTGAAAGGAACATCACTCCATAGAAGACACCTACTGACCAACTTGTCAGCTTCTGCCTTTTCCTTTTTTTTCAGTGATGATCTGATCCCAGGTTGTGAACCAGTTGTTGTTCTAGGAACAAAAAAAGATGAGATAGAAGGATGAGTACCCATGGGTGAGGAAGGTGATGCTGCTGTAGAAGCACTGCCACTCTCAATTCCCCCCACTCTTGAGCCCCCTACAAGTTGTTTTGTTATTGCTGCCCTGGTCTCTTTTCCCTCCTCTTTATCCATCAATGATTGAATGGCCCGTCGGATGATTTCTGGAGTTGTGTTTTTGCAAAGTTCAACATTTTGCCCCGGAATTTGCCCCAAATGGAATTTTAATCTGTTGATGCCTCCTGACATATGCTTGCCACACAACTTGCAAGTCCAATACATTCTATTGACCCCCCCAGTTTCGGGTGTAGCATCAAGCTCACCAAACTCCCACATAGAATCCAAAATCCTCGGCATTTTGTTTTAAACTTTGAGCCGGAATTTAAAGTTTAAACCTGGGCACAAAAAAAATTGAAACAACTTCAATTAGCAATGATCCATCAAAAATTAAAATAGTAGCAAATTAGCAATGAAAATAATGCAAAGAAAGTGGTACTGTCACTGAACCCATTGACAATAATCCAACTGTGTTTTAACTTTTTTTTTAAATACTTCCATTTCAGCCTTCAGGCTTCTAGTACTTTTTCAATTAGTTGTGGGTTCAAAACTGGTTATTTAATTGCCATGATCAGTTCTGTCTAATTAAAGTCTAAACAGATAAACAGTGAACAGTGAACACTACTATCCTGGGTGAAAGTGATGAGAATTTATTCAAGGCTGTTGTTTCTCTTCTTCGACCTCCATGGTCTCTTTCGCAGGTTCATCATGATCATACTTCTGGCTAATCATCAAGTTTTTGAACAAGAATATTTTCTATTGTTTTGCATTGAAGATTGATAGTTTGTTAATGGCAGATGTCAAACCAGGCACGCTGGGCTGTTCAGCAATCGTATATACTTCTTAAAGACCACAAAAATGTGCATAGAGCTGCTGTTAAAGCTTTAGAAAAAAGCAGTAGCCTTGGTTTTATCATAAGAAAAATTGAAGATGCCATGGTTGCTTCTCAATAAGGAGATACTGTATACATTTTAAGACTGCACTTGATTATTTAATAACATAGTAAGTGCACTAAAGTTAGAGGATATTTAGCAGTTAGACAACCTTTTACTCTTGCATACATTTATAAATTTTTGCAGGCTTGATGCTTTCTTTGATGCCAATGCCAGCTCATATTTTCCATGGCTCTAATGTGCAGGTCGTTGTTAAGTGTTAAATGGATGCTCATTGCTATCAAGTCTATTATCATTGTAGTATTGTACACAGAGAGAGACTCTAGACTCTAGACTCTATACTTATGCAAAAGACTCAAGAGAGAGCCGAGACCCTACAGGCTACAAGTGGAGACATAAATGATTAAATCTTTGTGGTAGACAGTAGACTTGGTAACCTTAGGGTATTCGAATTTCGCACAGGTGCACCGTGAGCAGAACTTAGAAGTCGACAGATCGGTGGGTTATTAACGCAAGGAAATGTTTGTGGTAAATATTATGGTGAACCGTGAACGGTGAGACCACCCACAAAATTGAGAAATCAAAACTTAAAAGCAATAAATATGAAATATTAAACAGGAAATATTTATTATTTGACATTGGATGAGGATTTACGGCGTACGCTACCGGCACTGTTGAGTGTTGACAGTTGAATTGTAACTTGGAACTTGGAACCAGAACTGATCCTCTCCTCCGGCTCCTCTCCACGGTTGCACGATGCAAACAAACCCTTGTTCTCTCAGACTTCAGTTCTCCAAACGCAATGAAAAACCCACAAAACCAAATCGCAATAACTTTTCCGAGTTATAAACCATTTGCGGCATTTTTATCAGCAAAAAAATGTTCTGCCGATTTTTTGGATCGACTCGCGATTTAATCGGGAGTAATTCGAAAAAATCGCGATTTTTTCGTTTCTGAAAAAATCGCCAAAAAATTGGCCGATTTAATCCTTTCGCTGAAAAAATCGCGTTTTTAGGAATAAATCCCGATTTTTTCGGGACTTTTTCCACACTGGGAAACCACCTAATAGGATCCTTCATTAACCACTCCTACCCAAGAAGGTAACACTAATACATGCTCAAAGCCCAGTTGGAAGGGCATGCCACTATGAAGTGTCCACTTTTGCCCCTGAATAGCAAGCTTATTTAATGAATTGCACTAATGCATTATTGTACTTGAAGGTGAGGAGATGCATTCAATCTTATACAGGATTGTAGGTGGGTTTCCATCTTGTTTTTGGCCTCCCTATACGTGATCCAAGCCCACCAGACAGTCATAATGGCACTTGTAGCGTAAGCGTTGAGAGTCATGGGCCTCCAACCATGCAGAGCATTGATTGCCACACCATGGGCTTCTTCAGCACCACAACATTTTTGTTCGTGCCCCATTTATACAAAGATGATGATGCACTTGGACCATGTTGCCCAGTCATCTACACATTGCACCCGATACTTGATAGTTGTTCCAGGGCCAAGAGGAGGTTTGGTGTTTCCTAGGGACATATGGGAGGGCATGTGTCATCTTCTAGCCCTCATTGATGGAGCATTAACTTGATCTTGAGCCATTTGGAGACCCATGAGACCCATTTGGAGCCCACAAAGCCCAAATTGGGGTTTGGAGATGTTTTGCAGCATTTGGAGGGCATCCCCCTCTTATTCATTATTTTTTAGGCCCTCACTCTCATCCTTAGCACATGAGGCCTCAACATTGCCCTTCTAGGCCTCCACATCAGCCTAGTGTGGCCCTAAGAAGGCTTATTCGATTTATTTTATGAGCTATCATGGTTGGCTTGTAACCATGGGTGGGTTACTAGACATTTTAGGCATTGGAGGGGCTTTTTCTTTTCATTTTTGAACTCTTAGATCATGTATAAATAGATGAGGCCTAGCCTCATTCTATCCATCACACTTGGGATTTTCGATCTCTCATTAGAGAATTTTGAACTTGCAATTAGAGGATGAATTTGGATGAATTTGATGCATTTTGATGTTTGGAAATTTTCGCTATCTCTCTTGGAGCTTCTCTTTGGCATTCTTGTGGATGGATATATTCTTCATTGTCTTGTAAGTGCTATTTAATGTTATATTTCTGATTTAATGAATGTCTAATGCATGGAATATTGTCTTATGGTCTTTAATGTGCCCTAATTAATGAAATTTTGTTAGAACATTGAAGTTATTGGAAATTTTGCATGTGTTATTCATGGATAATGAATGAATGAATGTTCCTAGAGGTTATGTTGCATTTTGCATCCTTGAAACTCCACTAATAATTGCCATCGAAGTATAAAAATCTAGAAGTGTTGTGTAGTTGCTTCATTAGGGCTAATGACGCTGCTTCTAGGTCTCCTTGAAGAGCGAGTTGCCAAATCAAGGTCATCTTTGACTCCAATTCTCCCAATTGCTAGGCACTGGTCTTAAATCCTTGGTGATCAATCTTAACTCAACGAATCATCTTTCTTTTCACCACTTTCTCATCTTTTCCTCATCCCTTTAAGGATAAGGAGGCCTCTCTAGGGCTTCGTGCAAATACTAATAGAGGAGTGTGTTTTGAATTCTCTCTAACAAGACTCTTCATTAGTGTCTCCTCTAGGCATCCACAAGTTTTGAACGAATTGTCACGGTGGAATCTCCATAAAATTGATGCCCTTGCCTTCACATCAAGTGGGAACCCTAGAAGCTAATCCTTCAACTTGGGGATTTCTTCAAGGCTTGTGCTTTAGTACTTGTTGACATATAGCATTCATATCCTTATCTCTTGTCTACCTTGACCTTGGATGAACTCATATATCAACAAATATCGCAACCCTAGGTCTCGTGTAGTCTTCCTTTCAAGGGCTTTTTCTTGCAAAGTCTTCCTAGATTCTCCTAAAGCTCGTACTTTTGTTTAACTTTTCCATTGAATGCGCCACCTTGCCTCACTTTAAATCTATCCTAGATATATCTTGCCTCTGTCCCATGGTGTTGTTGTGCCCTCTAGATCTAGCCTCTCTACAAGGCCTACTAGTTTCTGCAGCAACAGGGTGCTTATGCTTGTTTGTTCTTGGGCATTTTGTATGGATTATGGGGTTATCTAGAAGAATGAGGGGCTTTGACTATGACCTTGTTCTCTCACTTTAAATGGAAGTTAATCTTTGATCCTAGTCTAATGGGACCTCCCTTAATGGATCAATGTGTACAAGAGGGGCACTACTTACGAAGCCTTGATTGACATAGCATAGTACCATCTTCCCCTATATCATACTTAACACCTTTCATCTTACATTACAAGCCCATATCTCACCTCCATTATTCGAGTGCATGAGTTCTTTCGGATTTGGTACCCATATGTGCACATTCCTGAGTAGGGCCTGAAAACTTTTCCCTAGGAGGTTGATGCAACTAAAAGAAATAGAAAGAGCATATCATGGCCACAACAAAATTCAAGAAAGAAAAATCAAAATGCAAAAGATGATCAAGGACATAAAAATTAGCACAAGGGCAAAAGCCTAGCATGAGCTCTACCTCACTCATATGGCCATCACTCAGTTCCTGAGCACATTGCTCCATTGGATCAAAAGGAAGGAACCCTTGCATGTCCCAACACCAATGAGCGATAAACTGAATCATCATTAAGGGGTAATACAGTTGTCACGTCATTCAAAGCAAGCTCTAATCCTTGAGACATGAGCAATAATACAAAGAAAGATCAAAAAAAAGAAAAAGGCGCACAAAAGGGGTGGAAAAACAAAGGTCGAGTTGGTAACTCATGCATCCACAAATGCTTGCTCCTCACATCTATACACTCAGGATGTGGAAACCCCCATCAACCGGCCCCTTTGACCATGGCACTTGGCCATGAAGTCTTATCCCCTCCGTTATGATCATTATTATTCACTAACACCTATCAATTGAACGGTAAGTTCAAGGCCCTGATTTTGGAAGGGGATCCTTATCTGAGGTATTAAATAGCTCAGGGCATTCAAGCTTGGTTCACTTAGATGTAATAATGATCTTTGTCCCTAATGACTGGGTTCTTTCACTAGAATTCGTGATGTGATTGTCATGTGGTTTTATAGCCTATGTCCTAGGTACCTCCTCTGCAAGTACCCAGGGCATTAGAGAACTATATTGGCACAAACAAGTGAAGCATTGAGACTTTTGGGCCTCCCAACAGTAGTAGCAGATGACGCATGTTCCAAGGCACCTTCTGCACCAATGATGTTGGATCATTTTGCATTGAATTTGATGATTCTTCAGGATGACACAGCTGGACCCAGCATGCCCCCAAGTCGGCCTAGACACCAATTGATGGATGGCAGTTGATTTGGGGCCAAGGTGAGGATGGTCTCACCTTTCGAGACTAGGGAGGGCTAGTTGCACCTGAGAAGCCCTCAATGTTGGAAGAGAGAAGGCCACTTTAGAGCAGTTGGAGACCCATGGAGACACTTTGTGGTGCCCCGGCTAGATCTTGGGACCACACAAGAGCCAATGAGATTGATTTGAGAGCCAACCCTCAGATTTTGAATTTTACATGCTTCTACATCATCTCAGACACCTCATAGCATTTGGACATGCCATTTGGAGCTTCTTTCATGCATGACATCAGCCCTAGAGGGCTAGCGGCTCACACATTTGGCCTAATTAGGGTATTTATTATTAAGCTAGTGAGTTGGCTTGTAACCCAAGGTTGTGTTGTAATCAAACTTGTTTTCTAGGGGCTTTTAGGTTAATTAGCTCTTGTCCTCCTCATATAAATAGAGGAGAGGATCATTCATTTCTATTCGTCATCAATTGTGACTATTTCAGCCCTCTTTGGAGATTTTCAACCCTCTTATATCTTAGAGAGATTTGATCTATGGAGAACTTTGTCTATTGCAACTAGATTCTTGGCATTGGAGAAGTTATCTTGGATCAATAGTGGATTATACATGCATTTTATCTTGTAAGTGAATCTTGTTCTTGATAAATTTTTGGTCTTATGTCTAATGTATGGAATGCATTAATTATCTAGGGTTTTTCTATTACACCATTTATTATTGAAGATCAATTGTATAGAATCTAGATATCATCATTGTATGCATTACTCATGTATGAAATGTGAATGATAATGCGTGTGATAAATTGTTGTAATAGCTCTCCCAAGTGATATTGATACCTTACAAAGATAATATTTAGGGTTTTCTCCTAGGGCATCAAAGCATCCTTACGCCTTTGCAAGACTTAACTAATCTATCACACCCATAGACTCCATCATCCCAAGGACTAGCCATTGGCCTTGTCAATTTGGTGATCAAACCTCATTTTATCCATAAACTTGGCTTTCGCTCTTTCTCTCCTAATTTCAACCCTCTCAAGGATAAGTAGCCTAACTAGGGCTTGGTGCAAATTCGTCTAACGGAAGAATTTTGGTTGGTCAAAGGATTCAACATCAAGAGAATACTTGGTTGCCTCAAAATCGACATTCTTTGGTAGCTAATATATCCATTTTAAGCCTCAATTTTCTTGCCCTTGCTAGATTGCCCTCGATAAACGATAGTTTGGCTAGGCTTCAACCTGAAGACATTTTGAAGGTTTCTTGTGCCATTGGCTTACTAATATTCATTGTTTGGAAACCTTTTCTCTGTACATTAACCTTAGGATATTACCATTTTGTTTGTTATTCCTCAAGCCCTAGGTCTTGTGTGCCCTAATTAGGCATTTCTAGAGGATGTGAATTGCCTTATTTTCTTTCGTTGAGCTTTGTACTTAAGAAGAGCCATCCTCTAGGAGCCTCAAGTGTCACCTTAACCCTAAGGACCTAAAATATCTTACATAGGTGAGCTATATACCAAGAAGCCTCCCATTGGTGAAAGTCCATAAAGAGCAAGGGGTAGTGGCTATGGTGATAGTGGGCCACACCTCATTGTTGTCACTTAGTCTAGGGCTTGCCTTGTAGAGTGCCATTTTACAAGACCTACTAGAATTTGAGGCAACATGTGTTGACTTTTCTGTAACATCAAGAGGTATTCTCGTGAGCCAAAATGGCCTCTTAAGTTGACCAAAGAAAATTATACAAAATGAAAATAAAATTATTATTTTTTCCCTTCATGTAGGCCCTAAAAAGACAAGTTGGCCCTGTTACCCACCATTTTGTCGGTGATATCCCTAGAGGAAAAAAAAATTCTGAAATATGCACCTCAGCGAGCAGCCAGTGGCTCCTTGTAGCCACTAGCTAGCTCATTGTGCCATTTCTCCGCCCCCTGAGCCAGCGATGTGGTCCCTCACCAATCTGCCATGATCGTATGTTTGAAGGTGGGCCTTTTGAAACTAAAGGTATGCCTTGTCATTTGGTAATGGAGTATTTTAGTTTGCTTATCATGGACACTTTTGGGCATGGAATAATGGAGGGATTCAGCAGAAAGAATGGGCTAAGTCTATGCTCTTGTCCCCTAGACCCCTTTTGGATATTAACCTTGGACTCTAGTCTCATCGGATCTCTTTTACTGACTAATTGGCTTTAGGGATCTTATTTCACAAGAAACCCTGATTTTCGTTGTGTAGTCTCGCTCCCTTATCTGCATATATTACCCCCTTTCCACTCATTACTACTCCATTCATCATTTCTCCCACCTGGGTCCACATTCCCCCACTAGGTCCACATAGGGTTAGCCTTTCCCCTTCCCCTTGCCCACACCTTGGGCTAGGCCTGAAATGATGCCCTGAAGGTTGATGCAGCTAAAAAAGAAAAATAAAAGCATAATTGGCCACATTCAATAGGAAAATGTACCACAAAATGCAAAATATGGTTGGGACAAACACATAGCACGTGGCCTTCACCCTAGTTTCAACAGGTTCTATGGGCCTCCTTCATCATATAGGAACCCATGATTGTCCCAACCTGTGGTGGGCAATGAACCACCTTACCTTAAAAACAGGTATTCACTGCTATATCTCACACATCATGCTCTTACCCCTTGAGCCCTGAGCAATTAGTCAAAGAAAAATCATAAAAAGGCAAAAGGCATATAAATAAAGGTGGAAAAATCAAGGTCGGGGCACCTCATGTACCACGATTTCTCCCCCCTATACATTAAAAACCCAAATGTGGGCTTCCCTTTTATTAGCTACCCTTAAACCCCAACATGTGGCCCAGGGCTGCCCCTTCTCACCCCTTACTTCATTCACCTATCTATCACAGACCACCACCTTTTAAAGGATATACCTTCAACATGTTATCTCCATTAGAAGTAGAAACCACCTAATAGGATACTTGGTTAACCCCATTTGGAGTTTGGGAGGCATTGGCACATCCTGAAGCCCTTTATGGAAGGACAGGGCATGATGAAGTCCCCACCTGTGATCCTTGGTTGGTAAGCTCATTTACTTGATTTCTCTAATGACTTGTTGTACTAGAAGGCTAGGGGACGCATTGGATCTTATGCAGGATTGCAGATGTTTTCTATTTTGGGTTTGGTCTCCATACGGGGTCCTAATGCTCCAGAGGGCTACATTAGCACATGTAGGGTGTGTGTTGAGAGTCATGGGACTCCACAAAAGTAGATAGCACTCCATGGATCCTCGAGGATGTTCAGAGATTGCTTGAGATTCACCTATTGGACAAGGAAGATGCACCTGGTTCACCTTTGCCCAGTCGGCCCCACAAATGTACCATGCACTTGGCATCTAACCCAGGACTTGTAGGATGATGTGGCATCACCTACACCATTATTAGAGCCCTTACAGATGATCTATAGGCATCTTCGACTCATATGGAGACCCATGAGGTTATTGTTGTGCCCCCACATCCACCAGGAGCACCATAAGTTTATTGTTTGGAGAACAAGGGGCCACCCCCTTGTCCATCACTTTTGAGGTCATATTCATCATTATGGCACTTACGAACCTCATCAGGACTCTTGGAGGGCCCTACGACATCAATAGATTATTATTTGACCTCTTGAAAGGCTTATTATTTTATTTGTGAGCTAGTTTGGTGGGCTTGTCACCAAAGGTTAGTTAATTTACACATTATTTTATTTTAGGGGCTAATGTAGGCCCAATTAGCTAATTTGAACTCCTGAGGAGTGTATAAATAGAGTTAGATGAATTCACTTTGTATCATCACTTGACTTGGATCATTCTCTCACTTGAGAACTTCACAATTTTTCCTTGGAGGATATTTTTGGATCATGGATGAATTTTGATGTGTGGATTGGGTCTTCTTATCTTGGAGCTTCTTATATTGCAAGTGTGATGATGGTTAGATATATTCTCTTACATGTAAGTACAATTTTGACGTTATTTTCTTGTACTTTCCTACATACATTGATCATGAGATATTCACTATTTTAGGGCTAATTGTTGCATGCATTTATGTCATCAATGTAGAATTATCTCTCTATATAGTTTATCTCTATGTATGGGCCATGTTTGATGAACGAATTGTCCTAGAGGTCAAAGTTACCTTGATAAGCCTTCTCTATTTGCAACGAAGTATAAATGCTTTTAAGCTCACTTTTCTTCTCTTGCCCTTAACATTGGACAAAGTTGACTTTGAGAGCCTCCTTGAACAAGAAACGAAATCCATCTTCATAGTTCTCCTTGATTCCATATCCCCAAGAGGAATTAGGCACTAATCCATCAAAAGGTGGTCACTTCAAACCTATTTCTTCACCTTTTTCCCCTGTTTCTAGGTCTAACCAAATTGGGTCACCTAGGGCATCATTTTCCCAGCAAACTATCCCTTTGAAAAGTTCGATCTCCTAACCTCTCCTGCATTGGCGTCTCCTCAAGACCTCCTCCAAATTTGAGGCCATTCTGACAGTGGAGTTATGAGAAAAGCCAAGCCCTAGCACTGAGATCAAACTTTACCCTAGCATCCCCAAGGCTAGTGCCTCCTAGGATCAATTCAGCACCTTTAAGTGAAAATTCTTTCTTTGATCCTTTCCTCCACCTTGTATAGGGTAAGAACATCATTGGTTGCCATACACTTTCCTCCTAACCTAGGCTGGGTCCACTTGGTCCTGTGTGGTCCTGTTACATGAAAAGACAATTCTTCAAGAACCATCCGGGATACCAATTTCAATAAGGATTTTAGGGATTGGGAAACTCTTTCGCAAGTCATATTCCCTAAACCTACCCCTCAAATCCTCCCATCCTTCTCCTAGAAGACATTGTACCTTGCTTAGAAACCAAGCAAGCTCTATCCTTCAACCTCTTCTGGAAAGGGATCATTTGGGTCACTCTACATCCACTCATTGATTTATCCCTCACTGGTGACTCCATAATATATTGGGTCTCCACCCATCGGTGAAACTCTATAAATAGTAGGGAGCCTTAATTAAGGTTTACAGTGGGCTAAGTCTCCATTTGTTTCCCCTAGTCTACCATTTTCTCTATAGGGATCCACTTTAGGTCCCCAACTAGTTTGAGCGATAACAGGCCCCACTTGTGAATGGGTGTGACCCACTTCATTTGACCAATATAAATACCAATTCGACCTCCTCGTTTGGACAATTTCAGATCATCATCACATCTACTATTCTTTTGTTCACACATGCAAGTTAAGGAGGAAGATTTATGAGTTTTGAAGCGAATCGTTGACCATCAATGACCTGCTTTATTTTGAATAATATTCGGACCACATTTAGATTGTTTTTTCATAGATTTCTATACAAGTTTGACCGTGGAAGGAGGTTGTTTTGACCCCAGGAATCTCAGACTTTGACGTTGACCTTGATCGCAAAAGAAGGCCACAGTCAACCTCAATTGACTGCATTGACCGCAGACCCTTTGACCGCAAGTTCGAGCTGACTATAGGCCAAATTTCAGCGCTTTTGTCCAGAGGTGACTTTTGTACAATTTGTAAGGTTTTGACTAGCAATGACAAGTTATTTTGACCAAGTTTGACTAACGTTTAACTTGGAAATTGACACAGATTTCTCAACAATTTTATTGTAAACTATGTTGAAGATTGAATTCTCCGTAGAAGAAAAGATGGTTGGGTTTTTCCCAAGGTTGAGTTTGCCCAAGGTAAATGTGTCTCTCTTCTGCTTGGTTACCTCTTTATGATCCTATTGTTATTATTGCTTTACTATGAGAATTTCAATGTATAGTTGCTTAATGATATAAGTGACAATATAACTGAAGTGTAAATCATTGGAAGTAATTCTAAGATTAGAAGATCAGTTTCTGTTATAAGAAAATTCAATAACATGGACCTCCACCAGGTGGTGTTGGCATTATGGCATTGATTTAAAGCTATGGCACAGGTGTTGTCCTTGATGGCAACTCTCTTTGGTAACAAATCTCAGTTCAGGCCTTCAGAATGAAGGAAAAGTCATATACGCAGGTTCATCTAGACGAAGACGCGTATACACGCGGGATAGACGTTACAAAGGTGCGTATGCGTATACACGCACGTTCATGCAAGGAAAAGTGCGTATATGTTGGAGAACTTACTTTTGGTCTATGGTAGTTAGTCCTTGGTATTTGAACCTATGGTTTTGGACCATGGTATCTCGTCAGAAGTGTTGATCCCAAGTATTGGGTCCTTGGTATTGTTTTATTATGGTTTTGGACCGTGGTATTGTGAAAGGCCTAAGACTATAAAAGAGGAAGGAGATCATTTGGCAAGGGATCATCGAAATTAATTGAATATCTGATAAGTGCTAGATCTGAAATATTGGTGATTGGGGTTACGATGCAGATCTAGATCTGAATGAAGGAGGAACCTTAGCGCAAAGAGAAGGATAAGTTCTATTGATGGGTCATAATCTTAAGGCTTGAATGATAGTATCTTTGTATGATTTTGATCTGTTATATGTGGCGCATGCTTGATCTATAAATCTGATACTCTGGGCTAATCAGTGTCTGAATTTTTGAAAGAGTGAATTATCCTTTATAGATCTATACGCAGGTTCAGTGAAGCGAAGGCGCGTATACACGTTGTTTTGGTAAGGTAAAGAAGCGTATACGCAGGTTGGCTTTGATACAGACGCGTATACACGCAGGTTTCTGAACAGTGAAGTAGCGTACATCTCTTAATTTATGTTCTAGTTGTTTCTGTTTATTGTTGCAGTGGTCAGGGTTCAAAATTGGTGTGTGGTTACAGTTACTGTGTTCTGGGTACAGCTGTCAGAGAAGTGTTTATCTTGATTCAGTTCTAATTGGTGAAAAGGAGATTGTTTGATGCAGAAATCCTTGATGATTGATTGATGTTCATGGATCCAGTCTGAAAATTTATGAAACGTGGTCCCTGGAAGAAAGAGAAGGTTGTAGCCTTCTGTAGGCCAGCACCTACGTACTAGTATCTTGGCTAGTGCAAGAGCTAAGGGGGTTGTAGCTCCCTTCCAGGAGAAGCTGGAGAACGAGAGAGGGTTGTAGCTCTCTGCAGGTTGCAGCCTGTGTACTGGTAAAGGACTGCACCAGTACATTGTAAAAAGAAGTTTCTAATTAAAAGAAGATAGAGACGAATTGCAGCAGGTGGTTTTCACCCACATTGGGTTTCCACCTTATATCTTGTGTTCTTGTGTGTGATTTTCTTCTGCTTTGTTTCTGGTTACTGGTTATTTAATTCTAATACACATATTAACAATCATCATCTGAAAGATAAAGTAAATTATAAGTTTGCATTGTATACGCGGGTTTCCTTCTACATAGTTGCGTATATACGCGGGTTTAATTAACTGAAGTAGCATATATTATCTGGATTTGAAAAAGGGAATATTTGACTTGATAATACTGATTCACCCCCCCTCTCAATATTATTTCCAACAGGTGGTCCCATGGCCATGGCACTTAGCCATGAAGCCTTTCCCCTTCGTCACCATTATTATCACTAACACCTATGAATTACAGGGTTAGCCTTGGAAATGTCACCTTCCCTTCGGGGTTGGAAGCACCTCATTGAGTCGATTACCTAGCCACCTCTAACAAGGTAGGGAACACTTTTTTTAGACTTGGTCTAATTAGATATTTGAAGGTGGTCCCCACTTGAAGTCTTATTGTGCTCTTAACAATTAAGTATGGTCTACTATGATGCATATATGCTCATTGTCTCTAATGAGTGGTTTCTTACACTTGAATTTGGGATGGTTTTTCCAAGTGTTCTTCATAGAGCAACAGAGGCCCTAACGGCACACCCATTCCATGCCTACTCCACATGATGTCGAGGTTGTATTACACTTCCAAAGAGCAATAATGAACATGCAAATATAGTGTTGCCCTTCCACAGCACAGTATTGGGCACTTTGATGATCATGAAATTGATTGACACCTCTAAGCACCCCAAGATGTTGAAACATTGAGCTCACATTGCTTAGCATTGGAGATTCTTGATGAAAACCAAGGTGATGATATTCAACTACCCAATGAAGTCCCGATCAAATTTCCACCTTCTTTGCAAGGGGCAGGTGGTTGAGACGATCACTGCATACACATATCTAGTCCAATTTTTAGGGCCTAGATATAGGTTGAGGCAAGCTCTCCAACCCTATGAAAATAGTGGTATGTGTCAATTTCTCTAATAGAGAATGTGTGTTTATCACACCATTTTCAAGATATATCATCCAACCTAGACCTTATGGACTCATCATCAAACCCACTATTTCATATGTGATGAGTCTTAAAATTACCATCTTTTGATGTGCTCGTTTCTTGATTTCTAATCACTTTTCATTTACCCATAACCTTATATTAGCCCATTTTAATGCACATATGCAGAATTTAAGCTTTCAAGTGTTTCCAAATACATTTCTTAGTATTTCATTGAGTTGTGGTTAACATTAGGGAGAATTAGTGTTTTATGTATTTACTTTTGAAGTGTTTGCTCATGTGTGAACAAGTTTCTATAGGAATGGGTCCATAAGCTATGAGGTTGAAGAAATTCGAATTAATGGTACAAAGCATTTGTAGATCAATGTATTGCAGATCTAGCATGCCACGAAGGAGCAAATCGACCACAACCAATCATGTAGCCACTTGGGGAAGAAACTACAACAAATTTCATGGTTTCAGTTATTGGAACACATATTTCTACGTGCCCAAGTGTAGTGCCCTAATTCCTAATTTGCAGTAACCAGATAGACACGCATAAGAAATTTGAAAACAGTAATACATAAAATTGAAATCTGCACCTACCTGAGCTGCTTGCCGACTTCCGATTCCGCTGCTGAACTGGTAATCCTTTGATTCAATTTCGAGATGGCCAATACCACCCGACCAGACAGAGCAACCTGGTTGCCCGATCCAGAGAAGCTCTCCACAGAGGCTCTCTGTCCCTCCGTGCCCAGAACTCAGATCACTCAAAGCTCTTCCACTGTAAAATCTCTTCTCCGGGTTTCCTGCTAATGAGTCTATACTTCTCTCGTTTTTCCGCACCCCCTGCTCCTGGCTCAGGCTTCTGCTATATATCCCCTCGCCTGGCGGTGGCCGCCCTCCCACTTGTAGCCACCGCCTCTCAGCATTCATGTCTCTCTGCGATATTTCTTTGTAATAAATCCTCAGTAGGTAGGGTAGTCTTTATGAGTTCAGATATTCTTTATACGATCCCTTATATCTGATATATATATATAGTTTGATTGATATCTACGTTGACACGTTATTGCATAAGTTCATAACTTTAACTTATATATATATTCATGACATTTCTTTAATACATGGTATAACTTTAATGATATTTCTTATAACATTTCATTTAATATATTTTATAAACATTAAATGATTTTTACTTATAACATTTTATCAAGTATATGTTATAAATATTTAATGATATATATATACTTATAACATTTCAAAATATGTTATAAACATTTAATGATATATATATTTTTTTAAATTATATTTGTAAAGTCTAACTATATATCATAAAATATAATGTATATATATAGATATATTCATATATTATAAAGTTTAACGTTTTTATTAATGGGTCAATTAGATGGGTTGTTACATACATTCCCCCTTCTGAAAACTTCGTCCCGAAGTTAGAGCTTTAGGTTCAAGGTTTTAATAGGTATGCCCTTATCTATCCAGGTCCCCAAGCTATTCAAACTCATCCTTTCCTCCCTAATCTCTTCTGCTCCCATCCTATCCGTCCTCTACTAGAGTATGCCATGGCGTCGATTTACTGACCTCACCATTCATAACACGAAGGTAACAGCGTCGGCTATACCGACCTGATTCCCAGTAGGCATCCGGCAGTCATCATCACACGTCTAGGGGAGCGTGACTCGCACAGTCCTCCCATGACTCCAGGATTCGGAGGATAAACGGTGGGTAACACCTCCACCCCTCCAGTAGTATCAGGGCTACTCCCTTATCATAGAATCACTTTGAGCTTTAACTGATCTGAGTTCTGTCATCACGTGGTCATCTCGAAAATTGGATCAATTATCTGCAATCATAGTTTATCTGCCAGTTTACCTGCAATCTTACACTTACCCAGCATTTGTAAAATGTGCATCAGTATATTCGGAATAACTTATGTATTATCTACATATAACAGAATTTTGTTTATTTTCTATGCATGTATTCTGACTTGTCTATAGGTGTATTCACTTCCTGTCTTTTATTTCAGTTGCTCGTTTTGACATGCATAAAATAAAACAGATTTATATTGTTCAATTTCTACCCGAAGTAAAATCATTTGACGGTCTTAACTTTACTTCAACATTTATAATTTAGTAATATAATCACATATATTGTTTTGGGTATCCATGTACCAGCAGGAATGAAACACATATTATTTTGGTATCCACGTACCGGCAGGAATTTAAACATATATTATTTTGGTATCCATGTACCAGCAGGAATTTAAACATATATTATGCCGCAAAGTTCCATGTTTATCACCAATCATTCAAATGTTTTTTTGGTTTTCTAACAGAGGTGAAGTAAATATATATACTAAACATAGTGTAAAAGCTCTTCAAAATGGACATAAACTAGGGTATCTCTGACATATGTCCTCTGTATTCTCCCAAGTCGCTGATCCAGGACTATACTTGTCCCACTGGACCTTAACTTGGTCCACCAGGCGGTTCCTCAGCTGTCGAACTCTACGTTCCAGTATACGTAACGGTTCGACCGTTATGACTCCCTCGTCTGATACCTGCAATTCTTTCCACTGGATGTTATGAGATAGATCAGCTACATAATGCCTTAATACAGAAACATGAAATACATTATGAATTCTATGCAGGTGAGGTGGCAGGGCAAGACGATAGGCCACAGGTCCAACTCTTTCCACGACTTTAAACGGTCCTATAAATCGGGGTGACAGCTTTGTCCCTTTTCCGAATCGAATAGTACTTTTATTTGGCTTGATGCGGACGAAGACCTGGTCCCCTACTTCATACCTCCTATCAGATCGGTGAGCATCAGCATAACTCTTTTGTCTATCCTGTGCTTCCTTTAATCACTGTCTAATCTGCCTGACCTGCGCTTCCATTTCATGGATTAATTCTGGTCCTATTATCACTCGATCTTCTAACCTGTCCCAACTTAACGGTGTTCTGCACGGTCTGCCATATAAAGCTTCAAATGGAGGCATCCCAATCGAACTGTGGTAACTGTTGTTGTATGCGAATTCAACCAAGGGTAAATACTTTTCCCAGTGGGATTGCTGATCCATTACATACATCCGCAACATGTCTTCAAGTACTTGATTTACTCTTTCAGTCTGCCCATCAGTTTCAGGATGGTAAGCCGTGCTTAAATTTAGCTGAGTACCTAAGGTTGTCTGCATGCACGTCCAGAATCTGGAAGTGAATCGCGAATCTCTATCGGATATAATCTTCTTAGGTACTCCATGAAATCTGATAATTTCGTTTATGAATACTCGAGCCACGTCAGCAACATCATAAGTATCTCTTACCGGAATAAAATGGGCGCTTTTTGTTAATTTATCCACCACTACCAGAATGGCATTGTGTCTCAGAGAAGTAAGAGGTAGTCCAGTGATAAAATCCATAGAGATGGTCTCCCATTTAGACATAGGTATGTCGTGGGGTTGTAAGAGACCCGCTGGGTGACAATGATCTGCCTTTACTTGCTGACATTCCATACATTTTGCAACAAATTGAGCGATATCACGCTTCATGCCTGCCCAAAAGAAGAGTTTCTTGGTATCCGCATACATTTTCCCTACTCCAGGATGAGCACAATATACGGCTTTGTGAGCTTCCCTGAGGATGGTATCTCGAAGATCTTTATCATCAGGAATGTACATCCTTCCATGGAATCGCAAGATCCCATCGCTTTCTAATTCATAACCCTCGAACTTGGATTCTTTTGCCTTAATCCCCTCAAGACTTGCCCTCACTCTTAAATACCAGCTGTCTTTTATAAGACGATCCAGCACTCGTTGTCTTAAGTCCACCTTAATGGGTATGAGAGAAAATATCCGGGGTCTCCTGCTTAAGGCATCGGCTACCACATTTTCCTTTCCCTTAATATATGATATTCCGAAGTCATACTCACTTAGGAATTCACTCCATCGCCTTTGCCTGGCATTTAAGTCTCTTTGGGTGAACAAATATTGTAGACTTTGATGGTCGCTTTTAAGTGTAAACTTTCGTCCTACCAAATAGTGTCTCCAGATCTTTAAAGCTAGCATTACAGCGGCCAATTCTAAATCGTGAGTAGCATAAAGTTCTTCATGAGGTTTTAGCTTTCTGGAAGCATAAGCTATCACTCCCCTGTCCTGCATTAACACTGCACCCAGCCCTTGCTTGGATGCATCCGTACATACCGTAAAGTCTTTGCCCATATCCGGGACTCTTAGGATTGGCGCACTAGGATTGGCGCACTCAGAGAATGCATTATTACATTCCTCGGTCCACTCATACTTAACACCTTTACGCTGGAGGGTTGTGATTGGCTTCGCGATCTTGGAGAACCCTTCCACAAATCTCCGGTAAGAACCTGCTAAGCCCATAAAGCTTCGTATCTCATGTGCATTTTTCGGTATTGGCCAGTCCATGATTGCTTTTACCTTCTCCAGATCTACTGAAATCCCTTCACCTGATATGATGTGACCCAAATAATGAATCTTTTCCTGAAAGAAGGAACACTTGGACAGTTTTCCGTATAACTGACGTTCTCTAAGGCAGGACAATACTAACCGCAAATGCTCCTTATGCTCTTCTTCATTCTTGGAATAGATGAGAATATCATCTAAAAAGACTTGTACAAATTTATCAAGATACTGACGGAAAACACTGTTCATAAGATTCATGAATACGGCTGGCGCATTTGTTAACCCAAATGGTACCACAGTAAATTCATAGTGCCCAAAACGTGTCCGGAATGCTGTCTTAGAGATATCATTTTCAGAAATCCTTAGCTGATGATATCCTGATCGAAGATCAATTTTTGAAAAGACAGAAGCTCCTTTCATTTGATCGAAAAGATCATCGATCCGCGGCATAGGGTATTGATTCTTCACTGTAGCTCGATTCAAGTCCCGATAGTCTATGCATAATCTTAAGGATCCATCTTTCTTCTTCACAAAAATTACAGGAGCGCCCCAAGGTGAGGTACTGGGCCGAATAAGCCCTATATCGAGTAGTTCCTTCAACTGGATTTGCAATTCCTGAAGTTCTGGAGCTGTCATTCTATAAGGCGTTTTAGAAATCGGCTGGGTACCTGGCTTTAATTCAATAGTGAGATCCAATTCTCTTACCGGGGGTAATCCAGGTAGTTCCTTTGGAAATACATCCGGGAACTCGGCTATCACCGGATATTGTTCTAAGGACGGTCCCTTTTCCTGGCTTACTTCGTGAATTGCATAAGCCTGACAACCCTTTCTTAAACAACGCTTCACCTGCATTGCCGAAATGTAGCGCAAGGAAATTTCTCTCTTGATTCCTTGAATTTGGATTACTTCTCCCTCATCATTTAAGCCCAAAATCCTTTTTCCATAACAATCTACCCACGCTTGGTGAGCTTCCAGCCAATCCATACCTATGATAAGATCATACGTCCCTAGGGCGGTGACGTAGACTTTTAGTTTAGTCGCACAGACCCCTAGGTCAATTTTGCATTGATCCACACTCAAGCCCACGGTTTGGAGTTCTCCTGAGGCCATTTCCACTTGGTGGAAATCATTTTGTCTACGAGCTGCCAGCCCACATTTGTTTAATGCATATGACGAAATGAAACTATCTGTGGCACCAGTATCAAATAAGATTTTGAGTTTTACACCATTGATAATACCCGAAGATTCCACTACAGTGGATTGATGGGCTGCTTGGTCGTGGTTGACTACTGCATGAATTCTATGATTACTTCGATTGGCTGATATCGGCTCCCTCCCAATGCTTTGCAATATGTTCGATGACGCTTCTGGGTAGTTACGCTGGAAATGCGGCCCCCCACATCCCCAACAATTGAGCTGCGCTGATCCTCTTGAATTAAGGTGTGAGTTTCTAGAGAACGAGCCGCGTCCTTCCATGTTGGTTCCTCTCGCACCCCTTCCTCTACCGGTAGTCCCTCGCGATGCCCAAGGTCTGGTGTTGGACGATTGCGCAGCTATAGTGTTTACCGCCATGGGAACTCTTGTCCCCATACCTGGGGTAAACCTGTTACCGTAAGGTGGCCTCGAGCTACCTCCTCTGAAAAAGTTCCGGGGAGCCTTCCCTGGAAGTCCTGATTGTAAAGGCCCTGCTGGCCCTATATCCTTTTTGATTCCAAGGTGTTCTTCTGCATAACGGCTACATTCGACTGCCTCGGCTACCGATGATGGTTTCCACATACTTACCAAGGCTCTGATGCGAGGGTTTAACCCAAATATGAAGCGTTCAGCTTGCCGTTCATCAGAGTCTAAGTAGGGAATGTATTTTACCAGCTCCATAAACCTTATTTCGTACTCTTCCACCGTTTTACTTCCCTGAATTAGTGTATGAAAGGCTCTGGCTTGCTGCTGTTGAAAATATGGAGGTAAATACTTCGCGCGGAACCTTTCCTCAAACAGATCCCAAGGAACGTTGTCTGATGTAAGGTGTAGCTGCTTTTCCAGGTTTCCCCACCAAATCAGGGCACTTTCCTTTAGTTGAAACACGGCAATTTTTGTTTTTGCTGAAGGCGAATATTCTCTTAACCTAAAGCACCGGTTCATCCCCTCCAACCATGCCTCAGCGCGTTCACCAGCTCAACCTCCCGAAAATTCTGGGAGTCTAATTTTCTGAAGCTCTCTAGAGATGTCTTCTCTCGATCCTCTGGGCTCCAAATTATGTGGTTCCGCTGAACTGGTGGCTACATGCTGAAATTCCTCTTTGTTTTTAGCCTTAGTTGATTCCTTTAATGTTTCCAACAAGGCCTCCAAAGAGTTCATTATCACAGCCAACTCTGGCGCTGGAGCGTTTGATGTTGACGGTTGCCTTGGTGGTGACGAGGGTGAGGGGGATGGCGATGGTGACGGTGGCGGCATTAATGGTGATGATGCTGCCTGGTCACGTCGTCGTCGCTCATACGTCTTTACCATCGTAATGGTCCCTGAACACAAATAAAATGTATATATATAAAAAAAAATGGAGGCAGATAACCAAATTTTAACACACCAAATTCTTTGCAACTTCACATTTAAAACGGGTATAGTTTTGCTATTTTTACCCGCTAGGCGGATCTTACTGGTACCGAGGTCAAGGAGGGTGGCCACGCGACCTCCTTGTCCTAATGCAGGGTTTTCTAAAAATGAAAAATGAAAAATGAATAATGCAGAAGTGTATGGTTATTAGTCCCTAAGGTAAGACATCCAAAGTTTATTTACCTAATGACATCCCCAAAACGAAAATGTTAGCTTTTCGTTTACAATGTATATCGGTAACATAACTGTCATACCTCAACCTGACTATAACATTTAAGGGGGTCATCCGCATCCATACCCTGAATAAATTACAAGGGTATGGATTAAATCTTTAGCTTGTATGATTACCAGCATTGACAACTTGGCAATAAATTGCAAGCAGTTTGCTATTGGATCTAACATGCTGGTGCCTCTACTGATTGGCGCATGGATTAGCTAATTGAATTTCCAAAAGTCAGAAGTAATCAACTCAGAAGTAGTTCTTCCTTCGGGTGATGGAAGTGTGCTAATTTATGGTTTCCTGCCATGACAAAAACCTAAGGGCAGAATGTCACACCCTTATACAGGTGAGCACTTATTTTAATGCCTGCACAGACCAACACTACAGCTGCTCTGGGCAGAGGAATTTGAGGCACTTTTATAGCACATTTACAATATATATTATTTCCCAACAGTTTGATATTCTAATATTAAACGCCTAATGAGAGATATGAGCTGGCTATGGATTAAAACATGGGTCACTATTATAACATATAGTTTTTAATGGCTACCATTATGCATACTCAATTTAATCGTTGAACTTACTTTGTTTAAGTATATGGCACTCTTGGTATTACACAGTCACAATCTCGGCATGATTGTGACCTCACAGTTATACATTTTGGCATTCTAGACACAGTCAAGATCTTGGTGAAAATAGCAGTCATGATCTTGTTCTTTTATGAAGACAAGGTCCTGATCCCTATCTCGGTGTAGCTATCATAAAGACCACATTGTTATGATCTCAATAAAGGTACAGCAATGGTGACCTCAATGAAGGTACAACAGGGATGACCTCAGTGAAGGTGCCGCAGTGGTGTAACTGTGATGTGCTTCCTGGATTACTGCTATGTGCTTCCTTATAGGATAAGGAGATATGGTGCGCAGACAGTAAGGTGTTCTGTGATGGAAACTGACTTGTAAGAGGAGGTTTAGATTTATTTAAAAGTTTAACTGTCTTTCACGAAAAGAAAGCAAATACACAGTCATAATTACCGTGTGCCGGCTCCATTTCAAGACCAGGTAATTAAAGGAAAAACATCCACAAGTTGTCTCTATAGTCAGAATGCTAAGTATCTATAATGACAAGCAAACTCAAAGGTTCTTTAGCAGAATTCGACAAGTGCACATAAGCAACAGTTCTTTACCATACTTCATAACTAGATGTTTGATTTTGAGATCAGCTTCTAGGGTATTGTTGCTCACTTAAGCAAGGTAGCCTGTACAAGAAATAGTGCTATCTTGCATCATAACACACTGACACAGACTACTGCCAAATTTATATAGGTCACTATTCTTTTCTATTTGGCTGGTCCCACAAAGATAGTGTTTACAAATTTAGTATATCACATCAGTGTGCTCGCTAAAAGGTGCTAGAACAAGATATATTTGCTGAAGATGTGAATTTTACTATTCTTTTATGATTATACCGACCCCTTACATCCGTTTCCCCTTTACTTGGTGATTTCCTTTGAAAATGCTGTGCTCAAACAGGCTTGAAATATGTCTGTAAACGTTTTTGAGCATAAAGCTATGGCTCGTACTTGTACTTCATATATGTGTGTGTGTGAAGTTTCTAATTCCAAATTTTGTGTAACTGCAGATTTGATTTTCAGCTTATGTTATTTCTAAGAGTGAGTAGATTTCAGCCCTTGCTCATGCTGATTTGACGTAACATATAGCTAAATTGGTTATATGATTTAACACATCTGAAAGATAAAGAAGCATAATTACTGCAGTTATATTCTGCTGAAATAAGAAAAATCAGACCTGTTATATACCATATGGGTGTATGTCAATGCTGCAATGCTACAGCCCTTGCAGGAAGATTGAATTATTTTGCCAGGAGAATGAGTCATTTTTCAGGAACAAATTATTCAAGTATTTTGTTTATTATTGTTTAACACCCATGAAGCTCTTCTCTGCATCACAGCCTGTCAGCTTTGTTATCGCTCGGGTTCTTCCTAGAGGAAAAGTCCTAACCTCTCTGAAAGGAAAACCTAAGGATCCTATCAAGTGGTCACCACCTGGCACCTACTGACCATTCCACTCTTCGAGCCAAGGGGTATTCCTTTAGGGAAAACCACTCAAGACTAGCTCACTAAACTAACTTGGTTTGAAGGGTGCTGGTCAAGGCTTGGTGACAATGAACTTCTACGGGTACATTGAAAGCCAAAAGGTGACTTGATTAAATTATTTCATAACCAAAAAAAAAAGGCTCAAATGCACTTACACGCGAGCAAATTGTTGGTCTCGGCTCCCGTGGTCCCAACTTTACAAAAATCAAAAGTCGCGTGTTCGAGTCCCGTGCTCCCAAATTTCGGAAATAAAAAGAATGAGGTCGATACACAGGGCTGGGCCGGCCACATGTGGCCGCCGTTCGATTTGACGTGAGCCATGCGTCTTGGTTGGCGATAACTGCTTTGCACAAGAGGTCGCGAGTTCAATTGGTGGCACGACAAGAAAGTAGAATAAGGCGGTACTCTACAGTACCTCAAGCATTTAATCAGACATCTCTGCTTGGTTGGCGTGAGACGAGGGATTACCTATAGTGGTTATTTCTTAACACATCAGAAAAGTTACACAAGGGACCACTGCAAAGCAATGCCACACTTGAGACTCTGTGAACGAGACTCGAATGATACCCGCCCTCAAGTAGACCTGGATAGCGAGATCCTATGATGTGCAGGCATATTTATTAATATACACATACTAATTTTAATTTTATATAATGTTTCTTGTGATGCGCTAAATAAATAAAAAAATAACAACATTTTAACGCCACAACATCTGGGAAACTTTGACGGGAATTTGTTCGTCATAAAACATGTGAAATACAACAAACCTCGAGAACGTCTAATGTCTAATTCGAAACACCCATTCTGAGCATGCATAATTTTCTGTCAAAATATTCCCTCAGCGAAACAACGAATAAGCGAGGGATTTTACATTAATTATTGTTTGTAAAAGTGAAATTTATAAACTATCGACAACAACTAGCCCATACAAAGGGCGAAGCTTTAACCTGGTAAAATGTTAACATCATTATTGGGCGTGAGTCTGCGACTGTCACGATTGAAGCTGGTCACGATTGAAGTCAGGGAGGCCCGCAGATTTAATGGTGCTATTTTATAACCATTTTTTTTTTGCCCTAAGGTCCCAAAGGGTTTGAAACGGGCTTTGATACCATGTGTAGTGCCCTAATTCCTAATTTGCAGTAACCAGATAGACACGCATATGAAATTTGAAAACAGTAATACATAAAATTGAAATCTGCACCTACCTGAGCTGCTTGCCGACTTCCGATTCCGCTGCTGAACTGGTAATCCTTTGATTCAATTTCGAGATGGCCAATACCACCCGACCAGACAGAGCAACCTGGTTGCCCGATCCAGAGAAGCTCTCCACAGAGGCTCTCTGTCCCTCCGTGCCCAGAACTCAGATCACTCAAAGCTCTTCCACTGTAAAATCTCTTCTCCGGGTTTCCTGCTAATGAGTCTATACTTCTCTCGTTTTTCCGCACCCCCTGCTCCCGGCTCAGGCTTCTGCTATATATCCCCTCGCCTGGCGGTGGCCGCCCTCCCACTTGCAGCCACCGCCTCTCAGCATTCATGTCTCTCTGCGATATTTCTTTGTAATAAATCCTCAGTAGGTAGGGTAGTCTTTATGAGTTCAGATATTCTTTATACGATCCCTTATATCTGATATATATATAGTTTGATTGATATCTACGTTGACACGTTATTGCATAAGTTCATAACTTTAACTTATATATATATTCATGACATTTCTTTAATACATGGTATAACTTTAATGATATTTCTTATAACATTTCATTTAATATATTTTATAAACATTAAATGATTTTTACTTATAACATTTTATCAAGTATATGTTATAAATATTTAATGATATATATATACTTATAACATTTCAAAATATGTTATAAACATTTAATGATATATATATTTTTTTAAATTATATTTGTAAAGTCTAACTATATATCATAAAATATAATGTATATATATAGATATATTCATATATCATAAAGTTTAACGTTTTTATTAATGGGTCAATTAGATGGGTTGTTACACCAAGTGTGCATATTTATTTTTTTTATAGTTTTGAAGGTCTCCCATGTATATGCCATTGATCTAGGGAGATCAACACCATTAATAACTATTTTTGAACATATTTTGTGCAAGTTATTGTAACCCACCTGACAAATTTCCAATTTAACAATTAGTTGGGAGTTAGCTTGAAACTTGGAACCATTTATGAATTGTAGCCACTTGAGAATATCTTATGTTCAATTGGATTTATATTTAGATAGTTCTTGTAATCACTTGAGAATATTCTCAAGTGGATCTATTTTTAGACATTTGTTGTAACCATTCAGGAATATTCTACCTCCAACTAGATCTATATCTAGATATTAGTTTCAAACAAGCTCATGTATAAAAGAGAGTGCCATTTTTGTTCAAAAAGGAAGGACTCTTAGAGCACACAATCCAACTTAGCATGGAATAGAATACAAATTTCTTAAGATCTTGCTCCGATTCAAATTGTAGGTTTTATGGTGATATGTGATTTGGTTTGAGTTATGCTATTGTAGTTTCAATTTGGTGCCATGTTCAAGGAGGTAGAGCTCACTTCATTAGAGAAGAGCATTGTATAGTTTAGTAATCTTTCATTTCTTGTGCATGTTTATTTACATATCCATTTTGCTCTCCTTTATTGTTAATTTCCTTTAATTAATTTATCATTTATGCAAGTGCGTTTCCTTTATGAAATAGCATTTAAATTCATAGACTATTTTTATCAAAGTTCCCAACAATGGGAGTAGTGATCTATAGGAAAAAGAATTACCTAACTCATGCAAGAAGGTTCCCCAATAACAGCATGGTTCCCATTTAGTCATCAAGTGTTCAAGTATATGCATCATTGACAGCAGTCACTGGACCTTAGATTTATGTAATGTAGTGATGCAATTTCCTTTTGGTAGAAGCATATTAGACAAACTAATGCAAGTTAAGAATTTGTAGCCTACACATACAGAGCATGATATCTCACAAGTACATTGGAGACCCTGGATGATAAGATTATATGCACAAGAGTTCTTGGTCCAATAGAAAACATATAGAAACATTGTCAGTATGATTCAGAGATTTGGGGACAAAGACTACATGAGTCAGATTATGCCTGTATTGAGAGACTTCAAACCATCTTCCTCCACCACATCACTAGATGCAAGAGAGGATAGTCCCCCAACCCATCATCCAGGTAGAGTTTGTGGCATACCATTTCCAAATTGAGATTGTCTTCTGATTGGTAGAGTTATTGCATTGCCTTAATATATATTATTTACCAACTCTATAGCAGGCAGGCATTTCTAACTTTACCTGGCTTATCAATCTTCGAAGGCCATCACCTAGTCAACCCCCATCCCTACTAGGAGAGCATGGTGCAGGTATTCAAAGGTTTCAAGCTTCCTTTAGTCACTTGGTATATTGATAAGTTTCATTCCCTAGTTTAGGTACTCCTTTGGATGCTCCAGGCCATCTCTTGCCTAATATGTAATAGATGAATGGGATTATCATGAAGGAATTTATAGGTAATATATCCAAGTCACTTGGGTTGCCATCTATGGGTTTGGCACCCAAGATGGCTTTCTATACAAAACATTTCCTAGAGCACTTAGAGACAACCTCATAATGCAGCCCCTTTACACATTTTTCCATTGGATGCACAAGCTCAAGATCCCACAAGGCTAGTTTAGAGCGGACACATATTAGCTTCAAGTGGTGGAAAAAACCATATATCACAAGAGGGAAAATTATGTTAGATCTACCATAGACAAGAGACAAAGATAGAGGAACACTTCATATTCAAATGCCATCAATACTATGAGATATACAATTGAATCTACTACTTGTTTAGAGAATCTTATAACTCCCTAACCACCTTTTTCTTGTATCCAAACTGATAGTGTCAAGCATTATACTTGGGAGAGCTTAGAGTTCACATTCTTCACACACACACACACACACACCCCACAACACTAGATCAAAAACTGCTCTATGGATCGCAACTTTCTTGGTGTTCCCAGTGGATAGTGGCACCAAGAGGAAAGCAGATGGAAACACCATTCTAGCTCCTAGATCTATTAGACCCAAGAGGTAGTGCAACTCCCAATAGAGAGAGAACCATGCAAAGTATTGTATGAGGGTTCATGACAATGTATGCATGCCGAGTAGGCAGTCCCCCTCCACTACATCCAAACAGTAGTTCACCTCTTCTAGCTAGAGAAGCACTCCCAATGCCAGATCTAGCTACTCCAACCAAATTTCTATATAGAGATTATTTCATTTGATCTTGAATGGTAAGAGACATTCACACTCGACTTCAAAGGTTGACAACCTCTCTTCTTGGCCCAACCACAGGCTCTTGGAGGCTTGGAGCACTGAGGCTCTTTCCTATCATTGTATTTCATCTTGGTATCAGGGTAGTTGCTCTTAGACAATAGTGATCAATTTGGTTTCATGCATTTATAAGAGTTACCTTCACACACCCACTTCATATTGCCACTTTCGCATTGAGCAGTCCCGTTGACCTACTTTTTTTGTCATTTTTTGGATGTTAATGAACTTATCTCATCTTATGTTATCTAAAACCACCTGTCACAAGACAAATAGAATATAGTCTCACGTGTTTGGTTTCTAAAGTTGCAGCCTTGACAGTCATCAAAAACAGATTCATATTAGAAAAGGGCCATATATTAGAAAAGCCAAAAAAGACCATATGTCAATAGTCCACAAAGAACATTGGGTCTGGTTAAAATATATGTTTATCAGCAGAATCAGAAAATTGCAGATATGAGTCAGAAACTCCGGTCCAAATGCAAGTGGCATTATTTCCTCCCATACAAGTTGACCAAGTCAATCTACAGAATTAGAAGAAAAGCCATCCACGAGACTAGAATTCAAATATCTAGTTGACAAAGGAAGGTAATCAAAAAGACAAATCATAGTCGTTACCTCCCATACATCTCCCATGATGTAGACCGAAGTAAGTAAGAATTGCCAGCCAGCTGCACTATAGATCGAGCAATGGGACCATGATTTCTGTATGCATCACCTGCCAGTAGCATTGATCCACCAGACCTTTCTAGGGAGGTAACAGACAGATCACTTAAAGGACCACCAGTTACCGCAGAAGATGGATCTATTCCAGATTCACTCAGTGCATAACAGCTTAATCTCAGATCCTGCCGTGGCCATCAAGAACACAACAGTCAGATAAATCAACAAAATCACAATAAGAATACTTGATCGAAAAGATTATCATAAGACTAGTCGAGGCAAATACTAACTTTAACTTCAGACTATAAAACCAAACAAATTACCTTGCAAACATCAACAGGAAATGTTCTTAGCTTTGTTGAAACCTTTAGCCCAAATGAAAGTGGTGATCTTTGTACATTCTGCCATTCAAGAAAATGCCTGGTTCCTTATCATAATAATATATGTTCAAGATCATAAAGCAAACTACACATTTCGACCTGAGTAATAATCTAGTAGCTCAGAATAATAAGTTATGAGTGAAACAAGAATTTCCAGATAGCAATAGTCCAAATGCCTAAAAAAAAAGCTCAAATGCCACGTACATTATCTATAACTATCTCATACTGAAGGAACAAAGAAAAGTGATTTATTGAAGCAAGAAACAATATTAACCATTGAACAGAAAACATATCAAGAGTCAAGACACTTGATAAAAATACAAGATCAAAATATAACCCAAAAGTCCTTCAACATAGGCAGCTGAGACTAAAATGCTAAAAGAACGTAACAGGCAATTCGAATAAAAGAAATATAAATAATTGTTAAAATTGGAAACTAGGGCAAAATTCGACTTTGGACAGCTCATTTGATGGAGAGGATTGCATTGAATTTCTCTTTTCGAGAGGACCAAAATCGACCTAAAGATCATCTAATTTGGACAAGGGAAAGTATATTTTTGAATTATGAGCCCACATGTGCATATTTGATCAGGTCAGCCCTAAAGCAAATTGGACACCCTTGGAAGGCTATAAATACAAGTGACCTCTACCTCATTTGGACATCATCATGGATCATTCTTCTATTCTCTTTCTTGTTTTTGGCTTGCACAGGTCTGAGGCAGGTTCACGGAGAAATGGGTTCACTCGAAGGTGAAATTGCAGGGTCTGAAGCTCACGTGTATTTTTCTAGGGTTTTGTTTCTTAGTCGTAGGCTTACCAAAGGACAAATTCAACTGGTTGTTGGCTTGCAGGCTCAAGGGAGCCATTGAAAGCTCCCAGTTGCTCGCATGCCCACTTCCTCCCTGCGACTGGGACCTAAAGTTGTATTTCCTTGTTGATTGAAGTTTTCGCTCGTTGACCGCAGTGTTCGGCAGTTGACCGCATACAATGATAGTTCATTACAGGCTTCTGAATCAAGGTTTGAGTACGAGCATGGTTGGGTTCATCTCTTGGATATTGTTTAGTGATTTTTTTGTTGGATAGTTATATGGATGAAAATATCGATCAATGTACTCTCTTTTTCTGACTCATTCAATGACAATCTAATAAGAAGAGGAATTTGAAAGGGTTTTCCCGATAGTGGGTTTGGCCCTAGTCTTCGACCAATCATGGTGTCTCCATATGTGAATGTTTTTTCTTCTATTGTTCCTTTATGTTTCGTTGCATTGATGATGATATTGTTCTTTCGATATAGTTGCATATGTCGTTGAATAATGATGTAAATTTGAATAATGTTATGATGTTATGGGGTGAATTAAATGTGTAAATGAAGAAATCCAATTATCAAAGCAAACAACAATATAACCCTAAGAAAAATTAACATGGTAAGAGACTTGGGCTAAGGAAAGTCATTTAAGATCACCCCTATGAAGACACCTCTGATGGAAGCAAGAAAAGATGGTGGAGACCTAAAAGAATACTAAGGTTTGAAGGTAACCTTAGGCAATTTTTGTATTAGGGTTTGATGGATATTATGAGGTTGGGGTATGAGAGAAACCCTAGTTTATGGCAAAGATTTGAGATGTGATATCTAGAAACCCTAGCATGCTCAATGTGAAAATGCTCAAGCACTTAGTGACAGATTTTATGAAGCCCTAGATGGGATAGTCTCTATTAGGTTTGGTTGTTGATCAAGTTGGTGGAACTATTGAAGGACAATGGGTAATGATGGCTCTTCAACACTGGTTCAAGAGGGAGATGATCACCTCTCATTGAAGATAAGTACTTTCTGATTTATGATGCTCCTTTATGTCTTTATTTTTGTTTAGACTTATGGATCTGATTATTGTTTTGATTATTACTTATACTTCTTGCATGTATATTTGAGTATTTGAATGCTTCTAACCTCCTTATGAGTTGTGATAAGTGGATCCTTCGTGAGGATCATGGCTAGTGCAAGAAGATAAGAACTAGCGTTGGAAAAGGGAAAGAGGCACTTGATGAAAAGTTGAAAAAATTATACAGCGTCCTATATTAAATAAGAAGGTGCACAGGCATTTGAATACTACAAGGTACATATGGTGTATTGCTTCAATGTTATGTTTCAGCTACAATATATATGGCAAGGTAAGCCCTAAGGTATGATGAGAATGTCTCCTTCACAAATGGCTCATGCATGCATATGAAAGTGATTTGGATGCATGGTACTTATGATAAAATGGTGCACTTGGTATTGAACCAGTATCTTACTTCTTAGACATGATGAATTTCTTGATTCTATGAAGCAACTTAGAAATATTGATTTTTGATATATTGATGTTAAGCTAACATCTACTATTTTGGATATCTTGATCTCATAAAAAAAGGCTTGCAAATTGATTCTTATATATGGTAACTTGACACTATTGATAATGCTTGCGATAAGCATGATAGCCATCATGATAGAAGTATTGATATTCAGGATCTTTTGTTGACCATGGTTAAGTTTTGATGAGCTTAGTAATTATGACATATGGTAAAATTGAATGCCCTGACTTGATGGATTCAATTATGTGATAAAGAAGTGACGTTGTGATCATGATTCTTGAAGTATACTCCTATTCATAGTTTTAAAACCGGAACCGGTGACCGGACAGGTCCACCTAATAAACCGGGTCTCAAACTGGAACCGGTCAAACCGGCACTGGTTAGATTTCAATGGACCGATTTAAAGAAAAACACATGAAATAATTAATTTCTAATGAAAACAACTATTTTTAAGATTTAAAACCATAATTCCAAACCAATAGACACAAAATATGCAAAGTTTGCTCATATATATACCCTTGTAAAGGTAAATATATCAAAATGGCACCAAGTGCAATACATATCAGCAACAAAATATATAATCAATGAGGCTCTAAATGGCCTCTAGAGTTCAAAAACAAAGCCTACAAACTATGGCACCACTGACCTACTATGAGTCTACATATATGATATTAGTGATCAGCACTATCACTTGAAACTTCTCATTGTGATCAAACTCAGTTGGTTGAGTCTCGACTCCCAAACTTTGCAATTGCTTGAGTCACAAACTTCTCTATTGTTTCAATGACTTGAGTCTCAAACGTCTGAAGGTATTCTGCCCTAATATGCCTTATTACTTCATTTGGTGCCCCACATGGCTTTACTTGGCCTCTTATCCCAGCCAAGTGTGGCTTGAACCTGTTAATAGCCCCTCCTTCAATAGACTTTTGGTAATATTTGCAAATCATTTTGCCATCAATCATATCACAATGAGCCCATGCAGTATCCTTGGCTTTTGGAGGCATGATGGCTACTACTTAGCTCAAACTCTCTATTGTTCCACTACTCCAGCAAAAACTCAACACTTTCCAAGCTCCCAATCAAACTCACAAAAACTCCAAATGAGATGTGTGAGGCAAATGAGGGGGGTGAGCTCCTTATAAAGGCTTGGAGAGGGTGTTTTTGGAGGGAAGCAACCCTTACATTCCCTCCAAAACACCTAGTAAGCTTCCAAAAATACTTTGTATGGATCTGCCACAACCTTGGCAATGAACCAGCCGATTTATGACAAAATCGGCCAGGTTGACCATAAACCGACCAATTTCGTCATAAACCGGCCAGTTTGGTCCAGTTTTTGTCTTTTTTTGGCTAAGTCGGCCCTTAAACCAAGTTTTTTGCCTGGTTCGACCTGATTGCCTAATGAACCGGCCGGTTTGACTGGTTTCCGGTTCATGTCAGTTGGTTTTTAAAACTATGCATAATACACTTGACCACTGAGCGATATTATAGAGAAAGCACCACAAACATCTAAATGAACAAGGTCCAATATACCCTTAGCATTGTTATCGTTGCTAGGAAAAGAGGTGTTGACATACTTTCCAAGTGTGCATCCCTTGGACACCTCATGTTGATCCATGTTGCACTGTGGCAGCCTTGTCGCTATCTCCTTAAGAATCTTCACCGCATTATGGTGCAGATGCCCCATGCGCCTATGCCACAATTCCCTAAGCTCGTTGCCTAGGTCACAGACCCCTCTGCTAGTTAATATTCTGGTTGTCTCAAATTACAATCTATACAAGGTCCTGTGCCTAACCCTGACTGCTTAGCCACCTCAGAGTATGAGGGTTTTATAAAATCCTTACCTTGTCTGCAGATCACCTCGTACCCCTTATCCTCCAATGCTGAAACTGAAATGGGGCTCTTCTTAAGCCCGAGTAAGTAAACGATGAAATATAGAGGGTTTCTAGACTCGCTCTCAAATCGAACTATATCAATACCCACGACCTAGTACTTTCCATCATATCCCATCTCAATGTCGAACTACATGTCCATTTCTGCCAGTTTGCAGAAATACTTCTTGTTTCTTGTCATATGACAAGATGCACAACTGTCCACATACCATAAACTGCTAGCCACTGAGCTTGTGATGCAAGCGATGAGTGAAAACTCCTTCACAAAACGAGAAGAGAACTCATCTCTACAGAGGCTTGTACTTGGTCCTTCTTGGACCCTTTCTTCCTGCTAGGGTATTTAGTAGCATAATAACAAACTAGTGGCACGAAAAGCACTTGATCTTGCTGAGATCCTTTTCTTCTTCTCGCCCTTGGAGCTCGGCTCTCCACCACCCATGCTCTTTTTACCCTTTTACTTGCCACCTTTGCTACCTAGGGAAAAAATTTCTTCATCTTCCTCGGTCATAACGCAAGACCAAACATGTTTGTGAATCCCCTCTTGGACGCAGTCACTCCATAATTGCTCCAAATTAGGAAGCTTTTCTCTAGCACAAATCCCATCTATGAAATCTTGCTAAGATTTAGTGAAAAGCAACAGAGAAAAATCCACCAAATCATTATCTAGAACTATCTCGCCCACACTAGCCAACTTTCCTTTACTTGGGTAAACTTGGTGAGGTAAGACACCACAGAATAAGACTTGGTCATTTTAATATTCCTAGGCTTATCCTTCAATACTAGCTTTTTGGTCTCGCTCAAACCCTAATAGAGACCAATGATGATTGTCCAAGTCACTTTGGTTGTCGTCTTCCTAGCAACGTGAAGGATAATGTGGTCTTTGACTCCTCCAAGATGATTCTTCTTGCCTTGACATCCTTCTTATTATGCTAAGCCAACTACTGAGGGTCACTAGATGCCGATGGGACATTATCACTACTATCCTATCACGCTATAAACAAAAGTTGGACTCCCCATCCAATATGTCCTCAAATCTAAGACCTTGATAAGCCATATTGCCAAATCGCACGACTCAAAAAATATGTGTGTTGCTCAGAAACCCTAGCGACTAAATCCATCTGATAAACTCGCTCCCTCTGAATCGTAGCACCTGTTCCTGAAGATAAATAATTGTGTTTGGTCTTAAATCAGCGGCTAGGCTCTAATACCATGTTAGATTTCCTTAAAACCCAGTAACTAATTCGCAATTTTCTAAGTGTAAAACCAAAAATACAAACAACAGTTGTTCTAGAAACTTAAATTGCAAATACATTGAGTTTTCTAACTTAGCATGCACAATGGAAAATAAATAATAAATCTAAAGACAAGCACATTCAACACAGAACACAAGATATACCCAAGAAACCCTAACACTAAGGAAAACATGCAACTATTTGTGTTTCCTATTAGCTCAGCAAATAATAAATTTTCCCTAGATTTATATAGCAAGGGAATGCTTCTCTTCTCCATCAAATAACACTCAATCACTGATCTAAATCAAAATCAAGACAACCCCTGAGCAATGCTTGTGCAAATTTGCTCCTTTGCACATAGATGCGCACTATACGGCCGCCTAGGTTGATTTCTCCTTGCCTGCAACTTGTTGTACAGTCGCATTGGTTCTGAGTTGGGCTAAGGTTATTCGTCTTCTTCCCTCCTACCTCTCGATCCCTGATCTACTCGTTGACTACTGAAAAACCTTCTATTGTTAAGCCAACCACACACTCTTTGTGCTCATCAAACTGGCCACTCACTTGCTCTATCTCCTCTTATAATTTCGACCTCAACCCTAACATCATTTTCAAACGAATGAGATTAAGTCATGATGAAGGGCTAAGATTAAAGCATAAGTTAACTTAGGAATTTTTAATTTTTCCTAACTCCAACTTTAGAAAATAGTTAAATAAATTAATATTCTGCTAAAGTGTCAGTCTTATGGGTCCCTCTCCTAGCCTTAGCACCTAGGCAAGCAAAACCCTTACTACTCTACTCCAATCAACATGATAGTCTATGGTTGGGCCCATATTATATCGATACCACTATGGGACCTAACACTTTTCAGCTTGCTAACATAGAAGCAGAAAAAGAGGGGCTACCCATCCATAAGCAATGGTTAAAGTTCTATTTCCAGTAAAAAGATTCACTTAAAAACAAAACATAAATAAATAAAATTTGGGGTTTTTGTGGGTAGTGTTTCCTTGCTATTGAGTAATTGAATTTTTTAATCGCTTTTTCATTTGAGTTGATAGTCTCAATTTGCAAAATTCCTTTCTTTCCTGATTGTCAAGTCTTGTTCTTTCAATGTAGTCATTTCAATATCCAATCAAATTTCATTAAATATAATGACCCATCTATCAACTTCTCATCTCCTCTTACTCTATACAAGTATAGTTGTCTTTGTCAAACTTTCGAGCTTTTTCATGTTAGTATTTGTGGCAGTAAACTATGCTTCTGTTTAGGTTGAGCCTAGATGAGGGTCATTTGTTGCCATTTCCTGACCATTGATTCTATTAGGATGGGTAAAATTTAAGAGACGATAGAGGAAGTCTTGAGTCATATTACAAATCCATCTCTACCATGGTATTTTTGAGCCATATGTTATGATTCAGTTGTCTCCCGCATCCAACATTAGGAACATGATACCATACCTCTCCTATATTTCATGTTTTCTAGGTTGCATTGAGGGAAAGGAATCCATCATTGACTTTCTCCTTAACAAATCATTCCTCATCAACTCTGACACATTATCTAAGGAGTGGTCTAGAATTTGGAGCATATCAATGGTTGTTAGCCTCGTTGGCTACCATTTCATATCCAAAAGGGCTAATCACCATTGGATCTTGATCGAATGACCCTTGTTAATGTTCGATTAAAACACATTATTCACATTAGCAGGTTGTGCTCATACCTTAGGGCCCGTTAGCCTTATAGTTGGGCCAGTCCCTTCGCACCTAGCAGAGGTTTTCATTATTGAAATTTGACTAGTTGACTTTCTCCATGTGTAGAACTCAACACATCCCGTTAACCTTATAGTTGGGTCGGTCCCTTCGCACCTAGCAAACGTTTTCATTATTGAAATCTATCTAGTTGACTTTCTCCATGTGTAGAAATCAACACATTTTCCACTAAGAGGAGAGTACATGATGGATGGGTAACAAGAAGCAAGTAGCAACTTTGAATGGGAAAATATGGGTAAAACCTCCTTCCAATTGATCATTATTAGAGGCACCATGCACATTCGAGTCTCTTGCCCATGAAACAGGTACAGCGGTTTGCAAGTGGTTTTACACAGATACCCTTGAGTCGTCATTATTAACCCCCATATTTTCTCCTTTGCAAACTAGAGAGTTAAAGGCCAACATGCTTCAATATGTTGGTGTTCAAAGTTATTCCTAGAGAGAACTTTGTAGAAGTCAAAAGTTGTACCCACATAGTTCAAATACAACATGGTTCAATGATATGATATTGGTTCTAAGTTAGAGATTTTGCACAGGTATTTCATTGGTTTTGGAAAGAATCGTTATTTTCACCAACTCTCCTACAACTTAGGCCGCAGAGTTCAAAGGTCTGCATGGCAGTGTCCACATTTTTGGAGTGCTTGCAAGTTCGTGTTTCTAATGATCCTTTTTCAAACGGCGTTCATGATACCTTCTAATCTTAGCAATTTCGGTCCAAAGCCTTGCATGTAAATTTAGAGCACATTTTCAAACTCCTCGTAGGAAATCAAATCCAAACAGCATAATTTCATTGAAATGTGAACACTTTCTATTTTTAATAGTCAACGAGGTAGAGTGACATGTGGCATCTTGAGGTGGTGACATGTCACAACTTTAGGCAATGACCATTGATATGTGGCATCTATACAAGGCGCAGTGTGGCAAGGTCAAGGCATAGCATGAATAACCAAGGAACATGCATAACACTAAGTATGACCATGAGATAATTGGATGCATTCATGTCTTGAGTTAGAGATGACTAGGATACATGCATGAGTCAAGGAGTCGGGTGGCACATGCAATTAATGAGGTAGCTTGTTTCAATTAACTAGACGCATGCATCTAGAAAACTGGATGGTCACTTGAGCATTGATGATTTAACCAAAACAACTTGTCAGTGGACTAGAGTAGGACATAATTCACATCAGTTTGCCATCAATTAACTAAGAGTATCTCCACTTGGGCAAGGCGCCTTGCCATCTCTCCATTACTTCCTCACTAATTTAAGTCAACTCTTGAGGGAAAGACTCTAGTTGGACCAAGTGCATGTCATGTTATTTGTAGTTTATCATCAGTTGAACGTAGGTCTCTCCACTTAAGCCAAGTGTGTAAATGCACATCTCAAGAGAATCAAGGTACATGGGAAAGCCATCTTCACTAATGCAAATGAGGAAAGGAATCTCGAAGAACTAGAATGCATGGCTACTCCACTCCACTTACTCCACTCATTTGTTGAGCCACCAAAACTTCACCACAGTGAACAAATCAATGTGCATGGGCTAGGAGAGTTCTCATGCAAGGCTAATGCATAGCAGAAAGGAGGAAGGCACTATGAGTTGAAGATGGGAGTTTTCTTCCAAGAAACAACAACATTTCATCATTCTTCTTCTCCTATTCTAGATTCTATATTTTGCAAAGGAAAATCATTGGACCAATCATGTATCTATCCTTATGGTGCATTCAATCTCTTAGCTAATGCAAAATAAAGTTTAATTATGTGCTTTTATCAATCTCTTCAAACTTGTTGGCACTATTATTGCAAAATCTAAGAGCCTAGTGCAAAGCCTCGCTAGACAACCTAGGTCTTAAGACAACAAAGAGATCAACCACCACTGTCACCTTAGGGGCTTATCTCTACAAGGGAAGCTTCCCTAGCAATACCTAGAGGTTAAATGACCTAGGGTTTCCAAGCTAAATGACTTTGTATAAATCTTGCAAATAAAATCATCACGAAATAGTTTCAACCTAAGTCACATGACACGAGGACACGAGACACGGAGGACACGTAAATACGAGTATTCAATACGAAACGCAGCGACCTGGAAACAGGACACGGGGGGCACGTTATATATATATATATATATATATATATATATATATATATATATATATAGTTTTTTATCCATATTAAATTGCAGGTTGCAGCGTATCTAATCAAATTAAAATATAATTACTTCTCAAAGTTCATAGTTCACTTTAAAAAAATAAATAGAATCAAAATTTGCTATTTAGAAATTAGAATGTGATATGCTCGGTCTTGATTCTTGAATATTCAATGTTCATTGTTCATCTACAACTTACAAGCACATAAGAAAATAACTAAGTCTAATCCTATTGATTTCCTCTGCCCCTCCTGTGAGAAAATGGCACAGCTTTCCCTTTCCCTCTAGATGTAGATGTTGGTGCTGGTGGAGTTGGCAGTGGAGTTTGTTATGCTCTAGAAGCTGAAGAACTAGAAGTAGGAGCTATAGGAGGTAGACCACGTCCTCTACTGGTGGCAGGGGTAGCCCGGGCAAGTGGTGTCACTTGGAAACATTACAATCTCCCAATCCTGAAATCCTGAAAAATTGATAAGTCTGCTACATTTTGAATGAAATCTAAAATTCTACTTTCTCCATATGAAATCCAATGAGGTCGGAACCACTCTCAAACATCCTGAGTCATTTCATGGTAATGTTAAAAATTTAAGTAAAAGGATGAAAATGAAGATTAAGGAGAATGTCACTTTTACTTTAAGAATTTAATATTACCATGAATAGCATATCAATACTAGGGCCTAGACTTGATCATTAAGCTGCCCCACTCAAAAATTATTTGTTTCTTTCAAAAAAAATTGCAACTTATGCAGGCAACGTTTTCTATCAACGGAATACGTGTTTTCCAGATGCAAGACATGACGAAAACCGGCGAATACGTTTTACATTTTACAGGACACGATGAAAAACGTTTTCAACACGTTTTAGGGCCTTTTTCGTGTCCGACACGTAAAATACGGGACACGGGACCTTGGAGGACGTGTCCTATGACTTAGGTTTCAACAAAGTAAGGTTCAAACATGATAAGATCTTAACGGTTATTGAAGAAGATATTGAGATAGCCATGGAGACCAAGATAAGATCTACACATGTTCAAATACATTTTCCACCAAGCCAATTAAATTAGAGGAAGTTTGTTATAAGTTAGGGTTTTAATGATATGCAAATTTACAACTTTCAAAAGCATATGACAAAAATAAAATAGCCTATAAATGATGAGATCAACAAAGGCTTTGTTGATTGGAGTAGAGAAGTAAAGGGTTCTGCTTGTCTAAGTATTAAGACTATTAAAAGAACCTGAAAGACTGCCACTTAAGCAGAATATTAATTTATTTAACTATTTCCTAAAGTTAGACTTAGGAAAAAGTAAAAGTTTCTAAGTTAACTCATGATTTAATCGCAGCCATTGATCACAATTTAATGTCAGCCGTTGAGAGGGAGATTAGGGTTGACATCAAAATTATAAGAGGAGATGGAGTGAGTTAGTGGCAAGTCAGATGAGCACAAGCAGGTGTGAGCAAGGGTTTCAGCAGATCGCAAAACTCAGTATAGGAGAAAAAGAAATTAAGTGAAAGTCGAGCCTTCGTAGACCAGCGCAGAGGTCTGTTCACACATGTGCGCAGGAGAGAGGAAGTGTACTCGCGCGTGTGGGTCAAATTGCTAATCTGTGCAAGAGTTTCGCAAATCTAGTTCGCAATGTTGTTTTTTCACCATACTGGACTCTAGGATAGAATCTTAAAGCACTGACGCTATCAATCCAAGTATCACAACAAGACTTCTTTTCACAATGGAATAATATACAGCAGTGAATCTACTAGTGCACAAAATATACACAACTTTTTACAAATTTATACAATAACCCAATTTTGTTATATTAATCAAACTAATAATACAACAATCTAGAGCTCCTGTACCAAGGGTAATGGCCCTCATACATCCACTGATACAAGACAACAACTAGGGCTTGGTGTCAGCCTTTGGACAACCAATCTATGCTAAACAAAGTACTCTGGTCGTCTAGCTGATGTAGAGCTACTCATAGTTGCCCTGGTCGCACCCTGTACATATCTACCCGGTCCTTCGGCTCTCAACCTACCGCAACACAACTCTGCCTCTATCAATGAATAAGCTCCATTAGGTCACTTACTTTAGCTCCACCTACTCTCTCATTAACAATTAGGCCTTCAACGCATCAACACATCAAGACTCCTGTCGAGTTGTCCACAACTTCGTTTGTGAACAACAATCCACTGCCTACTGCTGCTCCTCAACTCTTTTGGGACTTTCTTCCTGCTACTGCCTTCCTATGTTGCTCGATGAAGACACACTTAGGGTCGGAGGGCTTCCCATTCTCAATGTTGAATGTCCTCCAACAATGAACTTAGGGCATGCAGGACTGCCCAACTTTTGTTGTAGATGTCCTTCTCCAAAAAGAAACTCTAGGGCTACAAATTATTCCTGGTTGGTTAGGCCTATGAGCTCTTCTTCTGCCACTTCTAACAATCCCTTAGTAGTTCAAGAGACTTGTTCCTTAGGGTTTGAAGCAACCCTCTCCATAAGTTGTTCTTTATGCTGCTCCAACTCTGCCTCTCCTAGCAGCCACATTTGTCCATCAAGGTGCTACTCTAGGCCACAAATGGTCCACTCTCACGGTGCCCTCCAATAGACCACGAACATCCAATACAAAACTAACCAAATTGTCCTCTCTTAGGACCTCTCATCCATTAGCATCCAACCATCAACAAGAAACCATCTGCAACTCACTGTTGTTGTCCTCTTGCCCTTGGTATTTGTGCTACTAATGCTCTCGTTAGGGCACATCAGCAACCCTAAACCCTGCTCAAATCACTATACCTCCTTGTCCCACTAGGTTATTCCTTTCACAGCGCCTTCAAGCCCTCTCCATGCACTGTTTTAGGCTAGTCCACGGTCTGCTACAGTGAAGGAAACAATTCTTAGACACAAAGAAATACCCTCTATTTTGACTGCCACCTACTCTTAATGCCAATGGTTGGGTGAGAGAACCCTCACTAGGCCTCTCAACCCTCTCAAACACTCCTCCCAAGTTGTTGTAGCTATAGAAAGCACCTACAACCTTCAACAGAGATAAACAACCACTAAACTGTGCACAGAATACTTCCAACATACCACTGGCATTTGTGGCTAGGCTCCTCCTAAGGATCTGCACCAAAACAGTTAAGAGAAACACACCAGACCTTCCTCCTTACTCCCACACTAGGCTACCTTAGATCCGTTGTTCTATTTCAGAGGTGTTTTTTATGTTACATGTTCCATGCATGTGATCAAATAGCCTCAACGAACCCTCTATTTATATCATTCATGTGTGGCACAACTAGCCCTCTTCTAGGGTTATCCTAAACCAAGGCCGACTTGATTTTGAGCCACTCTTCCCACACATAAACTTCAAAAATTCATATCTTGACTTCTAGACCTTGGATTTCGATGATTTTTGTTGCCCCTAGTTGCTCTAGAGGTCTATCATCTCCATCGGTCAAGCCATCAATCCTCATCACGGTTTCACACCCACATGCTTGGTGCAAAGCCCACAAGCTTGGGTTCTATGCCCACAAAAATACTTGTGTGCCCATTCTTGCACAACCCTCTAGTCTAGGGTTTGGAGTACCTCCCAAGCTACAAATCTCAAAACTCCCTCTTAGCGAGGGAGGCACTTCCAACACTAGGAAGTCTCAATCAACGTCATCACCAGCAACACTAGCCCATCTCGCGTCCATCACTGCAACATACTTTGTAGAATGAATCCTGCAATCTTGGTAGTGCCTCTGCCTCATCTCATCTTAACCTAAAGACCTCAACACTTCCATAAGGTTGCTCTTCCTACCTCTGAATCTATACGATCTTCACTGGTTCAACCTGCCATTGATCTCGTGTCTTACAAGGTCAGTCTAAACTGCAATCGAACACAAGCCATCATCACGATTCACCACAACCCAATCCTACAAGCACTCATCCTCCTAGATCAAACACAACTCATGCACATCCCTACAATGTCGAATATGCAACATCATGATCCAGTGAAGAAACCAGCTAGCCAATCTGCAGTCCATTACATGAAGCAATCTTGATCATGCCAAAGAAACCCTCAAGTTGTCCCAACAATCCATAAGAAGACATAGGAAGTCCATGGTCTGCAAACCACTACACAACAAACTGTGGTGCACCAAATTCCCCACCAATCCACCAAAACTGCCAGCCCATCTCACCATGTATCATATTAAGACCACATCTCCATGTATTCTGCAAAACCCTCTGCTCCATGATCTAGGCAATCCCAACTCCCTCTGAATCACTTCGTTGTGCACACTCTCATTCACTGACCCTTCAAAGTAGCTCTGATACCATGTTGTTTTTCCACGACACTAGAGTCTAGGATAGAATCTTAAATCACTGAAGCTACCAATCCAAGTATCACAACAAGACTACTTCGCACAATAGAATAATATATAGCAATAAATGTATTAGTGCACAAAATGTACACAACTTTTTACAAATTTATACAATAACAAACTTTGTTATATTAATCAAATTGATAGTACAACAGTCTAGGGCTCTCGTACCAGAGATAATAGCCCTCATACATCCACTGATACAAGACAACAACAACTAGGGCTTGGTGTCAGTCCTTTGACAACCAATCTACCCTAAACAAAGTACTATGGTCGTCTAGCTAATGTAGAGATCCTCACAGCTGCCTTGGTCGTACCCTGTACACATCTGCCCTATCCTCTGGCTCCTGATCTGTAGCAACACAACCTTGCCTCTATAAATGAACCAGCTCCATTAGGTCACTGAACTCGGCTCCACCTGCTCTCTCGTTTATTGTTAGTCCTTCAATGCATCAACACATCGAGACTCCTATTGAGTTGTTCACAACTCCGTTTGTGAACAATTCTCAACTACCCAGTACTACTCCTCAACTCTTTTGGGACTTTTTTCCCACTAGGGCTTTCTTGTGTTGCCCGATTAGGGCTGGAGAACTTCCCACTACCACTGTTGAATGTCCTTTTCCATCAATGAACTTAGGGTTGGAGGTATTTCCACTATCACTATCGAACGTCCTTCTCCAACAATGAACTTAGGGCATGGAGGACTGCCCAACTTCTGATGTAGATGTCCTTTTCCAAAAGGCAAGTCAAGGGCTACAAATTGCCCTTGCCTGGTTAGACCTATGAGCTCTTCTTTTGCCACTATTAACAATCCTTAAATCCTTCAAGAGACTTGTTCCTTAGGGCTTGAAGCAAGCCTCTACAATCATCCACAAGTTGTTCTTTAGGCTGCTCCAACTCTGTCTCTCCTAGCAGCCACCTTAGTCCATCAAGGTGCTACTTTAGGCTACACTTGGTCCACTCTCGCGCTACCCTCCAACAGACCAGGAGCGTCCAACACAAAACTAACCAAACAGTCCTCTACTAGGACCTCTCATCCACTAGCATCCAACCATCAACAAGGGACCATTTGCAACTCACCACTGTTGTCTTCTTGCCCTTAGGATCTGTGCTACTAGAGCTCTAGTTAGGGCACATCAACAACGTTAAATGTTGCTCAAATCATTGTACCTCCTTATCCCACTAGGTTGTTCCCTTCATTGCTCCTTCAAACCCTCTGCATGCATTGTTTTAGGCCTTGGGCACCTCCAAAAGGCTCTCTATAGCCCACGGTTTGCTATAGCAAAGGAAACGATTCTCCAACACAAGGAAATACCCTTCGTTTGACTGCAGCCTGCCCCTAATGTCTACAGCTAGTTGAGACAACCCTGACTAGGCCTCTTGACCCACTCAAATACTCCTCCCAAGTTGTTGTAGCTACAACAAGCACCTCCGACCTTCAACAAAGACAAACAATAACTAAACTATGCACAAAATACTCCCAACATACCTTAGACATCTGTGGTTGGTCTCCTCCAAATGATCTGTACCAAAACAATCAAGAAAAACACTCAAAACTGTCCTCCTTGCTTCAATGCTAGGTTGCCTCAAATCGATTGTCCTATTTCAAAGGTGTCTTCGATGTTAGATGCCCCTTGGATGTGATCAAATAGCCTCAACGAACCTTCTATGTATATCATTCATGTGTGGCACAACTAGCCCTCTTCTAGGGCTGTCCTAAACCAAAGCCAACATGATTTTGTGCCACTTTTCCCACGAATAAACTTCAAAAATTCATATCTTGGCTTCTAGACCTCGGATTTCGATGATTTTTGTTGCCCCTAGTTGCTTTACAAGTCCTCTATCATCTTCGTCAATCAAACCATCAATCCTCATTTTCACACCCACATGCTCAGTTGCAAAACCCACAGGCTTGGATTCTAAGCCCACAAACATATTTGTCTGCTCATTCCTCCACAACCCTTTAGCCTACGGTTTGGAGTACCTCCCAAGCTACAATCTCAACCCGCAAGAAGGGAATTGATTTAGCTAGAGAGTAAATGAGTATTTTTCTTGTGATAAACTAGGAAGTTTCTCCCTTGTTGTAATTCTCAGAAGAAAATCCTTTACTGAAAAAAACTCAATAAAAGGCATACAGTGTTGCAAGTTTTCCCTTGAGTTGGGGTTTCCTTGGTATATCTTGTGTTCTATGTGTTGATGTGCTTGTCTTTTGATTTATTTTTTCATTGTGCATATTAACTTAGAAAACTTAGTGTATTTGTGATTTAAGTTTCCAGAATATCAGTCGTTTATGAACTCAATGTATTATTGAGTTTTTACACTTAGAAATTGCAAATCAAATTACTGGGTTTTAAGGAAATCCAACAAGATTTAGGCTATAAGGAAAGGCAAGCAAAGGAATGGTAAACAAGTATGTTTTAATGGTTAAAAATGCACAAAATAGCATCAAATACATAAACTTCAACCCTATTTTTAATGGTAAAATATGCAATAAATGTTTGATTTTTCTTTTTAAACATTAATAAATCCAATTCCTACCTAGAGGACAATAACATCTAGGAGAAAAATGTTAGTAAATGCATATTTAGACCAAACCCTAACCTAGCTACCATGAAAGAGAGGAAAGAAAATAATTTAGAGTGATCGACACAACAAGACTAGTGCAAGAAAATAATTTAGAGTGATCGACAACAAGACAAGGGCATTCATTCAATTAGGGAATGAAGTCAATTAAAATGAGGTCAAGATAGGAGGACCTTCGATGAAAAAGGGTGGAAGAGTATTTGCTTCACTTGGAAACCCAAGCAACTTTCATTCGTAGGAGATTTAAGGTCAAGGGATGCATGAAACAAGTCCTTTGATGGATTCTTGAAAACAAATTTTGAATAAACACATAGAAACAAGAGTTCATAAAAGATGTTGCACGTTTCAATATGGCAAAAGATAAACCCAAATTTCATAAACATGTAAAATGGAATAAGAGAGCATTAAACTTACACCATTCAAGTAAGAATCACTTCATCAAGTCCACGGAGTCTTGGATAGACAATGATTGGGTGTGTTGTTAAGCCACTCCTAGATGTTAAGTCACCGGTTCAATTCCCTGCCCTTTTCGGATTTTAATATTGGACATGACCATGATGTAGCCTCACCAATGTCGACAAAAAAAAGAATCACTTCATCAATCCATGAGAAATCCTATCAATGCAATGAATATCTTCCCCAACACAATTCACACTTTACTTAGCCATTGCATCCAAAAGAAAGAATAGAAACACCAGTGTGCACTCATTCAAGAGAAGAATGATGAGTGTTTTGTTAAATTTCCAATACTAGCCTAGATTTATTTTCTCCCAACAGTTATTTATTCCCAGAAATTTAGTTTACTACCCAAATAATTTCGAAATTGTTGAAAAATAAAATCATTGGTATTTTCAATTTCCAGAAATTAATATACAGCGGAAAAATAAAAAAGGAGAGATCAATCATATCACAACAACAAATGTACAACCCTAACAATTCTCCTACATTCAATAATCTCATAAAAATCTGGGATTCGAACCATAGAGAATATACATAGAAAAATACAATGATTGGAACCTGTAACTTGGCCCCCATTTGGAACAATTTGGCCCCGAGAATTTCTGCCCTCTGGAAATCAACCCCTAAAGAAATTTGTCCTAGAGAATTTGGCGCACTTCTCACCAACATTTGGCCCTGGATAAATCGGCCTCTCCAATTCACAACCTCGTTCACACTTCAGCAAATTCACCCCCCCTCGATCTCCATATCTTTGCCACCTAAAAACACCGTTGAATCACCCAGCACTCCTCTTTCTCCTCAACCCAGATGACCCTCTCACTCTGGAGAAATCGCACTCTCCCTCTTTCAGAAAATAGCTTTCTCAAAATACAATGGTTTCCTCTTGTCTTGTGTCTTCACCTCTTCCTTAGGACTCCGTTTATAACCTTCATTAAGCCAAATCCCTAACCCTAATCTCCTAAGTGATTGATAGTTGAGATTAGATCTCACCTCGCTTGCGATCAACGGTTGAGATCATATTTAAGTCACTTAAATAATTTGATTATTTATCCTTAATATGTTGGCTTAATAGTCCACGATAATTAATTGACTTTAATTATGGTAATTTTCCTAAGTTAAACTTAGGAAAGAAGCCATAAGTCACTTACTCCACCAAGCAAGCACCTAAAGAGGCAATTAACCATCTCCTACATGCTAAGACACCAAGCTCATGTAGAAGACCTTTTGAAATTACCACAAGCATCAACACTCCCTCCTAGAAAGGAAGGGACTCTCTACTACCCACAGCTTGTCCCTAAAAACATGAACTTCCCTTTCATTAGAGGCTTAGGGAGAATATCTGCCACTTGCTCCGCTATGGAAATGCACTACAATCTCACAACACCTTTCTAGACCCTCTCCCTAATGATGTGATATTTGATCTCATTATGATTGGACCTGTCATGAAACACAAGATTTTCATAGAACTTAATGCAACTCTAATTATCATAGTGTATCACTGTCGGCCCCATCTCAAGACCAAATAGCCCTATGAACATCTTGTGAATCCATATTGCAATACAATTCACCATACTCACTGCCATGTACTCTACCTTTGTTGAGCTAAGTGCCATCAATTGTTGCTTCCTACTACACCACAAGATCATGGATGATCCAAAGCTGAAACAATATCCAGACATGGATTTTCCATCCACACACTCCCAACCCAATCAAAATATGTGTACGCCTACAACTTTACTCCACCAACACAACCATATCTAAACCCAAGGTCCATTGTACCTCGCATGTATCTCAACACATGGTTTGTTGCCACCCAATGAACTTGTCTCATCTCTACCACGAACTAGCTAAGTGTGTTCAAAGCAAAACAAATATTCAACCAAGTGTTGACCAAATACATCAAAGAACCTATCAGCTGCCTATATAGTGTGGGAACCACCAACCCACCCTTAGAAACACTGAGCTTATTTAAGTTTTTTATCATCGATGTAGACATAGGCCTGCATCCTCCATCCTGAATCTCCTCAAGATCTCAACTGCATACTTGCTCTGCCTAAGGAAAACCTCTCCTAGTTGTTTCCATACTTCCAATCAGAAAAAGGTAATGCAGCAAGCCGATGTCCTTCATTTCAAACTCCAAGGTAAGATCATCCTTGCACATCCCTATGAGCTTCTCCAATCCCGTCAAGAAAATATCATCAACATAAAGTGCCAATATGAGTAGCTCACCCTCAAAAAGTACAAAGTATAGGTTGTAGTTAGCCTCACTCTTAGTGAAGCCCAAACTAAGAAGATATCCATCAATCCTAGCATACCATGTGCAAGGAACCTGCTTTAGCCCATAAAGGTATTAATTTGTGTACCTCGGGCAGGTGTTCTAGTCTTGGATTGTGTCTATGAGGCTAAAGAACACAATTTCCCCAATACTCATAAAGGTTTCGCGAGAAAAAGCCTTGATTAGATTAATTAACCAAATAATTAATTTTCCTAATTCTAGCTTAGGGAAATAAGCTTAACTAATCAGAATTAATTGCGGTCAATCGATTTTCCTCCAAATACTTCCAGAAAAGTTACTTGATGGAGTCAAGATGATCTTAGCCATCGATTGTTATTAGATCTTGGTCATTGATTCGTCAACAAGAGATTATAAGAGGAAATCGATGGGCATTTGGAGAACATATCAAGACATAGAGTTACAATGATAGAAAAGGCGCAAAGCGGCACAAGGACATCAGCAGCAAAGGTTTCAGCAAACATTATCAGAGAAATTCTTCACAGCAATTTCCAAGGAGAGTTGGAGATCGATTTTTCTGCAAAGTGAGGCCAATCTTCCAATAGTGCAAGTTGCTCCAATATGCATGGAAAATTACCCTAGCAAACAGTGTGAATTGGTCAAAGAGGGAGAAATTATGGAGCAAGGATAATCTGCACGGGAGATCGATTTGCACAAGAGGATTGATTTGCCAGTAAAAGTCATGATTTTCCAGTGTAGGCCGAGTTGATTTTTCCAGCCAGTGTGAGTTGCTAGGAGGGCAGAGTTTATCTATCAAGCTGCACATGTGAGCAAAATCAAGCTTCAGAGGGAGGCCGAATTTATTTTGATTGGGCCGAATTGCTTCCAGGAGTTTAGGTAGACTTGCAGAAGAGATCAGAATAATTTTTCGGAGGATTACCATATTACAACAACCAGTTGAAATATTTGTGCTAAAGAATTTAATAATTAAAACCCTCATCTACTGAATTGGTTTTCCCTTCAGGGTTTTTCCAAGGACATTTGTTCGAAAATATTGTTGTCCATTATATGTGTGTGTGCTTAATTTTCTCAGTTCTTGTAGTTATTTATTTTTCAGTGAAGTTGTAATTGTGCTTTATTTAGTGTTTGTTGCAAGTATTATGCAATTGAGAAATAATATGAACAGATAGGAGAATAATAACTAGTAATTACAACATTATTTAAAATTTCACATGGTATTAAAGCAGATCTGAGGGCAGAAGGAAGATCTGCACAGGGCACAAGAAGAGAAAGAAAAAGTTTTCACCCAACTCGAATTCTTCAAATTATTTCTCCAGGTTATTTACGTTCGTTCAATTTCTAGATTTTTCAAAGATGGCCACAGAAAGATTGAGAGACCAAGACAGGTTAGATGGAGCCTCCAACTTTGGTGATTTGAAGGCCAGGATGTCGTTCTTATTGGACTAGTATGGTCTGAAGGAGTTTGTGGAGAACATTATTGCCATATCAACGGATCCACAGATCCACAATTGTTGACCGCCTACAAGAAGGAGAATGTCAAAGCAAAGAGAATGATTCTTGAAGAATTCAAGCATCATATCATTCCACATAATGCAAAGAAAGGGACAGTGAAGGAAATGTCGGATGTCGTCATGAAACTGTACCATGATCCTACAGAAAATAGGAAGTTGATTCTCAAAAAGAGTTTGAGGACCATCAAGCAAAACAAGGGAGAAAACGTGACTTCCTACCTCACCAAAGTTCAACTTGTCAGAGATGAGCTAGCTACAATGGGTGACAAGCCCAGCAATGAGGAGGTGGTGCGAATAGCACTCAATGGATTTTCCGAGTGTCTTCATCCAAGTGATCAGTGGACGAGATAAACTTCTAGATTGGGGACGCCTTTAGAGTGACTTCACTCAAGAAGAGCTTAGGCTCAGCTTCGTTAGGGGGAGTAGTAGCAGTGGCAAGACACCAAAGGTTGAGAGGGAGCAGGAAAACGTTGCCCAAGCAGGAAAGGGAAAAGCAAAGAAGGGTTCCAATAAGGGACCAAGCTCAAAAGGGGACAAGAAGAAGAAGGACCTATCAAAGGTCAAGTGCTATTGTTGTCACAAGTTTGGTCATTATATCAGTGATTGTCCTCTCAGGAAGAAGAAGGGAAAGAAGCAAGTTGCAGCTTCAGCAACGCAGATGAGCTATCCAATAGGATCGATCAAGAGTTAACATTGATTGCTTGCCTAAGTAGCTCTACTTCACACGGTCTCTGGTATAGAGACAATGGAACTGCAGCATCATTTCATATGATAGGAGTTAGACGGTACTTCTCTAGTTACAAGAAGGAGAATATCAGATTCTACAATCAGATGGGGAACAAGTCTAAGTGCACTCCTGTAGCACAAGGAATTGTTCTATTTCGGAGAGAGAACAACAAGCAAAATCATATCCATGATGTGTTGCATGTGCTAGGCTTGGGGATGAATTTGATCTCCATATGAGTCCCTCAGGACACAGGTTACGGTGTTAGCTTTAGAGGGGCTAGAGTGTTGTTATAGTACAAGGATTAGAGGTCACCTATCGCAGTTGGTGTGAGGAGCAGTTGGTGTGACAGGTTGCAGATGGACACGACCAAGGCACTAGTTAGCAGAAGCAGTCCAAGAAACCAAGGGGAGCTATGGCATAGGAGGATGGGCCATATTCATCATGGAGCACTTAGATTGCTTCGTGAGATGGTGACAAGTGTTTTGGAGGTGAGCACAGAGCACAACGATGTGTGTAGAGGATGTGTGATGGGGAAGTTTGCAAAGGCATCATTTCGAAGGAGTGCCAATGGATTACAAGGGATACTTGACTTAGTGCACTAAGATCTCTCCTCCTACTAAAACCCAAAGACAGGTAGAGAGGAAGAGATCCCAAGTGTTGAAACGACTTGAAGACCACCTCTATTTATATTAAAATGTTGAGCACAAGTGGGGTTTATTTGGTTGTTGGCCGACCTTGACGAATTGTCCCATAACACAAATAAATTCATATCTCCGTGAATACTTATCGGAATCGGATGATCTTTAGATCAATCCTACACCTCTCGATGAGAGGGATCCAAGAAAAATATCATCTTCCATTAATAAGATGACCCACATGGAGTTTGGCCCTAGTTGCCAATTTTAACACTCCCTCTCAACTAGGGAGAACTCCATCCGCTGATCCATATGTCCGACTGTACTATCTCTGCCATCAGTGCCCTGCACTGCTCTGCTCTGCTGAGCTCTGCTTTGCTCTGCTCTGCTTTGCTCTGCTCTGCTAAACCATGAAGAAGAAGAATTGATCGAGAATGTTTCATACCATTCTCTACTGACCCGAAGTCAGTTTTATCTGAAGAGTGTGTCACATCACTCTTACTCACCCGAAGTGAGTTTTATTGATCCTAGATCAATATCACAAGAGAGTGTCTCAAACCACTCATACTGATCCTAGATCAGTTTCATTGATCCCAGATCAATGGAGGTCATCCTAGCATAGGGAGTACGGTAGATACAACGATGCGTCCATTGATAGTACTACTATGGTCCCTAACCCCATTTCCCTACTCATTGATCAGATGAGAGGTACTTCCCATGAGTCCAGAACTGCATGGGTAGGATGCCTCGACAGGAGAACTAATCATCCTATCCATAGGAGAACGAATCATCCTACCCCACAGTTGCCACGGGAGAACTAATCATCCTGGCCCACAGGAGAACTAATCATCCTGTTCCACAGTTGCCATGGGAGAACTAATCATCCCGGTCCATAGGAGAACTAATCAGCCTGTTTCACAGTTTCCACGGGAGAACTAATCATCCCGACCAACAAACTAATCATCCTGTTCCATAGTTGCCACGGGAGAACTAATCAGCGCAGCCCACAAGTCAACTAATCATCATGTTCCATAGTTGCCGTGGGAGAACTAATCATCCCAGCCCACAGGAGAACTAATCATCATGTTCCATTGTCGCCACGAGGTATCACAGGGAAAGGTTGAACCTGTCACCATGTACATAGCGCACCACCAGGGGAGGGTGAGTCGCCCCGTGGTCGTATGTCGCTCCAATAAGTACCCCAAGTCCCCCAAAGCTCCCAGAGCTCAATGCATGCAACATGCAGGACCCTTATAAGAAAGTCTCTCAACGACTCCACGTCGTTCGGGAAAGTCACATATTTGACCTTTCCCCATGTATGCGACCTGTACATCAGTCTCAATGCGATGGAGCCTGCTCGCTCATCGACTTACCATATCCCAGATAAGGCAGTATCTGATGTCTATCTGTTGGAGCAATCATCGAATACGGGATTCCTCAATAATCGAATCCCCCTATAGTTGTCACAGAGAATCATAGTGGTATTCATCATGTGTACAAACAGCTCACTTAAGAGCTTCTGCAACCATGCAGCTTCACAAGAGATCATACTTGTAGCTATGTATTCGGTCTCGGTAATGCTTATAGCAACCAACTTCTGCTTCCTGTTCATCCGTGATATCGAAGCAGAATCCAAAAAGAACCAGTATTGAGAAGTGCTCTAGTGATCCTCCACACTGCCTGCCTAGTCAGCATTTGAATAATCATGCAGTTTCATATTTCTAGCAGTGTATCTCAATCCATGAGAGATTGTGCCCCGAAGATATCTCAGAAGATTCTTGGCACCAATCCAGAGAGGCTCAACCAAATATGAGCTCACCATGCTAACTACAAAACATATGTCCGGATGGAACTTCACCAAGAACATCAACGCGAATGAGTTTATGAAACTCAGAGGCATTTCCCAAATCTGGTCTAACATCACTACCATATAACTTCTGAAAGTTAAGATCCTCGAGGTAGTCACAGGCTTGCAGTTTATCATTCCACATCTGAAATCCAACTCCCTCTTACTTCTACAAATGAGAGGGTCTGCACCTGTCAGAAATAGGTCATCTTCACAAGGTGCCGGTACGAGAGGTCTATCATCCACAACCTTCGAGTAATGGTTTGGATCAGTTTCACTCCTAGTGAATCTCAACTTCATCAAATAGCTATCAATCCTCTCATACTACGCCCGAGGTGTTTTTCTTCAAGCCATAGAGGGCTTTCTTCCACCTCTATACATGAGATTCCCGATCATGAATTTCAAACTCCTCGGGTTGTTCCAAACATGTGGACTTGCTGCATGAGAGGAATGGTCCCCTTATAAGATTTTCCTTCGGTACATCTCAGACATGTACTTTCATGCTCTTTTTGAATTCAGGCATCCATCACCATCTGACTCACAGACCTCCGGTGCTATGTGTCAATGGACATGGTCCCTAGTGGACTTCCTGCAACTTGATACAACCCTAAACTCAAAAACATCTTTGAAAATTCTATTTTCAAACACATACCTTTCCATCGATGAGTTCCACCCAATAACCTTTGACTTCCATTGCCGAAATGGACACCAGGTTCTTCTTGCGATCAGGGACATAAAAGAGATTTTGTAAATGAATCGAGTTACCCTCATTCAGTTGAAGGGTAACATTCCCTACACCCTTTCCAGGATAGGTGGCATCGGCTCCAAGTATAATCCTACGATTGTTTCCATCTCTACCAGATTCGAGAGAGCACCCTTCTATCCGATGAACTGCCTTGAAGCACTACAATCAATAAGCCAGATTCCCAAAGAATCTGAAGGAGAGGGCCAATACAAGATAACGCTTCTTTGTCTTATCAGAAAAAACATTTGATTCTTCATAACTAGGGTTCCTTGCTTTCTTTGAAGAGTCGGCCATTTCCTTGATGACCTGCATTACCTGTCATTCCTTTGATCATTGAAGATGTCCCTGGAATGATTGTTATCTTCATCAAGAGATGTGTCTCTACCATTCGGACACTCCTTCGCATAATGGCCAAACTTATTGCAACCAAGGCATCTACCTTTCCTTCCACCCTTAGATCCGGACTTCCCAATGAAGTGATCTTTAGGTAGGCCATCAGAAACTTCCGCTGTGCCATTCTGATAATATTCTCTGCTTCGACTTCACCCTCGGTGAATTTGAAGAGGGATGAGGAATCCACTGATACTTTTGTCCTTTCCCAACTGTCTTCAGTGATTGTTCTTTCACTCTTGCTTGGAAATTGTCTTCACCTCAGCTCTGATACCATGTTAATTTTAGGTATGTTTTATAATTAGAGCAATTTATTTCAATTTTCACAGTTAGCTCAATATCTTTTCTAGATTAGCAATCACATCAGCATTAAAGTAAACTGCATATAGAACATAAACATAAGTCGCAGAAGACAAGCCAAGACAAGAGGACACAAGATGTGGCGCTAGCCAGGGACAAACCCCAATGTGGAGAAACCCTTGATCAATTCTTCTTATATGTTCTTCAATAGTTCAGCACAGAGAGAGAGAGATAGTACGTTTACAATAGAAGTCAACACTTTGACTTATCTAGGTAAGAGCATAGATCATCTCTAAGAAGATGATACATGAGATTAGTTGAAGACACGCTACTTCAACTAATTCTCCAAGGTGACTCCTTCACCTATCGTTGTGCTGCATTTCGTCATCATGCTACACCTCACCGCGCTACACCATGCTGCACCCATCATCACTATGTTGCATCTCATCATGCTTCATTAATCATGACTGTGCCCATCACTGTATTGCATTATGTGCCATTGCTGCACCATGTTGCCATACTGACCTATGTGTTGGCTGCATTTTGCTTGCTTGTTGTCCCTAGCTTGCTTGTTGTCCCTAGCATGCTTGTTTTCCTTAGCATGCTTGTTGTTGCATGCTAGCTATCCCTTGCATGCTAGTTGTAACATTGCATGCTTGGTGTATTCGCTGTTAAGTACCATACAACTGACCCAATGTTAGTTAGTTGTCCCTTGCATGCTTCTCTCCTTCGGAGACAGATGCTCTGGTTGTTCCGGCAATTCCCGGCAGTTTCGGCAGCTCCAACCGTTCCCAGCAATTCCTGATGTTCCCCGCAGTTCCGACTATTCCTGGCAGTTTCGATTGTTCCCAGCAATTCAGACAATTCCGACAATTCCGGAAATTCCGATTGTTCTCAGCAATTCCGGCTTCTACCCTCTGTGTCAACTTTCCCGCCTGTTCCCGCAATTCCGGCAATTCCGGTTGTTCCGGGTGTTTAAAAAGTTTCAATAATTCCAGCTATTCCCAGCAATTCCGGCTTCTGCCCCTCTGCGTCAGCTTTCCCGGCTGTTCCGGCAATTCTAGCTATTCCCGGCAATTCACAGCAGTTCTGGCAGTTCCAGCTATTCCCAGTAGTTTCGACTGTTTCGACAGTTCCGGCTATTCACGGCAGTTCCTACTGTTCCCAGCAGTTCCAGCAGTTCCGGCAATTCCAGCTGTTCCAACAGTTTCGGCAATTCCAACTTTTCACGGCAATTCCAGCTTTTCCGCCTTTCCCCGGCAGTTCCAACTTCTGCCCTCTAGGTTAGAGCAGCGTTATCCCTTAAGATTTCTCCTCCTACTAAAACCCAAAGACAAGTAGAGAGGAAGAGATCCCAAGTGTTGAAATGACTTGAAGGCCACCTCTATTTATATTAAAACGTTGAGCACAAGTGGGGTTTATTTGGTTGTTGGCCAACCTTGACGAATTGTCCCATAACACAAAAAATTCATATCTCCATGAATACTTATCGGAATCAGATGATCTTTAGATCAATCCTATGCCTCTCGATGAGAGGGATCCAAGAAAAATATCATCTTCCATTAATAAGATGACCCACATGGAGTTTGGCCCTAGTTGCCACTTTTAACAAATTTCCTAACTCCACTATTGGCAAGAGGACTTGAGAGCTTCAGGGTACAGTCACAGATGCTCAAGAGTTTGTGAGGACTCCTAAGACAGGGAAGAGAGAGCTAAGACAACCAGAGCAGTACATTGGCTACATGGCATTAGTCAGTCAGTTGGTGGATATCGAGCCTTCCAATTATCAGGAGGTCGCACAGCAGCAGGTGTCATGGGATGTGATGATTGAGGAGTACTCCTCGATCATGCAAAATGATGTGTGTGAGGTTGTACCGAGACCGACAAACAGAGTGGTGGTTCAATCACGCTGCATCTATAAGATCAAGCACAGTGCAGATTTTAGCATTGAGAAATACGAGGCTAGGTTCGTGATCAAGGAGTTCTCTTAGAAGGAGGGAATAGATTACAAGGAGACATTTGCTCCTATGACCAGGTACACTTCTATACGAGCCATGATCTCATTGGCAGCACAGATGGGATGGCAAATCCATTAGATCGATGTCAAGACGGCATTCCTGAATGGTGAACTGGAGGAGGAGGCATCTATACCACAATTGAAGGGCTTTGCAGCACGCAACAGAGGGACCCACATGTTGGACATTGAGTTCACCACTCCCCGTGTGTTTCACAACATGGACTAACTGCCTCTTGTGGGTCCTAACTCTGGCAATTGTAGCGGAGACTAATGCCAGCGGGTTTTGGTCTAATAACAATCGTGATTCCAACACCACGTGTGCAAATTGAAGGGAGCTTTGTATGGGGCCATGTCAACCTTCTCCTATATAGATCGAAGGAAGATTTCACTCCTCCCCCAGATCTATGGGTTACGTTTGTTGTGGTTGTTGTAGATGTCTTTCCCTTGCCCTTCTTTCTATTTAGACATTGTTTGTGTTAGGGTCCAACCCTAACCCCCTTATTTATCTAATAGGGTCGAGTCATAGTTATAGTTAGTTGAAGAGTCAATAAATCCCATATTAATAATTGTAAGTGGTTGACCGGCATTTAAAGAAAGGGACAACAGTTAGTTGCAAATGGGCCATGGTATTAGATAGATGGTACTAATAGAACCATGGTATTGACCCATGGTATTGCATGTATGAATCCTATATAAAGGATGGAGACTCCCCATTGAGGAGCGTCGTGTCTTATTCTGTAATCAAGCACTGCTCTATTGGAGGTTGCCCCCTCGAAGAGGCAAGTGAACATTACTTTCATCTCTGAATAATAAAATACACGCTGTTATTTCTCATTTTGTTCTGTGTTCTGGGTTTTATTTCTTCGCATATTTGGTATCCCAACATCTTCTCGCAAGTCAAGAGCATAAGAAGTGGTATCAGAGCACTTTCCAGGGATGGTGCTATCTCCATTTGTAGCAGAATTTTTTTTTTGGCTAGAGACCTGTTCTGGCATCTTTAAACCACGGGACCCGTCGTTGAGCGCATAAACCTGCGGATTTGGGAGACATGCACGCAGGAAATACAAGAGGTGGTCACGCTGGTTGGACTCCCTTGTAACCCCTGTGGATACCCCTTCGAGTAGTAGCACATTGGACAGAACCACGCACGGATTGTCTTCCACGTACCCTCTGGTATATTGGAAACCCCCTAGGCTCACCTGAAACCTCATCGTAGATAAACCGTCATCCATCTTGCTGCTACAATACACCAAGAACAGCACTCAGGTAGATTACTCACGCGTACGATAGGGTAATCGAGTAGTATGGCTAAGGGTACAGTTGATCCTCCTTAGTGCCCTGAAAAATTGGGCCGAGTACTACTATATTACACGACTATATTACAGCCTTCGAGAAATTAGCCTTTTGCACAGGAGGTTTGGCAGATGACTTCTACTTTGAATGTTTTATCAGTGGTCTCAAAGACACCATCCAAGCTCACGTTCGAATGCACCACCCACCCACATGGTTGGAAGCTTGCACAACGGCTCGCGAAGTGGAACGCGTGTTAGCGGCCCAGTCGCCTCGTCCAAATTTCATAGCCAAGGGATGCCCCACCCAAGCTCCGGGCACTACCCAAACACTTAAGGTTCAAAAGGTGTCACCAGCAGAAATGGCGAAAAGAAGAAAGCAAGGATTGTGTTACTACTGTGATGACAAATACTCCCTGGGGCATAAATGCAAGGAACCCAAATTCTTTCAAATTGATGCTACTGATCACAGTTCATTTGAGGAAGCCCCATCCTTTGAGGGACCAGAGGAGGAAGATGAGGACAACCAGCAGGACAATGAGCTCCCAATTACACCAGAAGAACCAGCACCATGCTTTGGCAACCATTTCCTCTCCCCAAACTCTCAAAATCAGAGGTCTTATTAAACATCATCCGGTAGTAGTCTTGATTGATAGTGGCAGCACGCATAACATTATCCATCAGAGAGTCGCAGAAGCTGCGTATTGTTTTGTCAGAGCAGTCTCTAATTTCCAGGTACAGATTGTTGATGGGGGGACAATGAAATGTGACGGCCGCTGTGAAAATATCAAACTTCAGATGGGAGATTACCACCTAAAGACCCACATGTTTTCCATCAACATGGGTGGGCGTGACATTGTCTTGGGTGTTGAATGGCTCCGCACAATCAGCCCAATCACAATGGATTTCCAGGAGTTGTATGATGAGCTTTAAGCAGAATGACCACACGCATACCCTTCGCGGACTCCAAGAAGGTACTCCTATCATCAGCTCGCATTGGATGATCCAAAAATGGATCCTAGATAAACCTCCAAGTCTAAAAGACTTCATATAAGAGGTAAAAGGTGCCAAATGGCACAAATCCTTTTGTAAATAAAAGGAAAAAGAAAGTCGCAGGCTGCTCTCGAAAATAGTCTCATTGCAAAGATCTCTTCATTCTAAATCAAATGCAATTTGAATGGGCAAAATTGAACTTAGCATGCAAAAGTTATCACCAAAAAAAAGATGTCGTTAGTTCTTTAGAAAAATAGGCAAATCTTCAAAAAAATGGCCTAAAAGGCTTTATGAAGAAAAATCGCATCAGCGGAGGTCTAAGGTGGACCTAAGCGGAAAGGGGAAGCACCCCCGATTGCCGATCCTCGACATATAGGGTCGGAGGAAGGCACATGCTCATGATATAAGCAAAAGACCCGGGCCGATGCTACACTACGATCGTCAATCGACAGATCGGCATCGGCGGTGGAAAGGGCTTGAGGCGGGACCCCACACCGAGAGATATCACGATCACCAATCTCAGCAAATCGCAATCGGTGATGCCATATGCACAGAACCCCGGGCCCATGCGATACGCGATTGCGATATCGCAAAATCGCATCGAAGCAACACCACGGAGCAGGGACCGATATCTATGCAACTTGCGATATATATCCGGACCCGACGAGGTTATGAATAACACTTCATAAATGTTTCAAGTCCGCCATAAAAGTTGTTTTGTGATATTTTAAGTGCTTTAATGTATTTTTTAAAATACAAAGGGAAACCACAGAACAAGGCAGTTGCGACTTGCGATAATGATTAAAAGGCGGACCCAATAGAAGCATAAAGCAGATTTATGAATATTTGAAGTCCGATGAACTGTGTTTTGGCGGATTTTTCCCGTGTTTGAATGTATTTCTCTATGTAAACAGAGAATGGATATTTCGGGGATTTCAGAGGCCCAATGGACTCTTCCGTTGCGGAACAAGTGGCCACCTTCCCTAGAGACATTACGCCATGATTGCTAACGCTCAGAAGGGGATTCGAGCGGACAGAGGCCGGGAGCCCGAGAAGAGGAAACGAACGGACAGCGTCAGTTGGCTTAAAAGCCATGAATGTAAAAGACAGGGGGTTGTTGGGTGTTGTTGCTGAAAACGAAGCCAAAGCAGGAAGATAAGGCAAAAGAGCGCAGAAAGCAAAGGCTGAATGCGCAAAGCAGCCAAGGGAGTCACTTGGAGTTCAAGTGAAAAGCCAGAGAGTTGTACATTGCTGAGAGCCAAAGAAGCTAGAGCCGAAGAGCCAGAGCCAAGAGCTAGAGCGAGAGCCGAGAGCCAAAAAGTCGAGAGCTTCAAGAGCCGGGGATAAAATGGTGTCTAAACCCATTGTTTCTGTGTAAAACCAATGGAGTTGAGCCAGGGAGCTTGTAAAAGGACTTTACCATAATCCCAGAGAGCCTAGTCGAGTTGACTAGAGCTCACGGAGATGTAGCCCAAGAGTTTTGGGTGAACTCCAAATTAATATTGTTGTTTTGTGTGTGTTTTATTGCTGCATTGTCTCTGCTGCTTCATTTACTGTTATATGTATTTTTATATCAGTGTGAGCACATTAAATTACAGCACATAAACAGTTTTAATAAACAACACCAGCATACAACTTCATTTCAAGCATATTATCATTTCCACATTGGTTAATCAATAAGACTTGGGAATATTTAAAGCTTTGGAAGTGGGAGAGGTTCTTGTAAGTTAGACAAGAAGTCTAAGTGCCCCATTTTCAGATCATCGGATGGAAAAGTTGTTAAAAAAGGGCCACCATGGAGTTATCGTCTAATTTAATGCCATTCAGGCCTTCGAGGCCCCTACTCTTCATATTCATCCTGAGATGCAACAGGTCTTAAACAACCATCTGAAGGTCTTTGACAAACCTCATGAGCTTCCACCATCGAGAGGGGAACATGATCATAGCATTACCTTGGTCCGAGGGGCACAACCACTGAATGTGCGCCCATATAGATACCCTTTTGCCCAAAAGAATGAAATTGAAAAAATCATCAAGGAACTCCTGAAAGTCGGTGTCATTCGTCCAAGCATTAGTCCTTATTCATCCCCTGTGGTCATGGTGCTCAAGAAATATGGGGAATGGCATATGTGTCCAGACTTCAGGGCCCTCAACAAGTTGACGGTCAAAGATAAATTCAGATAAATTCCCCATCCCGGTTGTTGATGATTTGCTGGATGAACTGAATTGGGCCCAATTCTTTACGAAGCTAAACCTTTGCTCGGGCTATCACCAAATTCGCATGAAAGAAGTAGACATTCTGAAGACTGCTTTCCGAACTCATGAAGGCCATTATGAATTCTTGGTCATGCCATTTGGTCTTTGTAATGCCCCATCCACTTTTCAGAGCCTCATGAATCACCTGCTCAAACCCTATCTTAGAAAATTTGTCCTGGTTTTCTTTGATGACATTCTCATCTACAGCCTCATTTGGAAAAAGCATCTTCAGCATGTAGACCTGCTCTTGCAGCTGCTCGAGAAGCATAAATTATTTGTCAAATTGTCCGAGTGCTCTTTTGGCATGAAAGAAGTCAAGTATTTGGGCCACATTGTGGGGCATGAAGGTGTCAAGGTGGATCCCAAAAAGATCCAGGCAATGCAAGATTGGCCCCAACCAAAGACCTTGAAGAGTTTGAGAGGATTCCTGGGTCTCACCGGCTACTATCACAAATTTGTCCGCAATTATGGTCGCATTGCTAGACCCCTCACTCACCTTCTCAAGAAAAATTCATTCCTTTGGAATGATAAAGCCCAACAGGCATTTATAGCTCTCAAACATGCCATGTGTTCCACTCCCGTATTGGCACTACCCAACTTCACCAAATCTTTTGTGATTTAATGTGATGCTTCAGGTACGAGTATTGGGGTTGTCTTAATCCATGAAGGTCGACCCTTGGCCTTCACTAGCCAACAACTAAGTGCGAAACATCTGGGACAATCTACCTATGAGAAGGAGATGATGGCCATCTTACATGCAGTGGCTACCTGGCGACCATACTTATTGGGGTGGCAGTTCCAAATCCGCACAGACCATCAAAGCCTTAAATATTTTTTGGAGCAATGCCTATCCTCGCCACAACAAAATAAATGGCTAGCCAAAATGTTGGGATATGATTATGAGATAATTTACAACAAAGGGCGCGAAAATGTCGTAGCGGATGCTTTATCACGCCAATTTGAGGAGAACAGCACCCTGCTAGCAATCTCTCTTCCCATTCCAGAGTGCTTCGCTCTCCCAACTCATTCATAACTTGCAAGCAGATCCAAATTCCACAGCGGGCTACTCTTGGAAGGAGGAGATTCTTCGCTACAAGGGCAAAGTAGTGATATCACCGACATTCACCCTCAAAAGGCGCATTTTGGAAGAGTTGCACTCATCTCCCACTATAAGGCATTCAAGCTTTCAGAAGACTTATGCTCGCACTCGCCGTTCCTTCTTTTGGACAGGCATGAAAAAGGACATTCTTACTTTTGTAGCAGAATGTGATGTGTGTCAGCTCCACAAAGGAGACACAGTAAAGTCCCCAAGCACTTTACAACCACTGCCCAGACCTGCTTCAATCTGGACGAATGTTTCTATGGACTTCATAACTGGTCTTCCGAAATCAGGCAACAAGTTAGTCATCATGGTGGTTGTGGACAAACTTTCTAAGTATGCCCATTTTTGCGCCTTACCCCACCCTTCTACACCCACTTTGGTGGCTCAATCATTCATGGAACAGATCTTCAAATTGCATGGCGTGCCCACTTCCATTATGTCTGATCGTGACCCGATCTTCACCAGTAACTTTTGGCAGTAACTTTTCAAGCTACAAGGCACTCAACTCCAACTCAATACTTCCTATCATCCCCAAACTGATGGACAAACTGAAGCAGTCAACAAACGTCTGGAGACCTACCTCAGGTGTTTCACTTCAGAAAAGCAACATCTTGGGTACAGTGGTTACCTCTCGTCGAAAGTTGGTATAATACTAACTATGATGATGCCTCCAAGATGACTCCATATGAAGCAGTTTATGGTCAACTCCCCCCTTCACCTACTTCTTATATCCCTGGATGCTCTAAGGTACAAGCAGTGGATCAACTCCTATAGAACCGTGCAACCATGCTCGCCCACCTCAAAGATAATCTCCATCAAGCTCAGAATCGCATGAAGCAACAGGCAGACCAACATCGTTCAGAGCGCACATTTCAAGAAGGGGATCAAGTATTCTTGAGGCTACAACCATACAAGCAAACATCACTCAAAGACAAGGGTCATCAGAAATTATCTCCAAAATTCTACGGACCGTATCAAATACTTCAGCGCATTGGAGAAGTAGCCTACAAGCTAGCCTTGCCACCCACTGCAAAAATCCATCCCATCTTCCATGTCTCATGCCTCAAGAAAGTGGTAGGGAACAATTACAGAATTCAAACCAGTCTACTGGAATTGGATGAAGAAGGTTCAATCTGGCTCCAACCTGAACAGGTTCTTGACATGCGAGAACAGTATCTGCGCGGCTGCACGATCAAGGGAGTCCTCGTCAGGTGGAAAGACACCTCTCCAGAAGATGCAACTTGGGAACCAGCCACTATGCTTCAATAGTTTCCGCAGCTTCATCCTTGAGGACAAGGTTGTTTTATGGGGGAGGGCATGTTAGGGTCCAACTCTAACCCCCTTATTTATATAATAGGGTCAAGTCATAGTTATAGTTAGTTAAAGAGTCAATAAAGCCCATATTAATAATTGTAAGTGGTTGACCTGCATGTAAAAAAAGGGACAACAGTAAGTTGCAAATGGGCCATGGTATTAGATAGATGGTATTAATAGAACCATGGTACTGACCCATGGTATTGCATGTATGAATCCTATATAAAGGATAGAGACTCCCCATTGAGGAGCATCGTGTCTTATTTTGTAATCGAGCACTGCTCTATTGGAGGTTGCCCCCTCAAAGAGGCAAGTGAACATTGCTTTCATCTCTGAATAATAAAATGCATGTTGTTATTTCTCATTTTGTTCTGTGTTTTGGGTTTTATTTCTTCGCATATTTGGTATCCCGACATCTTCTCGCAGGTCAAGAGCATAACAGTTTGACAAAGTGATCAAACCTGCAACATGCAAAGCATTTTACTTTACTCATGTCCTTCTCATTTTAACCTTGTGAATATCCTCCTCCACCCTAATTTTTCTTGGCCTTCCCCTTGCCTCTTTCTCTTGCATAGCAAGAGCAAGTTCTTCTTCCCCACCACCACTCATTTGTTGTCCACAAATCAACAAATTTTCCTATATCTCGTTCTGAATGAAGTCTTCCCACAACCAACCCAATCAAGAAGTTGTTTCCAAACAAGGACCTCCTCTACAAAGGTAGTCCAATGCTTACCGCATCCTCTCAAAGCTACTTTCACAAGCTATAAATCATTCATTGTCTCCCCAACAATTAATAGCTCATGACGAGCCTATTGGATCCTAGTGAGATAAGATGTTATAGCATCTGATATATTCATCCTGATGCTATTTAATTTTTCTCGCAGCACCATCTTCCTATTTCATTCGTGCTTTGATAAATATTGGTTAGGGTTACCCACATTTGTCATGTGTGTCCTTCCCTGTTATGTGATAAATTGTATGATACCTCACACCATCCAAGATCATACCCCTTGCTTTCACATCCTTAAGGTTGTCCTCAGTTGCTTGGGCAGGATCAAAAGAAACCCAGATATTTGTGTTTGCCTAATCCCACAGACCATTCATTTTCAGTGCAATATTGATATGCTCCTTCCATGCACTAAAATTAGCGGTCCATCCAACCTATCTTCATATCTCAAACTACTTAGTGATGCCATGTCATTTGACAAATCAACCTTAGCCACAAAACCCCAGCTACAAATTAAACTAATTCTATTGTCGTAAAAAATTATTTGATGTTGTAAACCCTAGGAATCACATATCTCGTTGTCAAGGTTTTCTAGTACTACCGATCAAATCTCAAGATCTAACTGCGCTTCTCAGAGACCAAGCTATGATAACGTGTTAGATTTTGGGCGTTAGACTCAGTGCACACACACACCAGATCTAGCAAAAGCTTCCTATTAACTTTACACAGCGAATGAACTAAAGTACACTAATGTGTTTAACCATAAACGAATTTTGCACAGTGGAACTTATAAAACCAGTAATCATATCATGCATAGTAAACATATTACACACAAGTTTTTCCCAATCAACAATACTTCATTAAATTCTTCCCGGAACCTACTCAGGTTGCCTTAGTGGGATAATGGCCCTTGAGGAAATTGCACATACAACAATTACCCTAGATCTATCCTCAATCTGGCTTATTTGGATCTCCTTTGCTACTCTGTGCTCCTTACTCGAACTTGGCACAACTAAGTATCTCACTCACAGCAAACCTACAATATCACTCATGCAAATCTCTTGCACACTTGAGATAATCCCTCTCTCAATGTCTCGTACCCTTGCACGTCCTTGTGCCCTACTTAGCCCTCTTGGTTCCCACAAGCCCTCTCTATTGAATTTTGTAGCTATGGTTGGTCTTTATAATTAATATTTTACCCCTTGATGAATTTATAATGATAAATATAAAGCATGTTTTTCATGCTATTGTCAAAAGATAAAATATATGACATGTTCTTCATGTCATATTTCAAAGAGAAAATTTATGAATTTTAAATTTGAATTTTTTCTCCAAAGATGACCTGGTCAGCCCTCTAAGAAGACAAGTCAGCCCAGCGTTTAGAGGCACCCATTCGACCTCTCAAGACACTATATATACACCATTTCGTCCTCCTCCAAGAGAAAGTAATCTAGTCTTTCAGAGGCAAGCGGAGAGATCAAATCTGAGGCAAGTGAAGGACGAATCTGTGGTAGAGTTTCTAGAGCACATCCGCGATTTCTTGAGAGAAGAAGAAGGTCGAAATTCAAGCCTACCTAAGTAGACTAGACCGAATTGATTGAGCATCTTGCTGACTTGACCTAAGGGCAGTTGACCAAGTTTAACCTAGCTATATTATTGGTCAGTTTCACCTTGTACATTATTAGATCTATTTTTGTTGAACTTAATGATTTCTCTAAGGAAAAGGTTGTTCTGTTTTTACTCCTTGTGGGTTTTCCCAAGGCAAAAATCTTATGTTCTTGTTTGACTCTCTCTATGATCCTACTGGAATGTTGTTTCTACTATTGATATCCTATGTGTAATTGTTTTAAGATGAATAAGAATGCAAGAAAATATTAAACTAAGAAAAATCAAAAGAAGTAATTATTAGTTTAGAGAATACGTGAAAAATCAACACTCTCAACTCTCTTGCCAAGCCACATGAATGAATCACTCACCCTTGCACTTATAATTTTCCAAAGGGTGTAATAACATGGGTCCATACCATGGGATTATCAAAATACCATGGGTAATGAAATACCATGTGCCTATGGGTGCAAAACTCCATCACTTACCCCACTTGCCCCACACATGAGAATACCCCTGATGCTACCCAAAACACCAACATGTGTGTGATGATGATCCAAAGGAAAAAGAACTTCCTCTATTTATATGAGGGCAACCAAGTCACATACTTTAATTTACAAAAAGCCCTAAAAGTTTGCTTGAAGTGTTCAACAATATGTCACAAGCCAACATAAAGATAGCTTTACAAAATGATAAATCATAATAAAATGCATGAATTCTCCACACATGTTGGAGATTTAGCTCAACAATATGACATTATTCTCCACAAATTATCATCTCCATCAAGCAAATGTGATAAGGTGGGTCCAAGAGTGCTCCTTACTCCAAGGGACATCATCAAAGTAAATAAGTGCATATCCAAACAACACCTTCCCATCCAAGATGTCACCATCGTGGAGCTCAATGTCACCCTTCTAGGGTTTGCTTAAGTCACGTGGCTACAGTGGAACATAGTGTTGCCATCCCTCCCAAAGTGTCTCAAGTGATCTCAACATCATTTGGGCTTAGGAATAAGGCAACATCCATCAAGTTGATGTAAAAGCCAACCTAGGGGTGTCCTAGGGCCTTCAAGGCACATAAACAATCCAACTAATGCCCTAACTTCTTGCTAAACATTTCATCACTTGGAGGCATAGAAAGAGCCATACATCCATGCAAAATCTCCTCAAGGTCCAATGTCGATCTCTAGAGGGGTAATGTTGGGGTTGTAATGTCATAAATGCTCTCCTAGCTAGGCTAGACATCCTCTTCAATGTGCTGGAAAGGAGTCAAGCCATCCCTCAAGGGACATCCAATGCATCTATGACAAACATACCCTCAAGATCAAGTTAGATCAACATCCTTCGGTAAAGAAAACATTAAAGTATCATAGCGGACACTATTCAACGCTCGGGGCACAAAAATATTTCACACAAACATTGCCTTCATATGTCTTCCTTGTTGAGAAATCCAATAGGGCAGCAAGAACAGTGATTTCTCTTTACTTCACAATTATTTGTGATATTATATTTGTTTTTGCTTCTTTGTTTATAATGTTCTTATCATCAAACAATTGCCAAAACCATGAAGATCACAAACAAGAAAGATGAACACAGAATATCGGCTCCAAGCCAGGGCAAAAACCCCTCCAAGGGGAAAACCTAGTAAGAGATTCTCTTTTTATAGAATCAATTCAAATGAGACTTCCTATTGCCCCTTCAAGAATTGTTCTATGCTGCAACTATTACTTCAACAATTTTCAATAGCATCCAAATTACAATTTACTTCTTCAATTAGCAAATAACAGTAGAGCAATAGTAGATAGAACAAATTTTACAATGTGCACAATGAAAGACAGCGAAGAGATAAGAGACACAATATTCGGTCAATGACTAGGGCAAAACCTCACAAGGGGGAAAACCTTTGCAATTCTCCTTTTATTAAATTGTCTTCAAATGTTCAGCAAAGAAAGTACATCATCCAAGAGTCAAGGTCAAGCTTCGACTAGCCAATATCCAAAAACCAATATCCAATATCTAGCCAAGTCAATAAGCCAAGCAATTTATCCAAAAATAGAGACAAGAGAGAGAGAATCAACAAAAGTCAACTCTAGTGCAAATTTGTCCAAGTCAACAGCAGCAATGTGTGCCCTTACCAGTCAACCATCAAAGGTCAAAACAGTCCTCCAAGAGCTCGATCAAAGGTTTTCTAACTCAACCTCCTTAGTTGGTCAACTAGAAGTCAAAATAGTCCAAATGTGAGGGGTCAAACTTATTCAACACAATGATGAAGCCTGCGGTCAAACTCTGCAATAGGTCTACAGTCAAAGTGCCCAAATTTCCTCGGTTTTTGTGCCTTCCAATGCGGCCTATTCAAACAGAAAAGTCCCAAGAAAAATCACTATCAAAATCAGTCAAAAAGCCCATAGTCAACGTTGGTCAATGCCCTGCAATAGATCTAAAATTCAAAGAAACAAAAAGAGACACCTGTCCTTCGCACATGTGAGAAATTCCTGTAATCCTTGAGTTGTACAAACAAATCAAATGAAGAGAGAGAAGAATGTGTTGTCTTGATAAGGTGCCAAATGAGGAGGGCTTGTATTTATGTGTTGGAGGAGGGCTTATTAGGCTTCTAGGCCGACCTGAACAAATGTGCCACTGTGGGTTTTCCATCAAAAACATATTTTTCCTTGTCCAATTTTAGTGCTTCAAAAGTCAATTTTGGTCCTCTCAAAAAGAGGAATTTAATGTAATGGTTCGAATTTGTCACCGAGTTTCCAAATTAACACTCCCTCTCAGCTAGGGAGAAATTCCAATTGTATCATATGATCATCATAAGTATCTTGGCATCATGTCATGTGCATCCCTGCTCATCTTTGCTTGTCTCTGCACATCTCATGTTCAACATTCTCGAATCTAAAGAATAAGAATCGTTGCAGGGGAGCTCTAGCTACCACCCTCACTCCACCACCATTAGGGAGACCTTGCTACCACCCGGAATTAAAGACAATAGGCAAGATCAAACCTAACCCAATGTGTAGGGATCACACTCTATCCCAAAGTCCTTGACAATAGGTGAGATCCGCAGACCGGAGGTAAGCCATTAGATGAAATTTGATTTTAAAAAGTTAACATTGAATTTCCATGTCATAATGTGTAATCCAATCAAACTCCTTTAAAGTTCAAAAGAGATACAAGTGTGACTAAGGACCAGCAAATTTTTTAGTAATTTACCTCAAGTGTGAATGGTACCCAGGTGACCCAGAACTGCATTAAATATTAAAAATAAAATTAATATCTTATTCTATAAAAGTTATAATATCGAGAATATTTTAAATGAAGGGTAAATCATGGGTTGAGTGTGTTTTTAATGATGTATAAATAATTTAAATTTTAAATTTACTTTTTTAATTTAAATATGGGTAATTTAAATTTAATTTAATGTTAATTTTACTTTTTAAATTTAAATTTGATTAAATCTTGTGCTAATAAATTAATTTAAATATAAAAGATATATACGGTTATTTTCATAAACATGACATTTATTTGGGTAATTTTGATAAATTAAAATAACAATAAAAAAAATATTAAAAAATAATCTACATCGTTATTTTAAGTTGAAATTTCCTCTTATGGATCACACTCTACCGTATTATCTCTGATCATCCATCTTAACACTAAAGGGTCAGATGGTAGAACACTTGCATCCACCAACTTGGGCGAGATTCACCTACTACAAGGTGTAGGCATCACATTTTATCCCAAGTCCCTCATCCCATTGCCCAGATGGGGAGGTTATCCCATAGAGTGGGCAAGACGCTAATTGGGACATACTCTGATTAGGGGAGATCCCAAGTCTCTACACCCTATCAATCAGAGGTCACTCATCCCTAGGAGCCCATTAGCTCCATTCCTCACCTTCCGAGCTCAACTAGGGGGGAAGAGCATTGCTAAAGTGTTCTTGATCAGTCAAGGCCCTTATCCGAAAGGGTCATCTCAACCAATCCAAGTTGCTCTCTAAAGACCAGGAACTTCCCTTTTGGCAAAGCCTTGGTCAGGATATCGGTTATCCGCTCATCGATCAAAATGTGAAGGAGTCTCACGGCGCCTCTCTAGACCATGTCTCAGATGTAATGATATTTTATCTCAATATGCTTGGACTTGTCGTGGAACACAGGGTTCTCTGACGAACGAATCCCAGACTTGTTGTCGCAATAGATAATTGTCGTGTCCAAGATCTGCTCAAATAGCTCTCCAAAGAGCTTCCTTAACCAAACTACTTGACAACTCGCTAGGTTGGTTGCAATATACACAGCCTAAGTTGTGCTAAGGTCCTGCTCATCCACAATATCATGGCAGATCTTAGACTAAAATAGCATCCAAAAGTACTCTACCTGTTGACAACACTACCAGCCCAATTTGCATGTATATCCATGTAGTCTAACATCTCCAATAGCATATCTCAGTGCAAGGTTAATAGTCCCACGTAGATATCTCAATACATGCTTGGCAGCAACCCACTGTACATGGTGAGGTTCGTCATAAACTGGCTCAAAGTGTTAACTACGAAGCATATGTCAGGGCGAGTGTTCACGAGGATAATTAGAGCACCAACTAGTTGTCTATACTCATAAGGGTTTGCTAGGTCTGGTCCGGTAGCCTCTCCACATAGCTTCTTGAAATTCATCTCCATAGGTGTAGGCAAGGACTTGCATTCAACCATGCCAAAACACCATATTTTCCTTGTGAAAGGAAAATCTCGCTCGATCTTTGCCATACCTCTAGTCCCAGGAAATAGAGAATCAAACCAGGATCTTTCATCTCGAATTCTGAAGCCAAATACCTCTTACATTAAAGAATGAGAGGGTTTGCACTTGTCAAGAATAAGTCATCAACATATAATACCAAAATGATAGGCATGCCTTGGATCACTTTGAACTACAAGTTTGGATCGTCACTTCTTGTGAATCCCAACTTCATTAAGTAACTTTCAATGTGGGCATAACAAGCACGGGGGACTTGGTTCAATCCATGAACATCTTTCTTCAAATGACACACATGGGTCTTCCTATAATGAATTACAAATCCTTGAGGTTGTTCGACATATACTTCTTCTTGAAGCAAACCATGCCAGAAAGCAGTCTTCACATCCATCTAGTGAAGAGTCCATCCCTAACTAGCTGCAAGTGCGACAATGGATCAAATGGTGGTGTAACGAGCAACTAGAGAAAATATATCAAGATAATCATCCCCCTCTTTCTGGGTGAACCCAAAGGCTACGAACCTTGCCTTGTATTTTTTGATGCTTCCATCAGCCCCATGCTTGATTTTGTAGAGCCATTTTGAAGTCACCACGGATTTCCCCTTCAGTCTCGGCACAACATCCCATATGTCGTTCTTCATAATAGATTTGTATTCTTCAGCGATAGCATCCTTCTAGACTTGTTCTTTAACGGATTCTTCAAAGGTAGGAAGCTCAACTTGAATCATATTGCTCATTGCTACAACATATCCCTGGTACCTGCACAACTTCTTGCTTTCTCTATCGGTCCCTTTGATGGGAATGTGTTTCTCAACATCCTGTAATGTGTCACGAAGCCAAAGTGGCCTCTTCCTGGTAGGAGGATCACATGGAGGAACATCCAAGGGCTCCGTGGGCTCTATGGGATCATCAACAATGTCTGCCTCAAATTTAGCCACAGAAGGACCTTCTAAAATATCCATATCATTACTCTTCCTATTAGAAGGAGGAGGCAAAGGAAGATCCCTTGCTTTTCCAAGGGCGGCATCTTCATCGAACGTTACATCCCTGCTAATTTCAACCTTCCATTGACCAAGAATATATATTTTAAATGCTTTGGACTCTTCACAATATCCAACAAACATACATTTTCTTCCAGTCGCTTCTAGCTTGTTTCTTTTGTCCTTCGACACATGGAAATACACAACGTAGCCAAATATACGAAGGTGACCAATATCGGGCTAAACACTTGAGAATACTTCTTCGGAGGTCTTGTTGTCCAATGCTTGATGAGGCACCCTATTTTGAACATATATTGTTGTATTTGTTGCTTCTTCCCAAAGGAACTTGTACAACTTTTAATCATGGAGCATGGCTTGAGCAGCTTCCACAATAGACATGTTCTTTCTCTCAGCCACTCCATTTTTCTCGGGATTATAGGGCACAATAGTTTCCTTCTTGCAAAAATCTATGAACTCGTTTGAAATGTATTCCCCACCGTTGTCAGACTTGAAGATCTTAATTTTCTTCCCTGTTTCATTTTCAACCAAAGCCTTGAAGTCCTTGAATACATCGAAGGCCTCGTCCTTGTGCTTCAATTGATATATCCATGTCTTCCTAGAGAAATCATTAATGAAAGTTATGTAGTATAGATTCTTGCACATGTGAGAGATTCCTGGCAATCCTTGAATTGTACAAACCAATCAGATGAGGAGAGAGAAGAATGCGGTGTGTTGATAAGGTGCCAAATGAGGACTTAACTTGTATTTATATCCGTTGCAGGAGGGCTTATTAGGCTTCTAGGCCGATGTGAACAAATGTGCCACTATGGGTTTTCCATCAAGAACATATTTTCCCTTCTCCAAATTGAGTGCTTCAAAAGTCAATTTTGGTCCTCTTGGAAAGAGGAATTTAATGTAATGGTTGGAATTTGTCACTGAGCTGCCAAATTAATAGTTCCAAGACACAAGACCAAAATCAAGACTACCATCAAGCACCAAGTCAACCAACCAAAAGATCTTCTCTAAGACAAGGTCTCCAAAGAACAACAAAGTAAAGCCTTCTCCAAAAACAAGACTAGACAAGTTTTCGGCCTCCAAAAATAGGTTTGTAATTCTACCTTCATAATTTTGGACCTGTAGTATGCCTAAAAACCCTAGAAGAATCTCGCATGAGTGAGATAGAGCAGAAAAATCAGACTTTATCCCTTTGCTAGGGTTTTCCTTCCTTCGCTAGACCTTCTTCTTGTCTTCTTTTATCTTCTTCACTTGCTTTTCTTCTCTCTTATTGCAAATCAAATGTGCATGTGATATTTGTGCAAATGGTCGAATTTCACTTCCTTTTATAGCCTTTCCGAGGGCTCGAATAGGCCATTCTATGCCAACTTCATCATGGTTGGCCGACTTCATCATGGATGGCCAACTTGGTCTTGGGAGTCCATTAGACCTTTCTAGAAATAAAATAATAATTATTTTCTAGTTACAAATTCCCAAGGGGGTCTTTTACAATATGACAATGACTCTTTTGACTCAAGAAAATCCTAGGACCGATATACAAATGCTTGGCCTAGATGACAAATGAACTGATCATGAAACCCATGCTTTACAAATAACATCCTTTTTTCTTCTTTTCATCTTTTTCCTTCTTCTTTTGATAGATACATGAGAAATACATAATGACATGAGTCAAATGACAATTATGAAGACCGAAACTAGCTACATTTTCCAACACTCTCTCTTAACTAAGGAGGTATTCATAATTGTCTAATCAGTACAAGGACATTACTCAATTTGAAGAGTTCGTATAAGAAGAGTCAGATTGGTAAGCCATATTTAAGCATCAACATCATTATAACCAGCATTGTTAACATAGCAAGGCCCTTACTAACAAGCTCTATCATTCCACAAGATTAGAGCACAATTTTGGGAGGCTTTATGTGGGACACCTCACTACCTATCAAGGCACATACCCCATCTAAATGTTCAAAAGGTATGTCCTTCTAGGACTATTCTTATCTTGGATTCCAAACCCCCAAAGAATATTATTCCTCTTCAACCACTTTTATCTTGGATACCATGTCTAATCCTCAAAGAGTGTCAGTCATGAGACCACTTCCCTATCTTGGATTCCCAACCCTGAAGGAGTACCAATCTCAAATGTTTACACAATCCTTTGGACCCCATTCTCTCTCTATGGCCTTCACTAGACGTATGGTTGTTAGTCATGATCTAGCGCATGACATGTGAAGTAAATATCACGTTCATCATCACTCCTTTTTAACCACGGATGAGATACTCATTCCCTCACATGTAAAAGGAATATTTCCAAGCACCCTCTAACCTAGGGAGATGTATCAACATCAGCTACTTGTTCTTCCATGAAGATCATAATAGTAGCTATAGGGCTCCTCCTTTCGCATCATCATATCATGTGTGAACTTCAACCTTCCTGAACATCATGGAGTCATCCTTTTCACATCTCATCATTTGGGCAGGGTGCATGCCATCACTTTCCACATCATTAATCATCATCAACTATATAATTCATGTCATGTAGAGCTTAGTCATACCTCTCTCTTAAACAACAAGAAAAATGAACATGACCATCGTGCTATCTCATATCCTGCTACTTTTCATGCCAATGTGGTGTAAACATTCATACCATATCTCTGCTATATATGTTTTTAGGCCATATGCCAAAGCCATTCACTAAATTAAATTGAGTTGCAACCAAACAGTTCCCAATTGTCACATGTATTGTTATAATATGTGTTTCAGGTTGCAAAGTCATGACTAACCAAATCAACAATATTAGATCAATATCAGAGTTACCATGTAATGATAACTTCTTCTTCAGATGTCATGCCTTGCCTTTGTTATAAAATGTAAATTGAAAGCTATTATATTTTATTTCCTTAACAATGATAGTGCTTGTGAATCTTTAGTTATCTTCTTTATCTTCTTTAGGTAGATCTTTCATCAAACAATATCAAGAGCAATAACAGTAACAAAAAGACGACACAGATCTAGGCTCTCATCTATGGCAAAACCCCTGCAAGGGGAAAACCCGGAAACTCCTATCTTCTTAGAATATATTTCAAATGAGATACAGAGACCTAATCCCTAGACCAAGTCCTTCTCACAGTTCCAAGTTGGCCCATTCTCAAGTCCTTCCTTGACTCTGCATCAACCAGCTAGAAACAACAACTTTGACTTGCCAGCTTCAATACTGCAACTTCGACCCTGCATTCCAGCCTTGTAGCTTCTCTAGAAACCCTAATCCTGCCTCCTCCTGAGACCTCCCTAGAGCAAGACAACTCTCCCAAGGTCAAGGAGGTCAATATAAGGTTTCCTCCCTTCCAACTTCAAGATTCTACACTTTATCCTACTGCAACTCGGACTTGCACTTCCAGCCTCCTTTTGCAGCGTCAGAAACCCTAGATCTTCGCATGTGTGAGAGAGATAGAGCCCAGAAACAATATATTTCCTCCTGCTTCCTTCTTCAAGATCTTCGCTCTTCTCTTTTGCTTCACCCAACTTCAGATCAAACCCTTTCTTGATAGATTGAACTTGTGTGAGTGAATGACCCCAAATGTGGTCAAACTGCTTCTTTATACAGCCTTCCCAAGGAGTCGAATTCCCTCCCTTGGGCGGACTTGATGATCCCAAGGCTGACTCATACTTTGGAGCTTCCAGGACTTTCAAACTCAAAAATAGTTCTTTTCATAAATATATTTTTGCCTGGAAGGATCTTATAAACATGATGTTGACTCCTTTGACTCAAGACAATAAATCCTAAGACCTAACAAACCCTAGAAGCACGAAGAACATGATTTTCCCTAGAAGACCATCAATAATGAACATTGTTACCGATCAAACTAGCAGGGTACCTAAAGGGAAAATGTTAGGCTAAGGGCAACAAGTGGAGGCTTAGCCCATTGTCACCTCGGCTAAGGCTCCCTTCTATTTACAGACATTCACCGATGGGAGGAGACTCGGTATGTCATGGATTCACCAATGAAGGATAAATCAATGAATGGATATCAGTGACCCAAATAATCCTCTTCCAATAAGAGTTGAAGTATGAGGCTTGCTTGCTTTCTAAGCAAGGTACAATGTCTTCTAAGGAAAGGAAGGGAGGATTTGAGGGTTAGGTTTATGAAATATGACTTGTGAATGAGTTTCCCAATCCCTAAAATCTTTATTGAAATTGGTATCCCGGATCGTTCTTGAAGAATTGTCTTTTGAATTTTCAAAAGAACGGGACCAAGCAGACCCAGTCTAGGGTAGGAGGAAAGAATATGGCAATCAATGATGTTCTTACCCTAGACAAGGTGGGGAAGTATCAAAGAAGGAATTTTCACTTCAAGGTGTTCAATTGATCCTATAAGGTACTAGCCTTAGGGATGCTAGGGCAAAGTTTGATCTCAGAGCTAGGGCTTGGCTTTTCTCCCAACTCCATTGTTGGAATGGCTTGAAAATTGGAGGCGGCCTTGAGGAGACACCAGCGCAGGAGACCCTACGAGATCGAACATTTTGGAGGGATAGTTTGACGGGAAAATGATGTCGTAGGTGACCCAACATGGCTATGTGAAAATTCCTAATCTTCAAGGAACCCCTACTGCAACAAATCTGAATCTACTTCACCTACTTGACCTTTTTTTAATATACATTAACCAAGTTATTCTTCTAAATACTGAAGCAAATTACTTTTGCAGCCTACACTGATTAAATATTTGATTTCCATGAAACAGGAAACAAAGAAAAGAACAAGATACATAGGACACACTTATTTTTGGACACAAAAGTCCCCAGAAAAACCCAATGTGGGAAAACCAGTGGAGCAGTTCTGAAGGTTTATTATTATGCAGGAGAAATATCTGAATACAAATCTAGGATGCTCAGCTAGCAATCCTTTACAGGGAAAACACTGGAGGAAAATCTGAGTGAGTTTTAGCTCACTTCACCCAACAAAATTCCGATTGATCTGACACAAGACTAGCTAACCCCGGCCATTTCTGCATTGGCCCTGCATAGGCTCTACGTCAGCTTCTCAGCGCTCCCGACTGCTTTGGCAGTTTTGGCAGTTTTGGATTCTACGAGACAGGCAGCTTTTTTGATCTGCACTGGTCCTTTTGGCTCTGCGTAGGGACTGCGTGGGCCCATACTAGCCCAGCGTCAGCCTTTCCCGGCTACTACGCTACCTCTCTACAAGCTCTCTCCGCCTCTCTATCAGTATTCTTCGGAAAGTCATCCGAGATTCTCAATGCCCCTCTACTGTTGAATGATCACTTAGTTCGAATTTCCTAGCTTCCTATCCCCAGAAATCGAACTCTAGATCAATTCTCTTTCTATGTGTGTGTTTCCAAATGAACCCCAGCCTCCATTTTATACTTTTCCTGTTGAGTCTTCAACGGTCGAGATTAAGCCTCTAATCAACATCTAAGATTAAAACATGACTTAATCCGCCTTCTAGATCATTCTCACCCATATTTTGATTAATACCCATTAATATTTTAATTTCCCTAAGTTTAGACTTAGGGACCCCCTTAAAAATATTAATTATTTTAATAAAATACAATTTGGGTGGAATTTCACTAAACGGATTATGGGTTCTTTAGAACTCATGTGCCTTAGCCTCTCCACCAAATTTCAAGGCTAGAGCACTTCTGATGCTACCAAAAACTAACACTACCTCTTAGCGAGAAAAGTGCTCTAGCAACAATGTCCACCTGCATGTTGCTCTGTTTCTGAAGCACCTCCTTTATGCACTGTTGTTGCCACCAACACTGTGTTGTTGCTGCTACTGTACCGCTGCCCATGACACTGCCAATGCCACTGTTGCATCTATAGTACAGCTCCCTCAAAAATGTTGCATCTACTATGCTGCTAGCACTGCCACTACTAACATTGCATCTGTACTGCAACTCAGTGACTGAGAGAAGCAACTGAAAAACATCTAAAATTAGTTGAACTTAACTGTGTTCAACATAATACAATGAATGTTGGAATCTGGCTGTTGTTGATTCTGACCCTCTAAATCTTCTATGCTGCTGCTGACTCCTGCACTGTGCCAATTGCACCATAGTTTTAAAAAACGGCCGTTTCGAAACGGAAACGGCCGAGTTGGTCCGTTCCATTGCCCTCCGAAGTGACTCAGTACAAAAAACGGCTCGGTTGGCAAAGTCAGCCATGACTCTGCCGAGTCATGGCTAACTCGGCCAACTCGGCCGTTTCCTGTACTGACTCGGCCGAGTCACAAACAACGGCCCGTAACCCACTAAAACAGCGATTTCACATTATTTTAATGAAATTTTAAGTTGTTTGCTGATTGGTTTGGACTTCAAGGTGTTTTATGAATTAGCTAAATGTTATTTGGGGTCCATTTCCCCCTCCCAAACCCTATTTAACACACTCAAATGCTCTCTACTATTGATATGATATTCAAATTTCATGGTAATGTTAAATTCTTAAAGTAAAAGTGGCATTCTCCTTAATCTTCATTTTCATTCTTTTATTTAAATTTGTAACATTACCATGAAATGACTCAGGATGTTTGAGAGTGGTTTCGGCCTCATTGGATTTCATATGGAGAAAGTAGAATTTTAGATTTCATTCAAAATCCAGCAGACTTATCAGTTTTTCAAGATTTCAGGATTGGAGGATTGCAATGTTTCCATTGAATTTTGTCATGTATTAGGGTATGGAACTCGTATTTAATCAAGAGCACCAATCCCTCTATGTACCTTGATGTTAGTGACATTGGTTGTCGAACTCCTCTGGCATTCGCTCCCCAACCAGGAGCTTCTGAAAATGTCGCTCCCGCTCCCGTTTTCGCTCCTGCTCCCAAGTAACACAAAGAAGAGAAACCGTTTGGATCAAAAAAGGTTAAATGATCTAGTTTATGTCCAATACAACCTCTGACTCAGACGAAACCATTTGCTACACAAAAGACCTAATTCAGATCCCATTGTGTTAGAAGACATTGATCCAACATTAGATTGGGTAGTGGAGAGTCGTCCAGTAGAGTTTGATCCTGATGAGGATCTTGATTTAGATTTAGATATCGAGACATCAATTGAACTTGAACATGCTGTTCAGTTGAATGCAGGCTCCAATCCACCAGCCTCAGTCTCACAACTAGCAAGGACTCCAGTTGTAGGTGCTTCCTCTGCTCAGCCACGACAGAAGCGCAACCGCATATCTACTCTATCTCAGCTTGCATCTGCTGCAGTTGCACAGCCTGCTAGTGGTACCACTTCTACAGCTGCAGTTGGAGATGATGATGAGGAGGAGGAGCCATGGGGCCCCCTGTCTGACTCTGATGATGATCCAGAGATTGATCGACATGATCTTGGCTCCTCTGGCAGTAGCTACTAGCCAGTAGTTGTAGTATTAGTACTGGAGTCTGGTCACAGTTTATTTTTGTTGTAGAGGCCATTTCTAGCCTCCTTGGTTATGTGTTTTTTGTTTTGAGTCTTTGATCATGTATGACAGTTGACTATGTATTGCCATTGGGTACCATTTTGATATAATGGATTGGTTCATGAGCCTACTTTGATCATATGTTGTCTTCCATCTATATTATAATGCTGTGTGTTTGGAAACATGAATGAAAATCTTTAAAATTATGTTTAAAATATTTAAAATTATGTTTTTTTTTTTTTTTTTAAATAAATATTTAATGTATTTTTTACAACGACCGAGTCATTGAAATCGAGTCGGCCGAGTCATTACCGTTTCGAAGTCGAAGTCGGAGTCGATCCTCGGCCGAGTTGGAGTTTTAGAACTATGAATTGCACTGCTGCCAACCTTGCTCTGTGTTTATCAGTCTCAGGTCCCCAGTGACTGCATTTGTCCTCCAAACACTCCACTGCATCATCTGACACTAAGTCCATCTCGCTATTGCTGAATCTTGGGCTCCCGTAGCAAGGAATTGATCCAAGAGGTGGACTCCCCAAGGGTCCTGCCCACATGTAGTCCTCCCGACGATAGCTCAATATCGCCCCATCTCCCGCCTGGAGATGCGTGGGCACTCATGGCAAACTCATCCTCATCAACCTTTGCTAAAGCAACCTTAGGATCACGTTTCTCATCTTTGTCCTTTTTCTTCAAAGGACATTGGGATGCATAGTGGCCCAACTCACCACAACTGAAACATTTCACCTTCGAAATGTCCTTTCATTTCGGCTTTTGTTGTCCTTTCGATTCCAAAGCTGCATTCTCCTCCTCCTCCTTTGCCTTTGTGCCACTCCCATTGCTGCCATTCAGGTTGACCTCCACTAGGTCCCTCCTTAATTCCTCCTATTGAAGAGTTGCCCACATCTCCTCCCATGAAGGTAGTTTTTCTCTACCCAATATGCTTTGGACAAGAACTTGCCATTCATCTGAGACTCCATTCAAGGCTATCCTCACCATCGCAGTTGGCTGAGGAGTGGACGCCACTGCAGCAAGTTGGTCTCTAGTGTCCTGAAGACGTTGAAGATAGAGGTTCACCCCTTCTCCTTTCTACATCAAAGTCCGTTGCAACTTCTACTCTAAATACATCTTCCACTATTCGGAAGAGCCTTCATACAGAGAAGACAAGGCTTCCCACATCTCTCGGGTTGTATCCTTGCCCTGCAAGTGTGAGACCACATGATCTTGAACTCCATCGAGAATGAGCCTCTTTGCCTTCCCCTACTCGGCCTTGTACTTCTTCTTTTGATCGTTGTCAGCAGGAACAGCTACAACACTTTTGACATAGGCCTCGAGATCATATTCCTCCAAAACAACTAAGATTTTGGTCTTCCATATGACATAGTTGGAGGCTCCGTCCAACCTGTCCTGATCTCTGAGCCCATGCGATGCCATCTCACCCAACTGTTGAACTGACTCCTCTAGTCACTGCTCAGCTTCTCAGCAAGTGAGAAATTAGAACTTTCAGGCGGAAACTTCTCTAAGGAGAAAATTCCCCTTCTACGTGTCTTCGTTCTGTTCCAGCGGATTTTTGCCCTAGCAGAAACTGCGCCCTTCAAGCACTGCATTGAGGCACTGCGTTGAGGCTTTGTGTCACTCCATCTGCCTCTGCAAACTCAACAACTGGAAATCATACCTCTCTTTCGTCTCACTCAGAGAGAGATTTCCTTGGATCTACTTCCTGGCAAGAACTGCTCAATCCCTTCAAGGTGATTCGAATCGCTGCCAAGTGCAGCATTCAGCCTCACTGCTCAGTACTGGATCTGTTCTTCCTATTTCAAAATCAACGCTCTGATAGCATGTGAAAATTCCTAATCCTCAAGGAACCCCTACTGCAGCAAAATCGAATCTACTTCACCTACTTGATTTTTTTTTAATATACACTAACCAAGTTATTCTTCTAAATATTGAAGAAAATTATTTCTGCTACCTACACTAATTAAATATTTGATTTGCATGCAACGGGAAATAGAGTAAAGAACAAGATACATAAGACACACGTCTTTTGGACACAATAGTCCCCGGAAAAACCCAATGCGGGAAAATTGGTGCAGCAGTTCTGAGGGTTTATTATTATGCAGGAGAAATATTTGAATACAAATCTAGGATGCTCAACTAGCAACCCTTTACAGAGAAAATACTGGCGGAATATTTGAGTGAGGTTTACCTCACTTTACCCAACAGAATTCCAGCAGAAGACTAGCTAACCCTGGCCATTTCTACGTTGGCCCTGCGTAGGCTCTACGTCAGCTTCTTTGCCCTCTGTGTTAGCTCTCTCAGTTGTTCCAACAGTTCTAGATTCTGCGAGAAAAACAGCGTTTTTGCTCTGCGCTAGCCATTCTATCTCTACGTAAGGACTGCATGGGCCCAGACTGGACCAGCGTCAGCCTTGCCCAGCTACTACGTTGCCTCTCTGCAAGCTCTCTTTGCCTCTCTGTCAGTATTCTCCGGAAAGTCCTCCTGGATTCTCACTGCCCCTCTACTGCTTAATGATCACTTAGTTCAAATTTCTCAGCTTCCTAACCCCAGAAATCGAACTCCAAATCAATTCTCTCTCTCTGTGTGTGTTTCCAAATGAACCCCAAGCCTCCACTTTATACTTTTCCTGTTGAATCTTCAACGGTCGAGATTAAGTCTCTAATCAATGGCTAAGATTAAAACATGACTTGATCTGCCTTCTAGATCATTCTCGCCCATATTTTGATAAATACCCATTAATAATTTAATTTCCCTAAGTTAAGACTTAGGGACCCCATTAAAAATATTAATTATTTTAATAAAATACAATCTGGGTGGAATTTCACTAAACGATTTTGGGTTCTTTAGAACTCATGTGCCTTAGCCTCTCCACCAATTTTTAAAGCTAGAGCACTTCCGATGCTACAAAAAAATAATAGGCTTGACCTGGGAAAAGGTGAAAAATATGTGATTTTAGGTGACCACCTCTTGGTAGATCAGTGCCTTAGATCAAGGAGGCCTCAAGACTACTTCGCTAGCCTTCTAGGTCAAAGAGGAGCAATATTGCAGCTTTTTTACTTCGATGCGCAAAGGAGATGACTTATCAAGGTCAATTCGTTGATAGAATTACCCCAAAGAGATTTTGTTCACATTACATGGCCCATACATTAAAAGATGTTATAATAGAAAAAAAATTCCACAATTTAAAGTAGTAAATGCATGCAGCAATTAGCCATAAAAATAGCGAAAATCCCCGTCCAATGTATGTGACAAAGTAAAACAAGAATAATATTAAAAGCATGTACTTGCATGTAACAAAATATATCCAACCATCCACAATTGACAAAAGAGAAGCTCCAAGATAAGATAGACCAATATCCACACATCAAAATTCATCCATAAAGCTCCAATTCATCCTCTAGGAAAAGTGCGAAATTCTCAAGAGAGACAAGATCCAATCCAAAGTGACCATGAGCAAATGAACTCATCTCACTTGTATTTATACAGTAATGAGGAGTTTGAATTATTCTCCTTGGCTTACAGAAGCACCAAAAATAAAATAATCTTCTAATAATCTAACTTTTGGTGACAAGCCCACCAAACTAGCTCATAAATGAAAGAATAAGCCTCTCAAGAGGTCAAATAATAATATATGCATGTCGTAGGGCCCTCTAAGAGGCCTAATGAGGTCCATGGGTGCCATAATGAAGAGTAGTACCCTCAAAAGCAGTGGGCAAGGGGTTGGCCCCTTGTAATAACCTGTGGTGCTCCAAATGACATGTAGGGGCACACAAGTGTCCTCATGGGTATCCAAACAAATTGAAGATGCATGTAGATCGTCTGCAAGGGCTAGGATGATGGTGTAGGTGATGCCACATCATCATGCAAGTCTTGGATCATATTCCAAGTGTATGGTGCAAGTCTGGGGCCAGTTGGGCATGATGGATCAAGTGCATCTTCCTCATCCAATAAGTGAACCATGAGCAATCTCTGAATGGTTGTGGGGATCCATAGAATGTTGTTTGCTATTGTGGAAGCCCATGGATCTCAATGCACACCCTACATGTCCCAATGTATCCCTCTGGAGGATTAAGACCCCGTATAGGGAGACCAAAACCAAGATGGAGACCATTTGCAATCCTGCTTAAGATCCAACGCATCCCCTAGTCTTCTAGTACAACAAGTCATTACAAAAATCAAGTGAATGAGCTTACCAATCATGGACCACAGGTGGGGACTTCATAATGGTCTGCCCTTCCATAATGGGCTTTGGGATATGCCAATGTTTACTAAACTCCAAATGGGGTTAAACAAGAATCCTATTAGGTTGTTTAAACTTTATACTTTTAAAGCGGATAATATATTCAAGGTACATCCTTCAAAAGGTGGTGGCATGTGATAGATAGGTGAATGAAGTAGGGGATGAGAAGGGACAACCCTACGTCACATGTTGGGGCACAAGGATAACTAATAAGAGGGACGCCCACACTTGGGTTTATAATGTATAGTAGGAAGCAATCGTAATACATGAGGTTCCTTGGCGTTGATTTTTCCACCCTTTTTTATATGCCTTTTTCCTTTTTATGATTTTCTTTAATTAACTGCTCAGAGCTGAAGGGGTAAGAGCATGATGTATAAGATATAGCAGTGAATACCCCCTTTTAAGGTAGGGCGGTTCATTTCCCACCAAGGGTTGGGACAATCATGGGTTCTTATATGACGAAGGAGGCTCATAGAACCTGTAGGAACCAGGGTGATGGCCATGATGGTGGGGTAGAGCTCATGTATTGCCTTTTGCCCACGTGCTAAATGTGTTTGTCTCGGCCATCTTTTGCGTTTTGTGGTACATTTTCCTGTTGAATGTGGGCAAATATGCTTCTTTTTTTCTTTTTTAGTTGCATCAACCTCCGAGCATTGTTCCAGGCCATGACCCAGGGTGTGGGCAAGGGGAAGGGGCAAGCTAACCCTATGTGGACCCAATGGAGGAATATGGACCCAGGTGGGAGAAATGATGAATGGGGTAATAATGAGTGGAAAGAGGGTAATATAAGCGAATAAGGGAGCGGGACCACGCAACCAAAATCAAGGTTTCCCATGAAATGTCATCCCTAGAGCCAAATGGTCAGTAAAAGAGATCCCATGGGACTAGAATGCAAAGTTAATATCCAAAAGGGTTCTAGGGGACAAGGGCACAGACCTAACCTGTCCTTACCGCTAAATACCCCCCTTAATCGATGCACATAAGTGTCCATGATAAACAAACTACAATACCCAATTATCAAATGACAAGGCATACCTTTAGGTTCGAGAGACCCACCGTCAAACATACGATCATGGCAGATGGGCAAGGGACCACATGGCTAGCTCAGGTGGTAGAGAAATGGCACAATGAGCTAGCTGGTGGCTGCAAGGCGTTGATGGTTGCTGGTTGAGGACCATCTTAGATAAACAAAAAAAATCTCCTCGGGGTATGACCCACAAAATGGTGGGTAACAAACATGAAACCCACGCTTTAATAATAATAACTTTTTCTTTTCTTTTCTTTTTTGTTAAATAGGATACATATTGAAATGAGTACAATAATTATCAAGACCAAAACTAGTTACATTTCTCAACAATCCCTCTTAACTAGGGAGGTATTCATAATTGTACAACTAGTACAACATCATATCTCAAACTGAAGAGTTCTCACAAGAAGAGTTGGATTGATAAGCCATACTGTAAGCATCGTCATCATGACTAGCACTATCTCTCTAGCCTAACTAGACAAGCTCTTCTTTAATCAAGAGCATTATGTTGGAAGGCTTTACGTGTGATACTGCACTACCTCTACAAGGTACATACTCCATCTGGATGTCTACAAGGTATGTCTTTTTAGGACTATTCTTATCTTGGATCTCCAATCTTGAGTCCTCAAAGAATATCAATCCTCTTTGACCACTCTTCTCTTGGATACCTGTCACATCCTCAAAGAGTATCGGCCCCTTTCCTTTCTTGGATGTTTTATCCTCAAGGAAACAACAAATGCTTATCCAATCCTCTGCCATTCCCTCTTCATCACCTAAAGACGTGAATGCCCATGTGATGTCCAACATCACTCCCTCTCAAACCAAAGGGTCATCCCTATTCTCCTTTAATCATGAGAATAGAACCTTGCTCCTATTCAAGGAGACCCCTGTGCTCCCTCTCAAAACCAGAGGAGATCCAGACTTCCTTTCTATTTAGGAAGTCATCATCACAAGCTTACAATTTGTCTTCATAAGAGTATCAGCTACGAGTTCTTCATAGTTGCCTGGCTCCCTCTTTCCTATGCATCTATTACATCAAGCTTGCTTCTTTCACAATATCATGAAGCCATCTTCTCTCCTCAATCTTGTGACAAGTTTTAGGCCAATCTCATCACTTTCTGCAATGAGCCTTCCTAAACTTCAAGTTGATCATAGGTTCTTGAAAGTGATCTTCCTTTGACCTCCAAGTTATCTTCTCACACTGTTACGTTTTAATCCCTAGATGTCCACATCTTGACTTCACAGTTGCCAGGTACTAGATATCGAGCTTCCCTCGATACCTTTCATCCATACAATTAAACTTACCTCAACTACCATTATATATCCCTGCCTCAACTACCATTATATATCCCTGCAACATTCTACTAGGTAGCCAAAATAATATCTTAACCAGATAACCAATAAAAAAATTAGATTTACCTCATCATGATGACTTTCTCATTCCATCAACATCCTCATAGTCCATCTCCACTTGAATCTTCCTTCATGCGACAGAGTGCCCAAGGATCGAACATGATTACCAAATTACCAATTTTCTTACGGAGACTATAGTGGATGTTAATCATTACTATATGTATATTCTAGAGAAAGTCTTAAATTCTTTGTACATCCTTCAGTAAGTCAAATCCTATTTTTCAAACATCATATATCCATATACCTAAAGCATATTTTATGACTAAATTTCTTTCCACAAGACTCTACACATAAGAATCTTATCCAAAGTATTATAACATGCATTCTTATGCTTTCATCTGATCATCTAGCTATATATATCTCACAAAGAGCCTGCACCCTTACCCATTGCATTCTTTCATCCCTTTACCAGCATTGATTCCACATTACATGGAATGTCTACTAACCTTGCCATGATGTTTTTCCCAAAGACCTTACAAAATGATGGTCTTTCCTGAATCATGATGATTCAACTAAGCAGGACAACAACCTCTAACATAATGTTAGGCAACATCTGGATGATCAATATGCAAAAATGGTCTATTTATCCATCTATCTAGATGATCTCTACAAAGAAACTTAATCATATAAATTATAGACATGTTACTAACATATGTTTCTTTCTATGACGCTATGCAAAAACATACTTCCCTAAAGAAACATTAAACTTCACAGAGAACCTAATAGTCAATGAACCTTCTTTAGTAGTAAAGATCTTTCACTTCTTCCTTCTTTGCCTTCTTCTCAAGATCCCCCACTGCCTTGGCTACATGAGCTTCACTCTTTTCCTTTCTCTTGTTCTTCTGCTTGTTTGGAAAGTCCCTCTTGAAGTGTCCAACTTCATTGCATCCAAAACATTGCACTTTGGACATGTCTTTCTTCATGGACTTACCAGACTTTCCCTTCTTCAGCTTCTTGACTTGGGCTAGAAAGGCTTGAGATTGCCCATCTAATCCAATATCATCCTTGACCTTCATCCTTGATTCTTCCAAGTTCCAATATGTATTGTGCCCATAACTCTTCAAAGGAAGTTGAATCCTTCTTGGAGTAAATGCTTGTTGCAAAGTTGGCCCATTCTGGTGGCAATGCATTCAGTACGCAAATGGTTACTTCTGAATCAGTAACAAGTTCCCCAAGTACTTGCAGGTGATCTCTTTGTTGAGAGACTTTCATGAGAAATGATGCCACATCCTCATCCTTTGACATGTTAATTCTACACAACTTGTTCCGAAAAGACAACTTTTGTCATGTTGTACTTACAAAGTACAAACTCACTAGCTTCTCATACATCGCCATGGAAGTTTTCAAGCTTGCAACAAATGGAACCAGGGAACCCTTAATTGATTCAACTATGATGATTTGAGCCCTAACTTCCCCTTTCTTGTACTTTGCTAGTTCTTCTGTCTTGTCCTTGCTTGGTTCAGTGATTTCCCTAGTAACATATTCCATTACTTCTTGTTCTGTGATTATCAAGTTAATTATTTTCTCCTATGCTAGATAGTTTGATGCGCCAACGAACTTATTACTCTCCTTACAGAAAGAACCCATATGACTTGAAGATTCAGACATTGTGTAATATAATACTTACTTGATAACCAAGATTCTTGATCATGTATCCAACCTTCTTGATTCTCTTAAGACCTTTGGAGAGTTTTTTATGACGTCCTTGAAAGACGTTCCCTAGGATTCCTCCACCAACAGCTTCTAAGATTCATGTCTTGAAAATAGACATCCTTTTTGCGAGATTAACACCCTCCTTGCGAGATCGATGTAGTCTTGTCTTCTTCAATGTAGAAACCTTAGATTAGAAGGGTCTTCTACCAACAAGTCTTTACCCAAATCCCTTCAAGAGAGAATTTTCCTTGTAGTCTTCTTCTTTAGGGCTTTTGAAAGCTTCCTATCTTTTAATCAACAATTCTTTCTAGAGTCCTTCCAATTGTCTTCCTTGTTCACCTTACCTCTGATACCATGTTAGAAAATTTAAAGCAGCAGCTATTATATCTTATTTTCCTTAATCTTGATAGTGCTTGTGAATCTTTAGTTATCTTCTTTACCTTCTTTAGTTAGCTCTTTCCTCAAACAATATGAAGGGCAATAACAGTAACAAAAAGAGGACACAAATATAAGCTCTCAACCAGGGCAAAACACCTCCAAGGCAAAAACCCGGAAACTCTTCTCTTCTTAGAATCTACTTCAAATGAGATACAGAGACCCAGTCCCTATACCAAGTCCTTCTCCCAATACCAAGTCAGCCCTTTCTCAAGTCCTTCCTTCATTTTGCATCAACCAGACTCAAATTGCAACTTCGACCTACCAACTTCAATACTACAACTTCGACCCTACAATCAACCTTGCAGCTTGTCTGGAAACCCTAATCTAGCTTCCTCCTGAGACCTCCCTAGAGCAAGATAGCTCACCCAAGGTCAATATAAGGTTTCCTCCCTTCCAGCTTCAAGATTTTGCACTTCGTCCTACTCCAACTCAATCCTACAATTTCGGTCTCCTTGTGCAACACCAGAAACCCTATATCTTCACATGTGTGAGAGAGATAGAGCCCAGAAACAAGATATTTCCTCCTTCTTCCTTCTTCCTTCTTCAAGACCTTCGCTTCAGATCGAACTTGTGTGAGTGAGTGACCCCAAATGAGGTTGAATTGTTCTTTATATAACCTTCTCAAGGGGTCGAATTCCCTCCTTAGGCCAACTTGATGATCCCAAGGGCGACTTGTACTTTGGAGCTTACAAGACATTCTAGACTCAAAAATAATTCATTTTACAAATATATTTATGCCCGAAAGGGTCTTATAAACATGATGTTGACTCGTTTGACTCAAGACAATAAATCCTAGGACCTAACAAACCATAGAAGCACGAAGAACATGTTTTTACCTAGAAGACCATCAATAATGAGCATGAAACCCATGCTTTAAGAATAATAACTTTTTCCTTTCTTTTCTTGCTTGTTACATAGTATACATATTCAAATGAGTGCAACAATGATGAACACCAAAACTAGTTACATTTCTCAACAACCTCTTGCTCTTACCAGATATCAACATCCTTCAGTATGGTCCATCTTCATGCTAGAGTAGTTTTCCATGAACCAAACAAACTTCCATGTAATATCTATTAGAGTTTCTATGACTCCCTCTGAAGTCGACAGTGTTCCATACTTAAAGAGACCATAACATATGTTGATTACTATCTTGATGCTCAACTATCATGTCTTCAACCAGAAGAGTCCAAACTATATCCAAGACATATCATGCTCATGCAACCAAGCATATTGTTGTAACTTGCTCTTCCTACAACGATCTAAAAAATGAATTTACTAAAGAAGAATTCAAAAACATGCATACCTCTTACATTAGCCAGTCATCTAGTCCACTTCCTTGGAACAAACTGCTTCTCATCTTAAAGGTGAGATTTTCATTATGCTGCAATTGTCCCTACAAAATTCTAGAAAGCTTGCTCCATAGTATATGAATATAGGATACTCTTGTAATGCTAAGTTGCACAAAACGATAAAACGTTTCGAAGTTTCCGAAACGGGTACGTTTAGAAACGTCACCTCCCAAAAATGGAAACGTCGGTCGAAACGTCAGCCAAAAAATCATAAATGTATATATAAATATATATATATATATATATATAAATAAGTGTATAACACATTATATTTGCAAGTAAAAAGGGGAAAAGACCCATAGATGACAATTTAGAAGGAAAAACAAGTCTATATTAACTCTCATAGATGATTACAGGATGGTCGAGTTTCAGCCAAGTTTTGGAGTTTCGAGTACAGGTATGACCCAAAATGTTGAGTTCCTAGAAGTTTCATGCAACATAGCTGTAATATCATCATGATTCTTCTTCTACAAATTGAAGAATCTTCCCATGATTCTATTCTTGTAGAAAAACTATGTGATCATGTCATGCCATGACATAATGTCAAAATGTTGCTACATGAATCCTTTTACCTTTTTTCCTTCCTAGATGACTGCTTTTAATGCAACTAACTTATGTACACTGAAATCTTCCAAATCCACATGCTGTTATCAATGACACCAAAATCAAGCTTCTACCAATGCATCTACTTGTCCTGCAAAAGCGTCATCATGATGGAGCTGCTTAATAGAAAAGATCCTTGGGATCTTCAACCTTTGGCTTCTTATCAAGTTCTTCATCATCCTTAGCTATATATATGAGCTCCATCTCTTTCCTTTCTCTTATTACCCCCTCTTATATTTAGGACAATCTCTCTTGAAATGTCCACACTTTTTGCAATCAAAACATTGTATCCTAGACATGTCTACCTTCTTTTGACGAGGTTCAAATTTCCCAAACTTCCCTTTCTTTGACTTCTTTACTTTACCAGCAAACACTTGAGACTTTCGATTACAATCAATGCCATCCTTTACTTTCAATCTAGTCTCCTCTATAACACATTGCGAACGTAATTCATAGAAATTTGGAGTTTCTTTTCTTGAGTACATACTAGTCACAAACGAGTTCCTTCAAGGTGGTAGAGCATTGAGAATGCAAGTTATTAATTTTGCATCTGAAATTGTTTCTTCAAGGGCATGCAATTGATCCTTCAATTGAGATATCTTCACAAGGTATGAAGCAATGTCTTCATCAAATGATACTCTAGTCTTGCGCAATCAACTCCCCAAGGTTATCATTTGTCCTAGGGTGTTCATTGACTTTGATGATGTCTTCAAGATCACTTCCACAGTAAGCTCACTTCAGAACGGCCCCAAGATACTAGATACTTTCTTCAATACTGTCTTCAAGAGGATATTTCCAAAATGTCAAACCTAGATGCCTTTTTCAAGATATCTAACTGTTGCTTCTTCTTGAATACTTGTCACTTCTTTAAGACTGCTTCTCACAAATTCCTCTTGTCTAGATACTTCTGATGAATTAACAGTGACTTTGGCCCTCTGATTAGGGCTTCTTACAATTTCCAACAAATCAGACCTAAATGCCTCTTTTAACTGCGGTCTTGATTCTTCATCAAAGTGCCTCTATTGGCTGGCTTATAAGGGTGCTTCTAGTCCACTGAAGCCTCTTCAAATTTATGATTACATGACTCGCATTTTCAAATGCACAGAATCTTACCTAGAATGGGTCTCTGACCATGCCTTTTGGACCTATTGAAAGATGATTAGGCTGCCTATTATCTACTTCTTGGCCTCTCCAAAGACCTCAAAACCTTCGGTCTTCCTGCACAAAATTTCAGACTTGTTTCAGAGGTTTAGACCAATGTTGCATGAAGCGGGGACAAAACAGGGACGTTTTTTGGAAGCAGGGATGCGGAAGCGTCATTTTCCAAAAATCTAGGAAGCGAAGCGTCTCGGAAGCGTTTACTATATAAACACACACAGATATATATATATATATATATTATTTTTTTGCATTTATATTAAAAAAAAATCCAAAATACCAAATTAGTTGTAGAAGACATGAAAACATGCATATTTTTACATAAATCAAGATAGATATGGCATCCATTGTACATCAATGATTAATTATTCTAGCATCAACCATCTACAATCTAGATTCCTCTTCTCTTGTCTAGCCTTTACCTCTACTTCAATTCTATAGGGATTTTAGTCAACATTGCCTAATTTTGATCAAACAGCTTAATCCAAGCCTTATAATATGGTAGAGAAAGCTTAACATTCCTGATCAATGATTTTGACTTGAGTGAAAGGTGCATAATTGTTAAGGCCATGACAAAGGAGTTCAACAATCAATAACACCAACACTGGGGGGGATACATATAGGACTTGTTGCTCTTGATTAAATGCCAATCACATGCCCTCATAAATGATATAATCCAATGAAACGCCACAATCCCATTGATCCTGAAAACTGTTAAGTCTGCTGAATTTTGCATGGGATATGAAATTCTATTTTTCCATATGAAGTCTGATGAGGTTGGAACCACTCTCAAACATCTCGAGTCATTTCATGGTAATGTTAAAAATTTAAGTAAAAGGATGGAAATGAAAGATAAAGGAGAATGTCACTTTTATTTTAAGAATTTAACATTACCATTAGGGAGCGCCTTGGGAGTATTCGGAAAGTGTAGTTCCTCACAGAACAGTTCAAAATTTCCAAAAACAAAAAAAGCCCCGCGGAACCGTCCACCTTCTCTTGGATGCGCTCGCGATCCGCAGTGGATACATGCCCGAACCTCCACAGATGAGCACCCGATCCTTTCTAGATCTGTGGAATAGGAAATAGGAACAGCAGATCGGGCAATGGCAGCCACGGATCGGGGCCCCACGAATCCATTTTTGCAAGAACCGCCAAAAAAAAGACGATCCACGGATCCAATTTTTGGATCCATGGTTCCGCCGAAGGATCAGTGGCGGATCTGTACGGGATGCAAATCTGCCTTTGGATCCTTGGGGGGGGGGGGGGGGGGGGACGGTTCCTGCAACACTGGTTTAGACTCGCTGTAATTTGCACAACAATGACCCAGAAATGTTCTTTTCTTGCACGACTCTACTTCTAGTTTACTCGGCCTTGAAGACAGATATAATTAGTCCCTTCTTGCTTGACTTCTTTCTGCACTGTGGTCACTTCAAAGAGCATTATAGAAACCTTCCTATAGTGATCTTCAAGCTGCCTTAGACCTTCACCTTCGCTCTGATACCATGTTGAGAAATCCAATAGGGCAACAAGAACAGTGATTTCTCTTTACTTGACAATTATTTGTGATAATATTTATTTCTTCTTCTTTGTTTATAATTCTTATCATCAAGATTCAAACAATTGCCAAAACCATGAAGATCAAAAGCAAGAAAGATGAACACAGGATATAGGCTCCAAGCCAGGGCAAAAACCCTTCCAAGGGGAAAACCTTGTAAAAGTTTCTCTTTTTATAGAATCAATTCAAATGAGACTTTCAAGACCCAAGACCAAAATCATCACTACCACCAACAGCGAAATAAAGCCTTCTCCATAAACAAGACTATACATTTTTTCGGCCTCCAAAAATAGGTCTGTAATTCTGCCTTTAGAAATTCGGACATGTAGTATGCCTAGAAACCCTAGAATAATCTCACACGAGTGAGATAGAACAGAAAAACCAGATTTTACACGGTTGCTAGGGTTCTCCTTCCTTCGCTAGACCTTCTCCTTGTCTTCTTTTATCTTCTTCACATGCTTTTCTTCTCTCTTACTGCAGATCAAATGTGTATGTGATATCTATCCAAATGGTCGAGGTTCACTTCCTTTTATAGCCTTTTTGAGGGCTCGAATAGGCCACTCTAGGCCAACTTCATCATGGCTGGCCGACTTGGCCTTGGGAGTCCATTAGACCTTTCTAGAAACAAAATAATAATTTGTTTCTTGTTACAAATGCCCAATGGGGTCTTTTACAATATGACAATGACTCTTTTGACTCAAGAAAACCCTAGGAGCATTATACAAATGCTTGACCTAGATGAAAAATGAACTGAGCATGAAACCCATGTTTTACAAATAATATCTTTTTTCTTCCTTTTGTACTTTTCTTTCTTCTTTCGATAGGTGCATGAAAAATACACAATGATATGAGTCAAATGACAATTATGAAAACCGAAACTAGTTACATTTTCCAACATTCCTAGCTGGTGATTTGGAAGCAAGTTACCAAACTTGGGTTGGGGTTGATTATGCAATTGGCAATATTAAATGTTTCCAGCCCCAGAGGGGAGAGAGTTCCTAGGTAGACCCATCAATCCATAGGTGTATGTGATCAGTGTGGACATGGAGAGGGAAGGATTTATGAAGATATCCTTAGTCATGGTACCAGCTGAACGAGGTCCAACTCCCTTAATATAATGATGATAAGAAGGAACAACAGTGGAAACCTAAATTACCCCTTCCTCAGCTTGGTTTTTCCAACCCTTTTGTGCGCCTTTTACTTCAATGATTCTCTTATCTTTCTTGCATAGATTGGGTGACCAGCTTGCTTTATGCTTTTCCAATACCCCTTATAGATGTAGCGGTATATTGCTCATTGAAGCTAAGACATTACAAGTTCCTTTGATTTAGATAGAGCATGACATGCTTAGGAACTGGGTGATGGCTAATGAGGGAGTTCGAGCTCAGGATAGGCTTTTTCCCACGTGCATACCAGCCCAGGCCATCTTTCGCATTTTTCATTTTCTCTCAGTTCTGGCCATATATGCTTTCATCATTCTTTCTACTGCATCAACCACTCATGCAAAATTTTCTGGGCCCTGATCATCATGTCAAACATCCATTTTTTTGAGGTGACTTTGTTCTTGCTAACAAGGACGCTACAAAAGGCTCTGTCAAAATTTGATGGAATGACCCCTATGTTTTGGAACATTGTTTAAGGAAGGGAGCATATGTGTTAGTTGAGCATAAAGGGATGTTAGCTTTTACCTGTGTAGAACAGATTATTTTCCAGCTATGGCACCTTCCTTGTCCAGCAAAGTAGAGAACAACAACAGCATGCTTCCCTCAACAGTTTCATACAACAGTAATAAGGCTCGTGAAACTTGTAATACATAGGCATTAATCTCATAAACAATTTGCATGCTTTTTCACAATCCTAAGACATAAAGCAAATAGATTGTTTGATCAACCACACATTCCATCAGTTCAAGCAAAAGATTACTCTCATATCTACACAAATTGCTTTGATTGATCATAGGGATACTCCCCTAGACTAGGATTTTCAGTCTGAAGTGTGGGGCAAAGCCACCGAAGTGACAGTGGGTGGCTTGCTGCTCTCTGGTTGTGGTTAGAAGTTTTCCATCTATGGAGAGTTTGAGTGGTAACACTCCCTTTTATCCTAGAAGTTCTATTGTCAGTTCTCACCTTGCTTCGTTTTTTGCACATATCAATGGCTGCATTTTGAGAAATCAGAAGGAGAGAACTCATCAGCCCATTGCTTGATAATATTTTCAATACTAGTTCATCCAAAGGTTTTTTTTTTGCAGGTTGTAATATTTTGAATGTTCAAGTATGCTCTCAGTCAAAGCCATGTCATTCAATACCTTGAATTTAGATCTTCAGGATTTTTAATATAATAAGTTGCTTGGAGACATCTCCTTGAGTGTTAAAATTTGCTATGACATAAACAAAGGATACATTAGGTTATCTGGAACTCAAGGAAGAACCAATAATTTGCCAAATAACAACTCCTGTAGAAGAGAAAATGTTATAAAATACTACACAACAAAAGAGAAGATAGGATAAGTGGTTAGCACAACAAAGAACTTGAACAGAATGTTTATATTCACTTTGAATTTTTTTGGTGTCACCAATACTTGAATTTCATCATGCAATCATTGTATCATCCATTTCCAGAGAATTATGAATGAACTAAAAATATAACTACCTTCAAGTCAAATTTTGCCAACGCAAGACGGCTGAATATAACAAGATGTATCAACTTCAAGTCAACTGCCCTGTTGAGACATCTTCTAAGGAGTATTGGTAACTGCTGCTGAACGGCCAACGAAGACCTTGCTCCAATGTCAACCCCAGGAGGTATAGTTGAATCAAAGCTTCCTGAGTTGCTAGCAACACCAACCTCAGCAAAAAGATAGCATAAGGCTGCCAAGATATGAGCAAGGCAGGAATTATCACTAGACTGCAAACCACACAACAATTCAAATCATTACACAACAAATCTCAGACAAGTAGTTACAGCAAATACTCGAATGTTCCACAATTACCAAAATGTTAAACAACACCCAGGGACAAGTCATAAAAAATCTAAGAAATTTGAAAAGCTTTGCTGCAAAAACAGATACGTAACTTAGAATGAAATGTTATTGATTTGGATATCAATTGCCTAGCTGTACCTAATGAAGATTCATGAATGAATGTTGTTTTACAAAAAATCTGTGGGGTTAACAGAATTACTTGTACAATGCAAATACCAGATCAAAACCAGCATAGCTAAGTTACGCTGAACCACAAGGACAAATGGACTATCATTAGTGTTGACGGCAGTATTTTGTGCACATTATTAGACTGCAAAATTCCCAAAGATGATTTCCTTAATTCATAATTCTCCCATATGCCATAATTCTCCGATATCCTCTTCAAGAAGCCTATTTCCTCTGCTTTGTAGCTGCAGAAATACTCTCTAACCCCTATCATATTACATGATGCCCCACTGTCAATATACCAAACTCCTGTGGTGGTCGAGCTAGATAAACAAGTTATGGAGGCATAATTCATAATTCTCCCATATGCAAAATTCCCAAAGATGATCGCCATAATTCTTAATTCTCCCATATGCCATAACTTAGCAAATAATTAAAAACTCACTAATTGACATAATTCAGATATTTCCTTGGGAAAAATTACATGGGCTTGGAGATAATTAACTCCTCACTTAAGACTAGAACACATGTCCAAGCTAAAAAAACTAGCACTCCCTCTTAACGAGAAAGGTCTTCTCCACAACACCCAACTTATCCCTGAAGAAGAGAAACTTTTCTCTACCCAAGGCTTTCGTCAAAATCAGTGTAACATGAATCATCGAGTGATCGCGATTACTCGCGAGTTTAAATCTGCTCAGCATCCAAAAGCCTCGAGTCAAAACTCTGCAAGTCAAACTTGTGTTGACCGAGTTTGACTTGTCGTCAACGCGAGTTTGACTCGCGAGTCTGCGATTGCGGCGTATTTCTCGTTTTTTTGGGGATTTACGATTTCGATTAGGGTTCGCTGCCGCCACATTCTAAAAGGTTAAGCTGCTATGCAGAGACACAGCATTCGAAAACGTTAAAGCAGAATACAGTTTCGGTCAATTTCAGTTAAGCCGCTTTGCAAGTTTGCAGAGACACCGCATTCCACAGACTTTGCATAGACGTTGTTTTCCAAAGTTTGCACAGACGCCGCATTTTGATTTTCCACAAGCTTTACAAAGACGCTAAGATGGGCGACGAGTAAGGAACCTGTTTGTTTCCGCTCATGTTAATTTGTTATCGTGATGTTAGTAAGGGAGACGAGAGATCCCATAGGCAGCAACATAACAACATACGTAGATTGATTGGTTCATTCAGTAGGCCTCATTTATTAGTGTTGGATTGATTCACTGCACTATTTCGAAACAACTCTAACATTAACCAACGCAGAGATGTTGCAAGAAGCATGACTTATGAGAATTGAGAAAGGTCCTTACTGGGCTACTGCGTGAGTGATTGGATATGAAGCCAGCGTTACAGCCTTAACTTATGAGGTCACCTCCAGCAAAGGAAGGTGTACTGCCCTTCTCCAGGTGTATAGCCAAGTGATTAGCGGTTATAGTCATACCCCACATGCATAGATACATGCAAAAGTGCGAATCCTTCTTCGCTACACTCTCCATGACTAGAAATTCAAATAACATATATGAGATATTATTTGGATACCACCACCAAGCCTTCTATGCATTTAAAACCACTTTACGAGAATAAAGGTGTGGGATCCAGTGAACATCCATTTAACTGTGATGCTATTGTCTTCGTGTGTTTTAAGTTCTTGGGAATTAGTATTTCCTTAAATTGATCTAGTCATAACCACTGCATAATGCTTGCTTCTCATATCGATTAGTTAATTGGCTACAAAAAAGCTAGTGGCAAGAGAGGCCTTTTGTTTTACGAGGGAAGTATTTTTAGGGGAGACAGGCCTTTTCTTTTGTTTAGCAATTAACTTAAGGGCTTCATTGAAGTTTTTATTTTTTGGTCAGTCAGAGTTATATAGTTATAACTTATATCTATATTTTAAGTTTTGAAAAGAGATAATCTAGATATAACTATATGTTGCCTAGCCTTCCCTAATATGTATGCCCAGCCTGCCCTAATCTATATCCTGCCTCCAGTTATTTAGCATGATTCCTAAGTTCAAACTTCAAACTTCAAACATATATGGCATTTTTAATTTTAATCTTTTATTGTCTTTTAATGTTTACAAGAGCCAAATTAAACAAAAGGCAGTGGGCATGACTCCAAATCTAAACAGAAGCCACAATTTAAACACAAGTCCAAAACAACAACAATGTCGAGGGAGAAGGACTTTGCTTGGGCTTATTGTGACAAGATTCCTGGAGACCCCAAGCTCCTTTGTAAATTTTGCAAAGCAAAATGTAGTGGAGGCATTTATAGATTCAAGTACCACCTTGCACAGATACATGGCCATGATATAGGTCTCTGCAAAAACGTTGACGAAAATGACGAACACCAAGCAACCTTGGCCATTGATATGTTGAGTCGGCATAATGCTAAGAAAGAAAAGCAAAAAAAAAGAAATAGGAACTCTCGGAGTTGACAATTTTTCTTCCACTACCCCCTTGTCATCTCCCTCTATTGAATCCTCAATGTCATTCCCAAGTTTCCCTCACATGCCTCCAAGTCCAAGTCAAACTCAAGGCCAAAGGCCAAATGAATCCTCTTGCATTCAACACTAGAGGTGGAAACATAAACACCTTTTTTGTTCCCCGCACAAAACCCGGTTCCCAACCTACCTTGGATGCCATTGGTTGGAAAAAAAAATATCCATAGTCAAGCAAGGAAGGCCATTGCTAACTTTTGGTACTATTCTGACATACCTTTCCATTGTGCCAAAAGTCATTATTGGCAAGCTATGATTGATGCAGTTGGTGTTGCAGGTCCACGGTCCAAAGCCCCGTCATTAGAGAGCCTTGGGACAGATTTGTTGTTAGAAAGTGTTGAAGATGTCATGCTTGCGCTATCTGAGTTTTGTTCATCATGGGTAGAAATAGGGTGCACCATCATGAGTGATGGAGGGACAGATCAGAGGAATAGAACTTTAATCAATTTCCTTGTATCTTGTCCAACAGGCACAATATTTATCAAATCAGTGGATGCCTCAGACAAGGTTAACACTGCGCAACTTATTTGTGAAATGATGGAGGAACTTGTTCAAGAAGTGGGAGAAGAATATGTTGTACAAATTGTCACCGACAATGCAGCTAATTATATGGCTACTGGTAGACTTTTTGAGATTAGGCACCCCACAATTTTTTGGACCTCTTGTGTTGCCCATTGCATAGATTTAATGCTTGAGGACATTGGTAAGCTTCAATGGATACATGAGGTTGTGGAGAAGCCAAAATCCATAACCAAATACCTATACAACCACACTATTGTCCTAAACACGATGAGAAAATACACTGAAGGTAAAGAAATGGTTTGACCTGCAATGACTAGATTTGCAACAGATTTCATATCTTTGCAATCTATGGTTGAGCAAAAGATAAATCTAAAGAAGATGTTCTTGCGACCTGAGTGGATGGCATCTAAACATTCCAAGACCCTTGAATGCATTGAAATTGTTGCACTTGTGTTTAATGGCAGTTTCTAGAAAGATATCGAAGAGATTATTGTTGTGATGGAATCCATTGTTAGAGTTCTTAGGTACTTCAAGTCTTTTAACTTTTTCATTTTTTAAATTTCATTCCAAGCTTCTTTTTATTTTCAATGTTCCATATTTCTTTAAATTTGAAAGCTTGAACTTTCAGGATGGTTGATGGTGACAAACCCACTATGGGTTACATTTATGAGGCAATGGATCTCGCAAAGGAGGCCATAAAAAGAAGATATGGGGATGAGGAGGCAAAGTATAGGCCTCTTTGGGACATTATTGATGCACGTTGGGATAGGCAATTACATTCCCCCTTACATGTTGTTGGGTAACTCTTAAACCCATAGTATTTTTATGATAAGAACAAATTTAATGAGGATGGGGAGGTTAGCAGAGGATTTATGACATGCATGGAAAGGTGCTTCCCTGATACAGAATTCCAAAGTCGTGTATTTTCTCAACTACAGGATTATAGAGTGCCAGCTAAATTATTTACCTATACCAGTGCTATACGAGAAACGTCTAAGATGTTGCCAGGTACCCTTTGAGGCTTGAAGGCTTCATCAATTCATTAAATTTGTTTAAACTTTATTTTGTATGTTAAATGTTTTATTAAATTTTGTTGTCTTTTTCAGTTTTTACTATTTAGTATTTAGTACTTAGTACGTCTACTCACGAACCCTTGCCACTTGCTAGGTTATTGGTGGCAAAACTTTGGTAGTGATACGCCAGATTTGAAGAGATTCACCATTCGAATCTTAAACCAAGCATGCAGTGCTTCGGGTTGTGACCGCACCTGGAGCATGTTTGAGAAAATACATTTTAAGAAGCGCAACCGATTGACACAAAAGCTCTTAAATGACCTTGTATTTGTCCATTACAATCTACGACTTTGCAACAAGCAAATACTAGGTGAGAGCTTGAATTTGAAGGTTTCATAATCTAATTTGCACTTTAAAGTTTAAACTTTAAAGTTCAAAGTCAAAATTTAATTCACATTTCAATGTCTCATGATAATGACAGGTTTGGATCATTCACCAATAGACCTTGAAGAGATAGATTTGCAAACTACAAATGCAGCAGATTGGGTCCAATTAGAGGAGGCTCCTCTTTTAAGCCTACATGACTTGGAGAACTTTGAGAGTCAAGCAAGCGAAGGAGTGGGAGGAATTGCTTCTATTTCTCACTCTTAAGAGTCTTAGACTCTTAGTTACTGATTTTTTTCTAATTAGTATCCAGTTTTTTGTAACTTTTAGAAGCAGATGCTTCTAGTTCTATGTAGACACTGGTTACGAGTCAGGACTCGGTACTTTGAATCATGTTTGGACTCATAACATATATGAGATACTTATTCATTCATGATATTTTGGACATCTATTGATATTATGCATTGTTTGGACATGGCTTTATTGAATATCAATGAGAAATGTTTTTTTTAATTCAATATATGTGTATATTTTTATTTATTGAATTCACCGATTTTTTCCCCATTTTTTTCCAATCCGATTAAAACTCTTCGCTCTTTTTCCTCGCCAATTTATTGTCGATTCCGAGTCCGGTAACATTGTTCAAAATGTCTACAACCTGCTGATCTGTGGGAATATAGTGTAGTCGAATTGATCCAATGTCTATGTTGCCATCTGCAACATGCTTGATCTTGTATATCCAATGAGAACCAACCACTGCCATGTCTAACAATCTAGGCACCACCTCCCAAACATCATTTTGTATGATGGAGTTGTACTCCACCATCGCATCCTGCCACACCTAGTCCCATGCAACCTCCTGATAGTTGGAACACTCACTGTCAATCCGCTCACTCATCAATGTTGCCTTGTACCCTGAATATCTCTCTGGCGGTCTCACGTCCTTGGTGCTCGACCTAGGAGCTCCCACAAACTTCTACACATCTGCCAAATTCTAAAGCACCTCTTTATTCCTTCTCCCACTAGTGGTAAGTGGAGCTTCAAGCACCTCATCCTGCTGCTACTCCACATACTGTGAACTCTCCTCTGAACCTGTACCTGTACCCGTACTAGTCATTCTACTCATACTCGTGCCCTGAGCCTAAGATCCTTGTTCGTCCCTTGGAGCTTCTGTTGGCTAACTCTGATCAACTATTGGCAACTCGCAAGACCTATTGAAGGCTTTCTCCTCCTGGAACTTTACATCCCATCTCACAATGATCTTCCTGCTACCTAGAATACAGATCATGTATGCCTTGGAAGTTTTGTTGTACCCAACAAAATATTCCTTCTCTGCAATCGAATCTAGCTTGGTGCGCTTCTCATCTGGAATGTGACAACATGCGATACTGCTAAAAACCTTGAAATGTTTGACTTTTGGCTGCTTCCTTATAAATGCCTCAATGAGTGTCATCTTATCCAACACCTTTTGCGAGACTCTATTCCGCATGTAAACTATTGTGCTACATGCCTCTGCCCAAAGATATCTAGGCATGTCTTGATCATATAGCATGGCCCTCGTTGCTCCAACTATCATCCTATTCTTTCTTTCTACAACCCCATTCCACTGTGGGTTGTACAGAGTTGTCCATTTCCTCTTGATTCCTTCCTTTGCAGAGAAATCCTTGAAGGTTTTCTCAATGTACTCACCTCCATTATCTATTCAAAGAACCTTTATCTCCCTGCCCGTCGAGTTCTCCACAAGAGCCTTAAACTCTTGGAAATGACTAAAGACTTCATCCTTTGTCTTCAAGAAGTCAATCCAAGCCTTCCTAGAGAAGTCATGAACAAAAGTCATGAAGTGCTCATAACCCTTGAAAGACTTAGTGGACAATGGACCACAAATATCAGAATGTCTCAAGTCTCGAACACCCTTGGCTCTATTGTCACTCCTTGAAAATGTTGCTTTCGGAAACATCCCAAGTATGCACCCTTTGCACATGTCACCATGTTCTGTGCTTACTTCTAGAACACCTATGATGGTCTCTCTAAGCAACTTAAGTGCTTCATGATGGATATGATCGATCCTCCTAAGCCATAACACTCCCATATCTCTGCACAAAGGATTCTTGATGATTGCACCACTGGACCTAGCACGCCCCCAAGCTGACCTTGGCACTACCTAATGGGAAGGCCATGATTCAGAGCACATATGAGGATGGTCTTCGATGAGATGACTAGGGAGGGCTTGTTCCACTTGATGGAGCCCTAACACTAGTGAGAGGAGGCCTTGTGTTGAACATTGCAGACCCATGGAGATGACATGGTGACACCCCAACGAGATTTGGGACCCCTGAGGATGATTTGAGGTGGATTTGAGGTACACATCTCAATTGTTCGATGATCCTGGTACACAAACACATTTTCAGCCTTCATCTCACCATCACAAGATATTTGGAGCCCAAAAATGGCATGATGTCAACATTTATGAGGCTTACGGCTAATTCGTGTCGGCATTTATGGCATGTTTTAGCATTGAGGTAGTGGGTTGGCTTGTAACCCAAGGTTTACCTATTGAAAACTTGTTTTAGGATCCTCTTAGGCTCAAATTAGTTGAGGTATGCCTCATATAAAAAAAGGTCACCTCACATTTGTTTCTCATCATAACTTGTGGACTATTTTGGCCTAGTTGTTGTGACTTGTATTCTTGTCGAGCTGTGATCTATTGTGGATAACTTTGCTTTTGGAGACTAGCTCTGATTGTGGAGACAACACTTTGGAGTAATAAAGGACTTGTTCATGCATATCTTATGACAATTGCTATACAATTGTTATTGTTGAGTATCTTTTTAATGGTTATTGCATGGAATAATTGTTGCTATGGTTTATAAGCTCTTGTTACATTGAATATTTTTCAAGGAATCCTAGTAAAGTATTGCATGTTTCGACTAGAGAATGTATGACATCCCTTGAGGATCTTCAAGTAAGCTCTCTTCATGATTTTATCTCATCATAAAGAGGTAACTAGGGTTTTTCTTGGCCTTAATCCATTCTAAGGTTTGATATCTTCGTAAGTAGGTTTCCCCTAGACACCATCACCAAGGAACAAGCATTGGCATCCACATAGGTGATCATACATCATTGGAAATGCTTTTAAACCTATTTTTATCCCTCTTCTCCAGTTTTTGCCCTTCAAGGCAATTCGTTAGGCTAGGGAATAGGGTCGAATTCAACTAGGAGTTTGTTGGCTTTTTGTGGATCCATACACGTGGACCGAGTTTCATTGCATAAAAAATCTAGCCTTTTCCACAATTAATTTTGACTCCTTATGGCTAACGTCACAAGCCCTAGGTAATTCTACCTTAGGAAAACCCTAACCTAACACTAAGCTTCAACTTAGGGCTTTTTGAAGCTTTGTGGCTCCTTTAGTTGATCATATCAATCTTTCACAAGCCTTTTCTTGGCCTTATACACCTTGGTAAGCCATTATCATTGATTGTTACTTAAACCCTAGGTCATAAGTGCCTTTCATAACCCTATTTAAGTGCACGCTTTTCCTCATCTTTGTTGAATTGAGACCTATCCTTAGTTTGAGTTCCTTTCTTGAGCTTATCCATTTGTCACCTCTAAACCATGGACTTAGAATACCTGTTAGTTGACCAATATCAAGAAGCCTTCTTTGTGGTGAAAGTCCACTAAAACCAAGGAGGTGGTGTGCTATGGTGATAGTGGGCCTCCACCTCATTGTTGTCTCCTAGTTTGTCTCTCATCTTGTGAGCCCCCTCACAAGACTTGCTAGATTTTGACACAACATCTTTTGGCACCGTTGTTGGGGAGGATTTGAGTCAACCTCGTTATTTGAAGATTAAGCTTCATTCCCTTTGAAGAGAACACTTGAATGAAAACAATATAACTTCTCTTCAAGCGACTCCTACACCTCATAACCATGGGAGAAGGGAATCCTTATGTTGAAAAATAATGTAGCTATGGTTGGCATTTTTCATTACAAAACATGAAGAAGAATTTAACTTGTTGTCTCCTACAAGTTGGCTTCAAGAAACCTACATGTCGGCTTCATTAGGGCTAATTAGCCCACACATGACTTATAAAGTTATATAAATATGTGCTTGTTGGCTCTCATTTTATCATCACAACACAACAAGTTCAGTCTACTACTTCAGAGCTTATTCACATGTGCAAAGTTCATAAAAAGGATTATCTTTTGGCTACATTGTCTATCTCTTCAAGGCTCGTTGATTACAGTTGACTTGGGCATCAAATTGACTTTTGTTCTGTTCATTTTGGAGGTCGAAGACTTCAAAAGGACCTTGACTTTCGCTGACTGTAACTTCACTCTATTTATGTGACGTTGACTTGAGATGACCGTGGGTTTTGGGCCAAGTTAATCTTTGTTGAGCTTTATGTGGTGGCTTAAGGACTGCATTTTGGCATCTTGTTACAGTGATCATAGCACTAAACATCCACCTAGTTGTGAAGTCTAGTACAGCTGATTTGAAGTTGACTCTCTCTCTACGTTGATAGACTTTGACTGGTATTTTTCATTGAAGAGTAATTTGGATTTATTGGAACATTCTGATCAAAGTTTCTCTCACATAAGGAAAGAATTTTGGGTTTCCCTTGTGGGTTTTGCCCTGGTTGTGAGCCTAATTCTGCTGTCTTGTCTCTTATTGTTTATTGTTCTTTGTTATCTCTATTTACTGAAGATTTGAATGGCCGAAGCTTTTCGTGTACAGCTACTTGTTGATTAAAGTATAAAGAAGGAATTGATTGCATCAATAGAAGAAGTTAACAATGGTGAAAAACTATTCTAGTCCTAACCACACTAGAATCTCAACATCGTATCAGAGTTGGGCTGAAGAAAAGTCAATGAAGTCACTCCGAGAAAGACACAAATGAAGGATTCCTTGTCAATATTGGCAGAGACCTAAAAGAATGTTAGGGTTTGAAGTAAACCCGAGGGACCCTCAAACAACTATATATTGGCATCTATATTCACCATTTCCAGACAAGCATTTTCGTGATCCTTTCTATGATTTCTCCGAGGCAGTTTGGAAAATTTTTGGGGCAAGAATGCGTATAATCTCTAGGCTAAAATATGAGTTATTCTGGGCTTCTATGCTAGTATTTTCTGTAGTTTATGGGCTTGATCATGGCTTATTCTGGGCATTTATGCGAGCATTTTTTGGCTTAATCTTTGACAAATAAATGCGAGTTCATCTTCTGAGTTTTGTGGAGACTTCTTCAATGTCAAATGCAGATACTTTCCACATGGATATGTGAGAATTATGGGGAGACAAGTCCAAGGTTCTGATGTTCTTCCATATATGGTTTTGTTCCCATATGATGATATGATGCTCTGCATGCAGGTTACTTCAAAATAATCCGAGTCAAATACCCAGGTTTTTAAAAGGTATACTTCAAGTTGCCAGATGTTATAGTGAGTATGCTACTAGATCCGAGTTGTTCCGAGGTGACAAATGCAACAATTGTTTGATCCACACGTTACACAATTTATATGACCCAGTGACAAAGGTATGTTATATGGAGTGCTCAAATTGCAAAGAGTATGCATTGTGTATAGCATGCACAACATAGTATGTATGTGATGCAAGTGGTATGCATATAATCCAAGCCATCTACTAAGGTATGACAGTATATGATGTGAAGTATGTTGGAGTATGTAAGTGAGTATGGTGTAGCACTGTACATGATCCAAAGTTGCTATTGTACGGTTGATTTATATGATTCAAGTTTCTATAACAATTGTTGAGTAATGATGTGAGTTTGTGCTTATAGTATGTATGTCATTAACAGCGATTTGTAAAGAAGACATGGCAGACAATATATATGACATGACAGACACCCTTGGTATGTATGACATGGCAAACAATATGTATGACATGGCAGATAGCATATACGACATGGCAGACAATATGTATGACATTGTAGACAATATATATATGATATCACAGACAGTATGTATGACATGGCAGACACTGTTATGATATGTGTGACATGGCAAACAGTAATATGACTCTGACCTAAGTTATGCCCTATCAAGATCCGAGCTGTTACAGTCCATCTGAATTGTTACAGTACATCCAGCACATACTATGAAAGACACATTTAATACAAAATGAGGGGTATGTAATGTACAGTATGTACACAATGTTTGCATGAGTAACAGTGATACTGATATATGATAGTACTCTTGGTATCATTATCCTTATGTATAAGTTTTCGGACATCTGTTTGATATGTCAGTGGTATGATGCAACATTGATTGACTTGACAGTAACTTGATATGATAATGAAACTTGGACAGTATATGGGACTAGGTATATCCTACATTGATGATATATGTCAATATGGTAGTAATTTGAACAGTTTGTGTTTGGTGTAATCCAGAAGGAATTACAGTCATCTTTGAGGATGTGTTCCTATGACCAAATTCTACTTGTTGCATTAACAAGAAGAACCGAGTCAGCAATGACTGTAGTATGCAGGATCTGTGACAAGCCTAGGCTCCAAGTTGCCTTACACCTCTGAGGAATCTGATTACATGAACTGTGTGGAAGAAAGAAAGCCGACTATACGAATACTCCTTAAGTAAAGAACCTCAAAAAAAGTGCCATATATAAATATTCGAGCAGAAGAAGGACGATACTCATTGCTAAATAACCAACCTATAGCTCCACTATAAGTCTCCAATTGAAAGAATTGTTTTTGGTTTCATGTTTTGGTTGAAGACTTGCATATCTCTAAGGGTTTGACCAAGAAAGTCCTAGTGTTTGTAAAACCCTAGGATTTCCTTTGTTAAAAATGATGAAGAATAAGCATTAGGGTTTGGGACTAAAACCCTATCAAGTCAAAAGGAGCTGCAAATATTACAAAAAAAAGACGTCGTGGGCCTGTGGATTAATTACTTCCCTAGCTCCTGAATGAGTTGACATCTTGGTAATGAGGTTGATTTGCAGGATGGATTTAAAGATCAAGAGGGAGCTACCACAATCTCAAAAAGATAAGTATCTTGTATTTCTTTGTTTTAATTATTACTAACATTGGATTGTTTTGTAAACCTTGGGTAGGGTTTTGGAAAAGAAAGCCTAGGGCTTATGAATCAAACCCTGGACCTTATTGCTTTCATTTAAGAAGATTTGACATCTTAAGGTTGATCTACTAAATGAATGTAAAAGAACTAAAGATTAAGAGGGAGCTGAAAAGATAAATATCTTGTGTTTTTCATTTTACTTTTAGATAATTAGATCGTTACTAATGATGTGAACTCTTTACAAGGACTCCTTGTTGATGATATGGACTCAACGATAATGATGTGGACTTGTTGATAATGTGGACATATTCATAATGATAATGATGTGAGCTTGTTGATGTGGACTCATCAATGATGCAGACGATGAACTCTTTAATGTTGCGGACTCCTTAATGTGAACTCTTTATTGATAATGATGTGAACTCCTTGATGTGGATTCATTGATCATGAACTCCTTGATGATGTGAACACCTTGATAATCTAGATGTGAATTGTTCGTTGATGTTGATGTGAATATGTAGATGATGGACTGCTTGTGAACTCTTTGATGCTGATATGATTTCCTGATGATATGGACTCCTTAATGATGATGAAGAGGACTCCTTGATGATGATAATGATGTAGACTCGTTGACAGCGTAGACTCCATGATGATGATGATGATGATATGGACTCCTTGATAATGTGATGAGATTGACTCGATCCGGGAAGGATAAGATCAAGAGAGAGTTGACACACTCTCAAAAGATAAGTATTATATTTATTGTTTCTATTGATTATTTCATCATAAGTCTCTTGGATTACTTGGTTGTTCTCATTCTTCCAAAGCCTCCTAGTGAGGATTGCAAGTACATAATGAAGACTGCCAAGGTGTGGCATATCATTGGAAATATTGGAAGAACAATGTGACAAAAAAAGACTCATGATAACCTTTATATATGTAGGTGGCTAGAAGTTTTGAAGACTGATGTTGATCTAGATACGCAAAATATGAGCCCACGATATTTTTGCTACGTATAGGACTTTTGTGTAAAAGGGAGTTGCTTTTGTAAAGGCATGAACTTGATGATATCTTACGCATAATGGACTGCAGGTCCATCTCCCCAACGAATGATTTCATGAAGATGCAAGACTCTGATATTGATTGGTTCATTGATCTATCAGATGATTTTTTGTTTCCATTGAAATTTGTTATTGCCTGTTGGACTTGATTATGGCTTGCTGGATTCCACTATGGTTGTCGATGCCTGCTTCTATGAGAAGCCAGTTATTCTCTATTGGATTCAACTATGGATACTGATATTTGCTTCTCTGAGAAGCCACTTATTGTCATTGGACTCTACTACACTTATCGATGATTGCTTCTATGAGAAACCACTGCTGAAGTCTATCATTAGCTATTGAAGTTTAGAGAAGCTTTGACCGAAGCTAAATCAACAAGTTGAATATTGTTGAGATCCACCATGGCTACATTTCTAATGATGAATTCGTTTTTAATGTTTATGTAAAGAGACTAGAATAGCTAAAAATCCCCTTGAAGAGGGAGCATTGATTACATAGCATCATATTATATGGACCATCTCCCGGACGCTATGTACCATGAGACATTGTTGTTTGGGAGATGCATTCTTGATTCCTCCTGTAGTGTGTGTCGTGAGACATTGTTGTTTGGGAGATGCATTCTTGATTCCTCCTGTAGGTTGTGGTGTAAGACATTCTTGTCTGGGAGATGTATTGTTGTATTCCTCTTGTAGGTTGTATGTCGTGAGACACTGTTGTCTGGGAGATGTATTGTTGATTACTACTGCAGGATGTGTGCCATGAGACATTGTTGTCCAGGAGATGTATTGTTGATTCCTCAAATAGGTTGTGTGCTAAGACCTTGTGGTCCAGGAGATGTATTCTTCCTATAGACTATGTTGTGAGACATTGTTGTCCGGGAGATGTAGTGATGATTCCTCCTTTAAGTTGCGTGTCGTGACACCTTGTGGTACGAGAGATGCATTGTTGATTCCTCCTGTAGGTTGTGTGTTGTGAGACCTTGTGATCCAGGAGATGCTTTGTTGGCTCCTCCCTTAGGTTGTGTGCCATGAGACTCCATGGCCAGGGAGATGTTGTGAGATGGATGTTGTGTATCTTTCCTTATGATGAATTTGAGGTTGTGTTCTCTTCCTTAGGTTGTGAGTTGTGACACCTGTTACCCACCATTTTGTGGGTGATATCCCTAGGAGAATTTTTTTCTCCAAGATGGTCCTCAACCGGCAGCCAACAACCCCTTGCACCTACCAGCTAGCTCATTGTGTCAGTTCTCCGCCACCTGAACCAACCATGTGGTCCCTCACCCATTTGCCATGATCATATGTTTGAAGGTGGGCCTCCCGAACCTAAAGGTATGCCTTGTCATTTGGTAATAGAGTATTGTAGTTTGCCTATCATGGACACTTTTGGGCATGGATTAGTGGGGGGATTCGGCGGTAAGAATGGGCTAGTTCTGTGCTCTTGTCCCCTGGAACCCTTTTGGATATTAACCTTCGATTCTAGACCCATGAGATCTCTTTTACTGACCATTTGGCTTTAGGGATGGTAGTTCACAGGAAACCTTGATTTTAGTTGTGTGGTCCCGCTCCCTTATTTGCATATATTATCCCCTTTCCACTCATTATTACCCTATTCATCATTTCTCCCACCTGGGTCCACAAAGGGTTAGCTCGCCCCATCCCCTTGCCCACAGCGTGGGTAAGGCCTAGAATGATGCCCCAGAAGTTGATGCAGCTAAAAAGAAAGATAAAAGCATATTCGGCCACATTCAACAAGAAAATGTACCAAAAAATGAAAAAGATGGCCAGGACAAACACATTTGGCACATGGGAAAAAGCCAATACATGAGCTCTACCCCATCATCATGGCCATCACCCTGGTTCCTATAAGTTCTATGAGCCTCCTCCATCATATAGGAACCCATGATTGTCCCAACCCCTAGTGGGCAATGAACCACCCTACCCTAAAACGGGGTATCCACTACTATATCTCATACATCATGCTCTTAACCCTTGAGCTCCGAGCAGTTAATTCAAGAAAAATCATAAGAGGCAAAAGGTATATAAGAAGGGTGGAAAAATCAAGGTCGGGGTACCCCATGTACCACGCTTAGCTCCCTCCTATACATTATAAATCCAAGTGTGGGCTTTCCTTTATTGGCTACCCTTGCACCCCAGCATGTGGCCCAGGGTTGCCCCTTCTCATCCCCTACTTCATTCACCTATCTGTCACATGCCACCACCTTTTGAAGGATGTACCTTGAACATATTATCCCCTTTAGAAGTAGAAACCACCTAATAGGATACTTGGTTAACCCCATTTGGAGTTTAGGAGACATTGGCACATCCCGAAGCCCATTATGGAAGGGCAAGCCATTATGAAGTCCCCACCTATGGTCCATGGTTGGTAAGCTCATTTACTCGATTTCTCTAATGACTTGTTGTATTGGAAGGCTAGGGGACACATTAGATCTTATGCAGGATTGCAGATGGTCTCCATCTTGGGTTTGGTCTCCCTATACGGGGTCCTAATCCTCCAAAGGGCTACATTGGCACATGTAGGGTGTGTGTTGAGAGCCATAGACTTCCACAGCAATAGACAACACTCCATGGATCCCCGAGGATGTTCAGAGATGCTTGAGATTCACCTATTAGACAATGAAGATGCAACTGGTTCACCTTTTCCCAGCCAGCCCCACAGATGTACCATGTACTTGGCAGTTGACCCAGGACTTGTAGGATGATGTGGCATCCCCTACACCATCATCAGAGCCCTTGCAGATGATTTACAGGCATATTCGACTCATTTGGAGACCCATGAGTTTATTATTGTGCCTCCACACCCACTGGGAGCACCACAGGTTTAATTTTTGGAGAACAAGGGGCCAACCCCTTGTCCATCACTTTTGGGGGTCCTATTCTTCATTATAGCACCTATGGACCTCATTAGGCCACTTGGAGGGCCCTACGACATGTATTATTCATCATCAGACCTCTTAAGAGGCTTATTATTTCATTTGTGAGCTAGTTTGTTGGGCTTGTCACCAAAAGTTAAATTAGTAGCACATTATTTTATTTTTGGGGCTTATGTAGGCCAAGGAGACTAATTCGAACTCCTCATTAGTGTATAAATACAAGTGAGATGAGTTCATTTGATCATCATCACTTTGGATTGGATCTCTTCTCTCTCTTGAGATTTTCGCACTTTTTCTTAGTGGATGAATTGGAGCTTTATGAATGGATTTTGATGTGTGGATTTGGTCTATCTTATCTTAGAGCTTCTCTCTTGATGTGTGGATATATTCTATTACATGTAAGTACATGCTTTTAATGTTATTCTTGTTTTACTTTGTCATATACATTGGACTGGGATTTTCACTATTCTTAGGGCTAATTGTTGCATGCATTTACTGCTTTAAATTATGGAATTTTGTCTCTATTATAGCATCGCTCAATGTATGGGCCATGTAATGTGAACAAAATCTCCTAGGAGTAATTCTATCAACGAATTGATCTTGATAAGCCATCACCCTTTTGCACATCGAAGTATAAAAGTTGCAAGATTGCTTCTCTTTGACCTAGAAGGCTAGCGAAGTAGTCTTGAGGTTTCCTTTACCAAGAACCAAAGGTCGTCACTCATATTCATCATAGACTCCATTCTCCCAAGACTAAGGCACTGATCTACCAAAACGTGGTCACCTTAAACCAACTTATTTCACCTTTTCCTGGGTCTAGCCAAGTTGGGTCACTTAGGGCATCATTTTCCCGATGAACTAGCCCTCCAAAAAGTTTGATCTTCTAGCCCCTCCTATGCTGGTGTTTCCTCAAGACTGCCTCCAAATTTGAGGCCATTTTGACGGTGGAGTTGTGAGAAAAGTCGAGCCCTAACTCTGAGATCAAACTTTGCCCTAACATCCCCAAAGGCTAGTACCTTATTGGATCAATTCAACACCTTTGAGTGAGAATTCTTTCTTTGATCCTTTCCCCCACCTTGTCTAGGGTAAGAACATCATTGGTTTCCATACACTTTCCTTCTACCCTAGACCAGGTCCACTTGGTCATGTCTAGTCTCTTTCCTTTAAAAAGACAATTCTTCAAGAACCATCCAGGATACCAATTTCCATAAGGATTTTAGGGATTGGGAAACTCTCTCATGAATCATATCCCCTAAACCTAACCCTCAAATCCTCTCATTCCTCTCCTATAAGGCATTGTACCTTGCTTAGAAAGCAAGCAAGCTCCATCCTTCAACCTCTTTTGGAAAGGAAACATTTGGGGTCACTCCATATCCACTTATTGATTTATCCTTCATTGGTGACTCCATAATATACCGGGTCTCCTCCCATTAGTGAAAGTTCGTAAACAGAAGAGATCCTTAGGTGGGCTAAGTCACCAATTGTTGCCCTTGGTCTAGCATTTTCCCTTCAGGGATCCCCTTTAGGTCCCCTGCTAGTTTGAGCGGACCTATGAATTAGCCAGGAAGATTGATCTTGAGAGAGAATGAAAAACTACCTCCCTAGCTAAGAGGGAGCATTGAAAAATAATGTAGCTATGGTCGACATTTTTCATCACAAAACATAAGTAAGAATTTAGTTTGTTGTCTCCTACAAGTCGACTTCCAAAAACCTACATGCCAACTCCATTAGGGCTAATTAGCCCATACATGACTCATATAAATATGTGCTCGTTGGCTCTCATTTTATCATCACAATACAACAAGTTCAGCCTACTACTTTTTTATATCTCTTCAAGGCTTGTTGATTACAATTGACTTGGGCATCAAATTGACTTTTGTTCTATTCATTTTGGAGGTCGAAGACTTCAAAAGGACCTTGACTTTCGCTGACTATAACTTTGCTCTATTGATATGATGCTGAACTAAGGTGACTATGGGTTTTGGGCCGAGCTTTTTTTACTGTTCGTGGAGTTTTTTGTGGTGGCTTAAGGACTACATTTTAGCCTCTTGTTACAGTGATCATAGGACTGAACTTCGGCCTAGTTGTGAACTCTGGTACAGTTGATTTGAAGTTGACTATCTCTCTACATTGACAGACTTTGACTGGTATTTTTCATTGAAGAGTAATTTGGACTTATTGGAACATTTTTATGTACTTTAAAGGACATAATCTCTCTCTCATAACGAAAGAATTTTGCGTTTTCCCCTTGTGGGTTTTCCCTTGGTTGTGAGCCATATCACGGTGTCTCTTGTCTCTTATTGTTTATTATTCATTGTGATCTCTATTTACTGAAGACTTGAATGGTTGAACTTTTTCATGTATAGCTACTTGTTGATTAAAGTTTAAAGAAGGAATTGATTGCATTAATTTAAGTAGTTATCAATTGTGAAAAACTATTCTAGTCCTAGCTACACTAGAATTTCAACACCTGAAGCACTCTTAACCTATCATAGAAGGACAAGCGAGTCCCATGGTACACCTTTCCTAGATAAATTTAACATGCATAAAAGAGTTAGACCTTGGATCAATTACTTGGTGGCTCCTTTAAACTTTGAAGGGATTTTAGTATACCCCCACCCTTTACCCATAGATTATAAATGGATACCACTCTTTTGTTGATTTTTTTCCTAGAGCACAGGAAAATACCATTTTTTGCCAGATAATTACTACCTAATAATTTTCACACAATGTTCTTATGCTAATGATATCATTGAGAAATTACACTTCAGAAAAATATCAATAGTAAATACAACATAAACAGTAAAGATCATAGAAAGACAGCCATGCACAATAGAGAGAATATTTTTACCCTAGGAAACCCAAACTTGGGAGAAAACCCAACAACTTTACTTTAGGAGAAATTATCCTTCAGCAAGCTTTACAAATCAACAATTTGTCTAGAAATCTATGCCAATATCCAAGTCAAAATATCAGTCACACCATGGCCACCTTCAACATTCAACAATAGCATCCAAGTGGCCTCGACTTGTCCTCTTCAAAGTCTATGGCAGGCCCTACAGCCCTGTCAGCCATGTTCTGTGGTCAACGCCTAGTTAATTTAGCTCAGTCAAAAGGCAACTAAACTCGATCAAACTTCTTCTTCTAGATCACATGTGCGGCTATCCAAGAGAGACAGAAGACTTGGTTGATAGTCAAAATGAAATGTCACATCACATACCTATGTTACCGGATCCGGCACTCCATGGTCTAGGATCCACGGATCCACGGATCTGATCCGGATCCGGATCCGGATCCGCCTAGATCCTTCCAAGAACCGGCAACGTGGCGGATCACTGTTGGCCGGAAACGCATCCCTGAATTTGGAAACGGATCTTGCAAAATCGGAAACAGTTCCTGTGATATTTCCGGATTTCAAATTTTTTGCAGCGTGGTTTTTAGTTTGTAGACTTCAGTTTTAGGTTTTTATTTGGCTTTATGTCGATCATTGTCTTTTTCACTGTTTGTCGGCACACATTGACATTTTTATAGCAACAGAGAAGGACAGCGAGACAACACCAGTTTTCGTTTTGGAAGATGGATAGCATAAATTTGTCTGCTAGCTGTGGCATTTGTTGAAAAGATAGCGCCTGGAAAGACAGCGCCCGGATAGCGAGCATGAGCACACTATTCACCGACAGCACTATAGCGAGCATGAGCATTTGTCTGCCACACACTATTCACCAGACAACGATCGCTCTTCATAGAGTGTTGAGCAACAGTGATGCACAACAGACTCAAGACTATTCACCAGGCAGCGACTAATTGTTTTAATTTTCTGAGGACGATTCACCAGGCAACAATTCACAGTTTGATAATTTTTTAATGTTAAATTAAATTTTTTAATCGGGTCTGAACTCATTCATTTTTTAATTCTTTTCACGTTAAATAAACATTGAATAGTAAACTGTCTCTGCTTTGGGTCGAGAACAAACGTCTTGTTCCCCCCTGTCCAATCCACAGAATAGTAAATACTGGTGGTCGTGGTCCCGACTCCCAATGGTGTTAGTTAATTAAAAATTTCGCCTCTAATTTTAAGTCGGCATCTAATGTTAAAGACTTCAACTCAGCATCTAATTTTATCATTTTGATTTTTTTTTCTATTTTTCAAAGTTCACATTTGACTATTTTTATTCTCAATGAGGTTTTTGGGCTGTCGAATGTTTTAGTGCAATTAGTGACCAAAATTTGGGATCTTTTGAAAACAAAATAAAATCCATTAGAATTCTAAAACAATGAAAATTAGATATTAAAATTTTAAAAATATTATTATATTTTTTTGTACGGGATCAAGTTACAGAAATTAATGTGGCTATTTAAATTTTAAAAAATATCTAGCCACATTGCAATATAAATATATGGCTTTTTTATAAATATCTAGTCACATAAATTAATGTGGTTATTAAAATTTAAAATATATTATTATATTTTTTGTACTTGATGTATTAAAATTTAAAAAATATTATTATATTTTTTGTACTTGACGTATCCTTGCCGTATCCGGACACTGGATTTTCAAAAAACTAGCGAATCTGGATCCGAATCTGTATCTGTATCCCGATCCGTATCCGAATCCTGGTAACTTAGTCACATATATATACTTGTCCAATGGGGGTGAAATTACACAAGGGACACATCTTTCACCCCTGAGGGACACACCTTTCACCCCTGAGCCGACTTAACTTCCTGGGCTAACCTGGAGACCTCAAAAATAAATTTATTTAATTATTTCTAGGCCATACAAGAAAACCTCCCAATGCTACAAAAAATCAACATCTTTCATGGCAAAAAATTAGAAAATCTTAAGAACCATTTGAGGGATTTTCAAATAGCATGCTCCTCACCTAGGGAAAGAAATTGAGGATGATGTAGTCATGACTTTGTTTGCACTATCAATGAAAGGTTATGCCAAGGAATGGTTCATGTCCCTTCCCAAGAAGTCTATTGATTCATGGACTAATCTTGCCAAAGCATTTTCATTTAGGTGGATTTAAGAAAGGGATATCATTGAGTTATATAAATATTTCCTCCTAGTGAAGAAAAATAGCCACAAAAGTATCTGAGAATTTAACCAAAGGTTCAACAACCCAATTGCCTTGATACTTGAGAAACTAAACCCCCTGATGAGTTACTACTCTCAACTTGCCTCCAAGCATTAGTTGGGGAAATTGTATACCTCACAAGGGACAAGAACCCTAAAACAACTTGGTAAGCTCAAGATGAAGCTCTTCAAATATCTAATATCCTAGAGCTAGATCAAATAGAACCCAAGAAGGCCTTAGTATCCACAATTGATATTATCAAATATGTTGATAGAATTTTGAGAGTTCAATGCCTGATGTATTGAAAAAACTATAGCACTATGATTTCCCAAATCAACATGATAGAAAAAGAACACATTGAAAAGGAAGTGTCCTCCAACAAGACAAATGATGAAATTAATATCAATAGTATCGATCCACCTATTGTCTTATATACTTGACAAATATACAAGGGACGTCCCCCATTCTTTATAACCCTTAAAGTGAGTGGTTTCCTCCTCAATGATTGAATGTTGGATTCGAGATCATCAACTAATATAATGCCATCTAAAATGATGAAGCAATTAGGCCTAGAAATCTCAAGCAAATATAAGAATGTGTGCAGAATTGATTCTAGGGTCGTGGAAGTGTGTGGAATCATAAAGAATTTGTCTGTCAACCTGCAAGGGTATGTTGAAAAGAAGATCATCATGGATGTCATTGTTATCGACATCTCCGATGCTTAGGGAATGTTGTTGTCTAGAAAATGGGCCTTCTCTCTTGGAGGGACCATTTAAGTGGATATGTCACATATCAAGGTTCCCATGGGAGAAAATTATTACACCCTTATATTTAGGAAGCCTTCAACCCTGCCTTTAATTGAACAACTTTGCCCAACTTGACATGAAGGTATAGAAGAAGATTGTGGATGTGGTGCATGAAGGATTTCTCAAAAAGTTGTTGCCCTTGAACTAGAGACTGATGGAGTTTGGACCACGTACTCCAATGGTGCATTCTCAAAGGCCAATTCTGGGGCAAGCATTATTTTGATATCACCCACCCAGGTGCACATTTTGTTTTCTTATAGGTTGGCATTTGATTGCACAAATAATGTGACCTTGTATGAATCCCTAGCTTTAGTTCTAGACATGGCTCTTAGTAAAGGGATACAACACCAAAAAGTCATAGGAGATTCTCATTTGATTGTATCCTAGAGTAAGGGAGCATTTAACGCCAAAAATGAAAGCTCTAAGAGTACAAAAATCACATATTACATATGATAGAAGGCTTTGAAACATTTGGCATTAAAGCTATGCCAAGGCAGCATGGCTTATTCCCTTACAATGGTTGCATCAACATTGAAATCACCAAGTGATGATATAAGTGATTTAGGAGACTTTACAATGGAGGTCATCTTTAGGCCTAAAATACGTGATAATCAAGAACATTGGTTGGTTTTTGAAGATAACAATCATAACATTGACTTCCTCCAAAATTATTCATCTAGTTATGATAACAAGGAAGAAAACCATGAAGTCACAAAAAACGAGTTATCATAAAAAGGACTTTCGACTGAAATGATAGAAGTGAGGTCAAAGAAAAGCTTGAAGGGTCTACCAATATTGTCGAAATCAATCTAGGTTCTAATTCGACTCCTCAAATGATTAATATAGGAAAGGTAATGTCGGAGGCTGAAAGAATTGAATTAGAAAAAATTCCTTAGGGAAATTAAAGATGTGTTCGCTTGGTTGTATCAAGATTTGAAGGCTTACGGTAAAGAGGTCATTCAACATACCATCCTTCTTAAAGAAGGGACTAAGCCTATGAGACAAAAGTTGAGAAATATAAACCCTAAATTAGCCTCATTGGTTAAGGAGCTTCAAAAGATGTTCGACACCGAGATCACTGCCCCCATAAGATATTCTTCATGGATATCTAACCCTGTACTGCCCCCATAAGATATTCTTCATGGATATCTAACCCTGTGGTTACTTAAAAGGAGACTAGTAATATTAGGACGTGTGTTGATTTTAGGGATCTTAGTTAGACAGGCCTTAAAGACAATTATCCCTTGCCAAACATGGAGAATTTATTATAATGAATCACTACATCCAAGATTATGTCCATGCTTGATGGGTTTTTTGGGTACAACCAGGTAGTAGTAAAAGAAGAGGATCAATTGAAAACCGCTTTCACCACCCCTTGCGGAATTTACAAATATCTTAGAATTCCTTTTGGACTGTCAAATACAAGTTCTACTTTTCAAAGGGCAATGGATTTTGCTTTTCGTGATGTTATTGTTAAATCATGGATACATATCAAAACAACTTGACCATAACTTCCAAGGAAAGGCATGACCATTGTAAGCATCTTAGAAAGGTTTCCAAAAGATTCAGAAAGTATGGTATATCCTTGAACCCTAAGAAGTCAATTTTTGGAGTTGATCAAGGCAAGTTACTAGGACATATTGTCTCAAAGGATAGATTAATATTGATCTAGAAAGAATTCAGTCCATCAAGAACATCTCACATTGCACCACCAAAACATAACAAAGCTCTAAGATCGTTCTTCGGTAAAATCAACTTTATAAGAAGATTCGTTCCAGATTTTGCCAAGGTAGTCAAACCCATGAATGACCTAATAAAGAGGGATGTTCCATACACATGAGATGACAAAAGGGCCAAGTCCCTTGAAGATGTTAAATAAGGGATAATATCGGCAACAGTCCTAGTAGGTCCTGACTACTCCAAAGATTTTATTATTTACTAGTCTGCCTCTGAGGATACAATTGCTAGGGTACTAATGCAAAAATATGATGAAGGAAATGAGAAACCAATAACACTTATGAGCAAGCCTCTGTAGGATGTTGAAGTTAGATATACTCTCACTGAAAGCAAGCTTATGCTCCAGTTAAGTCCTTTACGCATTTCCAAACATACGTAGGGTATAACAGGATCCATGCTTTCATCCCTTACCAAACTATGATAGGTGCCCTGACTCAAAATGATTGTTTGGGATCAAGGGGAAAATGGATCTCTAAAATATAAGAATATGACCTTGATATCCAACCTAAGAAAATTATCAAAGGCCAAGGTTTGGTTGAGATGTTGATCAAAGAGAATGCCAAAGCTTTTCAAATGGGCAAGGGAGAACAAATTTGTGCAACCACTCTTGAGCTAGAGGACGATAAATGGTACTCTGATATCATATACTACTTGAAAAACTTGTTCGCTCCTTCCAGATTGATTGACCACAATAGAAGGGCTTTAAAACTAAAAGCTACAAAATATTGCTCGACCCAAAATGGATTGGGATGGATAAGCCCTGATGGGGTCATCGTCAGATGCATCAACAAAGAAGAAGCCAATAAATTAATTGAGGATTTCCATGCTGGATTTTACGATGTCGCTAAACTATCGCCTACCAAATACACAAGGAAGGTTATTATTGGCCTACTATCTTCGGTGATGCTTTAAAATTTGTTACAACATGTCATCCATGCCAATTGTTTGCTAGTAAGAAGCAGTTACCTGCCCTCCCAGTAAAGGTTGTTCTCATTGAATCCCCATTGCAACGATGGGGCCTCGATTTCATAGGAGAATTCAAAGCCAATTCCAGTGACAGTCATAAGTGGATTCTGAAAGCCATAGATTATCTAAACTAAGTGGTTTGAGACCATTCCTACTAAAAAGGCCAACGACCAGCTAATGATTGATTTTCTCGAGGATCGCATTATCACTTGATTTAGGGTCCCAACCAAAATTGTACCTAATAATGCTAAATCTTTTAATTCCATGGCTCTTGCATCAATGTGTTGTAAGCTAAGTTGCACTAAGCGCCGAAACGTTTCTGAGTTTCCGAAATGAGTAGGTTTAGAAACATCACCTCCCAAAAATGGAAACGTCAGCTTAAACATTAACTGAAACATCATATATGTTTATATATATAAAAAGAAATTTATAAATAAGTGAAAAACACATTATCTTGCAAGAAAAAAGGGAATAAGACCCATAGATGATAATTTAGAAGGAAAACCAAGTCTATATTAACTTTCATAGGTGATTATATGATGGTTGAGTTTCGGTTGAGTTTCGATTGCATTTCGGAGTTTCGGGTTTCGATTTGCTTGAGAGTTGCCCACAAACTATCCCAGTCTAGCAAAGCTAACCTGCCCAGGATGTTCCGGACAAAGACTTGCCACTCTTCTGAGACTGAGTTTAGGGCCAGTCTCACCATCACGGAACCTTAAGGTGTAGACCCCATAGCTCCTAACTCATCCTAGGTCTCCTTAAGCTTCATGAGGAACAGATCTATGAACTCCCCCTTCTGCATATGTGCAGATCTCAATTTCTACTCTAAGTACATCTTTCGCTGCTCGGAAGATCCCTGATATAGCGTAGACAACGCATCCCACATCTCCTTAGCAGTCCCTCTACTAGCGATGTGACAGACTACATGATCCTTCACTCCATCGAGGATCATTCTACTTGCCTTCGCCATTTCACCACACTATCGACATATGTCTTGAGGGAATGCTCATCTAGAAGGAATGACATCCTTGCCTTCCAGATGACATAGTTGGATGCTCCGTCCAATCTATCCTGATCCCTCAAACCACTGGTTGCCATCTCTGCCACGAAAATTTTTGAACTGCTTCTTACTGTTGTTGCTCAACCAATAAGAAAACGGACTTCCTGGCAGGAAGTCTACTGGGGAAAAATTCCCCCACTATGCTTCTCCTCTCTCTTCTGATGTCTTTCTGCCCAGCAAAACGGCCTGCAGAAAAACTGTGTCCCACCAGTTGTTCCTCACACTGAGGCTCAGCATTGCTCCCTCTACCATGGCAACATTTCGACTAGAAGCCCTTCCTCTCTGTCGACTCACTCAGAGAGAGACTACCTCGAAATTCAGCTCTTCGTCTTGGACTGTGCAAACCCCTTTGGGGATTCAAATTGTTGCCTTCTGCAGCTATTTCGATCTCCTTTTCTGCTCAGTGTTGGGTTCTCTGGAACTGTTCTTCTTGCTTCACCTGCACCACTCTGATACCATGTGAAAATTCCTACACCATGGAATTCCTACTGCAGCACTGATGATATTTCTTCTACTTGTTAAATTTACATGAACAAGTTATTTGCAGTTTCCTATGGCAAACATCGAAATACACACACTGCAGCCTACACCAATTAAATAATATGTCGAAACAAGAAATTAAACAATAGAGAAAGATACACACAAATGACACAATTGTTTTTGGACAATCGTCCCTGGAAAAACCCAATGTGAGAAAATCGGTGCAGCAGATCTAAGGGTTTTTATTATTAAGCTGAACTATTTCTGAATACAACTATTGGATGCCTTCCCGGCAATCCAATTACAGAGAATATCACTCTACAAAAGAGATTAGTGAGATTACTCACTCTACACTGCAAATCTCAGCTGATCAAACAGCTAAACCAACGAGTTCCCCGGCTACTTCTGTGTTGCCCCTACTGGGCTTGCGTCAGTCTCCAAGGCCTTGTGTCACCTCTGTTGGAGATCGATTTGCTTCTCAAGAGCTAATTCCAGCCCTCTCGACTCAGAATGTCAGCCTCCCAGCAAATCTCGAACTTTTGCGTGAAGGAGGCTCTGTGTTGCTCTGTGTGGGGCCTACGTGAGCCCTTCCTGGCTCTATGTCACCCTCTCTAGCCACTGTGTTGCCTCCTCTGTGTGTCTCTATGCGTCTCTGTTGAGTATCCTTGGCTCCGAAGAAGATCCTCTAACCAAAACTCCCTCTGCCTCTCTATGCGTGATCACTACGAAATCACTGCTCTGCCTCTAACTTCAACAATTTGATTTGACTGATCAACTCTCTGTGTCTTCCAAATGACCCTCAAGCCTCCTTAAATAATCTTCCTGTTGACATTCAACGACCCATATTAGAAGCTAATTAATAACTAAGACCATTTCTGCTTCATCCTCTTCTTCTTCTAGAAGTTACACCCACAGTTAGATTAATACCCATTAATTATTTTATTTTCCTAAGTTTAAATAGGGACCCATTAAAAATAAATAATTATTTTAATAAAACTGTTTCTAGGTGGAATTTTCCAAAAAGCTTTCTGAGTTCTTTGGAATACATGTGCCTAACACTCCTTGCAAAGTTTGAGACTTAGAGCACATCTAATGGTACCAGAAATCAACAATTTCTTGCTGCAGCAGGAAGCAGAAGTTAGTAGCACTGAGCTCTGCAGAGGCAGAGTATATGGCAACTAGCATAGCCATGTGCGATGCTATATGGCTTCGGAAGTTGTTGATGAGCTTGTTCAGGCAGAGGATGGAGGTGACCAGTGTCTACTGCGATAATCAAAGTTACATCAAGCTCTCTAAAAATCTAGTGTTCCATGACAGGTCAAAACACATAGATATTCAGTGTCATTTCATCAAATATTGTGTGTAGTGTGTAGTAGTCCAGCTACAGTATGTTCCCACAAAAGAGTAGGTTGCAGATATACTCACGAAAGCTCTAGGAAGAGCTAAGATTGTATATTTGAAAGAACAGATGGATATAGTGGAGAACTCGTTTCAATAGCAGAAACAGAGTATGTCGAATGCTTCTCAGTTGCAGTAGTTGCAGTAGCAGCAGCAACAATAAGAGGGATGTTAGTTGGGTTGCAATACAGAGGCAAAGTTTGTAGCAGTATAGGTTGTACAATGCAACATCAACAACAACACAGATGCAACATGGTTCAATTACAGTCAGTGGAAGATGAATCAAAGTTAGCATAGTGGTTGCTGGACAATGGCAAGCAGCTACAATTATCAAACATCAACAGTGTGGGAAGATGTTATGGAGACAGAGTTGGAAAACACCTTCCTCGCTAAAAGGGAGTGTTCGATTTTGTATCATCAGATGATGTTCTAGTCTTGAAACTTTGAGGAGAAACTAAACACAAGAGTTCTCCAAAACCAAAAAATCGTTTCTGGAAATTCCCAGTAGAGATAACTCAATTATAATTAACCATCATTTAAATTTGTCCTAAGTCTAACTTAGGAAAATTGGTTAATTAATAGTAATTAATTGAGAAAGGTGAGAATTCTTTAGAAGCTCACACGGATCGACTTAGAGATGATCTCAACCATCAATTAAGTTTTAATCTTGGTCGTTGTAGTCCCAACTGGAGATTATAAGAAGAGGTCGATGGGTAGATGGAGAAACACACATCACCATAAGTGAGAGCCAACATTGAGTTTCTTGGTAAATCGAGCTATCCAGCTATAGTAGCAGAGAAAGGAAGATGGGTTCGAGCCAGAAGGGACACAGGAGTGAGAGTGGTAAAGACAGTGAGTCTCGAGGAAGCTTTCCAGTTTCAGAGAATCGGAAGCAAAAGGGCTGCATATCTCACAGAGACTACACAGAGCCTGCACAGCCAACTTGATTTCGCTAAGACGAAGGGTGATTCTGTTGCAGTTGGTCTGAAAATCTCCAGGAAGCCAGGCGAGTTATTTCCAGAGGCAGAGCCAGCCAAGACGTCATTATTCCAGCAGTTTCAGGGCATAGCGAGTAGAGTTTGTGCAAGAAGTATTTGCCTCTCAAACATTTTGGCCAAGTTATTCTCCTGATTGGATAGCTAGTTGGGCATCCATAGATTGTACTCAGATTATTCACTGTTGCATAATAATAAAACCCTCAACTATTGCACCAGTTTTCCCACATTGGGCTTTTTCGAGGAAAATTCTCCAAAAATAGTTGTCATTTTTATGTGTGTGCTAGCATTTCTCAATTCATATTTTTGCTTCCGCGATATTTTATTTGGTGAAGAAATTGCAATGTGAATAATTCGATATTTTGTCATAAACAAAATAAACTGGATAGTTAATTTTACAGTTAGAAGAATTATTTCCAGTTGTTGCATTTCAAGGAATTTTCACAGAGAAGTAAGCATTGTTGAATAATAGTTGTTGTTGAACAAGGTCTATTGGAACAAATCTCCATGGCTACTCACTCTTATTTCAAGACAGAAGATAAGCTCAATGACAAATCAAATTATCATACTTGGAAGATGACTCTTGGTTTGACCTTGGAGGAACATGAAGTGTTGGATTATGTGCAAGGGAAAGTGGTGGAGCCTCCTTCAAATGAAACTGCTACTACTCGAACAAAGTATAGAAAAGGAGAGGTCAAAGCTAAGAAAATCTTAGTTAACACCATTCAAAAACATTTAATCTCTTATATTTCTGATCTGGGAACTTCCAAGGAAATGTATGATAAGTTGATAGGAATGTTCAAAGTCAACAATGCAAATCAAATTGTCTTTCTCAAGAACAAGTTGAAGGATATCAAAATAGACAAATGGGAGTCTATACAAGCATATTTCATGAGAATAACTCAAGTAAAGAATGATTTTCTATCTATTAGAAAAATTACTGCTGACAGGGAACTCACCCTTATTGCACTTGGAGGTCTTACAAGGCCATGGAAAATATTTGTCACCACCAATCTCAACAATGACGGATACCTAGTTTTGATCAGTTATTGGCTAGATGCATTCAAGAGGAAGTAAGGATGATGGATAGATAAGATTGTTAATGGAAGTGAACCTAATGATTTCTCTACACGTGCTAAAAGAAGAAATTATGCTAGTCTATTAAATTCAAGAAGGCGGGGTTTTGGATCTAAGAAGGGATTCAAAGGAAAACGCAAAGGTAGTTGCTTCAATTGCAACAGGTTTGGCCACTATGCTAGAGAATGTCCTCACAAAAAGAATCCTCCAAGGGATAACAACCACAATCAAAGAAACAACAAGTCTAACTACAAAGGAAAATGGAATGCTCCTGCTGCTCAAGAAAGAAATAATTGACCTCCAAAGAGGACAAGAAATGTCAAGTACGATGAAAATAATGTTGTTGAAAAACAAGATGAGTATTATCTCATTTTTTCTTTGTCCACTGCCTCTCCTCCGGACACCTTGGATCAGTGGTAAATTGTTAGGTCCCTATAATACTAGTGATTCCCCCATTACTATTGTCATTGTAGCCCTTATTGTTATTGTTGTGCCCCTATTGTCCCCATATTGTTATTATTGTGCACCATAGAAGCCCACTACTGCTATTATTGTGCCCTTATATTATTATTGTTATGTCGGCTTTGATTATATTGTGACCCCTTAGACTCCTATATATAGAAAGGAGGTTTTGTCATTTGTATCATCCAAGAATTGTTCATTTGTGTAATGTAAAAGAAGTTGCCCCCTTGAAGAGGTTGATTTTGAAGGCATTGATCTATCTTTTCTTCTATTTTGTGAGCTGGTTGCATAAGATTTGGTATCAACGCTGTGGATTCTAGGGTTTCGCTGCTCCAAACAAGTCATCGTGGCATTTTCGCTATAACTTTTTTTCTGCGACATTTTGGAAGCTAAAAAAACCCATTTGAATCGAAATCTCTCTAAACCTCAGGTCCAAATTTCAAATCTTGTCTTCGTATATTTTCTGAGATATGATCCAAGGAAGTTAGAGTTTTTGCAGGATCCCAAATTATATCTCAAACAGGTACCCTAGGGAAAATCGTCATAATTTTCTTTCTGAGCATCATATTGAAATTTCGTAAGACGTTACAGAAAGAGGACGGCATGTAGATTTCTGTGTATCGGTTTCAGGTCCTAAGGTCGAAACAGTGACATGTGGCACTTCGTACAGGTTCGCTCTATTGAACCAATCTATAATCAGGTCATCGCGAGAGATTTGGCATAACTCTTCCTTGGAGAATCCAATCTTGATCGGACTTGCAGGGTTGGAAAGAGGACTCATAGGGCTACCGGAAGATGCAATTTCAGGCCTTGGAGATCTGAAATTACAGAGATACAACAGATTCAATATCTAGCTCCTACAAAGTGAAAATATGTGTGTAGTTTTTTTAAAATTTTGCATAAGTTTGCTTTGAAAAGTTAGTTTGAAGGAATTCAAAGGACATAGTGAAGCATTATTATCATTAATTGATTCCCCGAAGAAAGAAAATGGAAACACTTAGTAAGCAACCTGCAAGCTCTAGCATGACTCATGAAGAGGAGGAAGAAATGTAACATGATATATCAAAATTACGAGACCAAGTGCAACAAAATTCACTCTCACAAAAAGTAACAAAATCTAAGATGGATAGCTTAAAAAAAGGCGTGGAGCTAAGATGGACGACACGGAAGCTAAGATGGATGGCATGGAAGCTAAAATGGATGGTTTAAAGAAAGGTGTGGAAGCTAAGATGGATGGTATAGAAGAAAAACTTAAAGGCAACATGGAATATTTGAAGACAGGCATGGAAGCTAAGATGGATGGTATAGAAGAAAAATTTAAAGGCAACATGGAAGATTTGAAGACAGATTTGACAAATTCGATACAAGAAATTCTTACTAATGGCGAAAGCGTAGTAAATGAAACTCATGAGGAGAACAAAAGACATGTTAATCATGATTTCATAGACTCTAACGGTGGATTGAAGACCCACCATGTTCCAAAGATCGATATGAGGAAGTTTGATGGCAAGGATCTCGTAACATGGATACTACAGATGGGGCAATATTTCGATCTACATAATGTGCAAAACACACAAAAGGTACGCATTGCAACTTTATATTTGGAACCAAATTAGGTTGTATGTTATCGATGGCTTTTATCTCGCAAACAAATTGTCACTTGGGCAATTTTTAAAGAAGAAATGATAGCAAATTATGAGGATACAGAAAACAACACTTTTTTTAGCCAATTGATAAATCTCAAACAAAAGGGTTCAATGATGGAGCACATTGAGGACTTCCAAAAATCGAATATGAGGGTAAAAGATATTCTAAAGGAGCATAGGATTATTGTGTTCATAGGGACTTTAAAGGATAACATCCAAGATGAGGTTCGCCTTTGGGAACCTAATTCATTGGAGAAGGCATTCAGGTTGGCAAGAAAAATGGAAAGCAAAATTATGGCCACAAGGAAGCCTACCACTCACAACTATAGAGATGGAAGTGTTGTTTCCCCTAGCCCTCCACAACCTACAAGGTTGACACCACAACAATTGGAAACAAAAAAAGAGCAAAAGGGCTTTGTTATAGTTGTGATAGCAAATACACTAAAGGTCATAAGTGTGCTGAGAAGAAATTATTTTACATAGATTGTGAAGAGGAAGAAGAAAAGGAACACGAAACATCAAAAGAAGAGGATATACACCAGGAACAAACCCTAGAGAAAGAAGAAATGAATCCGACCATATCTTGTAATGCAATGGTTGGAATTACCACTCCTCAAACTATCAAGATAGAAGGACATATCAAGAAGAAAAAGGTAATAGTGTTGATTGATTCGGGAAGTACCCATAATTTTATTCATTGTAAGGTAGCCAAGGAATTGAATTGCTTCTTATATCAAACACCAGAGTGTCAAGTGATGGTTGCAAGTGGAACAACCATAAATTGCTCTGGAAAGTGCCATGGCCCATAATATCAAGCTATCCCTGTGAGAATATGTATTGAACAGCACAATGCTTTCCATTCCAATGGGTGGCGTTGATGTTGTACTAGGAGTCCAATGGCTACAATCCTTGGGTACAATAGCTTTTAATTTTCAAGAAATTTTCATGAAATTTTCTTCGGAAGGAAAGGAAGTTGAATTAAGGGGTATCACAAGGAAACCAAGAAATATAATCAACTCTAATGGAATGACAAAGCTTTTAAAGAAAGAATAACGAGGCGTAATTGCACAATTATGTTCGCTAGAGGTTCCCACATCGAAATCATCTATTTCTCCAAATCTCCAAAATGTCTTGGACAATCATTCCAAGGTATTTGAGACTCCCAAAGGCATCCCACCTATTCGTGATCATGATCATGCTATTCATTTGATTCCAGGAAGTGTTCCTCCAAACATCAAGCCTTACAGATATCCCTATGCCCAAAAGAGTGAAATTGAACATATGGTTGCAGAAATGCTAGACGTTGTTATAATTCAACCTAGTCAAAGTTCTTTCTCTGCTCCAGTAGTATTGGTGCACAAGAAGGATGGGTCATGTCGCATGTGTCCAAATTATATGGAGCTCAACAAGCTCACTATTAAAGATAAATTTCCCATTCCTGTCATTGATGAATTATTGGATGAATTGCATGGATCAATTTACTTCACCAAGTTGGATCTTCGTTCAGGATATCATCAAATTAGAATGAAGACTGAAGACATTCCAAAAACAGCATTTAGAGGGTCATCATGAATTTTTGGTCATGCCTTTTGGCCTTACCAATGCACCCTCTACATTTCAAGGTTTGATGAATTCCATTTTCAAACCCTTAGAAAATTTGTGTTAGTATTTTTTGATGATACACTAATCAATAGCAAGTCTTGGAAGGATCATGTTCAACATGTGGATAGGCTGCTCAAACTATTGGAGGAGAAACAATTATATGCAAAAAGCTCCAAATGTTTCTTTGGAGTACACGAGGTAGAATATCTAGTTCATATTGTATCTCATTAAGGTGTGAAGGTAGACCCTAGCAAAATTAAAGCCATTAAGGAATGGAAAATCCCCACATCCATAAAGCATCTGTGAGGATTTTTCGGGTTGACAGGATATTATCGCAAGTTTGTTAAGAATTATGGGCGAATAGCAGCACCTCTAACAACATTATTGAAGAAAGATGCATTTTTCATGGACTCCAGAAGCAACGAAGGCCTTTGAACATCTTAAAGAGGCAATGTGCCAAGCACCAGTCTTAGCTATGTCAGACTTCATAAAAACCTTTATTGTGGAATATGATGCCTCAGGAAATGGAATTGGTGTTGTTTTAATGCAAGAAGAAAGACCCATTGCTTTCGAAAGTCGTAGAATTAAAGGAACACTTCAAGGTAAAAACGGATCATGATAGTCTTAAATACTTTTGAGAACAAAGATTATCTTCAGAAGAGCAACAAAAATGGGTCACAAAGATGTTGGGTTATGACTTTGCAATCATCTACAAAAAAGGGGAGCAAAATGTTGTAGCAGATGCACTCTCAAGAAAGGATGAGGATGTGGAAGCATTGTTTTGCGCCATTTCTATTATCCAACCAGATTGGATAAATGAAGCAAGGGATGAATGGAAGAATGATGAAGAAGTATGGGCACTCATTCATAAGCTACAAAGATGCTAGTACATCTGATACATTTAGCTGGAAAAATGATTCGTTATGGTACAAAGATCGCTTATACCGATGTAAGAATTCCCAACTCAAACAAAAGATTCTTATGGAATTGCACACATCTCCCTTAGGAGGGCACTCAGGGTTTTTAAAAACTTACCACAGGGTTAAAAAGGAATTTTTTTTGGATGGCCTTAAATCAGATATTCAAAAGTTTGTGGCGAAATGTTTGGTTTGCCAACAAAATAAAGTTGAAACAATTAAGACCCCGGGTCTATTACAACCTTTATCCACTCCAAGCCAACATTGAAAGGAGGTTTCAATGGATTTTATCAAAGGCTTACCCAAGTCTGAAGGAAAGAGTGTCATCATGGTGGTAGTTGACAGACTTACCAAGTATGCACACTTTTGTGCACTATTGCACCCATTTAAAGCTAGTACAGTTTCTATTGCATTTATGGAAACAATTCAAAAGCTACATGGAAACCCAAAGATTATTGTAAGCGACAAAGATCCCATTTTCATGGGAAATTTTTGGATAGAATTATTTTCTTGTCTTGGTACTCATTTAGCTCATAGTTCATCTTATCATCCTTAATCTGATGGGAAAACTGAGATACTAAACAAATGTTTGGAAGGATATCTTCGTTGCTTTGTATTTGATAAACATACACAATGGGTCAAATGGTTTCCTCTGGCTGAATAGTGGTATAACACTTCCTTCCATACTGCAACAAAAATGACCCCATTTATGGCACTTTATGGATATCATCCACCATCCATCACATCATATTTAAGAGAAAATTCTAAGGTTCAAGCAGTGGAAGATCACATCGAACATCAACAACAAGTTCTCCAACTCTTAAAGGATAACCTCACTTCGGCGCAAAATAGAATGAAACAACAGGCAGATCAACATCGCAGCGAAAGAAGTTTTGATGTAGGTGACTGGGTATTCCTACAGCTACAACCATATAAACAAATGTCCCTCAATCAAGCTAAGAAGGATAATAAATTATCCCCGAAGTATTATGGTCCGTACAAGGTGTTGCAAAAGATTGGTACTACAACATACAAATTGGAGCTTCCTGCAGCTTCCCGAGTACACCCAATTTTTCATGTTTCATGCTTAAAGAAGGTTATAGGTGACAAACTCCCAGGAAGGAAAAATCATATTGAAACTTGAAGCAGTCACAGAAACAAGAACTCGACAGCTACGAAATCGATCAATTTCGAAGTACCTCATCAAGTGGAAGAACTTATCCGCTGAAGACTCCACATGGGAGGGTGAGAATTTTATACAGAAGCATCCAGAATTACTCAAGCGTTGAGGACAACACTTTTTTGAAGGAGAGGGGCACATTAGGTCCCTATAATACTAGTGATTCCCCCATTACTATTGTCATTGTAGCCCTTATTGTTATTGTTGTGCCCCTATTGTTCCCATATTGTTAATATTGTGCCCCATAGAAGCCCACTATTGTTATTGTTGTGCCCTTATATTATTATTGTTATGTCGGCTTTGATTTTATTGTAACCCCTTAGACTTCTATTTATAGAAAGGAGGTTTTGTCATTTGTATCATCCAAGAATTGTTCATTTGTGTAATGTAAAGGAGGTTGCCCCTTCGAAGAAGCTGATTTTGAAGGCGTTGATCTATCTTTTCTTCTATTTTCTGAGTTGGTTGCATAACATAAATTGATAGTGGAGCCTCGAGGCATTTCACTGGATATAAGGAGGTCCTCTCAAATTTAGTTGAGAGGAAGACTAATCTAAATATTATTCTTGGAGATAATGCCACCTACCCCGTGAAAGGAATAGGAATTGTTACTCTTCACTTGAACTATGGTCAAACCATACATCTTCAAGATGTTTTGTATGTGCTCGATTTGAAAAAGAATTTGGTATCTATTTATGCAATGGAGGACAAAGGCTTCAAGGTAGCTTTCACTAATGGAAAGGTACGTGCATGGAATAAGAACTTTAGCGATGTTTTTACTCTTGGGTTTAGGGTTGATGGTATTTATCAAGTTGGTGGAAGTCCATTGGGAGCTTTGGCAAATGACACCTCTATTCAATGTGAGCTATGGCACCGGAGATTTGCTCATTTACATTAAAAAGCCTTACTGACTGTAAGGAATATGATCACAAGGATGGTCAAATTTCATATGAATCGTGGAGTTTGTCAAGGTTGTGCAACAGGAAAACATACAAAGGGGTCATTCCCTTCTAGTGAGAGAGAGACAATTGATATTCTTCAATTGATCCATTCTGACATGGTCAGGTCTTTGCCTGTGACTTCATTGGGAGGATACTTACACTATGTGATATTTGTAGATGACTTCTCCTGTAAAACTTGAATTTATTTCTTGAAGAAGGATGAAGTATTTAAATGGTTTCACTCCTTCAAAGCATTGGTGGAGAATCATACATGCAAGAAGATCAAGACATTGAGAACTGATAATGGAAACGGATATGAATCTAATGAATTCAATGACTTTTGCAAAGAGGCAGGTATTAAGAGGGAGCTCACCGTTCCATACAATCCAAAACAAAATGGAGTTTCCAAGAGAAAGAATCATACAATTATGGAAGCAACCCATGCCATGATTCATGATCAAGGCCTGTTGAAGTTTTTATGGGGAGAAGTTGCGAACACTGTTGTGTACATTCAAAATAGGAGCCCTCATCAAAGCTTTCATTTCAAGACACCAGAAGAAATCTTCACTGACCCTCTTATTTATCAATGTAAGAGGGAGTTGACTTCTGAATTCGAGATGAAGGTCCTAGGATTGATGCATTACTTCGTAGGCTTTGAGGTCTAGCAAAAGCCAGGTGAGATTTTCCTTTCTCAAGGAAAATATATTGTGAAGTTATTAGAAAGATGTGGCATGGTGGACTGCAAGTCTATGACTACACCGATGGAACTAAATTTCAAGAAGCTATGTGGAAGTGTTGTTGGTCCGGTTTTGGCAAATCCTACCGAATATAGACAACCTGTGAAGGCATTGATGTTCTTGATGGACACGCGACCAGACATATGCTTTGTTGTTAATACATTGAGTCAGTTTATGGTTGAGCTTCATCATATACATTGAGTTGTTGAAAAGAATATTTTAAGATATCTTCATGGTACTATCAACCATGGACTGAGGTACACTGTTGGGGATCTAAGATTACATGGATATACTGATGTCGATTGGGTTGGCAGTGTGGTGGATAGAAAAAGCACATTTGGATGTTGTTTCTCTTTGGGATCTGCTTCCATCTCATGGATGAGCCAAAAACAAAAGTTTGTTGCACTAAGCACTACTGAGGTTGAATATATTGCAGCTAGTATGGCTTGTTGTGAAGCCATTTGGTTGAGGAAGCTCTTCAATGAGCTATTTGAGCATGTGTTAGATACCACCATAATTTATTGTGATAATCAAAGTGGGATTTGCCTTTCAAAGAATCCCATGTTCCACAACCAATCCAAGCATATTGATATTAGGTATCATTATATCTGAGATATGGTACAACGAGGAGCAATAAGGCTCCAAAACATCAAGACGGATGAACAGGTTGTTGACATCCTCACAAATAATTTGGGAAAGACCAAGTTCTTAGCCTTCAAAGAGAGACTTGAAGTCGTGGAAAGGCCCTCCCATGAGGGTCCTGATTGAGTTGGACAGTGAGCTTTGGGAGCTCTTAGGGGCCTGGGGTACTTCTTAGAGCTATATGAGCACAGGGTGGGTGGCTCACCTTCCCCTGTGGAATACATACCCCAGCATGTGAGCATAGGGTGAGTGGTTCACCTGCCCTTATGGAGTATACTATATGAAAATAGGGTGACTGGTTCACCTTCCCCTTTGGAAACCCTACCATACATCCTACCCTTGTAATATGGGACTCTTGGGAAGCACTTCTCATTTGGCCAATGAGTTGGGAAAAGTGATTAGGGTTAATTAGTACTATTGATGGATGCGTCAAGTACTATTGTATTCCCTATGACTAGGATGCATGATGTTGAACAGCTTGATCATTAAGGATCAATCCTGGTAAGTCACCTAACACGGGGACACATGGGACATGAAGATTCAAGCGTCCGACACGGGCACGTTGACCCCCGGAACAGGACACGTTATATATTATTCTATATATATATATATATATATATATATATTAAAACTTAGATATTTCTTACACAAATTCTCATTCATGATACAAATTCAGACACAGACCTAGATTCTACATTGTAAGTTTAAAATTTGTCAGTTTTACAAACATTATGCATACAAATACCATTGTGACAGATTCATCAATGATCCAACAGGAGAAAGACAAGAAACTTCAAACTGCAGTTTTCTCATTAAGTCATCAAAATCAAAATGTGTTACATAGGTAGTAGCAATGCCAATGGAAAATAGAAATAGAAAATACAAAACAACTTCAAGGTAGTAGGTAGCTCATCAGTCATCAATCATCATCATCATCAAAATTTGTCATGGTCACCACTGCTCTCCTCTGTTGCATCCTCCTCCTCTGTATCCAATGTAATCTTTGCATCTGTTGGTGTGGAGGATGACCCCTCAAGAGTATCACCATCATCAAAAGTGACAGGCTCTAACACTGTGTCATTAAGATCCAAGTTGGCCAATGCCAACTCAACACTATTGTCCAAACCCATATCATCAAGAAAGACATCCCACATCTTTGTCTTTCCCTTCAGCCACTCATCCCTCTGCCTGTAAATAAGAAGAAGATTGGTGTGCACATACACCATTGTCTCTGCCCTGGACTTCTCAATCCTGCTCTTCTTCACACTATAAAAATTCCCATATGCTCCAATTCCTCTCGCAACAAGAGGATGAAGTCACCTGAGAGAGAAGCCTCATGGCTAACTGTTGTAAAGCAGGGCTTGCTGCCCCATGAGTTGCCCACCAAGAATAGGACTTCTTATCCCCCCTGTCTCTAATGACATCATAGCCTACAAATCGCCCAATGCTAGTGGAAAACTCTGCAAAGGCATCCTCCACCTCATCAAGGGATGCTCTATCCTGAAATATTTGCCTCAATAGATCCTTCCTCCCCTGTGAAATTTCACCATCCATGTGACGAGGGAATCTACAGGAAGGTCCACCATTCAACCACTCATGGTTCTAGTATTTTGGGTTCAATGAGTAAGCCAAACAATGCAAAGGTGTGCAATTCTTATCCCATCTGCTAACAAGAATATCATGTATGGTGGTAAAGAATGCATCTGATGATGTCTCATACTCAGGGCACTCAACTTATAAAACAATGGTCCTCATGGACTCAATCATGGAATACCATCCCTCATAAACCTCTCCTAGGATGGGTTGGTCTGTATCTGCAAATCGTAGCAAAGCAATGATACGGTCCATGATCTTAATAGTGAGACCTACCCTCTCCCACCAAGCATCATCTAACAGTATGTCCTTGACTCTTTTTGAGGTCGCTTGATCTGTCTTTCTCCAAAAAGACCAAAACTTTGAAATAACCATGACCACAAGAGCAGTCTTGACCTCCCTAAACCTCTTCAACATGATGAATGAAGAGGCAAACTGTGTATCTACAATCTTCAACAATGATACATGGGTGCACTCCAAGACACATTGGAGCACGCTCCAGGACAGCTGGGACGCGCTCCAGGACACGTTGGACACGAAAATCCCAAATTCTAGGACACACTGGACATGAGAATCAGACATGTGTCCTAGAGAATCGTGTTTGATTCCTGGGATTCGGGACATGGGGGGGACGAAGAATCTGATTTCTTAGGTTTTATCCCTAGACATGAGGACTTGCCTCTATCATTTTGGCGAGAGTGGCAAGGTCTTGTGACCCACCCTCTTTCAATCCTTTCTTATTGGACTATCATATCAATCTTCAGTAGAGACGAGACAAGTTGCAAAAATGTAACATTATGGACACAATAGCATAGCCATGGATGAACGTTAATAGGTGGAATTCCTCCCTAGTTGAGCGAGAGTATTAAATAGTGCAAATAGGGACTAATTCCCCTTCCTAGAAGTTTTTTATGGAATATATATATATATATATATATATAACAATCATAAATAATGAATAATTAACTAATAATTAGTGTTGAAGGGTCGTGTCTCTAAGGACATGACCATTCGTTGAAAATAGCTCATACTCATGTAAATAACATATTTATCATAAGTTACTACCCACCATAATTTAAGCAAGTATTTGCGTAAAAGATGAGATAAGGGAAAAGATGTAAATAAATATACTTACCAGGGGTTACTGCCGACCATTATTTACAGGTTTTTCAACACTTTAACAAATACAGGTAAAAATGTAAATGTGCAAACTTACTAGAATTTAATTTACAAAGATACATGATCCAATTTACAAAGAAACATATCTTTTGGTATCTTCAATATACAATTCACTTATCATCTCATATCTTCTTGTACTTAATGTTGATGTTCTATCTACAATTACTGCCAATGATGATCTAAAGTAAATGCTACTGAAATTTTAATGTGATTACTATTGGAATCTGAAGTAAAGTTGTGATTGGGCTAATAATACATTGAAGTAATTGTTGCAAGCATAGAACATACCATAAAATTTATCAACTAGAGGATGTGACACTTGTGACAAGACTGACAATCAGGGAAATGTCCTTCTCGAACCTAGTGGAAAACTCATCCACCTCGACTGACGCTGCAACTCCCTTCTTGTTATTAGCAACACATGACAGCATAGTGTCCCATCTTCTGACAAGCAAAGCATCTCACTTTGCTCATGTCCTTCTCCTCCTTCTGTTTACCCTTCTGCTTGGACCCACTCGTGGAACCCTTCTTGGCCTTCTTCTTTCCCTTTGCTGCAAGTGCAACATTCTCATCTTCCCCGCCATATTGACCACCACTCTTGGCATTCCTCTTGATCTCTTCTTGATGGAAATCATCCCACATCCTCCCCCAATTAGGAAAGTTCTCTCGAGCTACTATCCCATCAATGAAGGCATCCCACTTCTTAGAAAAGCCACTCAAGGCTGATCTAACCAGCTACTCCTCAGGAATGACCTCTCCCACGGTTGCCAACTCATCTCTCACTTGAGTAATCTTGGTGAGGTATGAGGCTATTGTGTCGGTTTTGTCATCTTGGTTTGCCTCAATTTTTCCCTTAGTACCATCTTCCTATTCTCATTGGTACTTTGGTAGAGTTTGGTCAAAGACTCCCACATCTCAAAAGCATACTTCTTCCTTAAGACATGGGGAATGAGATGGTCCTTAACAGCATCTAAGAGAAGTCTTTTAGCCTTGACATTTCTCTTGTTGAAATCAGTCAACAATGTTGGGTCAATGGGAGGTACTATTGCCTTCTCAACAATCTCCCACAGCTTAAAGCCTTAAACTCTTCAAGAAGCAAGACCATCCTCTCCTTCCAGGGGCTGAAGTTTTTCAGCCTGACTCAACTTGTCTTCCACTCTCAACCCTGTTGCCATTTGACTTTCTCACCAACACACTGTTGCAAATTTGTCCAAGGTTAAACTTGGCTCCCTCTCAACCTGTTTTAAACTCGCTGTTAGGTCACTGTTTTCACTGTTTATCAACAGGTCTGTTCAAACTTCACCACAGCTCTGATACCATGTAGAAAATTGTAGTCCCAATCCGGTTTTCAATTTTAGGTGGAATCACATCAGTTTAATGCCCAACCCAACATGTCATATGTTGCTGTCATGAATATATTTCAAAACTGGAAACACATGAATCTACTCTACACTTTTAATTTTTGCTGAGATAAATACTAACAGCCACACAAATTTTAACACAGTAATTTTTTGGTCCAATGGCCCTGGAAAAACCACACAAATTTTAACACCGTAATTTTTTGGTCCAATGGCCCTGGAAAAACCCCGAAGGAAAACTAGTGAGAAAGAGGATTATTTAAAGAGGATTATTTATTTCATTATCAGGGAATTTACAGCATGAAAATAATAGCATTAAATTCACTTATCTCCCTTGAAATTCGTGCCCAAAATTTCCTCGGAGAATGTGCTAAATTTTCTCGAAATCTGTGCTGATAGACCCCCGAAAAATTCACTCAGGCTGCCTCAAAAACAGCACTGACAGAGCCAGAAAATTCTACTCAGGCTGCCTCAAAATCTGCACTCAGTCAGCCTCAGAAAATGAGCTCAGATTTCCTCAGAATTTGTGCCTCTGTCTGATAGCATTCAATGCCTTTCAGACCCTTGATTTTAGTACACAAGCTCCAGCAATAAGTGCATTGAGCCTCTCGAAATCTGTGCCAAACTCTGCCTTGGAAATCTTGTTGATGTACCTGTTGTCCTTACTGTTGTACCTGCTCTTCTCCTTTTGTTCCTTTCTCCTCTCAGCCTCCTTTGCTTCTGTTCTCCAACTCTCATGAATAAATGTGCAAAATGGTGCCTTCTCCCCTTTCCTTTTTCCCTTTTGTTCTCTAATTAAGAAGAGAGACCTAACCCTGAGATCTAATGGCTGAAATTAGATCTTAGCCAATTAAATCAAGGGTGGACATCTAATCTCTCATTGACCCATGAGGTACTTTATGACTTTATGTTTTTAAAGTCACTTTATGAATTTATTTCTCTTAAAGTCACTTTATGACTTTATTTCTCTTAAATTAACTTTATGACTTTAAACTTTATAAACTCACTTTAACCTTATTTCCCATAAAGTTAAGGGGGTCACATTAGGACACTCTTTCCTAGGCTAGACACCAATCCTTAGGAACACTTGTCCTTGGTCCTCCTTTTCTAACATATGCTTCCATGGGCTCTGGAGTTTTGATGCTCATGGCAGTTCATAATAGTGGAAATTCTCTTTTTTCACTTAAAAGAAAAAAAAATTGATGCTTTATCTAACACATAAAACATGCCGGAACTTTCTCTTAGTATGACAACTTACTAATACATGCAAAGCTTGTACATGCAAATCCTTATACACGTAAGAAATGTGGAGATGGATGATGCACACCTCTGTGACTTCTCGATTTAGAGGGAGATGACCCATGCACTATGAGCAGACAACCACCTGGAGCCTCTCCAATGCTACAATACTGAGTAGACTAGACAGAGAGAGAGAGGAGGTAGTTTCAGCATAACTGGCCGCTCCTACCTGTGCAGAAGAATGATAAGTTCCATACATTTCTGCTTCCCATTTCTAAGGGTGAGAGGCTACTTAAACCTAACAGTGATGGTGGAGAAACAATTATTACCAATCTATTGCCAAAAGTTGGGCTCCTTACTATTGTTGCTTAATGTACGTCTGGTAATTTCAGGGCCTTGGACAAGTCTATGATATCGCTGGTTGGATGTTTTATGAACAATTGATAAAAAAAATTGTATGCCCTAAGGGCCAATATTGGCATAATAGGGTGTTTTGGAATGACAACAGCTTAATTTTGAGCTTAGCTAGTGTGGCAGCGGCAATGGTAGCCCACTGTTTTTTTTGTATACACTATAAAGTGCCTATGTACATCTCTGGTTTATATTGATAGTTACAGCAAGCATTTATTCAAAAGAAAAGAACATCCCAGCGTTGACAAAACTGAAGAACATGCAATGCTGTGTAAAAACCAAAGACGTTACATTTATGCAGTTCTTAATACTTTTATGTCTATGACAAATCCTATACTATTTTGATATACAGCATATAAAAGATCAAAATTCAAGTGGGTCTAGCTCAGGTGTTTTTGAGGAAAAATTAGTATCCTCCACTTAGGTTCAAATACCACTTGTGACATGTTCACTGTTCACGAGATAATTGTTGATTGAGATTCTTTGTGAGACATCAAGGATATCTCACTCTCACTTACGGGCAGGAGTGGAATGAAAAAGTATATATATATATATATATATATATAGAGGGAGAGAGAGAGAGAGAGAATGAAAAAGTACGCATTATATATATATGGCTCAAACACTGAAAGGAAATGCTCAATCTCCCAAAAAGTGTAAATGTAACTTTGCCACACCAATATAAAAACTACTATAATAGTATATAAAAGGAGAACCATTTAGTGCAATTGTAAGCTTGCCACATCAAGATCCAAACAACTATATCAGTGCATCACGTGTCACATATTTAGAGCAATTGTAGCCTTGCCACTTCAAGGCCCAACCTACTATTTCAGTCAATGAAAGGTGAATTATTTTCCATGTGAAGTACAAATTTTGCCCATGAAATAGATTTATATTATCCGATCTGACTCATTGTTCTACAATTTATTCTATCACTCAACATTCACTCTTGCAGTTCAAGTTCATTTCCTTCTCTGAATGGTGTTTTATTTATAACTTTACATTCCCATGTATAGTGAACTGCTTCAAGTATGAACCCGTCCTACCTCGGGGAACAGAAAATCTCATGGACTTGATCGAGGAAAATCGTATGGGATATTTATCAACAAATGACACCAATCGAGCAAATCATTAAAAGTTCATACACAACAAATACGAAATACCTATAGAAAACTTCAAAAATTTATGCATTAAATGGTAAAACATAGCAGATTGATTGCTCTTTTCATGCAAATTATTTACAAAAGAATATTTTCCTCTATCATTCACCGTTAACACACTTTGTAATTTATATATTCAAAACAATCAAATAGCCAACTTACCTATAAAGTCACCAGTTCCTTGTGCATTCATTTATCATCCTAATCCTATGTTCTATTAAGTCAAGTAGCTGATCAGCGAAAGCAAGCTCTTGAACAAGCATATACAAGTGGATCAAAGCCCACCTCCATGTCCTTCAAAATTTTTTAGTCAATTGGCTTTATCTTGGGTTGATTGGGAGGAATTATTTTCCTCTATCATTCACCGTTAACATACTTTGTAATTTATATATTCAAAACAATCAAATAGCAAACTTACCTATAAAGTCACCAGTTCCTTATGCATTCATTTATCATCCTAATCCTATGTTCTATTAAGTCAAGTAGCTGATCAGCGAAAGCAAGCTCTTGAACAAGCATATACAAGTGGATCAAAGCCCACCTCCATGTCCTTCAAAATTTTTTAGTCAATTGGATTTATCTTGGGTTGATTGGGAGGAATGACTGTTATCCTCTTCACCCAGGTTCAATTCCCATGAGGGACACATTGAGCTCATATCGAGCATATTGTTGCAATGGCCTTGAGCCCTGACGAATATCTTACCCTTGCCTATGGGCTGAAGGGTGGGGTGCTTGGGTACATGGGAAAAACAAAAACAAGAAAACCCTTGAGCAAACATAAAACAAGAAAATCATACAAACAATATTAATATTCATAGATTCCAATATATAGACAATACCATGATATGATATTTGTTACACTAAGTAATAATATAATGCATTTCAATGAAAAAATATATATTAAATACCTGATAAAAGGTATCCCAGATCTAAATCTTAAAGAAAGAAAGAACAGATAGCAAAAGGTAACATAACTGCAAGACATTTAAGTAGCGCAGAAAAACCAAAAGAACTAAAAGCTGCAAATTTCCAATACATCCTGAGGCCAAAAGGTCACTGATCAACAACTAAACGAGCAGCTTGCAAAACTGGGATCAGGCCTCTTGCCGTTCTTTTAGCCACCTGCTATACTTATTAGTTAATGATCAGGTAAGATAGCTGACCAGTTCAGCCAATACTCATTAATGTTGTGGCTTTCCAAGGGAACAACCTAACCCACAAGACGGGTATATCTATTTAAAAAATACTATACCAATGCTGTATGCTTACTTTATGTGAATGGCCAAAAAGAACTCACCACCCACTTTAACTGCATTATCAGGTATTTTTATGATGATTGTAAAAAAGCAACAACACTTATTATCAAAAAGAAGGGAAAAATATCCGAGGGTTAGCTCAATTGGTCGAGGTCCCATTGCTAAAGCACCTTGCCATTTGGAGGCCATGGGTTCAATTCTCCTCAATGCCCTCGGGGTTAGGCTCAGATTAGTTTGGCCAGGGTTGTAGTCCCTTCGGGTGGACATACCCTGATTTTCCATGAAAATAAAACTAAAAATAAAATAAAATAAATCAAAAAGAAGGGAAAAAACCAATTGGATAATGTGGTCATAAAATACATAGCCTATAGGTAAATCAAGAATATCACCTGTTGAGCTTCTTGAATGGCCTCCGTAAGAGCCTGCAAAATGAGAAATTAGATTAGCTATAAAGATGCAATTTTTACCAACGCATATGAGACAAACAACTAATGTTTGAAAATAGAAATCATACAAAGAACTACGGAGACAAATGATAATCAGATAATGTATGCTGACAACTGTAAGACTTGGCATAGACCAAGAATTGTGAGATACATTCTTTACTCATTTGCAAACATATAGTCATAAAATGAGTGCCTTAAAAGATATTTTTGCACTCTAACAACAAAACGTGTTTCTTAAATAGTTTAGCAATAATCATCACTAGAATATCACTTTAGCTGCATACCACTAAAGCATGTCCAGGATGGCCAAACCGAGAATGCATAGTTCCCATGCTAAGAAGCACAGCCTGGAATCTTCCAGATGAAAAAGCTCCACTGTTATCAAGTCCTTCTTTCCCTGCACTGAAGTCAAAAGCAACAATATTGCTTAGAATGTGCATGTGACAAAAGTTTTTAAGTGAAAGTACCTCAGACAGACTTCTAGAGCAGCAGATCTGGGTGCCCCTTCAGCAGCACTGTATTGTGTTCTATAGAAACTTAGTGAGGATGCATCATAGTTCTCAAGGAAGAGGTGGTGCCCCTTCAGCAGCACTGTATTGTGTTCTATAGAAACTTAGTGAGGATGCATCATAGTTCTCAAGGAGGAGGTGCATCACTCTTGACTTATAGAGGGAGAGGGTGCATGCACGCATGCACCTGCCAGCTAGCCTTAGATAAGATGTGCCACCACCAACTAATCTTAGAGGCATGCACTACAAGTTAAGGATAGACTAGGAGTCAAAATAAAAATAAAATTGACTTTGACTTTATAAATGGTAAATTCTATTTCTGAGATTGACTTAGAATGAAGCAAATTATATTTCAAAGTTTGAGTCACATGGAAACCTATTTTTGTAAGCCCTAGTATGCCCTTCTGAGATCTATAAGAGAGAGGGCAGAGGTGCAGATTCATGACTGAGCCTTAAGTCTAGCAGCTAGCAATTTACGGGTATTTTGCTGTGGCATAGATTGTAATCTTTCATATTCAGAGTTAATAGAAGCAGTGACAGGTTTTGACAGTTGTCTATTGAATATGTTCACTGTTTTCTACAGTGTGTCTTTATAATTTCTAGCATTTAATATAGAGCTGTTTTGATCTATTCTTTCATCTGAAAACTGCCATCAATATTCCAATAGAACAGTTCATCACAACAGAACTTATAATATTTTAAAATCTTAGATTATACAGATTTATTTCCTTAGATCCCAGATTACTTATTTACTAGCCTTGCTTGAATTTTATGCAGTAACTTAAATAAGGAATGGAAAGAACAGGCACATAAACACACCATCCACACAGATAAGCACAATATTTATCCTAGGAAAACTCAGGTAGAAGGCGAGGCCTATCCTCTCCTCTTTTTGCTTCAGACATAAAATGCACATACAAAGGAATGGGAACTCCTATGGAGTTACCGTTTGACATTGTGGCCTGAACAGCCGCTACAAAATCCTCCTTTTCTATTATGCTCTAGAAAAACTACTCACAGATATTTTGCTTAACTATGGAACAAGTACAATGCAAGAGAATAGAACCATTTTTCCTCCTAGAAGCCCAGTATTTAACATAGCTTGATAGCAATCTAGGATTAGGGTTTGACTTCCTCAACATTAAATGTGCAAAGGTTTTGGACCTTCTAGAATGTCCTCAAAAGTCCTCACATGGCTAGCCCCATATGTGTGAGTGACAAGTGCTGATGTGGCATCCACTCGTGCCATGGTGGTCAACAAGCAGGAGGTATAACATCCACACAAAAGCTCCGATTGAGGTGATTTTTGCATCATTGGAATGGTTTTTGAGTGTAAAACAGTGTTGCGGGGGTCGCAGCTATGGTCGTAAAGTCTTGACCCAAAAAAATGTCATTTGATGCCTCAAAATGGCAATGCTCCACCAAGTTTCCAAGAGAGGGGGCCACAGCAACAGAGAGGCTCACAAGGGGGACGAGTGGGAGCACCCCCAAATATTAGGGAAATTCAAGGGGGACGGGGGAACGTTGGGGTATATATATATATATATATATATATATATATGATTCAAATTCAAAATTCAATAATGAAATACATTGATTCATAAATCATAAATGATTCAATGAAATAGAAATAGTAAAATATTGTATACATTGATTTAAATTCATCATTCATTATTCTAGAATCTGATTCATACTAAGAAAAACATTAGATATTAAAGTATGATGACTACAATTGTAAATTGAAATTACTCGAACACAAAAATAGTAAAAGTGACGAGTGAAAGACTTGGTCTAAGGTCCCCCTTATCTAGAGTCAAGACTGAAAAGTTAAAACCAAAACTGAACAATAGGCAATGAACCAATGTTATCAAAATTGATTCATAAATCATAAATGATTCAATGAAATAGAAATAGTAAAATATTATATACATTGATTTAAATTCATAATTCATTATTCTAGAGTCTGATGATTGATCATACTAAGAAAAACATTAGATATTAAAGTATGATGACTACAATAGTAAATTGAAATTACTCAAACACAAAAATAGTAAAAGTGATGAGTGAAAGACTTGGTCTAAGGTCCCCCATATCTAGAGTCAAGACTGAAAAATTAAAACCAAAACTGAATAATGGGCAATGAACCAATGTTATCAAAACCAGACTAGTGATCGAATCGGCAAACCCCAAAATTGGAGACTGATAAAATATAAAACTAAAAAAGCTACACCAAAAAACCAGTCAACCAAAAAGTACATAAATATTTAAATTTTGAAAAAAAATATATAAATATTCACGTGTATCCATATGAATCCAATCATTATACACAAATATGCAAAGTTTCTCATATATATAGCAAAGGTATATATAACAAAAATAACACCAAGGGTAACCCATATTTGAACTAGAATTACATCAACAAAGAATCTCTAGATGGCCTCCATAGTCCAACAAAACTCATGCTACAGCAAATACCAACATACCATCAAAATCATTGTGTATATTGGGATCCTCATCATCAATATTACCCTCTAAGATTTGAAATAAAATAGAAAAAGCTTAAGATGTCATGTCGAGATTTTGTTTGAGTGATAGCTACAATTTTACTAGGGTCATGATAGAGGAGTTCAATAATCAATACGACCAGCATCAAGGTGCATAGAGGGCTTGCCGCAATTCATTTGATGTTAGTTCCATACCCTCATACACAATAGAATCCAACGGAAACATTACAATCCCCCCAATCCCGAAAACTGTGGAGTCTGATAGATTTTGACTGGGATCTGAAATTCTACTTTTTCCATATGAAATCCAATGAGGTCAAAACCCCTATTTGAGTACCATTTTATCATGTTTTTCTATCTAAGTCTAAGATAGATTGTATTGCATAGCTTGTTTCTATTTGTGGTTCTTTGTTTCTAATTAAGAAAGACAACCAAGAAGCCCTCGCAACCATGCACTAAGTCTATCAATAATGTGAGTTTGTCACGTGTGCACATTCAACGACTCGCTCGGCTAGAAATTACCTTGATGGATTCGAGTAAGGAGTCATTTGCCTATCGGAATCTAGTGACTCCTCATGCACTTTGGCCTGTTGTGGTCTTCTGCGATAATAGGTTTGGAGCGGTGTAGTTGAGGGTTTTACAGAGCTCAATTCAGTGAAGTAAATTAATGTCTAAAATCAACTAACACTAAAGAAAGCTACAGAAGGTAAGATCCAGATACAGATATGTATGTTTGGTTGTTGGAATTGTTGGCTCGAATGCATAGGGTCATTCCAATTTCCACTATTGTTGTTGATACATCTTGTTGTTAATTGTCGACTCCAATGCGTGCACGCATTTGATGGCTCACTTGACTACATATTACCCTAACAGATTCTAACAAACAGTAGTCTACCTGTCAAAACCTAGTGACTCCTCACGCGCTCTAGCCTACCATGGTCTTATGCGTCAGCGCTTCCTCTCTTCTACGATAACGAGGTTTGGAGCAAGAACTTTTCCTTAGGCTTGTCATCGAGAGTTTTCCAAAGCTTAATTTCAATGAAATGAGTTATCATCAAAACATAGGAGCTCAAAGATTGAATTTCCACCACAAGACAGCAAAGATTGCTTTGATCTGACTTGCTAAGCAAGAGGTCTACAATTTATAAGCACATCTGAAAAAGAGATTTTGAGCAATGGATAGAACAACCGCCAAGACGCCATTTTAACTTCTGCAAATTCAGCATGCAGATCAGGTTAATTAATGGAAATCTCCCCTTCGTTCACCTTTAGTAACCAGGTTTATAGCCCCATAGATATTGCCATGGAATGGGATTTCTCCTTTCGAACATCCCAAATTAAGAATCTACTATGGAGGATGGATCTCCTAGAGAATGAAAACAAATAGCTCCATTCGAAAGTATTTGATCTCAAACAATTGATCTTGAAAAAATTACAAAACATAAACTTACAACAACCAATTATTGCCTTCCCCAAATTCCAAACAGAGATCTCAAACATCAAAAATTTGCGACATGAGATGAGAGCATAGCAAGACCTCCTTAAACAGGGTACAAAACTCCAACAATAGAAACTTAATTCCTGGGTTGAAGTGGTCCGGAAAAGTGAACAACCACACCCACTCACTGAAGTTGAAGGTGTAATACAAGCAAAATTGAATGAGGAACGCCTTCGTCAAGCACGAGAGCTTAATCTTATGGGTTGCCCCCTCTAGTAGCTCCTTTTGACCCCCTACAGTCAAGCACCTCTTTCCTTCATGACACTTTCGATCTGATGGACATCATTCTTGATCGGGCATGGATTGGCCCTGTTACCCACTACCATTGGGTGACCCCTATAGAAAAAACTTCTCCTAGATTGGTCTTTAGCCGACAGCCACCAGCCACCAAGATCGCTGAATGTGTCGCCATTCTCCGCCACCTAAGCCAGCCATTATGTGCTCACACCCATTTGTTATGATCCTATGTCTGAAGGTGGGCCTTACTATCTTGAAGGTATGTCTTTTCATTATGTAATTAGGTGTTTTTGCTTGCTTCTTGGACATATTTGGACATCGATAAGTGGAGGGGATTCTACGGAATAATGGGCTTGGATTGTACTCTTGTTCCCTTCTCCCAACTTGGTGGTTAACCTTGTATCCTAGTCCCGTGGTATCTTCTTTATTGGCTATTAGCTTTAGGAGTGGCAGTATATGGGAAACCCTGACTTTGGTTGCATGGTTCGCTTCTCGACACCATATATCTCACTCCTCTTCTCTCATTATAACTCTTTTCCCACTTTTCACATCTAGGTCCACATGTGTCCATTGTGTCCACAAGGAGTTAGCCTCCCCCTCCTCTTGTCCACACTTTGGGTCAAGCTTGGAACGATGCCCCGGAGGTATATTCAGCTAAAAAGAAAGTTAAAAGCATTATTTGGCCACTTACAATAAGAAATGTAGAGCAAAATTCAAAAGATGGTCGAGACATACAAATTTGGCATATGGGCAAAAGCCAACCATGAGTTCTACCCCTTATCATTATGGCCATCACCCTGGTTCCTAGGGCCCCTATGAGCCCCCTACATCATTAAGGAACCCATGATTATCCCAACCTCTGGTGGGCGATGAACTGCCCAACCTTAAGGGGGTATTCACTACTTTATTACACATCATGGTCTCACCCCCTGGAGCCTTGAGCAATTAAAAGAAAGAAAATCAGTAAAAGGCAAAAGGCATATGAAAATCAATAAAAGTTAAACAATATGCGAGGTCTAAGCCCTCCAAAGGGTCATAATGGCACTTGAAGGGTGAGCATTGAGAGCCATGGCCTCCACCACAGCATACCATTGATTTCCATTCCATGGACTTCTTCAACACCACATATTGCATGCTCATGCCCCAGCTATACAGAGATGATAATGCACTTGGACCACGTTGCCCAGTCGGCCACATACTTGCACAAGACACTTGGCAGTTGATCTAGGGCCTAGAAGGGGTTTAGTCTCATCTGGAGAGACATGGAGGGCTTCTGTCATCATTCCAGACCTTATTGATGGAGCATTGACATGTTCGATCCAGTTGGAGACCAATGAGACCATTCATTGTGTCCCACAGCCACTTGGGAGCACCACAGATGTTTTGCTTGGAAACCAAGGGGCCACCCACTTGGTCATCATTTTGGAAGCCCTCCTCTTCATCTTGGCACATGGAGGGCTTATCTAGGCTATCCAAATGCCCCTTTGCACCATTATGCTATCATTTAAGCCTCAATAGGAGGGTTTATTTTGTATTTTTGATGTATTTGGTGGGCTTGTTTGTAACGAACAAAGTTTGTATAAGCAACAGAACAATTCAAAAGAACTAAATATGTAAGTATACATCGTTGGACAAGTAGTAATTGTATATAAGAATTGTTGAATGTATAAAAGATGTACACCCTTTCATGAATGGTCACAAGGTTACTTGGGAGCGGGAGCGGGAGCAAGAGCGGGAGCGAGAACAACATTTTCAAAAGCTCCTGGTTTGGGAGCGATTGTTTATATAATATATATATTTTTTATATTTTGATACATATATGTCAACAAAAGCATGTAAAATGATGAAATAAATATAAAAAGCATAAAAAACATAGGTTGAACCATATAACAACAATCATCTAGAAGTTATAATCCTCATCAACCACGTCCACAAGTTAGTAACATACAACATATTGAGTCTCATGATTCATCAATCTTAAAGTTTCAACATTCAATATATAACATTTATGATAATTGATCACCAAAGTTGCACTTGTAAGCTAAGTGTAACCATTACAACAAAGAATATCTAACATGAAATGAAACAACTTTCAACTTTCACGCAGCATCATATTCATAATTCATTACCAATGAGTTATAATTGCCAACTTCAAACTTCAAACTTAACTTGTCATATATTGTTCATAAAAAATATCATTAAAAATATGAAAGAGTCAACAGTTATTAAAACTAGTAGAAACTAGAAAAGACAAGTAAATCTATTATCTACAGCTTCCTCTTGTCGCCACGAGAAATGTGTAATTTCTGAGCAGGTCATGGTGGTCTTCTAAGAGCCTCCTCCCGCACAATCGCATGACTAGACCCAAAAGGCACATGCCCTCCACGTGAGGATGTAGATGGAGGCGGTGGCAGCAAAGGAACAACACTTGGAACTCAAGCACTGGCACTGCTACTAGATGGTGGGGGTGGCATGGTTGTTGTTGCTTCATCATCATCTCTCATAAGTTCTGCTTCCAATTCTTCAAGATGTATAGGGTAATCCTCCAACTTATTGTCCTCTAGGTGGTTGTCCCAAATTTTATATGTTGGATCCTCATAAGCTCAATCACAATAATGACTCAACAACCTCAAGTTGTATTGCATATAAACCAAGCTTTCTGTCCAGTTTTCATTGATTCTGTTTCTTCTCACATTATGTATGAAGTTGTAGGTGCTCCAACACCTCTCTGTAGAAGAAGTATTTACAACCTGTGAAAACTTTTTTTTCCAATTTTGGCAAAAGTCCCATGCCGCCATATGCTTCCCACCATGTGAGAGCATCAAATTTGCCTCTATCTTCCATTGCATGCAAAGAACCAAACAAACCAATGCAACTGAAGTATCTCCCTAATTCAAGACATGGATTAGCACACTCCTCCTTGTCAAGTACCAACTTGTCTAATGCTTCCATATATCCTTTAGATACCTTTGGATCTGTATGGGATTTGATCTTAACCCCACCCCCTGGTGCAGGTTGGCCAAACCAAGATGGAGAGTAGTATTATGGCATAAGGATATACGCCAAGGCATGTAGTGGAACATTAAGTTTATTCCACGAAGTACACACACAATTGTGAATCAGTGTATACAAGTTGGGATCATCTTCCTGAACAATATCTTTTATTTGCCCCAACATGGTATCCATCTTCCTCCCCAATCACTAGTTTATCTGTATCTGCAAACGAATCATGCTATAAATGGGCTTGGTGAATTACAATACTTGCCTCACACGTGCCCAAAACAAACCATCAAGAGCAGTCTCCTCCACCTGTTCAAAACCTTGCTTGTCAGCTGCATTTGTAGCCCTGTCCTTTAATACCTGCCAGTGTGGACTTGATACCATGCTAGCCAATGACTCTCTTACCTTCAAAAGGCGCCTGAAGGTGAGGTAATAGCTAGCAAATCTAGTCTTCGCAATCTTCAACAGCTCCAATCTTGAGTGACTGCGGAAAATCCCATGGGTATTGCTATGATTTGTAATAAATTTTATCTTTTGTTTGCCTCTCTTGTACAAATCACCAATTCATTTGTATTGTTGGTTTTTGTTCTTAATAATATCATGCATCAAAAGGTTCATTTTGTGAACCAAACACCCAGACCAAAATATGTTGGGGTATTTATCCTCAATAATTGCTCTCGCTACCTTACAATTAGCAGCATTATCAGTGATGACTTGGATGACATTGTATGGCCCAATACGTTCAATTGTTTCAAGTAATGGTTTTGCAATGTTGATGTCGATCTTGAACTTCTCTGAGTAATCATATGCTGAGTAATCTGAGTAATCATTTGGCTCTATCTGTTGTTGACACACTTACACAAGATTTGATTCCTATTGGTTTATCTTCATCCCATGGCCTTTTCCCACAGAGATGCCTTTTGGCATGGGTGTATAAACCTGTGTAAGTTTTGTTGCAATGGGGGCATGCAAATTTAGTGGTTCCACCCCCTTTCCCTCCTTCAGGCCTAGAAACATATTTCCACAATGGGGTTTGGTCCAATGTTGTTAAAAGCGCGATCGGGATTAAATCGGCGCCGGGAAAAAAGCGGAAAAAATCGGCAAAAGCGGGAAAAAAGCGTTTGGCACAAAAATATTCATTTTTTTTCATTTTTTTTCAATTTTTTTAATATCTAAACCATCTACAACATAAAATAAATACATTGACACATAAATATGATAAAAAAACTAACATATAAGATGTTTAATATCATTTCTAGCGCTAAAATCACACATAACATTGAATCATGTCCTGAATAGTAAGTCCTGACTCCTGAGTCCCAACTCAGCCTCAAAATATCAACAAAAAATATGATAATGTATCTCATCATGTCATAATGTCATATACAATAAAATGAAAGTCTAATCCTATTGATTTCCTCTGCCCCTCTTGCGAGAAAATGCCACAGCTTTCCCTTTCCCTCTAGATGTAGATGCTGGTGCCCGTGCAGGTGGAAATGGCAGTGGAGTCTGATGTGCTCTAGACGTTGAAGAACTAGAAGTAGGAGCTATAGGAGGTAGACCACGTCCTCTACTGGTGGCAGGGGTAGCCCGGGCAGGTGGTGTCACCTGGAAACATTACAATCTCCCAATCCTGAAATCCTGAAAAACTGATAAGTCTACTGGATTTTAAATGAAATCTAAAATTCTACTTTCTCCATATGAAATCCAATGAGGCTGGAACCACTCTCAAACATCCTGAGTCATTTCATGGTAATGTTAAAAATTTAAGTAAAAGGATGAAAATGAAGATTAAGGAGAATGTCACTTTTACTTTAAGAATTTAACATTACCATGAATAGCATATCCATACTAGGGCCTAGACTTGATCATTAAGCTACCCCACTCAAAAATTATTTGTTTCTTTCAAAAAACATTGCATGAAAAAACCCAAAAAAAGTTATAAAACTATGCTGTCCTGAGCCCCCACGATTTTTTCGTTAAAAATCGCGCTTTTTTCGAAAAAATCGCGATTTTTTGAAAAAAGCGCGATTTTTTCAGTAAAAATCGGCAAAAAAAAAGTAGGCGATTTTTTCGTATAAAAATCGCGATTTGATCGGCAAGTTATCGCGATTTTAACAACACTGGTTTGGTCTTGTTTAGTTTTTGGAGCCTCATCGTGTTCACTCTCTTCCTCCTCACCAAGGTAATCGTCTCCAGGGTTTTCATCACTCTAACCCACTTCCTCATCCTCTTCTTCATCATAATCAACCCTCCTTCTTCTACTCTCCAACACCATAATAACCAAAAAATGAACCAAGAAGAAGAAAATGCCAAGCCATTTAACCATGATGTTTGAAGTTTTGAGTCTGCAAAAAAATAGAGGAATGGGAATGAGAATTAGAGAAAAAAAATATTTAGCTAAGAAAATTAAAAAAATTGCTAGATTAGAGTGCGGATCCTACCTCTTTGGCCTTCAATCCCAAGCTCCAATCTCCCTTGCAAGCTCCTCCAAGTTCCTCTCTCTTTCTCTCTCCAAACTCCAAACTCTATCTTGCTCCTCTTGCTCTCTCCAATGGATTGTGAATAATGGAAGGGGAGAGGGCCTTTTTATCCTTTTCCCCTCCCCTTTCCCAGCCTTTCCTCTCCCTCTTCGTCGTTGATCGTCGCCCCTCTCAATCGACTGCACAACCTCCTTTTCCAGCGCCGACGGGAACGATTTATGAGGGAGAGCAGTCGGGAGCGACCGCTCCCCCTCTTAAAAATCGCTCCTAGAGCGTAGGGGAGGGGTCAAGGAGCAACCACTCCTAACCGCTCCCCTAATCGCTCCCTAAAAACAAGGGAGCGTTTTTTCTTAAGCGAGCGCGCTCCCAAAATCACTCCCCCTTCGGTAGCAATTTCAAAAGCGCGCTCCCGACTAGTTCTTGAGTAGCTCCTGAGCGGAGCGCGAATTGGGAGCGGGTTCGTTGGGGGGGGGTCTCCCCCACAACCCTAAATGGCCATGTCTCTAAGACATGCTTTTTCATTACTAACTAACTAATTATTAGTTAATTAAATATTATTTATATTCACATTTATTTTTTTATATGAATTATATTCATAACATTGCCCCTCTTCAAAAATATTTGTCCTCAAAGCTTATTGATGAAAGCGTCAAATCACTTTTCCCATTTCGAATATCTTGTCATCTTTGAACATTCATCTTCGTTGATACAAGACGATATGATCCTTGGAGTGATATACAAATTTGTCAGATTAAGAGTGGCTCTGACTATCCTAGATTAATCACCTGTGAAACTTTCTGGTGACTGGAAATTTGTAGTGAATTGTTATCATGGGATTGGATTCTGCAAACTTCAGTATTCCTTGGAACATAAATCTGTTGCTTCCATTCTGAATGGTTCAAATATGTAGACTGACTTAGATGTATGCTCTTGTGATTCGGATGTCGATAAGAAGCTCATGCAAATTGACCGTGCCCTAATCTGTTTGTGATGATTTCCTGATTTACTTCAAGTACTGTTGTTGAGTTGGTTACTGAATCATCACTTGGAATTTCCATTGTTTGAACTGCAACATCTCAATTGGTTTTAACTTCTATAGGTTTCTCTTCTTCTTGAGTTGTGATATTGACCAGATCGGTATTTATTCCTTTATCTTCAACTTGGATTGAAACAACTAAATACTTCAATACTTCTTCTTGAAGTTGTTCTAACTTGTCATTTAGTGACTTCTTGTCACTTTTAAGTTTCTTTATTTGCGTAAGGAGGTTATGGTTATGATTCCTTAGACGTAAAAGCTCTTCGCTTTTCAGATTGTTGACTTTGGTTTTAGTATCCTTCTCATCTTTTAAATTTTTTATTTGTTCTAATAACCTTTGATTAAGGGTTTTTAACAGTGTTCCACGGGGTCGTGTCCCCCCACCTAAGGGTCAATTTTCCTAACTCCCTTGCGGTCCAGGGACTTGGGGACGACTAGGGGTCATTTCCCCATGCTCCCAAAAAGCAGGGTACGTGAGGAATCTCAAGAGGAGTCATTTCCTCAAAAAAAGGGGTCAAATCCACAAAAGGGGGTCATACGAGGTCGTTTAGGGTCGCCTAGGGTCGTTTCCTTTGACAAAAATCAACTTTTTAGATTAAAAAAAATTAAATAAATAAATAATAATCATAAAATTTAAAAACTATAATATGTTTTACGCTGGCCTTTAAGTTTTCGTTTTATTTCAGTGTTGCTAGGCGTCACTGCAAACCATCGAGCCAACAATCAAGCCATCGCAACTAGACGACTGTTCCATTGTGCCTGTGTCGCCATCGCTGCTAGAGGAGTTAAAACTTCACTGTTCCATCGAGCCGCTGGAGGAGTTCACGAGTTCGTTATCCATTATTTAATATTTGACATTTGTGTCGACACCCATCGTTGCCATCGCTACTCAGGTGAAGATCCCACTATCGCCGTGACCGGTCAACACACTACCCACTGCCGTCGGGAGTCCATGACACTGACCACAGTGCACAGCGCAACTATGGAATGATGGAGCCTGACGCCTGACCACAGTGAGTAACTCAGCCGCGCTAACCTCAACCTGTCACTGTATTTTAATTTTATTTTTTTTAATTGTAAATTTTAAAAAAGTTATTACCTATAGGTTGTCACTGTATTTCTTTTTTTAATTGTAAATGTTAAAAAAAAAAAAATTTAATTTTTGAATTTCAGTGTCCTTGACTGTGTAAAGTAATAAAATGATTTTAGTAGTTGACTGTGTAAAATACTAAAATGATTTTAGTATTTTACACAGTCAACGACACTGAAATTCGAAAATTAAACAAAACAAAAAAATAATAATAATAATAATATTTACAGAAAAATATTAAAACAAAAATACAATGACAACTGACAGGTAATTAAAACTTTAAAATTTACAAATGTAATATTTTTTTTTGTAAATTTTGAGTTTTCAGATTGTATAGTGTTAGTATTACATAGTCAACAATACTAAATTAGTAAATTTGTATTTTAAAAAAAAAACATTGTGTATCAGTATGCATATGCGATAAATTTTTTATTAAAAATAAAATTTAAATTTAAACAGTGTACCCTTGTTGCAGGCTGCAGCCTACAAGTTACATTGAACATACAACTATGAGTTATTCTCGGAACAATGACAACAGTGTTAAAATTGGCAACTAGGGCCAAACTCCATGTGGGTCTTCTTATTTATGGCAGCTGATATTTTTCATGGATTCCTCTCATCGAGAGGTGTAGGATTGATCTAAAGATCATTCGATTCCGACAAGTGTTCATGCAGATATGAATTTGTTTGTGTTATGTGAAAATTCGTCAAGGTCAGCCAGCGACCAAATTTCCTCTACTTGTCCTCCACGTTTTAGTATAAATAGAGGTGCCTTGCAAGTCATTTCAAACACACTTCTTGTGATCTCTTCCTCCCCACTTGTCTTTGGGTTTTTGGTGGGAGGAGAGATCTTAAGGTGATACGCTGCGCTAAGAGGAGATGCCCTAAAAGCTCTCATGGAGAAGGCTCTACGTTGTCATGGAGAAGCTTAACACTATCATGGAGAAGCCTAACGCTGTCATAGGAGATGACCTTAACGCAGTCATAAAGGAGGCTTTCATAGCACAATCCATGTGCCCTAAACGCAGACCCTAAGACGCTGCCATTAAATGTCCTAAATGTTGTCATCTAGACGCAGATGAAGGAAGGTCTTGTTATGCCCTAGCCGCAGAAAATAGGAGGACTTTTGCAGCCCTATAAACACAGTTGATTGACTGTATAAAGGAGATCTAATTTGCTAGGGAAGACTGGCCCTAAACGCTGATGTATGGGGCCAAATCCGCAGTTCAGTTTGTGCCTTATTAACTGTCCAGATGTGCCCTAATCGCAGGCATGACTCTGCAGCAAAAGAAGGACTAGAGGCTGCCCTACAGTCGTTGTTAAAGGTGGTCTTCTATCACCAAGTTTGAACGTTGTCCTTAAGTATCAAGGATGTATATTCTCAGCTGGGACAAGTCTTCTATACGCTACTCATACGTTGTCCTAAGTAAAGAAGCCTAGCAGCAGTAGTGTTAATGACAGTTGTTTTAAGGCATGAATTAGGTATGTTTGAGAGCAGTTGTCTCTATATTAGAGGACTGAAGGAAAAGTTGTTGAAGGAGTCTGCTACTATGGCCTAGCTGCTCTGCTAGGCTACAAGCCATAGCAAGCAGCTAAGGCTGGTATGCATTTGCAGCAAATTGGATGCAGTATGTTAAGTGTAGCATAAGTATAGCAGCAACATGATGATGATGGGTGCAACAACATGATGTGAGTAGTGCAACAGCAAGAATGTATTGCAGCAGCATGATGATGATGTATTGCAGTATGCATTGATTGTATGATGGGCGCAGCATAGTGCAATGAAGGGTACAGCTTGGTGCAGCATGACAGTGAAGTGCAGCATAAGTAGGTTGGCTGCAGCATAATGATAGATGCAACATAGTAATGATTGGGTACAGCTCTGTGATGGGAGCAGCACAGTGATGAGTGCAGCTCTATGATGGGAGCAGCACAGTGATGAGAGCAGCTCAGTGATTGGGTGCAGCACAGTGACAGGTGCAACATGATGATGAGGTGCAACACAGTGATGGGTGCAGCATGGTGATGGAATCACCTTGGAGGATCAGTTGAAGCAGTTTGCCTTCACCTGAGTTCAGATCAGCTACCTCATGTGTCATCTTCTTAGAGAAGATCTCTACTCTTATTATGACAAGTCAAAATGTTGACTTCTGATGTATATGTACTCTCTCTCTCTCTATTGAACTATTCAAGAACATAAGAAGAATTGATCAAGGGTTTCCCCACATTGCGGTTTGTCCCTGGTTGGCACCACATCTTGTGTCCTCTTGTCTTGGCTTGTCTTCTGCGATTTATGTTTATGTTCTATCTGCGTTTTACTATCTTGCTAAATGTTATTGCTAATCTGGAATTGATATTGAGTTAATGTAAAAAATTGAAGTAAATTGCTCTCAGCATAGAACATACCTAAAATAACAAACAGCTACAATGGTAGTGAGTCACATGATGCCCAAGAAGAAATAGAAATTGAAAGCAATCACAAGAGGGCAGGAACTGGAAATTAGAATAGGCCTTTGCATGGTGTAGATTCTGAAGACCCACCAAGAGATCCGAAAAAAATTGCAAACGGAACATTTAATCCTCTAAAACCACTTCTAATCTATGTAACCAGACTTCCAAAAAAAATCCAAAAGTTGGTGGTGGCTCGCGTGATTAGGTCTGCAATATTTGTGGGCATCACTTTGTTGGCAACTATACCAAGGTGAAGCAACATATTTGGCTATTACAGGTAAAGGAGTCAATATGTGTCCCTCAAAGAACATGAATTCAGCTCAAAGAGAGCAACTTTGGAGGCTAGAAAGGGAAGCCACTGGAAAAGGACTGTTTTCTAACAGACATGTTGATCCATCCACAAATATGCCTCCATCCAGTGCTTCATCAAAAAAGACAATGGTTTCCACTGGTACATCTCGTTCTTGTGCAATGGATGCTACAGCGTTTGGGATGTACAATGTTCTAGATCGAGATGACACAGATGATGCAATTGGCAAATTTCTTTTTGCCAATGGAATTCCCTTCCATGTTGTTCATTCTCCTTATTGCAAGGAAATCGTCCAAGCAATTGCAAGAATAGAGCCTTCATATGTACCACCCGGATAACATAAGCTAAGAACAACAATTTTAAATAGAAAAGTGTCCAAAATTAATGTGCAAAAACAGAGAATGAGACAAACATGGTTGAGGTTTGGTTGCTCTATCGTTATGGATGGATGGACTGACATCCGAAAATGCCCACTAATCAACATCATAGTGACATCTTCAGAAGGACCATTCTTTCTTAAATTTGTTGATTGTTCTAGAAAGCGCAAAGATGCATCTTTCCAATTTGAGCTTCTTCAAGAAGCTATAGAGGATGTTGGGCCTGATAGTGTGGTGCAGGTCGTGACAGATGTAGCAGCAGTTTGTAGATCAGCGGGGTTATTGATTCAAAGCAAGTATCAACATATTTTTTGGGCTCCTTGTGTGCATGCACTCAATAATGAACTGAAGGACATTGGAAAGATTTAGTTGATATTAGACTTGTTGACAATTGCAAGAGATGCGCATATGTTTATCTGCAACAACCACACCTCCTTGGCCATGTATAGGGCTCACACGAGTAAGGAATTCCTCAAGCCCACTGATACTATATATGCTAGCTATTTTCTCTTATTGGAGAGGATGCTAGAGGTACAAACACCTCTACAATCCTTGGTTGTGAGTTCAGAGTGGGGAAGGTGGTCAGAATCAAAGACAGACGCGGGGAAGAAGATCAGGATTCAGGTGTTGGACAATGATTGGTGGGCAAATTGTTCTTATTTGGTGTCATTCTTGGGCCCTATTGTGGAGGTCATTCCTTACACTGGTTCAGATGCTCCTAGTCTTGGAGAAATCTATGAGACCTTTGATAGCATGTTGGGTCGTGTGAAGGCAGCCATTCAGCAAAGGGAGCCCTCATTAGAGTTCTATACATCCCAGATTCGACCCATCATTTAGCGTAGTTGGGATCGCATGAACACACCTTTGCACATGGCAGCATATGCATTAAACCCATAATGGTATGTTGAAAGACCTGGGAGGGTGCCTCCTATTGATGATCCTGAGGTAAAGAATGGATTCTTAGATGCAACTGCAAAGATGTACAATGAGGAGGAGGGGGCAAGATTTTGAAGACAGTTTGTTCAATTTGCATGTCTTAGTGGCCCCTTCAACACACATGGTGCTCGAGCAGATTGCATAGATCTAGCCCAAGATGACCCAATTGGTTGGCGGAGGATGCATGGGGATGGTGCTCCAGAGCTCAAACATATAGCTATGCGTTTGTTGTCTCAGATTGCTAATTCCTCTGTGGCAAAGAGGAATTGGTCCACATATAGCTTCATCCACTCTATCAAGAGGAACAAACTTACCTATAAAAGAGCTGAGAAGTTAGTTGTTGTGCACAGTGCCCTACGTCTTGAGCATAGGAAGACACCTAAGTATTTGAAGGGACCAGCAACGCAATGGGATGTTGATCTAGAGGATGATGCACAAGTAGATATGGAGGAGAGACTTGATGAGACACAGATGGGGTTGGTTGGGGTGCCACTTAGCATGTTTGAGAATGCAAGTGATTCAGATTCAAATGGTGATATGGTTGATCCTGATTTATTCATGTCACAGTTGGATGTAGAGACTAGCGAGGCATTACCTTGAGCAAAATTATGCTCATTTATATTTTGATATGTTGATGTTCTTATGTTATTCTGACTCTATAAAATTTTGACTCTTGATGTATTAGACTTGACTTTTATAATTTTATTTCAATATTCAGTATTCAATGTTCATAGTAGGAAGTGGAACATCAATATGGTTTAAAGTTTGGGGCAGGGCTTGTTGAGGAAATCGAAGGAGTGATCAGAGTTTCGACTAAGGGGCGATGAATACAGAAGCAGAGAGGTAGAGAGGGTACCAGGAGAATCAACACAAAAGTCGGGAGAGAGGGACGCAAAGCCAGCTAGAGGCCACACAGAGCCATTCAGGGCCCACGCAGAGGCATCCAGGAGCTACGCAGTGCTAGATAGGGCCAGCATGGTTGACGCAGAGGCTCTAGAGGCTGACGTAGTGCCTCCAGAGGCTGACGCAAGGCGAGTTGGGGTGACGTTGGGCTAACATTGGGCCAGAGAGGCAGTCGTTGGAGAATTCGTGGGGCAGATTGGAGCTGAGAGTTGTGGGATTGTTCATCCGAACTGAGAGGTACTACTGCTAAGATCATTCTCTATTGGGTAAGCCGGTTTGGCACCCAGATTGTATTTTGAAACTGCTTAATAATAAAACCCTCAGATAGCTGCATCGGTTTTCTCGCATTGGGTTTTTCTGGGGTAATTGGTCCAAAAACAACGGTGTCACTTGTGTGCTTGTTTTTTTCCTTCAGTTGATGATCCGTAATGAGTTGATCATGTACGTGTATTTATTTTCAGTATTTACATGGTAAATAAATTTTTAATTAAACAAAACAACTAGGCAGAAATAAATCAGAAAGTACATGAAGGATTTCTAACAGTTAGACTTAGAAATTCCAACATCCCACAGCCGATCCGACACTGACCTTGGCTCAAGGTCAGCTGCTCTCTGTTGCCTCTGCTCAGTCCCTGCATCAGCCTACGCAACACTGCATCCCACAACTTGGAACTGCTTCCCTCTCGCTATCTAATCAGCTGTTATCTGGAGGATGGACCCTTCTAGCCTCCGAACTCTCTCTCCTTCTTCTGGCACTGAATCACTACTTCTCCCTAGCAGAATACGAAACCCCCTCTAAAGCATTGCGTTGCCTCTGCATACAAAACTATGGATGCTCAAATCTAGCAATCCATATAGAGAAATGATTGACAAGAAGTCTAGTCGGAAAAATTTCACTCCCACAGCCAATCCGACACTGACCTTGACTCAAGATGAGTTGCTCTTTGTTGCCTCTACTCAGTCCCTGCATCAGCCTACGCAGTACTGCGTCCCACAACTCAAAATTGCTTCCCTCTCGCTATCTAATCAGTTGTTATCTAGAAGATAGACCCTTCTGGACTCCGGACTCTCTCTAGCTTCTGGCACTGAATCACTGCTTCTCCCAGCAGAATACGAAATCCCCTCTGAAGCATTGTGTTGCCTTTGTGTGGCTCTGCGCTGCCTCTCTGCAATGCACCCATCGGAACAAGAAAATCCTCCTCCGACCTTACTATCCCTGCCCCTCTCTCACTGCTTCGAGCTCACTAGCTCTTTCTCCAGCAACTCAACGTTGCTACTCTGGAGTTCAATCTGCCAGTGAAATTGAACTGCTAGTGTCTGATGTGTGTTCTCCAAGCCCCATCGAGTTTCTTCTTATAATCTCTCGTTGAGACATCAATGGCCATGATTAAAACTTAATCGATTGCTAAGATTAACTAAAACTCGATCCACGTCTTTTTCTAGAATATTCTCACCATGACTTAATTAATACCCTTTAATTAATCAGATTTCCTAAGTTTAGACTTAGGAAACATTAAAAAACGATTAAATGTTTTCACTAAGTCGTCTCTAGGTGGAATTTCCATAAACGATTTTTGGGTTTTGGAGAATACATGTATTCTAGCCTCTCCACCAAATTTCATGGCTAGAACAGATCCGATGCGACAAAAAATAACAGTTGATCCCCCAAGTTGTTCCATGATGGAATGCACATAAAGGTAACTTACTCTTGGATTCCTAACTCTTAGATTACTAGATGTTGTATGGATGCACATGTGGCTTTCTTCCTTGTAGCATTATAGACCTTTAGATAGCTTCATGGCTTCTTCATGATGGCCACATGGAGGTTAAGTTGCTTGCTTAGATGATACATTATTGTGGACAAGGAATGCTTAACATTCTAGAGGAGAGCATTGAGTCCTAGATGGCATGGGCGCACTTAAAACACTTGCATGGAAGCTTCTATTTGTCTTATGCTATCATAGGTTGATTGATCATGTAGCATGGTTGACTCAAAGGAGCAGATAGCTTTGAAGGAACATTAGAGCCTTGGAGCCCTTCGAGGAGGAGAGTTGGACCTTCCTCGAGCGTTCATGCATTGGAGCCTTACTTGTTGACAACATTGTTAGAAAATCAAAAAGGCAGAAAGATTTTCTTATGTTGATAGATCAACGACACCAGATGTAGGCACTCAGCAAAGGCTAAAACCCCTCTCTAGGGGAAAACCCAGTCAAACTATTCCACTAATCAAATTGAGATAGACAAAGACCTTAGACCTAACCAAAAAAAACTCTCCTCCACCAAGTCAGCCTTTCAATATGATTCAGCAAACTTCAGTAGTCTCTTCTAGTCCATCAACTATAGCCTAGCAACAATTCATAATTTCGGCCAAACTACTCCAGAATTTCGTTCCAGCAATAGTATTGCAATTTTGGCCCTTCCAACGACCCAACAACTTCACACATGTGAGACAGGGACAGAAAATTTGACTTCTTATGCTTGACAAAGACTTCCTTCTCCTTCACTAAGGTTTCCTTCCTTTTCCTTGAATTTCACACCCTTTTTCTACCTCCAGCAACTACAAATCGAACTTGTTGTAAATGTCCTCCAAATGAGTCAAGTTATTGACCTTTTATAGTGGTTCCTACCCCTCTAATTAGGTCGACTTCTCTAGGTTGAGGCTGAGTTGGTGGACGAGGCCTAAATGACCTATTTTACATAAAAACAAAATTCTTTCTTGATTGATAGAACCCAAGAAGGCTCTTTTACATTATGACATGGACAAGGACACTTGACATAAACCCTAGAAGCCTACAATGGAGGCTTTGACCTAAAATTCATTGACCCAAGCATGAAATCCATGCTTTAAAAAGCGAATTTCTTTTATAATAAAATTCTTTTTTCTTTCTTTTAACAAATACATTATATCATGACTCAAATACAATTATGAAGACCAACACAAGTTATGTTTTTCAACACTCCCTCTTAACTAGGCAGGCATTCATAATTATATATACATAGGTACATCGAAGATCTCAAAGTGAGATACTCTCTGAAGAGTTCACAGCACACACAGTATAACAGATTAGATACCTGACCAAGGTACTCTAATCGGGTGGGACTAAGGTGTACTCAAGCTTTAGCCATTCTAGGTACCATCAAGCTTTTAATCTCTAAAACCAACCCAAGGTTCTAGGTGCATATCCAAGGTCGGAGCTCCATGACCAACGCCACCCTCCCTACTTCGGGATCTAGACACCAACACATAGGTCGGCCAGATGTCCTCCCAAGCATCTTGTTGCCACAAGATGCTTCATCTCTCCTTATCAACTAAATCAGATATATATCCACCACTCCAAGCATGCTTCAAATGTTCAATCTTTTACGAAGATATCCTGCATAATCACAACCCCAATCAGTAATAAACCTTCAAATATATATACAAGTAAACACAAACCTTTGGGGTCCTCAACCATTTTGATGCTACTTATATCATTATCAAGTTATCCAAATACAACTTGTCGGAAGCTTTCTTCTTCTTTCATTTCTTCAATAGCAACAAATACATCCTTGGTACTTCTCAAGTCTTTTGCAAATTCATTTGTCATACTTTTATTCATCAAGGTATTCACCATGGTTGTCATAATATGTCCTCCCCCTTAACCAGGGAGATATACCCTTTCTTTTATCCAAGCTCCCTCTCAACATAGGGAGATCAACAGCTACCTTCTTTTAAAATATCGAAGAAACTTCAACCTTTACAGACTTCATCCTTTTTCATGGCATCAAGGTCATCTTGATCATCATTGTTCTTGTAGCTTCCTTTATCATTCTCATCTTTAATAATGAATATTATCAACATCTTGAAGATTATGTACCTGCAAAACTTTAATAGCAAGTACAACCAAATACAAATATATAAAAGCATGAAGTTAATTGTATCAAAGTCATGTCATTACAGTGGAAGCATCAAAACATTTAACCTTTAGGCATCAAATACCTAAACTTAGTTAGGTTCATAATCAGCAAGGGTCACATCTTTTTACATACAAGACTTCAACTTCTTGCTAGGGTTTTGTCATAAACCATAGACTCCATCTTCGAGACACAAGGCCTTAGATATCAATAGTAACATCATAGTACTATATATCTAAAGGTTTTAACAATATGCTTCTAGAATTTATGTGCCATACTCTACTAGGGTTTGTTGCAAACCCTAGATTTTATCATCAAAGCTAAATCATATCAATAATCGAAAACAATATCATCATGTCCTACACTATCAATCTCTACTACGGTTTTGTTACAAACCCTAGATTTCACAAACTAAAACATGAATATCAACAATTAAGGTAGCATACTCGCATATACATATCTAGGATGCACTAGCATTTCACATCAATATCTACTAGGTAAACCTAAGATCTATACATTGAACAATTTTGACCAGGCTAACATTTTGATCAAACAAACGAATATATACCTAGGGTTTCATTCCTTGATTCACCAAACCCTAAAAAATTATGGTTTCATTATATAACTTAGACATTAATATTATCAAATCCCTAAACTTTAAAACAATAGGATTTCAACCCCCAAGTAGACTAGAGTTTCATTATAAAACATTGACATATCCTTAGCAACAAGAGGTCGGGGTCTTACAGTGAACCCTACGAGTTTCACAAGAATGATCAAATGACAAGAGACAGTATAACGAGGATGGATTCAATCTAATGATTAACCACCTTGTTGCACTCAAATTGTCAAAGTTTCAGGGAAGCGGAAGTACCAACTTTTTCAACAAGGATCAGATCACATATCAGCAGCCCATGTGTCATGGTCATCCCATTTTGAAAGTTATATATTGTAAATGATCTTAGTAAACCTTGAGTCTATGTAACAACCTAGGTAAGCCTATAATTTGATGACGAATTCCATCCTAGGATGGTTTTTTAACCTCACTGATTACCTGTGTTTTTCAATATAGCTAATCAGAAGAGTTTTTTCCGTCCATCTTAAACCCCCAAAGCTAGGGTGAAATTTATTGTCGAAATATTAGGTGAGTCTTAGTGTTTTAGTCTTGTCTGATGTAAAAGTGGTTTGGGAATAATTTAAGCTAATTGACTAAATTATTTTATTACAGATCACTTAGTTTACTAGATCATATTGTGTCTAAGACGAATGTGTATCCCTTCTTTGAGTCTTGTAAATGAAAAATCATATATATTAGAGGGTTGGAAAAATAATGAATCCCCTATGTGTAAATTAATTAATTTTTCTGGCAAAATAAAATTAAATCCTAAGCCAAAAAATTAATTAATTAGAATCAAGTTAAATTGTCTTAGGAAAATATTATCCAAATGGAAAAAATCGTGGGTCTTAAAAGAGTCAATTTTTAAAGATCCTCCACCAAGGGAATATTGTATTTTTCAAGAAAATTTGGACCCTTGGACCTTGGTGGTTAAGTCAAAGTCGATTTTTTAAGAAATTAGCTCAAAATTAATTATTTTGAGCTAATTAAAATAGAATTAATGATAAATTCAAAATTTCCTCAAAAATAAAAAATAAAAATAAAAAATCAAGAGTCAAGATTAAAAAATCTTGAAGTATTTATCAACGGCCAAGATTATTTTGACAAGAACCAAAGAAACTAACCGTTATTTTTCCATTTGGAGGACTTATCGATAAATTAAAAAGTCATTTGAGTCTCTAGTCATCTTGATCTCTAGCTAGAAAATTTCTGCTGAAGCGGCTTTGTAACTATTGTCCCACTAGGAACTATTTTTTCAATAATAATAAAGACTTTCGGGTGCAATTCAAGGTGTTCTTGCTTATTGATTTGTGATGTGTTGACTACGGACATCTCTAGTTACGCTGAATATTGGTAAGATTTTTTTTTTCATTAGATGGAGATATAACAATACTATTGATAGTTTTGGGCTAACCTTAGGTGGTTTGGTTCTCCATGTGATCTAACAAATTATTTTGAAATAAATTCATAGTGTTTGCAGGTACTTCAGCCCTTGGCCTCCAAGTTCACAAACTTGGGCAAGAATTGTTGCTGCTTGGATTCCAGAAACTTATATGTTGGATTAAATCTTCACTAAGGTTATAGCATACATTGCAGTTTCTAAAGTATTTTTAGCCATTCCTCGAAGGAAAAAGCTTCATAAAAATATTTTTCTCAAAGATATAAAATTTTTAAAACCCTTGTATGTTTGTAGATCTAAATTGTAAATTATTTTTTATCTAACTTGGGTTTTGGGGATTTTTAGTATTTTGTATATATTTGGGGTTTGGGTGTTTTTATTTTCATTTTTGCAATTTGGATCAAGGAATCAAGTGAGAGAAGAGTTAAATCTAGGCCCTTGAGGGTAAGATATAGTCTCTAGACAATTTTGCAGAGACATTTACTGAAGATTTGACGACAAAATTCAAATCCAGAAGAAGAAAAAAATTGAGACACGGGTTTCCAATTTTTGGCCTCCTCTTGCCATTTCAGCCCCCGATCTATCATCCTAGCACTTTTATCCCGCAAATTTGTCTCCCTTAGCCTTGTTCTCCATTTTCTTGGCCTCTTTTGCCCTAAATTGACCTGAAACCCTAAACTAAAGTTTTAAAGCTAAATACTTGGCAGTTTTGCAGGATTAAGGTCTCAAAATTCTTATTTTTCAAGCAGCAAAGTGATCCCAAAGTTTCATCAATTTTCAACAGTGGGATCTTCAAAGCCTTTCTAGGGTTTGACCTCTAAACTCTTGTTTTCTGCAGTTTTATTACAGCAAGCAAATTACTAATAATTAGGCCCTAAAATCACAAACTAAATGGTCCAAATTATTTAGAATTTTCAAAATTATTTAAAATTGCAAAGTCTTCATTTTCACAAATTTTGGCCTCTTGGCGTTTGAGTTTTGACCTAGATCTAACATTTAAGCTTGCTTGATTTTTCTGCATAACTGAAACTTTTTGCAGTTCTAAAACTTTTGAATCAAAAATACATAACAAGGGTCAAAAACTGAAATTTTCAGTTTCTGGACAAAAAAAAAAATCTATTTTTGGAAATATTGGGATCGATTTTTGGCTTGATTAATTTGTTGATCTGTGGTTAACTAACTGCTGTAATAAACATACCAGTTCTGAAAATTGCTAATTCAAACTCTTTAAAAGCCCTAAAATTGAAATTTTTAAGTTATAGTGCATTTTGCTATTTTTGGGCATATTGGTCATCTATTTTCGGCAGTTTTATCTTGCTGATATGTTTTTACTTACCGCTGCAAATCAAGAAATCAAATCTGAAATTTTACTGAATACATCATCTTAAAGTGATCTAAACCAATGTGGAAAAAGTCGAAGTCGGGATTAATTCGGCAAGGGTCCAAAAGTTGAAAAACTCGTCAAAGTCAGGAGTTTTTTGAAAAAGTCGGCAAAATTAAAAAACACAAAATTATTCATTTTTTTTTTTAACATCTAGAGTATCCACAACATCAAATAAATGCATTTCCACATAAACATGTAAAGAAAGCTAATATATAATATGTATATGAAGTCTAATGCTACATCACATATCAAAATAGTGAATCAACTCCTGAATTTTGAGTCCTGTCCGAGTCTCAACTCTCAAGAGTCAAAATATCAACAAAAAATATAATAAATGTATATCATGAGTCATCTAAAAGTCATCAAGTAATCAGTCACTGAGATCCTCTTCCCCTTTTAATTTTTGTTTCCGCTAATTGTATTAAGAAATAAGTCATGCATTTATTCAGTAGATTGTAATCTGCTTGGGTAATAAGGTGTCAGGTGCTAGGTACAATGAAAATTAACAGTGAGTATCACAGTAGATGTGAAAATTAACGCTTGGTGAATCCAAGCTACTTATTTTCTGAGAAAACAATAGATGTCAGATTATTAACCTAGCCTTGGCATCTATTATTCAAAAACTCTTGGAGGTAAAATCCACTTCTGATACATAACCTTTCCCCACATTTACAGGGAATTCACCACTAAAGAAGATTCCCTTTCAAAACGTGCTCTCATTGCAGGAAGGATCTTTGCTATCACAAGATTTCATAGGTACTTTGTTCCTGTCTGAAAAATGGGTTCTTTTTTGAGGCACTGGTTTTGTTTTTTCTGGACAGGTTGTTGCTATTTGATCTTCATGGAAAGCATTCAACAACTGTAACAATGTTTCTGATGGTGTGGGGTTCTTTCTACGGAAGACTGTTGTATGCCTATCCTTTTGGTACTTTTGTAATCTTTTGAAGGGGCAATGGCTGTTAGAGTCTAGATCATTGAAAGCCTGGAGGCTTAGCCAATGTATACTTTGCTTTCTAACTAGAAATATGAAGTATAAAGATTTGTTTTTCCTTGGAAAACAAAAACATATCTTAACCTCAAAACTAACAGATTACAAATGAGACTGCTATGCTCGCAAGAAGTATGACAAACAATACAATGCAATAACTTGAAAATGCATGGATGGAAGCTTCAATTTACAGTTTTTTTCACCTTTGCGGCCTCTTTATCCGCGGCCTGGGAAGGGAGGAAGACTTTTTGGGTCGACTCCCGATTTATAAGGAAAAAATCGCGATTTTTTCCTTTGTGAAAAAATCGCCAAAAAGTCGGGGGATTAAATCGTTTAGTTCAAAAAATCGCGTTTTTAGGATTAAATCGGGATTTTTTGCAGACTTTTTCCACACTGATCTAAACACGCTGAATTACATTTGTTGGTCATTAGAATTTCGATGTTTTATGTGTTGGGCAAGTTTCATCATTTGAAGTGGTTTATGCACAGTTACAACATTGATAAGCTCTGAATTGTTTGAAAAAGTATTGCTATTACAAATTGTCATAAATTTGTGATCAACATCTTGATTGACTATTTTAAGTATTTGGCATCTTCGGTTTCTTGGTATCTTGTCGAATATTGTTGAAGTTTACACTTGTATCTCTACGCATTTTATCTTGTCTAATATTGCAATTCACTATTGTTAAGTACTCTTAAAAAGATTCTAATTAAGTACTTAAACAACTCAAAAAAATCTTAACTCAAGATAAATCTCACCCATAATCTCAGACATAAGCATACTAGAACTAGATTTGCATTAATAATTTACCTCCTATCATAAGTTAAGTTGATAGAGATATAAGACAACCCTTCTTATCTAGCTTGAGAGGTCTCGGCAACTCTTCGGTGGTTAACACGATGACCTTGCAGTCGTCAGAGCCATAGTCTCTGCAGCGCCGGAGGCATCGAGTGATAGAAGAGCCTAATAGAAGGTATCGTTAATCAAGCCCTAGCCTGCTTCCTGTTAGCCTCCTTCCCACAACCTACCTTGGAGCCCAGCTTCAAAATAGTTAAAGGAAGGTTATACTTAGACTAGGCATTTAACTAAAATTTACCAAGATCACTGCATCTCACATAGGGCTTAGGATTCATATATCATATAGGTTAGTCAATCATTCAAGCAACAGGTGTCCATCTGGTCATTTGGTTCTGATTCATAAGAAGCAAGAATTTGCGACTCCATTAAGGCACTGGTCTCACAATAGAAAATCTAATTTAATCAATAATCTTGGTTAATTTCAACCAAGTGGCTAGGCCACTCACCCATGTCTCCCAAGTAAGTTGAATCTCAACTTGTTTTCCTTCACTTCATTCCATAGGGACTACCCCCCATACCCTATTGTTGGGAGACAACTAGAACGGAGTGGGCGGGGATCAAAGTGACAGCCCCCGTCTTGAGTGTTGTCACGATGCTTGTACAATCCGAGTGATAACACACCCTAACAAGAATCTTTAAGATTCAAAACCCTAGACATAACGATGTCAATACCGTAAAGCAAATTCAAAAGAGAATGATCACACCTTTTGTATGGACAGAACCTTGTAACAAAACTTGCAATTTATGACATACCTTGAGTTGTTCTTTATCAAACCTTGTAGAGTATCATTCTAAAGGGATTTCTTTACAATGGAGCTTCTTTCATAACTCAAATCTTTCCTTTGAAGTTTCTTTCATATCCTTTGTGTATTCTACAAAATTTCCTACCAATGAAAATATAAAGAAAAGGTTATTAGTATACAATACAACAAACCTCGATGTGAGGAGGAAACCAAACATGAAAGATAAAACAAAGAACAATATACGTATCTTTTGGTAAATTGGTGAAGACTCCCTCTTAATCCAATCTTTCTGAGCGATAACTACAACTTATCAAAACAACTTCAAGAATTTCTAACAAGACATATTAGATCTATGAATCCTAAAATTCAAAACATAAAACATTACAAAACTTAGAATAGTAGATCCAGAAGGATATGAGAGAGAAGACTTAATAGTATAAGTCTTTGACTTCGGATTCTTCAAACTTGTTCTTCTTAGGTGGAGCTTCATCAGCAACATTTGCATGTTCACTTTCTCTCTTCTTATTTCTTAGATTTTCAAGACATTGGCTTTTGTAGTGTCCCATATTATGACAATTGTAGCATTCAATCTTTAATAGATCAACCTTCTTCTTTGGTACTTTGAACTTCTTGTATACTCCCTTCTTCTTGTGATGAGCAGAGTAGGCATTTGAAGTGTTGTCTTCTTAATCCTCCTTCTTCTTACTTACTAATGAGACATAGCTTCTTCTTGACTGCATGCCTTCCACATTTGTTCAAAGCTTGGAGTATCTTTCCAACTGCTAATTCCTGATGCAAAAGAGCTCCATGATTTCAATACACCTAGTAGTGCAGCAATCACAGATTCTTTCTCTGGTACAATTTCATCAATAGCTTGGATTTCATCTCTTATTCTAGAGATCCTTACAAAATATGATGACACAGTATCATCTTTTGTCATCTTTATTGTCCTTAGTTCATTCTTGAGGCTAGCTATCTGACCAATGTTCTTGATGGTAAATAACTTGGACGGCTTCATACATTTCTTAAGCAGAGTCTATATTGGATATGTATGGGATTAGGTTGTCCTTTACTCCATCTACTATTAGGTTCATGGCCAAGATGACAGTTTCCCTGTACTTTTCCTTTCCTGCATCATCTATAGGTTTCTTAACTTTTTCTTGAACAAAATCCAAAACTTTATGCTTAGCAAGAATAAGATCTATCCTCTTCTTCCATGCCTTGTAGTTGGAGGCTCCTTCTAGCTTGTTTTTTGTCTTTATTGAGTTTGTCATAGTCTCTATAGATAGTAGGTTTCTCTTCTTATATGATCATTTCCTTAACGACCTTCTTCGGTTCCTTCATCCTTAACCCTTCTTTTAATAGACCTTCAAGTTGCCTTTTTCTTTCCTCCTTCACTTTAGCTCTGATCCCATATTAAAAAATCAAAAAGACAGAAATATTTTCTTATGTTGATAATTACTTGTGATATTCTTTTATTCTTATTATTTTTATGTTCTTCTTTTATCTTCGTTTCATCAAGCAACCATCAAATCAGAACATGAAGATCGAGGACATCAGATGTAGGCACTCAGCCATGGCTAAAACCCTCTCTAGGGGAAAATCCAGTCAAACTCTTCCACTAATCAAATTGAGATAGAGCAAGACATTAGACCTGGCCAAAAAAAACTCTTCTCCACCAAGTCAGCCTTCCAATATGATTCAGCAAACTTTAGTAGTCTTTTCTAGTCCATCAGCTATAGCCCAACAACAATTCAGAATTTCAGCCCAACTACTCCAAAATTTCGACCCAGCAAAAGTACTGCAATTTGGACCCCTCCAACAACCCAACAACTTCGCACATGTGAGACAAGGAGAGAGAAAAATCAACTTCTTTTGCTTGACAAAGACTTCCTTCTCCTTCACTAAGGTCTCCTTCCTCTTCCTTGAATTTCGCACCCTTTTTTCTGCCTCCAATGACATCACATAAAACTTGTTGTGAATGTCCTCCAAATAAGTCGAGTTGTTGCCCTTTTATATTGGTTTTTGCCTCTCTAATTAGGTTGACTTGTCCAGGTTGAGGCCGACTTGGTGGAGGAGGCCTAAATGACCTATTTTACATAAAAATAAATTTCTTTCTTGATTGATAAAGCCCAAGAAGGGTCTTTTACATTATGACATGGACAAGGACGTTTGACATAAACCCTAGAAGCCTAAAATGGAGCCTTTGACCTAAAAATCATTGACCCAAGCATGTAACCCATGCTTTAATAAGTGAATTTATTTTATAATAAAATTCTTTTTTCTTTCTTTTGACAAATTTATTACATCATGACTCAAATACAATTATGAAGACCGACACTAGTTACATTTTTCAACAAACATCACCTTGGAGCTTGACATGTGTCCTTTTTGGAGTGGAGTATTTCACATGTGTGGACCTTCTTGTTAGAGGAAGATTGCTTGTAAAGGCTTAGGCATACTTGATGGTGTTCGCCTCCATTACCTATCATGTAAAGAGAGGAAGGAGAGTATTGATTCATTCATCATTTTATGTTGAAGATGCGAAGAGTGGTGTGCACCTCTCTTTCTTGTACTCCTCTATATTGTAGTCTTTCTTTGTGTCTTGAACATTGGGATTCTTAGACAATCCAAGGGAAATACTGTTGAAGAATATGTAACTAGGATCGGTCTTCATAAATGTACTTTTGATATTTGTGTTTATTCAAGAAAATAAATAATATTTTTGATATATTTATCAATGACTTTCTTACTCATTGAAGTAGGTCAAGCACATATTTAAGTACTTCTAGGAAATCAAAAGAGTCAATGTATCTATTGAAAACCCTTAAGGTCATGTTACACGTATAAACTTGTATAAGAGTCAAAGAAAATATCTCGAAGCAAAGTCAAGTCCTCTCCATGCAACGACATCCTCCTAGCAACAAAAATGATGAAGAAACACCAAGTCGGCCTCAAGTTGGCCTAAAGGAGGGACAGTCCTCTATATATAGAGGTTGTCCACTCCCTCATAACGACCATCACTCACCTTTGAAATCAGCGAGAAAGAGAAGTCAAGGAAAAACAAAGAAGGACGAAGTTTAAGGGGTCTCCAAGTGCAGTGAAGAAAGAAGAAAGAAAAGCAAAGTTTTGGGACTGTTTCTAGGGCAAAGTACAGTCACATGTGCAAGGAAAAGGAGGGCAGTCTGCAGTATATCAGCAACAAGATCACAGTGACACATTCATCTTTGCTTGGGCTTAGAAACTCAGGCCTACATGGCCTCCTACTTAAGCAAAGAAGACTCTCTCACAAGCGAAGGTGAAAGGACCGTAATTCACAAGGATACCTACCACACGTGCGAGAATCTAGGGTTGTTGTATAGCCACATCAGTCTACAAATACATCTAAGAAAGAATCTTGTTTGATCAAGAGAAAGGAGTCTCCACAAGTAAAGGACATCACTAAGTATAAAAGAGAAGCATCTCATCTAGAGCTCACATAAGCAAGGTCTATCTCCAGTCAAAGAACGAAGAAGGAGGACGAAGTGTCGGAGAGCAAAGTGTCAAAAGAAGGAAGACTAAGTGTCGGGGAACAAAGTGCAGAAAGGAGGAAGGGCTTGATTTGTGTTTGGAGGACATTCTAGTCAAGGGTCTAGGGTTTGGAATTGATCAATAAGAAGCTTCAATAAGATAAACTTACCAAAGGGTTTTCCTCTCTAAGAGAGAGAGGTTTTGGCCCTGGCAGAGAGCCAACATTTTGTGTTCTTGTTTCTTATGTTTTGGTAGCAGTTTGATGAAGTAAACAAACACACTAATAATAAGAAGAAGATCAAGCTAAGATAAATTGTAAAAGTACTTCACAAATTGTTATCAAGTCTAGAAGAATCCTACTATACACTATTTCCCTTGATTCTTCAACATGGTATCAAAGCTAAGGTGACACATCAAGGAAAGGGCATCTCAAGAACACTCATCAAGAAAGGACATCTACAAAAGTTGAAGCATCAAGCCAAGAAGTCTCAATCTCATCAAGGACAAGAAAGGACTACAAGAAGACTACAAAGCAAAAGGAGAAGCCTTTTGTATAAAGGCACCTACAAGAAGAGCAAATCAAGGAGGGATGAAGCATAAAAATTGTTGCTGAAGAATGAAAATTGATAACTTGTTGGCTTGAATGTAAAAATACACAAGAGGTATTTACTAATAATAATTTATTATATATATAAAATGTATAAGTGATGATTGTTACAATGAGGACCCGCATATATATACCTAAGCAAGTATCCTTTCGTGACTGGGCATGCCTTTTAGACATGCCTTTTCACTTAACTAATGACTTCTTAACATAATCACTAATTGATTACTTAGTATTTAGATTATTTATATTTATTTATTTTGTTATGAATTATATTCATAACATAGCCCCTTTCTGTTATGAAACCAGCTCAAGAAAAGATAGAAAAGAAATATCAACGCCTTAGAATTCAGCCTCTTCGAGGGGGCAACCTCCTTTACATTACATAAATGAACAATTCTTGGATGATACAAATGAAAATACCTCCTTTCTATATATAGGAGTCTAAGTGGTCCCAATACAATCAGAGCCTACATAACAATAATATTGTAGGGCACAACAATAACAATAGTGGGCTTCTATGTGGCACAATAGTAACAATATGGGCACTACATGGGTACATCAATATAAATAAGGGGTATAACTACAATAGTAATGGGGTAATCACTAGTATTATAGGGACCCAACATGCCCCTCTCCTTCAAAAAAGTGTTGTCCTCAACGCTTGAGTAGTTCAGGATACTTCTGCATAAAATTCTCATCCTCCCATGTGGAATCTTCAGCGGATAAGTTCTTCCACTTGATAAGGTACTCTGAAATTGATCGATTTCGTAGCTGTCGAGTTCTTGTTTCTATAACTGCTTCCGGTTCCAATATAATTTTTCCTTCTTCGTCAAGTTCTGGCAATATTGTTTGAACTGGGAGCTTGTCGCCTATAACCTTCTTTAAGCATGAAACATGGAAAACTGGGTGCAATCGAGAAGCTGCAGGAAGCTCCAATTTGTATGCCATAGTACCAATCTTTTGCAACACCTTGTACGGACCATAATACTTTGGTGATAATTTATTATCCTTTTTAGCTTGCTTGAGGGACATTTGCTTATATGGTTGTAGCCGTAGGAATACCCAATCACCTACATCAAAACTTCTTTCACTGCGATGTTGATCTGCCTGTTGTTTCATTCTATTCTGTGCCAACACAAGGTTATCCTTTAAGAGTTGGAGGACTTGTTGTTGATGTTCGATGTGATGTTCCACTGCCTGAACCTTAGAATTTTCTCTTAAATATGATGTGATGGATGGTGGTTGATACCCATAAAGTGCCATAAATGGGGTCATTTTTGTTGCTGTATGAAAGGAAGTGTTATACCACCATTCAGCCAGAGGCAACCATTTGACCCATTGTGTCTGTTTATCAGATACAAAGCAACGAAGATATCCTTCCAAACATTTGTTTACTATCTCAGTTTGCCCATCAGATTGAGGATGATAAGATGAGCTATGAGCTAACTGAGTACCAAGACAAGAAAATAATTCTGTCCAAAAATTTCCAGTGAAAATGGGATCTCTGTCACTTACAATAATCTTTGGGTTTCCATGTAGCTTTTGAACTGTTTCCATAAATGCAGTAGAAACTGTACTGGCTTTAAATGGATGTGATAATGCACAAAAGTGTGCATACTTGGTAAGTCTGTCAACTACCACCATGATGACACTCTTTCCCTCAGACTTGGGTAAACCTGTGATAAAATCCATTGAAACCTCCTCCCAACGTTGGCTTGGAATGGATAAAGGTTGTAATAGACCTGGTGTCTTAATTGTTTCAACTTTATTTTGCTGGCAAACCAAACATTCCGCCACAAACTTTTGAATATCTGATTTAAGGCCATCCCAAAAAAATTCCTTCTTAACCCTGTGGTAAGTTTTTAAAAATCCTGAGTGCCCTCCTAAGGGAGAAGTGTGCAATTCCATAAGAATCTTTTGTTTTAGCTGGGAATTCTTACAGAGGTATAAGCGATCTTTGTACCATAACGAATCATTTTTCCAGCTAAATGTATCAGAAGTACTGGAATCTTGTTGTAGCTTTTGAATAAGTGCCCACACTTCTTCGTCATTCTTCCATTCCTCCCTTGCTTCGTTTATCCAATCTGGTTGGATAATAGAAATGGCACACAACAATGCTTCCACATCCTCATCCTTTCTTGAGAGTGCATCTGCCACCACATTTTGCTTCCCTTTTTTGTAGATGATTTCAAAGTCATAACCCAACATCTTTGTGACCCACTTTTGTTGCTCTTCAGAGGATAATCTTTGTTCTAAAAAGTATTTAAGGCTATCATGATCCGTTTTTACCTTGAAGTGTCTTCCCATTAGGTAGGGTCGCCATTTCTTAAGTGCATGGAGTATTGCCAACATTTCCTTCTCATAAATAGCTTTTCTTAAAAACTTTCCCTTGATTGGACGACTTTCAAAAGCAATGGGTCTTTCATCTTGCATTAGAACAGCACCAATTCCATTTCCTGAAGCATCACATTCCACAATAAAGGTTTTTGTGAAGTCTGGTGTAGCTAAGACCGGTGCTTGGCACATTGCCTCTTTAAGATGTTCAAAGGCCTTTGTTGCTTCCGAAGTCCATGAAAATGAATCTTTCTTCAATAATGTTGTTAGAGGTGCTGCTATTCTCCCATAATTCTTAACAAACTTGCGATAATACCCTGTCAACCCAAGAAATCCTCGCAGATGCTTTATGGATGTGGGAATTTTCCATTCCTTAATGGCTTTAATTTTGCTAGGGTCTACCTTAACTCCTTCATGAGATACAATATGACCCAAATATTCCACCTCCTGGACTCCAAAGAAACATTTGGATCTTTTTGCATATAATTGTTTCTCCTCCAATAGTTGTAGCACCCTGTCAACATGTTCAACATGATCCTTCCAAGACTTGCTGTAGATTAGTATATCATCAAAAAATACTAACACAAATTTTCTAAGGAATGGTTTGAAAATTGAATTCATCAAACCTTGAAATGTTGAAGGTGCATTGGTAAGGCCAAAAGGCATGACCAAAAATTCATAATGACCCTCATGAGTTCTAAATGCTGTTTTCGGAATGTCTTCAATCTTCATTCTAATTTGATGATATCCCGAACGAAGATCCAACTTGGTGAAGTAAATTGATCCATGCAATTCATCCAGTAATTCATCAATAACAGGAATGGGGAACTTATCTTTAATAGTGAGCTTGTTGAGCTCCCTATAATCTGGACACATGCGCCATGATCCATCCTTCTTGTGCACCAATACTACTGGAGCTGAGAAAGAACTTTGACTCGGTTGAATTATACCAGCCTCTAGCATTTCTGCAACCATACGTTCAATTTCACTTTTTTGGACATATGGATATCTGTACGGCCTGATGTTTGGAGGAACACTTCCTGGAATCAGATGAATAGCATGATCATGATCACGCATAGGTGGGAGACCTTTGGGAGTCTCAAATACCTTGGAATGATTGTCCAGGACTTTTTGGAGATCTGGAGAAATAGATGATTCCAATGTGGAAACATCTAGCGAACATAATTGTGCAATTACACCTCTTTGCTCCTTTTTTAGAAGCTTTGTCATTCCATTAGAGCTGATTATCTTTCCTGGTTTCCCTGCAATACCCCTTAATTCAACTTCCTTTCCTTCCACAGAAAATTTCATGAAAAGTTCTTGAAAATTAAAAGCTATTGTACCCAAGGATTGTAGCCATTGGACTCCTAGTACAACATCAGCACCTCCCATTGGAATGGAAAGCATTGGGCTAGTCAATACATATTCTCCCATGGATAGCTTGATATTATGGCACTTTCCAGAACAATTTATTGTTCCTCCATTTGCAATCATCACTTGACACTCTGGTGCTGGATATAGGAAGCAATTCAATTCTTTTGCTACCCTACAATGAATAAAATTGTGGGTGCTTCCTGAATCAATCAACACTATTACCTTTTTCTTCTTGATTTGTCCTTCTATCTTGATGGTTTGAGGAGTGGTAATTCCCGCCAATGCATTACAAGATATGGTTGGATTTATTTGTTCTTCATCTAGGCTTTGTTCCTGGAATATATCCTCTTCTTTTGACCTTTCTTGCTCCTTTTCTTCTTCCTCTTCACAATCTATGTAGAATAATTTCTTCTCAACACATTTATGACCTTTTGTGTATTTGCTATCACAATTGTAACAAAGCCCTTTTGCTCTTTTTTCTTCCAATTGTTGTGGTGTCAACCTTGTAGGTTGTGGAAGACTATGGGCAACAACACTTCCTTCTTTATAGTTGTGAATGGTATGCTTCCTAGTTGCCATAATTTTGCTTTCCATTTTTCTTGCTAACCTGAATGCCTTCTCTAATGAATCAGGTTCCCAAAGGCGCACATCATGTTGGATATTATCCTTTAAAGACCCTATGAACACATCAATCCTATGAGCTTCTGGAATATCTTTTACCCTTATGTTCAATTTTTGGAACTCCTCAATGTGCTCCATTATTGAACCCTTTTGTTTGAGACTTATCAATTGGCTAAAAAAAGTGTTGCTTTTTGTATCCTCATAATGTGCTATTAATTCTTCCGTAAAAATGGCCCAAGTGATAAATTGTTTACGAGAACAAAGCCATTGATACCATACAAACTGATTTGGTTCCAAATATAAAGTTGCCATACGTACCTTTTGTGTGTTTTGCACATTATTGAGATCGAAAAATTGCTCCATCTGTAATATCCATGTGGCGGGATCCTTGCCATCAAACTTCCTCATATCGATTTTTGGAACATGGTGAGTCTTTGATCCAACATTAGAGTCTATGGAATCATGATTAACATTTCTTTTGTCCTCATCATGAGTTTCCTTTACTACCTTTTCGCCATTAGTGACCCTTTCTTGTAGCAACTTCTTCAATTCTTCCATGTTTGTATTCAAATCTATCTTCAAATTTGCCATCGAATCCTCCATCTTAGCTTCCATGCCCTTTATCTTAGATTCCACTCCATTTACCTTAGATTCCACGCCACTTATCTTAGCTTCTGTTAGCTTTTGTGAGCGTGACATTTGTTGCACTTGTTCTTGTAATTTTGATATATCATGTAGCATTTCTTCCTCTTCTTCATGAGTCATGCTAGAGCTTTCAGGTTCCTTACTAGGTGTTAGCATTTTCTTTCCTCGGGGCATCAGTTACCGATAATAATGCTTTACTATGCCCTTTGAATTCCGTTAAACCAAGCTTACACAAAAATTAAAAAAAAACTACACACCTTTTTTCACTTTATAAAAGCCTGATATTGAATCTGATGTATCTCTGTAATTTCGGATCATCCAATTCTGAAATTGCTACCTGTAGTAGCCTTCTACGTCCTCTTTCCAATGCCACAAGTCTGAGCCAAATTGGATTCTCCACGGAAGAGTTATGTGAAATCTCCCACGGTGACTTGCTTTTAGACTGGTTCAGTAGAGCGAAGTTGTACGACGTTCCACGAGTCACTGTTTCGACCTTTGGATCTGAAAAACACCCACAAGAAACTACAGTCCGTCCTCTTTCTGTAACTTCTTACGAAACTTCAATCCGATGCTCAGAAAGAAAGTTATGACGATTTTCCCTAGGTCACCTGTTTTGAGTGTAATTCAGGAGTCATCAAAAATACCAACTTCCTGAGATCATATCTCCGAAAATATCGCGCGAAAAGCTCTGAAATTCGGACCCAAGGTTCAGCGCGATGTCTTCTCAAATGGGTTTTTTTTTGCGACTTCTGAAACGTCACAGAAAAAAAGTTATAGCGAAAATTCCACGATGACCTGTTTGGAGCAGCGAAACCCTAGAATCCAAAGCTCTGATACCAAATGTTATGAAACCAGCTCAAGAAAAGATAGAAAAGAAATATCAACGCCTTAGAATTCAGCCTCTTCGAGGGGGCAACCTCCTTTACATTACATAAATGAACAATTCTTGGATGATACAAATGAAAATACCTCCTTTCTATATATAGGAGTCTAAGTGGTCCCAATACAATCAGAGCCTACATAACAATAATATTGTAGGGCACAACAATAACAATAGTGGGCTTCTATGTGGCACAATAGTAACAATATGGGCACTACATGGGTACATCAATATAAATAAGGGGTATAACTACAATAGTAATGGGGTAATCACTAGTATTATAGGGACCCAACACTTTCTTCAGAAGCTTTGTCCTCAAAGCTTGTTGATAAAAAGACTTGATCTCTTATCTGCCACGAATGTCGCGAATGTCTTCTTTACACTTGACCGCTAATACTTTCTTCCTTTGACTGCGTCATTGGTAGCTATTGCGTCATTGGTAGCTCATCTTCTATGATTCGTTGGTAACTCTGATTTGAGTCCAGGATTATTGATTTTTTTATTTTTTTTAAATAATTTTAAATTTTTTTATTTTTTTTTAAATAACTCTATTTATTTTTTTCTTTTTTTTACTGTTTGTTTTTTCATAGCTCTAATTTTATTATTATTATTTTTTATTTTATATATATATATATATATATATATATATATATATATTTTAAATAATCTTTCGAGTAAATATATTAATATATATAACCACACTAAGATTATTTAATATATTTTATATTTAATAATATATATAAGATTATCAACCCATGTCAACTATGTTAAGGTTATTTTTTTTAATTAATCGAAATTAAAAAAAAAAGATGTGACTGATCGAACGTCACGCTTGACTTTCAGACACGGTGTTTGACCGCGGAGAGTGCAGCGTTTAATCCTATTGGAATGGCAGACGGTTGGGTTGATGAGAGACAGTGCTAGGTCTAGCAGACAGCACAGACAACAGGGATCAGGCAGAAGTCGAATATGTTTTCAGCGTGGAGCGTAGGGGGACAGTTGCATTGACGAAAAATCAAAACAAGGTGTTGGCCGGCAAGAATACGCAGCGAAATAGTACAGTGGGCAGGGTTTTCTCGTTGGAATAGGCAGCGGTGATGGACGAATACGCAGGGGAACAGTAACACAGACGGGGTGATGGAAGAATACTTACGGTGGCAAGGATGTGAGTACAGCGAGGACAATGAGCAGGGATTGGCATGACGAATGACAGAATTGCTGGAAGAAAGCAGGGGTCTGCCACGGTTGGTCTATCCAATGTTCGTCTGTCGATGGACTCCGTTTTAGCTTTCAAAGCCCGCAAGGTCAATGAGATTCAGTTGAGATAGGGTGACATCTTCCTCCCCTTTATTTTCTCTCCCGAGACTGCTTTCTACAGTCAGTGTAAATATTGTATGGCTATGACTGTTATGACTGGTTTTAGGTTTTCCTGAATCTGCTAGCAGTTTTGTAGCATCAACATGTTTCAAAGGGGGTGATGATCCAAATATTCTATTAGTAAGATCCAAGATTGGCTTCTGATTAAACAATTCTGAATCTATTTCTTGAATTATGTGTTGAGGATTTTGTGGTATGGTCGGACAATTGAACTAAGATGTGTAGGCAAATCCTACTAATAGCCTTTTAATCCATGGATGGTGAAGTTCTTATGTACTCTGATATGCAAAACCCCTATCTGGACATACAACATCACCTGACGGAGGAAGAACTGGTGGAATGAAAGAATAAATAGCTTTTAGCAACACAACATTATTGAGAAACCGATCATGATGGGAGACAACCAATCCCTCATAGGGTGCATTTTTAGGCCCTGTGGCATGCTTTGTGTTCAATAAGCTTAATTTTGAACGTGTTGGCAACATCAACATTCTAGTGACAGCTCTGACTTTTCCCTCCCCCATCTAATCATACTGAAATCTATCTTCCTCACTTTCCAGAAAATCTTCAATGATTTCATTTAATTTTTGTCGATCTTGTGTTGTGCAAGAAAACAACAATTGTTCCACATATGAAGCTTTAGCGACAAAAGCCACCTCCCCTGGTGACAGGCCAATCATGCGAGAAAAGCCAAATGTACCACTTTTAACAGGTGAAACAGATCCAAGAGAATCTGTTTGTGGTGGAAAACCCGATGTATGAACATACTGCGTAGAAAACACATTCAACAAGTTGTCCAACCATTTCTGTCGAAACCCTTGAGCTGATCTACTACAGGACGTAGACAAGCTTAGAGTACCCTCTCTATAAATCAACTTGGGAACATTGTATGAGATAGGTCTTTGACTTCCAACATAGTGTATTTCTTCCAGTTCACCAAAAGGAGGCAGTAAAAGAGAGTTTGGAATTTGTGCAAAATGTAAGAATGTGTGGCCTTCATTTCTTTCAAATAGATCCGGAGGATTGCATACCTTCCTCAGAGTAACTTCCTTTTTGTTAAGATATCGTTCATCTTCTTGTTTCTCAAGATAGTCCTCATCCACATCATCTTCATCTGGATCATCATCTTGATCTACATAATCTTCATCGACATCATTTTCATCTGGATCATCATCCTGATCTATATCATTCTCATCCACATCAAGATCAACTTCATCTGGATTTTCAACATTATAATCTTCTTGATCTATATCAGCTACATCAGAATCATTATCTTGATCTAGATCATCCTCATTCACATCAAGATCAGCTTTATCTAAATCCTCATCTTGATCTGTATAAGCTTCATCGGAATCATCATCTAGATCATTTTCCTTGTTATCGATTTCCTTTCGACATGCTTTAACTTCTGCATATGATTTTTCTAAACGCTGAAATACTTCTTGAATTTCACTAAATTGCTCATGCATTCAAGACGTGAATGTAATGGCACATTGTGCGGTGAACAACGTTCAAAGACTCACATCATTATATTGTGCGCCATGGCTCCAATACCACTGAAGCATAAAAATTGTTGCTGAATAATGAAAACCGATAGCTTGTTGGCTTGAATGTAAAAATACACAAGAGGTATTTAATAATAATGATTTATTATATATATAAAATGTATAAGTGATGATTGTTACAATGAGGACCCACATATATATACCTAAGCAAGTGTCCTTTCGTGATTGGGCATGTCTTTTAGACATGCCTTTTCACTTAACTAATGACTTCTTAACATAATCACTAATTGATTACTTAGTATTTATATTATTTATATTATTTATATTTATTTATTTTGTCATTAATTATATTCATAACAAGGGACCTACATCAAGCCATACCATCTTCAAAAGGAAAAGCACTACAAGCCAAGTCATCAAGCAATCAATCAAGTTCATTTGAAGAACATCAAGATCCAAGGAAGGCAAGCCATCAAGTCTTCCAGAAGAAAACAAGTCCACTACATCTCAAACTCTATCAAGTAACTATTGATGGAAATACTAAGGTGGGGTGAATCAGTATTTCTTTTTCCGACTATTGTTTTACCAGTTAAAACATTTATATTCAAAACACAAGACGAACAACAATAATAAATGCTTTTATTAATATAATTTTTGCAGTAAACTAGATACAATATATAAGTGGTTGCAATCGGTTGCAAAGCACCAACTTGGACTTTTGTGAAGCTCCAACCTCCAGAGCTCCAACTCTGTTTTGCCAAGGCAACAATCTTGGACTTAGGAGCACTGATTCCCAAGGACTTTAATCCTTCCAGTTCTTGAGACACCAGTCCCAAAGACACCTATCCTTCCTACTTCTGAGGCATCAACCCCAAGGACTCCAATCCTTCTTACTTCTGAGGCACCAGCCCCAAGGACTCCAATCCTTCTTACTTCTGAGGCACTAGCCCCAAGGGTTCCGACCCAATCTTGTCAAAGCACGTTTGATAGTAATGTTCTACTCTCAGCATTGAGTTCTGTCTGTTTACAACTTCACTGTAGTCTCCATGCTACAACATCAATGACAGCCAGTCTTCTCATGAAGGAGTCTTTGCAACTCTTCATATTGTCCACACAGAGTCTCTAATAGCCTTCGTGCTCTCTGATAATGTCTTCACACAGCTTTAGTCAGTCTACTGTTAGCTGCACTAAGCTCTGCATAAAGAACAACTTTCTGTTCAAGCATCTGTTCTAATGTCACTGTGAATGCTTTAGCATGACTGTTTCTCTGCTGGCTACTTCTCCCCTTCGACTGTCTATTGTCCTGTTGGTCCTTCTTTCCTCTTTCTGTTCTGCTGGACCATCACACGGCCTCTGTTTCCTCCAGCTTATTTCAACAACGTTCAACCGCACTTTTGTTCTCTGTTTTTTCCTGTTTTATTCGTTCCCCGTGCCTATCTCCCAGTTTCCTCTCTTCGTTGGCCCTTTGGCTTCCTCAATGCTCACTTATCCTATCAGCTTCCTCCTCGGTCGTTGTCATTTCCTCTGTGCTCGCTTGTTTCTTCAGCTTCCCCGCTTTCGGTTTCCTCTTTGGTCTCTGTGGTTTCCTCTGTCTCTTCGTGCTCACCAGCACTCCTGAGACATGTTGATCCAATGGCAAGGACCGAGTCATACGCAGAGGACACATATTCCAAAAATCTATAACAACGCTCTTGTTTTTTCATGATAGCAGGCATACACAGAGACTGTTTCATTTAATGGACAGCCACGTCCCAATCGCAATCGCAATCGGCTTGATTCAGCCTACCAAACTACGGTTCAGGCCTCTTGGAATATAGGGTGCGTTTTATAGTGCATTTTCGCCTTCAAACCACGCGCAAGCCAAATATACACATACACAGGAAATATGAGCAAAAACAGGCGAAATTGTTAAAGAGGCGAACTTCAAATTCATTGCATCCTCATCTATACCTGCGTCGGGTCCGCAATGAAATCGCAATCGGCAGTCGCAGCTTCCAGGGGTCCTTTATACATCGAGACCATGGCAACCCCGATGGCCGATCCTCCACTGCACATGATATTATATTAACCCCATCTACAATGTTGCATCGAGTCCGTGTGTATATGTATTGCAATTGGGGGTTGCCATTGGCGGAGGTCTGATGCGACATTGCTAATCACTATCAGTGATCGCAATGGGTCGCTTGACACATTGTTACTCTGCTCCCGAAGTGTCGATGCAATATACATCGGCAATCGCAAATCGCAAGGGTTCAGGGCTCGACGTTAACGCAAACCACTCACTTATAACGATGCGATATTATGTGTTGAACCCGATACAACTCAACACTCCCGTGTATAAAGTTTCAAGTCCGCTTTCTAAATCCACTAAGTGTTTAGCGTGATTTCTCTGTGTAAAAGGCATTTGGCAATAAACAAATAAATACACAGGGGTGATGCTATATGGGTTCTATGGGCCCGATAGCGTAAATGCATATATATATATATATATATATATATATATATATATATATATATATATATATATATGAGTTCTGCTCCCGATAGTGTATTCCGCTTGCATATACACTATAATCCTCCCGATGGCTCCCGATAGTGTATTCTGTGGCATATATGGCCCCCGAACGTTGTTTATATATATATATATATATATATATATAGATATATATATATATATATATAGATGTATATATATGTATATATATATATATATATATATAGATGTATATATATGTATATATATATATATATATATATATATATCTGCGCCCCGATATGCTCTCTGTTGGCTCTGTTTGCTTCCTCCAATGGCTTTGTCTGCTCTATGCTCTGTTTGCCCCTCCAATGGCTCTATCTGCTCTGTGCTCTGTTTGCTCCTCTGCTTGCTCTATTGTTAACTCCTCCGTTAACAAACTCTTGCCTATGGCTTGGCTATCCTGATGGCCTTGCTCTTGTCTCTTCATGGATTTGTTCTACTTCCCCTTGGCTTCATGTCATCCTCTAGTATCTAGAATATTGCCATATTGACATCAATGACAACCTAGGTCAACAAGTATGTGTCCTCTTTTGATTATACATCAATATATTTTTGCAAGGAAAACAATAAATTGGTTGGGACCACTAACTTCCTTGCATGGAAGAGGAGGACTGATTTACTTCTCAAGGAGAATGAACTTCTAGAACACATCAAAGGGAATATCACTATCCCTACTAAGGAACAAGCTCAAGCCTTAGCCAAGTACAATAAGGATGAGACAAGAGCTCAAAGGATTCTAATATAATCCATCATAGACTCTCTCATTCCTTATGTCTCCAAACTTGAAACATCAAAAGAAATCTATGACAAACTAATAGAGCTATTCTTGATAAGCATAGCTGGAGAAGTGATATCTCTTCAAAATGATTTGTATAAGATGAAGATATCAAAGGAAGGAATAGCTCCATACTTCATGAAGATCTTTGAGATGAGGGATCAACTTCAAGAGCTAGGAGAAGTCATGTCTGACAGAGAAATGACAATCGTAGTACTCAATGCTCTACCTGAGGATTGGGGCAACTTCACATCAAGCATATATGCCAAGAAAGAAGCTACCCCACTAAGTGAATTATGGTCTCTATGCAAGATAGAGGAAACTAGACTCAAAGCAAAAGAGGATGTGGGATCAAAGGAGCAAGCATTTGCAACCATGGCCAAGAAAAAGGGAAAATTTGGCAAATTTGGTCCACGAAGAACAAACAATAGAGATATGTCCAAAATCCAATGCTTTGGATGTCAAGAACGTGGACACTACAAAAGGAATTGTCCTAAACTTAAGAAGGACAACAACAACAAAAGAAAAAGGGAAGAAGCTCACATGACTCAAGAGGTGAAAGAAGAAGACAAGAAGAAAAAGAAGGAAGATCCTCCAGATCTCTACTATGACTAAGTCTATTTCTTTACTTAATGTCTTCTTTCAAAGTTTTGAGGAAGAGCATGTAGGAATAGAACAAAAATGCATGGCTAGAAACATATTCTAGAATCTAGAAGCATGATATACATAGAGTTCAAAATACTCATGTAGAAGGAGCATTTAGAAATAGAATAAAATGCATGGTTAGAAATATCTTCTAGAATATAGGTGCATAGTGTACATATAGCTCAAGATATTCATATAGAAGGAGCATACCTATTATAAGACCTCATCCATGATAAAAGAATAAGTGATCATGATTGTAAATCCAAGAAGGCCACAATCATCAAAAGAAAGAGACATTTGCAGGATGAGGATCAACAAGATCCTATGACAAGAATCTTCAAAAGAAGATTCATAAATAAGAGCAAATGTGTCAACAAGAATTCCATTCATGGAATACAAGGAAGAATGATGTGCAGGCAAGAATGGATGAAGCAAAGAAGGGCTACATCAATCAAGGACCATCAAATGAGGCTGAGATGATCAAAGCAGAATCAAATTGAGGTATGTAATCACTAAAAGGTAAAGTCATGTCATCTTATATATTATTAAAGTCATGGGAATAGATCTAAGACATGATCAAGTACAAAAAGATCTCTTTCACCGAAGACATACTCAAGAGCAGCATAAGGTTGTTGACTACTCCATGAAGCAAGTGAAAAAGAAAATACTCTCCTAAGGAGTACAAGATTGCTCTAAAGGACATGTGAAGAAGAAATGCTGACTAGTTCAAGAAGGAAAAGAAGAAAGTGCTCTCATGGGGAAGTATAAGGTTGTTATCTAAACAATTCAAGAAGAAGCAAATGAAGAAAAAGATCAAGCAAGTGAAGAACACCATGGTCATAAGGAATCACTATCCGACAAGATCCATTAAAGACATCTCCCAAAAGAAGGCATGACAACTTTGACAAAGGAAGAAAAAGATCAAAGGACCCTTGACACCTACGAAGGCCTTGGAGATATTAAGGTGCAGATAGCTGATTCAACTCTACGAAGATGTCATGATGAAGAGGCCATTCAAAAAAAGCACCATCTAATGTTGAAGCAAGTCAGGATGAAGCCATGAAGGACTACCAAATCAAAGCATGGAAACAAGCAAGTACAACTAAGCATCTATGTGATAAGTATTCTAAAATCACAGACAGATGACAAAGGACTAGCCATATGATGAAAGAACCTGACACACATCTAGAAGGACACTTTCCAAGAAGAAGCAATGACATGACAAGCCAAGAAGGAATGTGATCAATGGTCGGTGCCCTGCCAAGAAGAAGTCAAAACAAAGACTTCATGACATCAAAGAAGGAGATCAAGCAGTTGAAGGACCCACGAAGAAGTTGTTGATGAATGGACAAGTCCCTAGCTAAGAGGGAGTTATAACAAGTTCCCAATTACAAAGGAGGTGGAAAAGTACTGTGTCAGAGGATACTTGGGCATGTCTTCCTCAATTGGGAGGAAGAGATAGACACAACATTCTTGTCTTCACTTGGGAAGAAACAATGGGAGGATTGGGTAATCATCTGGCATCCGATACTATTTGAGGATGTGTAGGGCATCCAAGACAAGAGTAGGCAAGAGGACCGATATTCTTTGAGGGCTGGGAACCCAAGACAAGAATAGTCCTAGAAGGTCATACTCAGTGAACACCTAGGTGGGTATGTACCTTGAGAGACAATGACTAAGGTGTCTATAAGTCATTGGTCTCGCCAACATTGTGCTCTAATCTAATGAGAGATAGAGTTGTTTGTCAAGGCCTTACTATGGACAATGTTGATTACTATGATGCTATAATAGATGGATTGCCAATCCGGTTTCTCTTATGTGAATTCTTCAAGATTGAAAAATAGCCAAACACCTTGTAATGATTTATGAATACCTCCCTAGTTAAGAGGGAGTGTTGAAGAAAGTGTAACTAGGTTCAGTCTTCATAAATGTACTTTTGATATTTGTATTTATTCAAGAAAAGAAATATTATTTTTGTTATATTTATCAACAAGTTTCTCGCTCATCGAAGTAGGTCAAGCACATATTTAAGTGCTTCTAGGAAGTCAAAAGAGTCAATGTATGTATCGAAGACCCTTAAGGGCATGTTACACTATGTATAAACTTGTATAAGATTCAAAGAAAATATCTCCAAGCAAAGTCAAGTCCTCTCCATGCAACGACATCCTCCTAGCAGCAAAAATGATGAAGAAACACCAAGTCGGCCTACAGTCAACAAGCTAGCCTCAAGTCTGCCTAAAGGAGGGACAGTCCTCTATATATAGAGGTTGTCCACTCCCTCATAATGACCATCACTCACCTCTGAAATCAGCAAGCAAGAGAAGTCAAGGAAAAACGAAGAAGGACAAAGTTTAAGGGGTCTCCAAGTGCAGCGAAGAAAGAAGGAAGAAAAGCGAAGTTTTGGGATTGTTTCTAGGGCAAAGTATAATCACACTTGTGAGGAAAAGGAGGGCAGTCTGCGGGTATATCAGCAGCAAGATCACAGTCACACATTCATCTTTGTTTGGGCTAGAAACTCAGGCCTACAAGGCCTCCTACTCAAGCGAAGAAGACTCTCTCTCAAGCGATGGTGAAAGGACCCTAATTCACAAGGATACCTACTAGAAGTGCGAGAATCTAGGGCTGTTGTACAATCACATTAGTCCACATATACATCTCAAGAAGAATCTAGTTTGATCAAGAGAAAGGTGTCTCCACAAGTAAAGGATATCACTAAGTATACAAGAGAAGCATCTCATCTAGAGCTCACATAAGCAAGGTCTATCTCCAGTCAAAGAACGAATAAGGAGGATGAAGTGCCAGGGAGAAAAGTGCCGGAAGAAGGAAGACTAAGTGTCGGGGAACAAAGTGCAAAAAGGAGGAAGGACTTGACATGTGCTTGGAGGACATTCTAGTCAAGGGTCTAGGGTTTGGCATTGATCAATAAGAGAAACTTACCAAAGGGTTTTCCTCTGTAAAAGAGAGAGGTTTTGGCCCTGGCAGAGAGCCAACATTTTTTGTTCCTGTTTCTTATGTTTTGGTAGCAGTTTGATAAATTAAACAAACACACTAATAATAAGAAGAAGATCAAGCTAAGATAAATTGTATTAGTACTTCACAAATTGTTATCAAGTCTAGAAGAATCCTACTATACACTATTGCCCTTGATTCTTCAACAAATACTAGGGCTAGGGTTTTCACCTTCAGGAGGTAAAGTAAACAAGGGCTTGGTAAAACCATATGGAAGAAGAAAGCATTGTTGAAGAAAGGAGACACCCTGCACTTGTGGGAGACAAATGTTGAAGCCAAGCAGGACATTCCTTCACCAATGCTTGCTTCTTCTAGATCTTTGGTGGTGGCTAATATTTTCTTTGTTTTCCCTAGATAGGGTTTTAGAGAGCTTGAAGAATTGTATCAGGTTTGTGACAGCTCTGTTATTGTTGACACCTAATCCTTGTGATTGGGTGAATTTATGTAAATAGATAAATAGGAAATATGAAGAGTCATCGGGAGACGAACTAAACAGTCTCTCCCTCATGTATATAATGAAGACCTACCTGATGGAATATAACACATGAATCATTTTTGCCTTATGGAGTTACTGCCTGGCTTGACATGGTATCAGAGCCAGCTCCTTTTTTTAGCTCTTATGTCCCTTGTAACTCCCTTGTCTGCTCTCCATATACCTGCGCTGCTCCTCCATACAATTAGTTGTGCCCTCTGTCTACCATATTCCATGTATTTAGACCTGCCCCCTCCACTAACGCTGCCAGGTCTAAACGCTGCTTTAAACGTTTCATAAAAGGCACTGTCCATACTGCCCCACTGTCCATGCTGTCCATACTGTCCATACTGCCCCACTGTCCAGCACTGTCCATGTTGTCCATACTGTCCATGTGCATTAAAATTTTTTGAAGGGCCTGCGATTCTATTCTCCAGCCATTGTATTCTGCAAGGTTGAATACCCACTGCATTTTCATTACTACACATACCACCAGCAAGCCTCAACGCCATCTCTTCATCAGATTTTCTGTGCTAAACATCTGAACCTATGGCGATTTTGTTTCTCAACATCAGCGTGCCAATAGTTTTACCGGATTCCTTTGATGTGTTCCTCCAAAATAGTTATGACCTGCAATCTAGAGAAAGGGACTTTCTGCCATGGCTTTAATAAAGCGCTGTGAAGAGCCATTGTTGGCACAACCACTGCCACTGATAAACTCCCAACTACCCTTTGTCTAGCTGCCACAGCAACCGGGTCGAGCTGAGTTTGCATAGCGGTTTTCTATTCATTGTTTGTTAAAGGAGTCTGTTTGAAGAAAACAGAAGAAATATTAAAGAGCAGTCGCAGTTGCCGTGAACCACCATTGTCGCGTTTTCGAAGAAGTGAGTGTGCCAAAACCAGAAGCACCGTAAGCCGCGACCACCACTACCGTGAGCTCCTAAAAAAATCGGTTCATATTTTTATGATTGTATCAGTGCAGAGGCATTAAGGTTAAGTCTTGGAATGGTGTTGGTTCGTATGCATTGAAAGGAGTAGTAGTTTATTTTTGTGTGCTAAATGTTGAGACTGTGAAGGTGTTTGACTAGCCTTGGTATCACTAAAGAAAAAAAAAAAGGGCGTTGAGCATGATAATATATTGGAAAGAAACAATTTTGCTCAAGATTTTTTCCTTATTTTATTAGTCATTCTGGGTTTAAGGAATACAATATATATTGATAATGGTGCAGTGAGCAGTTCCTTTTTTGTCAAGGGCATGGATGCTTGATATATCATATGAAATAAGGTTGAAAATACAAATGGTGATATTCTATATGGATAAAATATAGTTTTTCTCTTTGCCAGCAGAAGTATTTTTTACAGTACACAGATTTTTTCTTACTAGCAGAAGTATTTTTCTATCAGCAGAAATAATTTTTTTACAGAATGCATTCAATCATATCCATGGTGGGAATAGTTCTCACTAGCAAGGAGAACTATCCTGAATGGTCCCGGATGATAAAACACACGAATCATTTTTGCCTTATGGAGTTACTGCCTGGCCTGACATGGTATAAAACATACCCTCATTTTCAATGAGTTGTGGAAAGGAGTATGTGTCGGAGACGGAGACAATGAACCAGTACAACCTACCTCAGACAAAGAGCTCGTCATTTGGGAAAACAAGAACAGCAAAGCTTATGCATTAATCGCAGCATCTGTAAATGAAGAGGTGAGTCGCCATATTTCGTCATATTCAACTGCCTTTGAAGCCTTACAAAAGCTGAAAAAACTCTATGACTCACATTCTGCACTTGAAGTTGTTCAACTCATGATTAAACTCTTCACTCTTGAACTGCAAAATAATGATCCTCTTGCTCTTGCATCTGAAGTAAAGTCTATAATGCATGATATCAAATCCACTAAGGTTGAATTGGATATTCCTCTTATTGCTTTTCTCAAGGCACTTTACCCTACTTAATCCAATTATCTTGAGTCATTGCAAGCAAATGGAAATCTCAAAGATATAACCTTTGACTCTTGTGAAAAAGTTTGTTGAAAGAGAGAAAGCTTTTAGAAAGAAGACAGCCCCTGAATCTTCTGAAGAGGCTGTGTGCCTTGCTCATAAAGAAAAGCATCCTGCTCAAGATTCTACAAGAGGAAGAGGTGGTCGAAGAGGAAGAGGAAGATATTTCAGAGGCGAGGGGGCAGACATTCTCAAGGAGAAAAGGCAGATTTGCACTGCATTCACTGCAAAAGAAATGGATCACATGATGCCTCTACATGCAAGCTACCATGGGACAAAATTGAGCAGAAAAGAAACCAACAGAAAGGTAAAACTGATGATACAAACAAAGGTAAAGCACCTGAATCCGCTCACTATGTTGTGGCACAATGTAACATTGGAGTAAATGAAGATTTGTTTAATGCTTCACTTGCTTCTTGGAAAAATGATTGGTTGCTTGATTCAGGAGCAACCTGCCACATGACTCATAGAAAAGATTTTTTTGAAGATTTCACTGACAATGTTGATGGAGCAGTATACTTTGCAGACCAATCAAAAATCAAGCCATCAGGGCTTGGCACAATCAGGCTTAAACTGCCTGGTCTTCCAGACTTTCTTCTGCATCATGTTCTATATCTCCCACAACTCAAGAGAAACTTGTTGTCCTTGGTCCACATCCGCCAGCAAGGTCACTCCATTCATATGTTTGATGGCAAGCTTGAGGTAAGAAAAGCATCTGACCACTCACTTGTCATGAGGGGAATAGAAGAAGAAAGGCTTCTCAAGTTGCAAGGAACCTCTGCTTGTGCACAACATTTCTCATACAATTCTCATCATGAAGAAGGTACACTTCCATCAAGTTTATTATGGCATGCTAGATTTGGACATTTAAACTATGACAGTCTCCGCTTGTTGAAGAAAAATGGTGTTGCTGGTTTGCCTGCAATTCCTAGAAAACTTAAGCAATGTGATGCTTGCATTCTAGGAAAGCATAGCAAACAGTCTTTTCATGATTCACATTCAAGAGCACATAGAAAACTTGAACTCATTCATTCAAATTTATGTGGTCCAATGCCTGTACCTTCTGCAAATGGAAACAAATATATAATGACATTTATTGATGACTACACCAGAATGTGTTGGGTTTATTTATTGAAGAACAAATCTGATGCTTTTCAAACATTCAAGAATTTTCATAAATGGATTGAAAATGATGCACAATCTCATATTGGGTCTATTCGCACTGATAATGGAAAAGAATACACATCAAATGAATTTGAAAACTATCTTCGCCAACATGGGATCAAACATCAAACAACTGTGCCTTATAATCCCCAACAGAATGGTGTAGCTGAAAGAATAAATAGGACAATCTTAAATATGGTATGATCAATGCTCTTCTTCAAAAATGTAAAGATAATGTTTTGGGCTGATGTTGTTCTATGTGCTGCATATATAAAGAATAGATGTCCATCTAATGCTATAAGAAACAAGACTCCATATGAAATGTGGTATGGACATGTTCCTTCGGTAAAGCATCTCAGGGTCTTTGGTTCCACCTGTTATGCCTTGATACCAAAGGTACATACAAACAAACTTGGTGCTAGAAGTCGTAAGTGTATCTTTCTGGGGTATTCAAACACCTCCAAAGCATACCGCCTCTATGATGAAGTAAATAAAAAGTTTGTTGTATCTAGAGATGTAATTTTTCTTGAATCATCCAAAACTGACAATGTTATTGAGTGGCAACTTGATCACTTGGATAGATTCGCAAAAGCAAAATCATTTCAAGAATTTGATAATCAGATTCCACATTTTGAAGGGGGGATTCCTATACTAGATCAACATGTGGAATCTTCTTCTGAAGAACACTCTCCCCCGCATGAAACTCCAACAACGGATGATGCTTTAAGTGATGTAATTGATAGAATTGAGAGACTCAATCTTGATTGAATCCCAACTCAATCAACGGAGCAGCCTGGACCATCTGAGAAAGGTCCCCCAAAGTGGCTGACAAAGACACTTGAAAGTGTTCATCTTGATGAGGTTGGAAAGACAAGAACTAGAAATTCAAACCGACAAAATGGAGGTGATGTGGATGACTCTAATTCACCTGTTTATATGGATGTTTCTTATGATTGTGAATCGAACTTGTCTACAGATTTTGAACCAACTTCCTTCAAAGAAGTTGCTTCTCATGATGAATGGAAAGAAGCGATGCAAAAGGAGTATGATGCCCTCATAAAGAACGGCACTTGGAAACTGGTTGATCCTCCATCAGGAACCAAACCAATTGGCTGCAAGTGGGTCTACAAGAACCTATGTTGCACGGGTTCCCGCACCCGGGGGTGGGGTTCTCGAACCCGTCCCGGGTTCCCGCACCCAAGTACTGGATTCGGGTACGGGTTCTTCCTAGAAGAACCCAGAAGAACCGGGTTCTTCAAAAAAAAAAAAATTGGGTTCTTTTCCTTTAATGGGTTCTTGGATTCTTGGGTTCTTCGGGTTGGGTTCTTTGGGTTCTTTTAAAGGCTTGCCGGAATGAATGTCACAATTTCTTGCTGTTTCGGACTGTCTGCAACATGAGCCACAACTGTCAGTCCACTTTTATACACTCAATTTGCCTCCTACAGCTGCGGCATAGTCCCTCCTCCTTGTTGTTGTCAAACGCTGAGCTGTAGGGCTTGATTCATGCCACTGTTTACATAAAACAGCTCACTGTTCACTAAGGAACAGACCTCGGCCTCCCTATGCAGACTCCTGTACCCAACCGAAGCCCTAAACAGAGATGACAATGCCACAAACTTACCTCTACTCAGCCCAGACTTGTTAAATTTTTAATTTTTTATACTATATACTATAATATGAGAAGTATACGTTTCAGTTCTTTTAACCTGAAATAGTTGCAGTTAGATTAATAAAGCGCAGAAAATCTTCATCATTTTTTTCATTAATGAATGGCATTACATAAATGCATTCATACACTGAATATAGCTCTGTGCTATTCTTTACAATATAAACCGTTCAGTGAGAATGTATTTCAACTCAATCATCTACACAACATTCAAGCCAGTTTATTATCTACCCTCTATCAATGGTGTTGCTTGCCCTTGCAATGTAATTTCACCATGGATCAACAAAATCCAATTAAATGGTTCAGAATTTGTTCAGGAAAAAGTAAAACATTTCATAGTATATATATTTCAATTTTTGAAAAATTGAATCATTACATCAACATATAAATTCTGTGGTTTTTTTTAAGGCTTGTAGCTACATTAAAGTATAAATCATGGTTGCTGGCAGCATATATTTCACTGCTGTCCCACAAAACACACAAGGCAGCCCAATAAAATAAAGTTTAAAATGTTGAGTCTTTGAGAACTCAGAATACTTTAGGATTTTTGAGCGTACTCCTGAGTTTGTAGGAAACTTGGCTAGTGTATCTCAGTCAGCTGTGTGTGACAAAATCTGTCCCATATCATGATTCATGTTAATATGTAAACAATGAACAGTTTTTTGGTGATAAATTTTGAAATTTCAATGTCAATGTTGAATGTTCAATGATGTGCATGTTTAAATGATTATCATTAAAGTTTTCTTGTTTAAAGTTGAAAAAATATACAAATTCAAATTTCATATATATTATTAATTATAAATTTATAATTTATAAAATTTAATTATTAAAATTTAATATTATTATATTACCTGACGAACCCACGCACCCTGTTTCCAAAAATGCCGTCCCCGTCCCCGTCCCCGTTCCCGTCCCCGAACCCACGTTTCCTGGCAACATAGACAAGAACAAGTATAAAGCTGATGGCTCACTTGACAAGCACAAAGCTAGGCTTGTGGCAAAAGGCTTTGCACAGAAGGAAGGGGTCAATTATGAGGAGACTTTTGCCCCCACAACAAAATGGGCTACCATCCAGACACTCTTTGCACTAGTAGCTCAGAACGGTTGGAAAGTCCACCAAATGGATGTAAAAACTGCTTTCTTAAATGGAGATCTAAAAGAGAATGTTTTTATGTCCCAGCCTGAAGGATTTGGTGTGAAAGGACATGAACATAAAGTATGCAAACTGGGGAAGTCCTTGTATGGCCTCAAACAAGCACCGCAAGCCTAGTATGAAAAACTAACTGAGCATCTTCTGAAACTCAATTTCAAACATTATGATCTTGATGATGCAACTTTATTTGTCAAGAAAGTTGGCAAAACAGTTGTATATCTTGTGGTATATGTAGATGATCTTTTGATAACAGGGAACAATGAAAGCTACATTGCATCCATAAAGAAGGAATTGGGGAAAAGTTTTGAAATGACTGATTTGGGCTATGTTCATTACTATCTTGGCATTGAAGTAACCCAACATCCGAAGTCCATATTTCTTTCTCAAAAGAAATACATTGAAGATCTGTTGAACAGGTTTGGCATGACAAAGTGCAATCCTCTTACTACTCCAATGGAACAAAACTTAAAGCTCACATCCATTGAAGGAAAAGAATTTGAGGATGCAACAAAGTATAGACAGCTTGTAGGAAGTCTCAACTATCTCACTACTACCAGACTAGACATTTCGTTTGTTGTTGGAATCCTCTCCAGGTTTATGCAAAAGCCTTGTGAGGGACATCGGTCTACTACAAAAAGAGTTCTAAGGTACTTGAAGGGAACTCAAGACTTTGGAATCAAGTATACACAGGTGGACGACTTCAATTTGATTGGATACTCTGATTCAGACTTCGATGGAGACAAAAAAACTGGGGTATCAACTTCAGGATATGCTATGAGTCTTGAATCAAGAGATGTCTCCTGGAGATCACGCAAACAATCAGTTCTAGCAGATTCCACAACAGAAGCAGAATACGTGGCAGCAGCTGAAGCAACAAAAGAAATTGTGTGGCTCAGGAAAATTCTTGAAGATTTGCAGGTAAAACAAGTACAATCAACTCCACTCATGATTGCCAATACCTCTGCAATAAAGTTGGCCAAGAACCCAAAGTTCCATGATCGAACGAAGCACATCAATACTAAATATCATCTGATTCGACATCATGTTGAGGCCAAAACAATCCATCTCCGTCATTGTTCCACAAATGAGCAAATTGCAGACATCTTCACCAAAGCGCTTGGAAGAGAAAAGCTTGAACGATTCAGAATGATGCTTGGACTCACCAACATCCCTTCAGATTAAGGGGGGGAATGTTGACACCTAATCCTTGTGATTGGGTGAATTTATGTAAATAGATAAATAGGAAATATGAACAGTCATCGGGAGACGAACTGAACAGTCTCTCCCTCATGTATATAATGAAGACCTACTTGATGGAATATAACACACGAATCATTTTTGCCTTATGGAGTTACTGCCTGGCCTGACAGTTATATATATATATATATATATATTATATATATATATATATATATATCTGAAGTTTTCAGCAGTTCAATACTTGTGTAATTACAAATTTGATTTTCAGTTGTCATTGTCTTCTTGAACAAAGTAATTTCTAGCCCTTATTGTTCATGCTGATTTGACATTTTTTAGAAGCTGAAATTGCTTAGGGATTTAACATATAATTGGAAGATAATAGAACATATTTCCTACCATAAATATGCAGTAATTAAAATTATTCAAATCTAGTATATGCTTGGAATATTGTGCCCTAAGGGCTGGAACTTGGTGGCATAGGCTAGGTACCTTTTCTCTTGGGCTACCTAGTTGGGTTGAAGCGTGATAAAATAGTCTGTTGTTTGCTGCTGTACATTAATATTTCAGATCAGCCGTAAGACTGAAGTTCTCAGGAATCCCTGACACTTCTGGTGGGAGGTGCCATTTCTGTATTGGAATCCCAGAAACCTCTGGTGGGAGGTGGAATTTCTGTTTTGCATTAATTGCCATACAGTGTAGAAATTTGAAACAGGACAGTCCAACCAATTTCAATCATAGCTTCGCAGCTTTAACAAGTGATTGCCCATTATATGTTAGTACTGGCAATTCCTCCTTGATATTTTGTCTTCCTAAATGCTTATCATGCCACCATTATTTTCACCTCCTCGGGCCTATAGTTGTTGCCTACTATGCATTAAATCTTTTATTTCCTTCTAAATAATTGCTCCAATCTAAGTTGTTAAATTTGTCTCTCCAAGACAGTTTTGAGACACTACTAAAAAGCAAGGATCAACAAATTGTAAGGAGACCATGCATTAATTGAAAAGATGTGGACTTCGTGGTCAGGGTGACAATTAACTTCTTAGCCCAATCATTCTCATCAATGCTACAAGTTTTACACAACATCTACACTAAATCTCATTTACGGTATTTGCTTATCAATTAGCTCGTTTTTTATAGTTCAGTCCGTTCACCCTGTTACCATAACTACAGAAACTACATAATAGATGAGAAAGCACAGAATGCAACCCAAACTCTAGAGATAATTAGCAATCATGCTTTATACTGAGTATCTCGACTTCTCAAGCAATGGATATGTGAAACATGCATATACTGCATCAATAACACATCCACTCCATATGATAATATTAATATCTTGAATCCTCTTCCAATGGTGTGCTTATATTGGCTTTATATACCCTATAGAGGCCACCATACATCTAGAGTCATACCCCTCCAAAAATCGTTCAAGGGCTCAATGTAAAGGTGCCACATAATCAGACTCATTTAACTTTAAATCTAAATAAGGGCCATTAAAGCTTGATTAAGCAGATGATCATTAGATAAGACCCACTGAAGCCTAGTTAAACACAATTAATGTATGTTTAAGCCTTATTAAGGTTGTTCACCTATAGTGGTATTTTAAGGGCTTCTAAGGTTCAAAGAAAAACGTTCACATAAGATTCAACCTATACACATTACCTCTCTCGGTATAAGATAAGTAGACTTATATATGGGAATTTGAAGGGTTCATACACCTATATTTGCATAATTATATACATGATTGCCAACCTTCAACTATCAATGTTTAAGTGTGTGACAAGAAGAAACGTGTAAAGAGTCACATATACCCAACACCAATAGACATTCATCTTTCTTATCATTAATCATGCCTAAAAGTCAAAGATGGTCAATGCCATTTATGTTCATCATCATTATCCATGCAACAAAAGTCACACATGGTCCTAACACACTAACCTATGGTTCCACACTTAAGCATGATCATCATCAGTCCTATTTATAGGTAAAATTAGAAATGAAAGTGATGAAGAAAAGGAAATATAAGTTAGGCTACTTTTCTCATCAAAATATCGCTTATTTTCTTTGAATTTATGCTATGATTTAATACATTAAAGATATAAAATGTTGACTTTGACTGTAGCTCATATAATATGGGTCCTAACAACAACCTGTAACCCATTCATTGGCTGAATTAAATAAAGATGTTCTCAACATGTCAAGGCTGTCTACTGTTTTTTTTTAGCATTAAAATTTTACAATAATAATAATCTACGGCTCCTGAGTCCAGCTTAAGTTTTTGTATGAATATGTATCTTGCTTCCAAGGATATAATGCATCTACAGCTCCTGAGTCCAGCTTAAGTTTTTGTATGAATATGTATCTTGCTTCCAAGGATATAATGCATCTACTCACACGCAAAAATTAAACAAAATCCCAACATGCAAACCTTGCGAACCGAGTGACATTGCATAAAATACTTGAAATTGATGATTGTGCATATCCTGATTTGATTAGAGAGCAGCTGAATCAAAATTTAAGCCTAGTGGAGAGAAGGTTGTCCAAAGTCAAGTTATCCTTGCCTTAGCTATGTACCTTTCAGGACCTTACCTGAGTGTTCATATAAGGCACCTCCCTTCCTACCTTCATCAGAAGGATTCGGATAACCTTTCCTTTCTGAAGCTCAGATAGGTTAAGTACTTATGTTTGTTGAAATGGTTGGGATAAACCTTGCAAAGCTTATGTGAGATCATCCAAGCAAAAGAGGAAATCAAGTAGATGAACATGCGCGCAAATATAAAATAAACAGTCATTTTTTTTCGATGAACATTAATTTAAATTTGGCACAAACAGATCGCCACAGGAAAAGGGCATATACAGTAACAAAAATTAACCTTTCCTAACATGCAGTAGCTGTCATACCATTAGTACAAAATATATTAAGTTTTTCCAAGGTGAAGTAATCAAGCCCATACAGTTAGCTTCAGGTTCCAACTACTAACCTGTAGTCAAAGTATCGATGAAGACTGTGTAAGGCAGCAGGATAGTCTCCATGATAAAGGCTATTCAGGTACCGTAGATAGTTTACCTGTAAGAAGCAAAAGATAAATAGAAAACGACTTCTGTAATGGAGAGGCAAGCTAAAGCTTAGCAGCTTAGTCAAGTGTTAGATATTTATCACATGAACTAGAACACATTAATCGATGTAACAAATTAAAAAGAACCAAGAAAATAGCTTTCAACACTCTTTAAAACCATGCTTGATTACGCATACCCGCTGTAAGTCTGGTGCAAGTTTCTCAAGCTGATTCAACTTCGACTCAAACTTATTCTTGGGAAGAATTGTGACTTGCCTACAGCCAAAAACAGATTACATTTTCTAAACAAATTCTTTGCATCTAACTTATTTATAAGTCATTGGACCAAGGATTTAGGATAGTTCTACTGCATTGTATTCTAAGCTTCCTTACTTCTCAATAAGATCAGCTTGTTCTCTCAAATAACCTTCAACTTGCCCATATGTCTGAAGGAATAACAAGTCATCATCTTTATCATCTCTTGTACTGAACACAAATCCCAAATCATGTGCACCATTCTCGGATTGACCCAATTGAATCCCATTAGGGTCCAGGAAATCTTTACATTTGACTGCAGGTGATGCCACTTCAATTAGTAATTAAATTTGTGGCATTATACCACATAAACTTCCAATTTTATATTTTTATGCTAAAAGTCAATGCACCATAAGATAATTAAAATAGAAGGAAAATTAAACATTATCACCCATTAAAGTGCAAATAGAACATTATGTATAGTCATATGATGTGAAGAAAAAAGAAGCAAAGTCAATTTCACTCTACTACCACTAGGAAATATTATTAAAAAAAAGGGATTTTACAAAGGCACAAAGAAACACAATATGAAATATTCGGTTTCACTCTATTATCAGTAGGTACTAGGAACAGCTTATCACAAGCAAAGCATACTAGTTCAGATCCTAAAGAAGCAAAGAAATTCTACATAGACTAGTAAGCAGCGAATAATTAGACATTTTGAAGGTAAGATTATAAAAGGAAAACAAATAATAATAAGCAAAGATAACATTCGAATTTACTGTTTCATTATATGAATAGAATCAAACCACATGACAAAAGCAACAAAAGTAATATGCTTTCTCCCTATTCTTATTGAACTTTGTTACTGCCAAATCCGCAAAGAGTTATATTAAGTGCAACAAATACAGTAAAAGTTAAAACACCACACTCAATTTGACCTGGTTCAGCAAATGGTTCAGAAACACGTGAATGATGGCTGCCTCTTTTTCTTATCTTCATTTTGTGTCTAGCTCCATTGTGTTGCCCACTGGAAATTGTCTCTTCAATTTCAAATTTATCATCATCAGATTCAAGTGCATCATCCTTTGGCATCCCTTTCGTCAATGAGCTCTCGAAATAAAGAGGGTCAATGGAATCAAAATTTATAAATCGTCTACAATATGCCTTTAGATTGGTCAGAAGGCGACATGTTTCCTGAACATCAACCACACAATCTTATGCATTAAACATCTCAGTATTAAAATGCGCTAAATAAAATCAACTGAAATTGTCGAAAGCTGTTATAAAGACAACACTAACTGTACAGCAGGCACGACCATCATGAATATATCTTTAGCATCAATTGAGATAGAAAGAAAAAGAAAACAAAAGAACACATACCCTAGCATTCATCTGACCTAGATGTGATACACCTTCAAGGCATTAATATGAGCTTTGGGAAACTCAGAAGGGTAGACAAGAGTTGTTGGGGCTAAAAAATCCCAATAGGGAAGTACGAACCTGTAAATTGGATCGATATAAAAACCAACTACATAGAGTCAACTAATTAAATTTGACTAGGCAAAATTGACTAATATAGAACCAACAAAAGAAGATCAACAGACAAGAGAATCAAAAATTGTTGTCAACTAGACTGTAGTCAACTAAGCGAGCATTTTGCCAACAAGAATGGAGGATGAGTAGTTGGCCAATTGGATATATGTTAATGGGAGAATTTGCCAGAGGCCTTGTCAGCAAAATATGCGCCTATTACAGATATGTATCAAGTTTCAACAAGTTGTTTGAACTTTGTGTATGTGGCAATACATAGAAGGAGCTTGTCTACTAGATAGTGGCAACAGCTACCGGGGAAGTTGAATAGTTTTGTAACTGAAGTTGATGGAGTCAAATCATTGTGGTAACTGAAGAAAGCAAGAAGTTAAACCATTTAATAACTGACTCTTGGAGATGGCCTATTAAAGGGCAGATTGCAAACAGAGTTGGGTTGGTAAGTTTGAGGATTGTATGATTGATTGATCCTTGGATAGTCGATTAAGGGATCACAGTTGAGAAAGGAGCCAAGAAGGAGAAGGGCTCCTTGAGAAAAGGAAGACTTCGACTTTGTTTCTTGTGAGTATCAAGTACTGTAAAACGCAGCCCTATGGACAGAAAGTACTAGAGAGACTCGAGAGTGTAGATTTACAGTTGTAAGCATTTTACTAGTTGGAATACTCATTATCTGAATTCGATACTGGAGTTTCTTGCCCCGGAGGGTTCTCCAATAAAAATATTGCTGTATTCAGCACTGTATGATAAACATCGTATTGTCTTGTTCTTTGTTCTGTTTTTGGCCAAGTGTGGGCCCATTATAGCCAGCTTGGGCAACATCTTTTAAATAAATAAACATACAACAAGAAATTCCTATAAAAATAACCCCGTCCCTACCCCCACCCTGCTGAGAAATCTATAGGGCAGTAATTAGAAATATTTCTCTTTCTATGATAACTGTTTGTGATATCTTTTTACCTTTTCTTGCTAATTAGCTTCTTCTCTTTTTATTATGTTCTTTTATCATCAAACAGCTACCAAAAACAAGAAGAACAATAGTACATAGGATATAAGCTGCAAGCCAGGGCCAAAACCTCTCCACCTGAGAGGAAAACCTGAAAATCTCTTCTCTTCTTATAGATTCTTCAATTGACGAATCCCAAGACCTCTAGACCAAGACCAATACCCTCCAAGACCAAATCCAACCTCTTATGATTGATCTCTCCTAATTTTTATTTTCCGCTATTAAAATTTCTAGAGGTCAAAATACCAATGATTTTATTTTTCATAATTCAGAATTTATTTGGTTAGTTAAATAAATTGTTGGCAATAAATAATTTTCGTATGAAAATAAATACAGGCTGATATTAGGAGAATTAACATGTCTTTGACTACAGAATCCTTGGACCAAATATTTAATATCCGAATCATTTCAAGAAACATACAAAATGAACTGCATGAACCTGTCTCTACGTAAATAATAAGACATTGCTAAACATATCTCACTAACAGAACGTGTACGTTAGCTTCATACCTCAAAGGACAAGAGATTGAACGAAAGCATACAACGACGAACAAACTGCCCCAAGACACTGTTTGGGTTAAACTTCTTATCAACAACATCTGCATTTGGCATCTCATTCTCTTCGTTCACAGAACTCGGCAAGAGATCTAAAAGAATTGAAGTTAGGAAATCGAAAGCACATAACAATTTCACATTAACTACACAGAAAAGAACAGAAAAAAAGGTGTACCTCGTAAACCAGTAAAAAGATTGACCAAATCATCAGGAGAAGCCAACTGCTTAAGATGATGCAATAGATGTCCTATAAAATCTTCTCTGATCTCTTCTTGAGCTGCCTTCAGTTGCAATATAAGGTCTTCAAGTGATGGCTCAAGAAAATTGTTGCAAGACTGTAAGCAAGCATTTTTAGTTTATGAATGAATAAAACGAATAACAGTATCACGATAATATCCTGAAAGCAAACACTAGAATACATTTTAACCTTTAGGATTTTTACTCAAGACCTTTAAATATTGGACAGTAATTTACATTATTCTGATCTCCTGCCCACGTTCGGCATTCACACCAAATTTACAAGTTCATATCCTAACAAAGCTAGTAATGTTTTAAGAACAAAGGCAAGGAGGGAATGTATCTTTCTGCTTCAACTCTAGATAATCAGGACAGTGCAAGGAATAAGTTGTGGATAGAAACAGCTTGTAATTTGACTTCATTTGGGGATAAGAAATCACTATGTTAGATTTTTCTCTTGGTGGAACTCAACAATTTAAATGGATTCTTAAACCATTGTTATTCATGTGCATTGCAAGCAATTATATTTGAGAAGGCTTGGTACAACTTGCCACATGTCTTTGCCAATAAAAAACAATAAACTGACACCAAGAAAGTGAATTTGTAATATTTTTCTTGAATCTTCTTGAAACATATCGATAGATTATAGCCTGCAACACTCTTATAGCACCAGCATAGCAATCCTGTTCATCCACTCAAATGTTGACAACTCCTTCAAGAGTTCACACAATAAATAGACAGATGGTTGAGGAAAACCATAAATATATATATTCTATGTACATAATAAACAGGGGATTGTCCAGCAAGATACCCAAATATGTACATTTTTCGTAGGTATAAACATGGCAGGAATCTTATTTTTTCTACCACAAAAATCATATCACCATGTCCGCAATCTCTCTCCAGAAATAGGGAGTAATGATATAAACATAAAATAATGTTCGATACCACTTCCTTTTGCTGTTTAGTGTTTTAAGTAAACTCATCTCTCTCTAATGTACCATTTTATGATGTTATTTCCTGATTTCAGCGCAGGACTAAGGCAGACATGCAATTGTTTTCAGTTCATGCTGAACCTTTTTTTTAAACCAAAAGAAGTAATGATTATATTAAAGGAAAGCAGCAGCTGAACTGGACAGTGAGTTAAAACAATTATAAATTTTTGAGTCTGAATCTCAAAAATGCAAAGAAAACAAAATATGCAGGGAGTCCATCTAAAGCCCACCTTACCTTTACAGTCTTCCTGAAATGGTTTAGAGCCATAGTACTCTAAATTCTTACATATTCGTAATATAAACATAAATTTGGAAAACATAAAACCTGACAAGACTTGGGAACTGTCCATTATAGAAATGCTACTTGTTCTTAGCTTGATTCTTCACCCCATATTCTTCTACTGCCATGGGCTTCTGTACCTGATAGACTATTTCTTCCTCCATTGCTGCTTCTCTTGGAAATGCTACTGAGGCATTTGGGCTTTTGGCAGAATCGAATGATGATGGACAAACATGTTAAGCTTGGAGACCAAACATTCAATTTGGGAATTCTAACGGACCTTCCTCAGTTTCATTTCAAGATGCTTGATCTTCAGCTCCTCCAACTGTGCATAAATATTGTCAGTCAACTAAGAAACTGCTGCCTATAGTCCCATCGATCTGGCACACCTGACTTCTTATTAAACATTGAAATTCATCAATGTCATGCAAACTACTCCCATTGCGTTGATTCCTGTTGTCCATGATGCTGGGCAATTGGATCCAATCTGGAGAGCACACCCAACTATGCAAACACCCCCGGAAAAGAAATATCATACCACCATTCTAAAAGCCCATTCCTCCCTCATCAATCACTCAAGCATGATTACAAAAGGCCATAGGCATCGTGGGGGTGTAGGTTATTAATCTCCAATGCATGTGAAATGAATTCACTTGCCACTTGTCCATTATTTTGGAGTGGGTGAGGAAACAAAAGTTCTTGGATGACATCATCATGAAAGGTATTAAAACATGACTTCCCTCCAATTTTGACGTAGCTGTCCCTAGGTCAATAGTACTCCCCTATTTGCCATTGCATCCGCTTGAGCATTATGATGGCAAAGGTATAACAGTAGTTTATTGTCTCAAAATAGCAGGTGATCTTTGAATTATGTCTATTAGTCCAACTAGACTTGAGGACTTTGCTATGGATACGCTCCTCATTTTCCAAATGATAACTATAAAATCGCCAATGATCACTATTAATTTGACTTGTCTCACCTGCACAAGACTAAGTCCTTGAAAAGGGGCTAATATTGTGACCTAGTTCTTTGATGCCTTTCTGAGTCCCTGGGCATATGTCAATTCTTGTTGTCCTTCGAGATTGTAAACAACAACCCCCGCCCAACACCCATCACCCTAGGGTATCTTTTGGATGTGCCACCATAAAGAAGATACATTGTTGTTGTAGAACTTGCCAACAGAGGAATTCATCCTTCTCCATTCTCAAAGCCCAAGAGGGATCAAATATGGGCCTTGTTACCCACCAAAAGTGGGTAAACCCCATAGGAGAAAAAAATTCTCCTACTTTGGATAGCTAGCTAGCCAACAGCCCTATACATTGCTCAATATATGATGATATGCCTATTTAACCACCATTAGCACCAGTCAAATACCTCTCACCATTTGGCATTCCTCTTAAAGGAAAGTGGGTTACCACTCGGCAAGTATTTTAGCCATTTTGCAATCATGTGCTTTTACTTAATGTTTTGGGCATTCTAACATGGATAAAGGGGTGATCTGGATGATTGACCAATCTTGACTGTAAACTTGTTTTCTCACCTTACCAAGGGGGTTAGTCTTTGGCCCTAGTCCAATGGGATCTCCTCTGAGGCCTTACGATTATAGGAGGGGTACTACTTGCGAAACATGGATTAAGTAGCATGTCCATAAACTTTCCATACTTACCACTTTTCACCACCCCCCTAATTTCGCATCCATTCTTCGGGTTTGTCATAATTGATTCATTGGGATTGGCAGCTTCATATCCTCATCCTTGAGTCTGGGCCATGAACTTTACCCTGGAGATGGTCGCAATAAAACAAAAAGAAAAGTTAAAATGCAAAAGATGGCCAAGACATTAATTAGCGCATGGGAAAAAGCCTAGCATGGGTTCTACCCCCCTCATTAGCCATCACCTGGTTCTTGAGCACTAGATGCTCCATCACATAATAAAGAAACCCTTGCACGTCCCAATCCTAATGAGTGAGAAGTTGACTTGTCATTAAGGGGTAAATTAATGCTACATCATTAAAAGCAAGCTTGGACAACTGAGCTATGCTCATTATCAGAGCATTATCAAAAAGAAGTAAAAGGTGCACTAGAGAGGTGGAAAAAGCAAGCAAAGGAAAGGGATAAATCATGCCTCCACGATTGCTCACTCCATACATCTATACACTGAGGATGATGGACCTCGATCAATTGGTCCCATGACCATGGCACCCAACCAATGAAGCATTCCCCCCACACTGCCACAGTATCATAAACACCCCTATGAATTTAAGGGTTGGCCTTGGATATGTCACCTCCTCTTAGGGGTTGGAAGCACCTAATAGGGATGACCATCTAGCCATCCCTGACAAGGTAGGGAACACTTTTACGGGACTTGAACTAGTTAGAAATTTGAAGGTGATCTCAGTTTGAAGTTGTATTATGCCCTTAACAACTAAGTATGGTCCACTATGATGCATCTATGGTCATTGTTTCTAAAGAAAGGTAACTTTCACTTGCATTTGAGATGGTTTTGCAAGGTGATCGTTCACTGAGCAACAGAGACCTTGAGGGCACAAACTTCATGCCTTCACTCCACATGATGCCCAAGTTGTACTACACTTCAAAGAGCAAGGATGACCTTGCAGATGCAGTGTTACTTGTTTATAGCAAAGCGTTGGACATAGGTAGATTGACGCCTCAAAGCACCCCCAAATGTTGAAACATTGATACCACATTGCATAGTGTTGGAGATTCTTATTGATGTACCCAGTGGAACCAGTGTGCCCCCATGTTGGCCTTGATGTTGATTTTTGTAGCATCAGATGTGTTCTACCCATGAAATTTTGTGGAGAGGCTAGAATACATGTATTCTCCAAAACCCAAAAATTGTTTATGGAAATTCCACTTAGAGACAAATCATTTATGGAAATTCCACCTAGAGACGACTTAATTAAAATAATTAACTTTCTTTTAATGATTCCTAAGTCTAAACTTAGGAAATCTGGTTAATTAAAGGGTATTAATTAAGTCATGGTGAGAATCTTCTAGAAGAAGACATGGATCAATTTCTTGTTAATCTTAGCCATCGACTATGTTTTAATCTTGACCATTGGTATTGTTGAAGAATCTAAGGCAAGATGACATTAATGATTCTTCTAACTATGATAACTACTTGTGATGTCTTTTTACTTATTAGGATTATCTTCTCCTTATTATTATTATAGTGTGTTCTTCAATCATCAAACAACTACCAAAATAGGAAGATCAACAAGATACAAGTACACAAGATGTAGGCTCCAAGCCAGGGCAAAATCTCTCCTATTGAGAGGAAAACCCTTCAATCTCTTCTTATAGTTTCTTTTATTGACGAATACCAAGACCTTTGACAAACACTGAATCCCTTCCAAGACCAAAATCGGCTTCTCAACAATGTGCTTGCTTTACTGCTTTCCCAACCCAACAGAATCTCTTCCAACAACACTTCTTCGACCTTCAGCCACAGATTTTCGGCCCTAACTACAAATCTGTAATTTCAGCCCCCTGGCAGCAGCTGCTACTCCGCACATGTGGACTAGAATTGTTTCTTCTTTGCCTCCAGCTGCCTCACTTGACCTAATTTGTCTTCTGGATCTAAAAGGGGACTTTGTTGGCCCTTCCTTCAGCCCTTCTTCATTAGATTGAACCCTCACAATGAAACCCTAGCGAAAAGCTGCAAAATTTCAGCCTCCTACTTTGCACGTGTGGAGAGAAAGAGAGAAAGAGGAACACAAAACACTTCTCTTTCTTCTACCTTCTTCACTGCCCTTTTCTGCTTCTTCCTTCGCATGAGAGAGAGAGGAATGAATGTGTCCAAATGAGGTCGAATTGTCTCCTATATATAGGTCTTCCAGGGGTATGAATTCCAGCTTCTAGGCCAACTTGGTCTTGGAAGGCTCAGTAAAATACAAAAATAATTCTTTTTACAATTTACAAGATGCCCGATGGGGTCTTCATATTATGACAATGTCCCTATTTGACTTCTTGACCTAGGACAACCCTAGAAGCACTTTCAATTAGTGCTTGACCTATAAAACAAATTTCTTGGGCAAGAAACCCAAGCTCAATAATAATAATAATCAATTTTATTCCTTTAAAAAAATACAAGAACCAAAATTACATTTCATAATTATGAAGACCAAACCTAGTTACACTTTCTTCAACAGGTACTCCAACAGAAGATTATAAGAAGAAGTCGATGGGTTGATGGAAAACACACCAGGGAAGATACCCAATTGCTCAAGCAGATCGATTTTCTCAATGACTGAAGTTTGACAAGAGAAAATCGAGTCTGAGAGTAAGTTGCAGGTGCGAGAGAGAGGGCATCAGCATAGTCTAAGAGTGCAAGACAAATCTGGAAGGGGCGGCACAGAGGAGGGACGCAGTTCATCAGCGCAAAGGACTGATGCAGTCACTGGCAGGGGGACTGATGCAGTCACTGGCATGGGACACTTACACCATGGAGCACTTAGGATGCTCAGAGAGACTGTAACAGGAGTTCCAGCTCTCAGCACCAAGCACGATGATCTATGCCGAGGATGTGTACTTAAGAAGTACGCAAAAGCAGCATTCCCCAGCAGTGACAGTAGAGCCAATGGCATGTTGGAATTGATACACTCAGATATTTGCGGCCCTGTGTCCACCAGATCTCTTAGCAGTGGCAAGTATTTCGTCACTTTTATTGATGACCATTCCAAAAAAACCTAGATCTACTTCTTAAAGACCAAGGATGAGGTCTTTTGATCGATTTCGAGAGTTCAAGGTTCTCATAGAAAACATGACAGGGAAGAAGATCAAGGTACTACATTCAGATAATGGTGGAGAATACATGGATAAAAACTTCACAAATTTCTGCGCAAAGGAAGGTATCAAAAGAGAGAGGACAGCACCCTATAATGCACAGCAGAATGCAGTAGTGGAATGGAAGAACAAAACTATTGTTGGGGCAGCAAAGGCCATGTTGTATGATCAGGATTTGCCTAGATTTCTATGGGCAGAAGCATGCAACACAGCAGTGTACATTCAAAACAGGACACCTCACAGAGCTTTGGGGAAGAAAACGCCAGAGGGAGTCTTCACTGGGAAGAAACTTGAGGTAAGTCATTTGAGGATATTCGGGAGTGTGGCCTATTGTCACATTCCAGATGAGAAGCGCAGTAAGTTGGATCAGACTGCAAAAAAGGGGTATCTCGTAGGATATAGCGAGACCTCAAAGGCATACAGAATCTACGTTCCTGGCAGCAGGAAGATTGTAGTGAGGCGAGATGTAAAGTTCATGGAAGACAGAGCTTTCAGAAGATCTTGAGAGATGCCTGCAAGAGATTAGTCATCAAATGTTCCATTAGTCCAGCAGCAGGGGCCGCAAGTAGAACAAGCAGGGGGACAATCACAGGATTTGAGTACAGTGACTAGTACCAGCATCTCCTCAGTAGTAGGAGATCCAGGAAGTTCTCAGCAGACAGAGCAGCAGGAACAGGTGGAGGAACAAATTGAACCTCCCACCACCAGTGGTAGGACCAGTAGGGAAGTGTGTCAGACCTTGAAGGACACAGAAGAGTTTGTCAAAGCTTCTAGAAGCGACAAGAGGCAGCGCAGACAGCCCAACAAATACCAATTCTTGGTGGCTCAGGTTGTAGAACCCTCCAATTTTCAGGAAGCCGCACAACATCAGGTGTGGGTGGATGCCATGGTAAAATAGTACAGCTCTATCATGACAAATGATGTCTAGGAGGTGGTGCCTAAACCAAAAAATAGATCGGTTGTGGGTTCCAAATGGATCTATAAGATCAAGTACACTATAGATGGCAGTGTAGAGAAGTATAAGGCTAGATTCATGGCAAAGGGGTATGCACAAAAAGAAGGAATAGACTATGAGGAGACCTTCGTCCTTGTTGCCAGATATACCTCTATCAGATCGTCATATCCCTAGCAGAACAGATGGAATGGGAAATTCACCAGATGGACGTCAAGACAACATTCTTGAACGGGGTGATAGAAGAAGAGGTGTACATAGAGCAGCCTGAAGGCTTTAAAACTCATGAGAAGCGCACTCATGTATGCAAATTGAAGAAAGCCCTGTATGGGCTCAAGCAAGCACACAAGGCATGGTACGGTCGAATTGATTGATTACTTGCAGCAGTTGGGATTCATCAAGAGTGATGCAGATCCCAATCTCTACTATCTAATGGTGGAGAATGAGCCTCTCATTCTGGTTTTATATGTAGATGATCTGTTTTTGACAGGATCATCGAGGCTCATAAAGGACTGCAAAAGGAACCTTGCAGCAGAATTCAACATGAAGGATATGGGGCTGATGCACTATTTTTTGGGGTTGGAAGTATGGCAAAAGAATGGGGAAATCTTCCTTGGGCAAGGGAGATATGCTACAGAAATTCTGAAGAGATTCAGAATGCAGGATTGCAGACCCATGGCAACACCCATGATTACCAACTAGAAAAAGATAGATGCCTCAGGGGACAAGGAATTCGACCCCACCTTGTACAAACAGCTAATTGGGTCACTGATGTATCTGGTCAACACCAGGACAAACATTTGTTTTGTTGTCAATACCCTTAGTGCTAAGTTTAGGTATGTTCTACACTTAGAGCAATTTATTTCAATTTTCACTGTTAGCTCAATATCTTTTCCAGATTAGCAATCACATCAGCATTAAAGTAAACTACAGATAGAACATAAACATAAATCGCAAAAGACAAGCCAAGACAAGAGGACACAAGATGTGGCACTAGCCAGGGACAAGCCCCAATGCGGGGAAACCTTTGATCAATTTTTCTTATATGTTCTTCAATAGTTCAACAGAGGAAGAGAGAGAGAGATAGTACATTTACAACAGAGGTCAACACTTTGACTTGACAAGATAAGAACATAAATCTTCTCTAAGAAGATGTCTCATGAGGTAACTGATATGGACTCATGTGATTCCATCACCCTATCATAGTGCTGCACCATGATGCACCATCATACCATGTCCATCATCACAGAGTTGCACCATGCTGCATCACTGTTGAGCTATTACCTCATCATGTTGTACCCATCTTGTTGCTCTTCATCATCATGCTGCACACATCATGTTGTTGCACCGTATCATCATGTTGCACCTCCTTGTGCTGCATCTTCAAACTGTACCTTACTGTGCCCATCATGCTGCATCCCCTTGTGCTGCATCTTGATACACTTATGTTGCACCTTGACTTATGTTGCACCTTGATTATGCTGCACCTTGATACACCATGATGCACCTTGATACATGTGTGTTGCACACCCTGATACACATATGTTTCACCTTGATACACTTGTGTTGCACACCTTGATACACATATGCTGCACCATAACTTTTGTCATGTTGCCATACTACCTTAGTCATGCTGCCACACAGCCTTAGCAGCTGCCACACAGTCTTAGTAGCTAGATAGACTATGATCCCACAATCCTAGGAAACACACAATGTTGATCTGTGTGTTATAGGAGCTAGGTATGGGTAGCAGTTCCTTTATCTAGACTGTTGATAAGAACCTTTTGTGACAGCACATAGGATCTCCTCATCTGAAGAGACCTCTCTCTTTAATTTGACTGGTCTTTAGGACAGCGGACAAGATGTGCACCTAAAACACAACAATGTCTCTTTCTTACAGCAGATAGGAGGTGTAGAAGACTGTGTTTGCTGTTGTTCCTTACTGTGACTGGTTAGGGCACCCATGTGCTACAACAACCCTCAAACAGTCACCTAAAACATCCCTCAAAAACTGCGGCCTTGTCAAGGGAGGGTCTCCTCCATTTGTGTCACTGTTCTGGGTACTTTTCAGCCCAAGAAGCCTCCACGCTATCCCTATTTTAGTTAGGCAAGGCCTGCAGCCTACCACAGGGATTGTTGTCACCTATTAGCCAACCAAACAGTGTCACCCTTACCTTAAAGCTGCCCACAAACAGTCTGCAATTCTCCTTACCTAACTCGGCCTCTTTGTAGCATGGAACAACCCTTCACGCAGTCACCAAGAGGTTCTAACAACCCTAAACCACCCATGTTGTCCCTACCTTCTTTGCTGGTTAGGGCAGCAAGTTTACTGTCTCTTTTCCAATGTCTAAGGGTTGTCTCAAATAGCATATAGATTAGGGCATCTAGGGTATGATAAGACTGCGTTTAGGGTCAGCTGTTAGGCCTCCTTCACCGTGCTAGATCTCCCTTTGAACTGCGGCCAAACCTTCACAAGACCTACGGCTAGGGCATCCTTCTTTTACAACGAATAGGGTCTCCTTCTAGACCTGCGTTTAGGGCTTCCTCCTCTTAGACTTCTCTTCCACTAAAACCCAAAACAAGTGGAGAGAAATCAAGAGTGAAGTGTGTGTACAAATGACAATCAAGTCACCTCTTTTTATACTAAAACGTTGAGCACATGTGGGGTTTATTTGGTTGTTGGCCGACCTTGACGAATTGTCTTATAACACAAATAAATTCATAACTCCATGAATACTTATCGGAATCGGATGATCTTTAGATCAATCCTACACCTCTCGATGAGAGGGATCCAAGAAAAATATCAGCTACCATAAATAAGATGACCCACGTGGAGTTTGGCCCTAGTTGCCAATTTTAACACTTAGTCAGTTCATGGTGGAATCGAAAAGGGTACATTGGGCAGCAGCTAGGCACATTCTCAGATATGTGCGTGGAACAGTCAGACTCGGGTTGAAATATACTCGAGGAGATGACGTCAGGTTGAGCGGATTCACAAATGCAGATTGGGCAAGTAGTTCAGTGGACAGGAAAAGTACCTTCGGGTATTGCTTCAGTGTTGGATCAGGGATGATCTCTTGGTGCAGCAGGAAGCAAAAGTCAGTAGCACTAAGCTCAGCAGAAGCAGAATATATGGCGGCCAGCACGGCTACGTGCGAAGCCATATGGCTTAGGAAATTGCTGGTGAGTTTGTTCAGGAAGAAAATGGGAGTGACTAGTGTTTACTGTGATAATCAGAGTTGCATAAAACTCTCTAAGAATCCAATATTTCATGATAGGTCGAAGCATATTGATATCAAATGTCATTCCATCAGAGATTGTGTTCAACGTGGGGCAGTCCAGCGGCAGTATGTCCCCACAGGCAATCAGGTCGCAGACATACTCACAAAAGCTCTAGGGAGAGCTAAGTTCATCTAATTCAGAGAACAGATGGGTATGGTGGAGAAATTGTTTCAATAGGTTCTCAACAGCAGCAGTTGAGAGGGAGTTGCAGTGCAGATGCAGTAGCTGACAGCAGTTCAGCAGGGTCAGTAGCATCACAGATGCAGCACATATCAAAGTTACGCAGTAGTTGGCAGGCAGCAGCAACCAGACATCAACAACGTGACAAGAGATGATGCAAAGGCAGGATGTTGCTTCAGTGGGTTGTAGCACTAGAACACATTCCTTGCTAAGAGGGAGTGTTAATTTTTGTAGCATCGGATGTGTTCTAGCCACAAAATTTTGTGGAGAGGCTAGAATACATGTATTCTTCAAAACCCAGAAATCGTTTCTGGAAATTCCACCTAGAGACGACTTAATTAAAATAATTAACTTTTTTTTAATGGTTCCTAAGTCTAAACTTAGGAAATCTGGCTAATTAAAGGGTATTAACTAAGTCATGGTGAGAATCTTCTAGAAGAAAACATGGATCGATTTTTATTTAATCTTAGCCATCGATTAGTTTTAACCTTGGTCGTTGGTACTCTAACAGAATATTATAAGAAGAAGTCGATGGGTTGATGGAGAACACACTAGGCAGATACTCAGTTGCTCAAGCAAATTGATTTGCTCATTGGCTGAAGTTCTACAAGAGAAAATCAAGTCAGAGAGTGAGTTGCAAGTGGGGAAGAGAGGGCATCAGCATAGTTTGAGAGTGCAGGACAAATCTAGAAGGGGCAGCACAGAGGAGGGATGCAATTCATCAGCGCAAAGGAGGCACTATGCAGTCACTACGCAGGGGGTGACGCAGAAAGGCCAGCGAAAGGGCAGAAGGTCCTCTTCGGGGTCAGAAAAACGTTGTGGAGTGTGAGAAATTCATCAGTAAATTTCTCTCAGTGATTCTTCCTCTATTTTGGCTATCTGTATCTTGTACAGAAATTATTGTTGAAGATTAATAAAAGAAACCCTCATTTGTTGCATCGATTTTTCCCACATTGGGTTTTTCCAGGGACAATTGTCCAAAAATAATTGTCATTGTGGTTATATATGTGCTAGTATATTTCCTTGTATTTATTTTACACGGAATTTTATTTGTGGAGGTTGCAGTGTATGTATTTCGATATTTGCCGTAGAAAACTGTAAATAATTTGTTGAAGTAATTTAACAAATAGGAGAAATATTATTAGTTGTTGCAGTATGATTCGGGATCAGCGAATTTTCACACTTGACACTGTTTGATGGGCATGGCTTGATCTGAAGTCTAGATGATGTTGATCATCCCAAGGATCACAAAGGAGGGCTTGTACTACCACTTGGAGCCCCAACGCTTGAGAGAGTGTGTCATGTTATTCTTCTAGCCACCTTGGAGATGACGCAAGGCACCCAGAGCAAAGTTTTGACACATCGAAACATTTTGAGGCATGATTTGAGGGCTTCCCCTCAAGTGTTGAGTTGATTATGATGATTGGAAACCCATCTTGCCCATTCCAAGCATTTTCAGAGCATTTATTGCCCAAAACAGGCATTACATCATGCTAGAGTAGAGTTTCTTGTTGAAAATGGAGCAATGGAAGGTCTTTTAGCTTTTGCCTTAGCCAATGAAGACCTCAAATTAGTCTTTCTCTAGCATGAATGTGAATTCATAAGTTAGGATTCAATTTTGATGAGTCAATTTCAAATTCACTAGAATGGTCATCAGGTTTGCATGTGTAGTGCTAGAGCTTCAATTCGTGGGAGTCTTCTTCAGTTGGACTATAGGATGAGGTGGCGATGATAGGTTCAGTTAGATTGACTTAAGACCTCAAAGATAAGTGAAGAGAGGACGAGTTTATTCCTCAGTTAACTCGAATCACAACTAGAGAAGATCAAGGAGCAACTCGAGCTAGTTAACTTAGAGCTAGTCCAAGTGTAAATGGGACTTGCCAGTTAACTAGCAAAGGGAACTCGTGACACTAGTGTGAACTAGTATTCGAACTTCACCTCTATGCATGGATCGAAGATCTACAAAAGCAGATAAGGATGGAAGCACAATGTTAGACAATTTATCGTTGCAAGTAGAGCGCATTAGTTAACAAGCAAGAGTGTGCATTGGTTGAGGAGCAAGGATCAAGAATTTGAGTAGAAAGCCGAGATCAGTTTCAGTAGGAAACAATCGCAGGTGTAGGCCCAGATCGAGTAGCAGGGCCGAGAGTAGTGATCAAGGAGAGGCCAAGACCAATTGTAACGCTGAGAATTAGTTTCTCAAAGGGTTATTTGCTGGTTGTTGTAGCCACAGATCGAATTCATAATAGATCTATTTGCTCAAAGAACAATTAATAAAATCCCACAACAATGAATACGGTTTTCCCATTTGGGTTTCCTGGGTAAAACAAAAGTGTCAATTTTGTGTGCATGTGTTTTTGTCACATGTATTTTTCTATTACTTATTGAATGTTAAGAAACTTTGTATCTTGGCGAAAGTTAACCTTGATTTTCAATACATTCATCCAAGTAGTTGTAGAGTTTCAAGAAACTTAACATTTCAACAAGCACTTGTGAAATTTCGCAGCTTAGTTTTGTTATGATGAGCTATTGGGTTGGCTTGTAACCCATTTTCATGTACACTCAAAATTAAACTTGTCATAGCGTTTTTAGGCTAATTATTATGAGTCATTGGCTTGATATAAATTCATTTGTGCTTTTTCATCATCACTCCTGGATTTCAGCCTCCTTTAGAGACCTCAACTTAGCCTTATGTACACTCGCTACTTGTGGAGATGTGATCTTTATGGTGGTATTGCTATTGGAGATTGGTTTTTGTCTTGGAGATGTCTTTTTGGGATTGAAAGAAGGCTATTTCATGGAAGAATTGTAAGTTTTATTGCAGATTTTTATTATTTTTCATGTAATTATTTATTACTAGGGTTTTTCTTTGTTCCATGTCTAAATGCATATTATTTATGGAAAACCTTTGTTGATTATTGCATGTTAAATTCATCTTCCTTGAAATCCATAAGGGGTCTCCTAGAAAGTTTCCCCTATTTAATTTCTCCCCTCACAAAAAAAATAGCTAGGGTTTGTACAAGTGAAAACAAGAGGTTTTCCCCCTTACTCCAAGAATCTATCCATTATCTCTTAAATTAGCCCTAAGGACTCCATCATCCAAGTAGGAATAGTCACTGGCATCCTTGGTGTTGGTCAAAAGTCTTGAAAACATAAACATTTTCTCATTTTTCTTATTTTTGTAATCCTTTCAAGGCAATCTGCTAGTGCAAATTTATAGGGCCGAATTCAGTTAGGGCATTTTCCGAGGAAGTTTGGAGGTAATAAGCCTTGATTTTAACATTGTTGATCCATTTAACTCTAAATCTATCCTTTTGCATGGTTAAATCTACCCTAAAAGGGTTGGTGTCATCATTCTCTAGGTAATTTGTTCCCTAGAAAACCCTAACCCTTGCTAAGGCTTGAACTTAGGGATCAATTTGAGGGTTTGCCTTTCTCCTTTCTTGATTAAATCTAATACCCTTGTTGCTATATATCTTGAAACCCTGCGTCATACTTGTCAACCCTAGGCTTGGTGTATGATATGCATCTCCTTTACAAGAACAAGTGTGCCTTCATCCATTAAAGAGTGTCTTCACCTAGCCTATATATGCATCACCTTAAGCCCTATAATATAGAATACCTTTTAGGTGATCACTTTGAAGCCTCTTTTGTGGTGCAATTCAACTAAAGAGCAAGAGGAAGATTGTTGAGGTGACAAAGGCAATCTCCCTCATTGTTGGAACAAGGTTTGGCCATTGTCTTGTGTGGCCTCTCACAAAGCTTGCTAGATGTTGAGGCAACAGGCCTTCTTGTGATGCTAGTGAGTTCGAAAGGTCCCCCATTTAGTATTTATTTTATCCACAAGCTATCTTTGACTTCCAGAGTAAACGTTTGGTTTCGTTTGGTTCCTTTGGATATTATGGACTCTAATAATAGACGCTACCTACCTAGAGGGAAATTGTTCTTGCCCTAAAATGCATCTGTTTCTAGCAAGCCAAATTTTCCAACATAAAATTTTGGCAATTAATTTGGAATTAATTAACTAAAAGCAACATGGCTCTTTGTGTTGTCGGTTGAGAAACACTTCCTACTAGTTCGTGTTATGAGAGAGGTTGCACCTCACTTCAACAAATGTCAATTATCGGGCTTGAATGGTAAATTAACATTGAAAAATGAGATGTAATGAAGTTTCCTCAACCGATTGGCATAATGTGCAGCAATATGGCCCTTGTATTTCTTTTTTCTCAAATTTTTAATGGTTAAAATTTTACCATGTGCTAAAGACTAGCAAAAGATATTTACTTTGGGCAACCCGTCACCTTTCTAGATGTACTTCTCCAATATTGCCCTTGTGGGTGGTGTTTAATATCATTTATTTGAACACCATGTCCAATTTTAACTTAATTAGTATATCCTTTTGAACCCCATCCTGTACTATCTAGAATAGAAATACAAAGGGGTGCAAATCCACTCGAAAGGGAAAACAAATGGTGAACCTAATTCAAAAAGTGTGTTGGAGGAGAGAGCCTTTTCCAACCTTTCTGGCTCCTTGTTCGTCAATCCCATTTGGAGACATCAAATAGAGTTGAGATGCCATTCTCTGCCAACCAATTTTTCATATTTATCAGCTCCTCAAAGGTAGCCAAGGGAGCCTTGCCCTCAATTTGGTCAGTCCATATGTTGATATATTTCCCATTTCCTAGTATCCAAGATAGAGTGGTCAACAACTATGTGGGTTGCAACTTTGCATAATTTCAAGATATTAGATCCATTTCCTTCCCAAGTGATTCTTTCAAATCAATTCATCCATTTTGAAAGGAAATAAATGCTACTTATGACTAGTTTCCACTATTCAGGCTCTCTTCTAATAAGCCTCCATATGATTTTGGTGCCCTTGGTATCCCCCTCCATTGGTCAAACAATGTTAAAATTGACTAATGGAATTTTTGTGTTTGTTTTTTCCCCTTGCCATAGGAATTTTCTTATGATCATTGAGATTTGTTGCATGATGCCTAGTAAAAGTAGCATGGTCGACCATTGGTACATAGACAACAAAGAAAGGATGGTTTTTATTAAAATAACCCTTCATGCTCAGTTAAGCCAATGTGATCCCCAAAGCTACATCTTTCCATTCTTCTTTCGAACAATATGTGCCTAATCAATGGATTTTGGAATGCCTAGTGAAATGGGCATTCCCAAGTATTTAAAAGAACTCCAATTTAAGACACTAAGGAATTCTAATATCCTAGAAATTGAATGCATTAATAGAGGGGAATTGTTACCCTTCATATTGTATGACATAAACTTGTGATTTTCAGCACATGACGGGATTTTCAGAATAACATATAGGGCTACTAATGGACTTGATGCTTTTCTTGGTTGAGTTGGTGTTTTGGATTGGAGCAGATTAATTGTTCCTTTGTGATGGATTGTCATGGCCTAGTTCTCTCTTCATGGTTACATATTTTTGCTTGATGAAGCTTTGGGGCTATATGTAATATTCCAACTAGGAAATAACAATGAAAATCAAGAACAAGCACTAAGCTACAGCAATTGAAAATTTAAACATGCATGCACAATCAGTAACTCAATAAAATTGAGCAAGGAAACTGAGCCATTTTATTAATATTTGGAAGCTAAGTACATAATATAGCAAGACAGATAGAACCTAGGCTTGCTACTACAAGCTATGCAAAACCCAGGTTAGAAAGTGATGGCTTAAATGCTGAAAATGTCTCCCTCAAATATCTGAAAATTACCCAAAAAATATTGTCGTTGCTGCTGGAGAAGAACTGGAATTTCTGCCCTCGAAACTACTTGGAAAATTCTATAAAATCAACTCGGAGCTCCTCACACTAAACCCATAAAAATGCAGAAAAATCATGGGCTAATTCCAACTGACCCAGAAAGCCCCAAAATGTGTGAATTACCCAGGCTGCCCAGTTTTGTGCATTGCAAGAGAATCATCGTTGGATGTGGCACAAATCCTCCGCTAAAATGCCTATGGAATCACTGCAAAATTTCTCCTGAAAATAGCTCACTTCTTCAGGCCTCAACTCCAACAATCACTACCGCTCCAAACCCCTACGCAGCCGCTGCGCAAACCCAGAAATAGAAAAATTCAGCCCACCAAACACCCTCACTGCAACCTTGCAAAATGGCAGTAACCTTCGCCTTCAACCAAAGGAAATACTCCTGCAAATGCCTGGAATCTCCAATCAAAGGATGCTGCTCCTATCAGCTAATACGAACTACCTTCTCTGCCCAAGAGAACACGCAGAACTGAGTGTAACTTCTGCAATTCAGCTCAAGGGAAGCCCTGAATTGGACTCCCAAATTCCTCACTAGGGAGACACTCGAAGTTCTTTGAAATGAGGGTGGAATTTCTGCTTGGAATTCCTGTGCTAAGCAGCACTTCCCTTCTTGTGCTCAACAGCTCCAAGAGAGTTCGATCTCATGAGATAGATAGGCAAAAAGATGATCAACCAAGGTTACTTGGGAGCGGGAGCAACAAATTCAGAAGCTCTGGGTTTGGGAGAGATTTTTTATATAATATATATATTTTTTTATATTTTATATTTTGTGGCATATATGTCAACAAAAGCATGTACAATGATGAATTAGATATAAAAAGCATAAAAAACATAGATTGAACCATATAACAACAATCATCTAGAAGTTATAATCTTCATCAACCACGTCCACAAGTTAGTAACATACAACATATTGAGTCTCATGATTCATCAATCTTAAAGTTTCAAAATTCAGTATATAACATTTATCATAATTGATCACAAAGTTGTACTTGTAAGCTAATTGTAACCATTACAACAAAGAATATCTAACAAGAAATGAAATGAAATGAAACAACTTTCAACTTTCACGAAGCATCATATTCATAATTCATTACCAATGAGTTATAAATGCCACCTTCAAACTTAAATTGTCATATATTGTTTACAAAAAATATCATAATAAATATGAAAGTGTCAACAGTTATTAAAAATACTAGAAACTAGAAAAGACAAGTAAATCTATTATCTATAGCTTCCTCTTGCCGCCACGAGAAATGTCTAATTTCTGAGCAAGTCATGATGGTCTTCTAGGAGTCTCCTCCTGCACAGTCGCATGACCAGAACCAGAAGGCACATGCCCTCCACGTGAGGATGTAGATGGAGGCAGCGGCAGCAAAGGAACAATACTTGGAACTCGAGCACTAGCACTGCTACTGGATGGTGGGGGTGGCATGGTTGTTGTTGCTTCATCATCATCTCTCATAAGTTCTGCTTCCAATTCTTCAAGATGTATAGTGCCATCCTCCAAATTATCGTCCTCTGGGTGGTTGTCCCAAATTTTATATGTTGGATCCTCATAAGCTCGATCACAATAATGACTCAACAACCTCAAGTTGTAGTGCACATAAACCAAGCTTTCTGCCCGGTTTTCATTGAGTCTGTTTCTTCTCACATTATGTATGAAGTTGTAGGTGCTCCAACACCTCTCTGTAGAAGAAGTATTTACAACCCGTGAGATAACTTTTTTTGCCAATTTTGGCAAAAGTCCCATGCCGCCATATGCTTCCCACCATGTGAGAGCATCAAATCTGTCTCTATCTTCCATTGCATGCAAAGAACCAAACAAACCAGTGCAACTGAAGTATCTGCCTAATTCAAGACGTGGATTAGCACACTCCTCTTTGTCAGGAACCAACTTATCTAATGCTTCCATATATCCTTTAGATACTTGTGGATCTATATGGGGTTTGATCCTAACCCCACCCCAGGTGCAGGTTGGCCCAACCAAGATGGAGAGTAGTATTATGGCATAAGGATATACGCCAAGGCATGTAGTGGAACATTAAGTTTATTCCACCGTGTACACACACAATTGTGAATCAGTGTATACAAGTTGGGATCATCTTCCTGAACAATATCTTTTATTTGCCCCAACATGGTATCCATCTTCTCATACACCCAATGTTTTAAAACTCCGACTCCGATTCCGACTCGGCCGAGGGTCGACTCCGACTCCGACTCCGACTCGGTATCGACTCGGCCGGCTCGATTTCAATGACTCGGTCATTGTAAAAAATACATTAAATATTTATTTTTTATAAAAACATATAATTTTAAAGATTTTCATTCATGTTTCCAAACACACAACATTAGAATATAGATAGAAGACAACATATGATCAAAGTAGGCTCATGAATATATCCATTATATCAAAATGGCACCCAGTGCATTGTCCAATACATACACGATGATGATATAGAGATCAAAACAAAAACACATAACCAAGGAGGCTATAAATGGCCTCTACAACAAAAGTCTGTGACCAGTACTATTGGCTACTGCTAGAGTTGCCAACATCAACTGGCTCAGTATTACTTGGGAGTAGGAGCGAAAGTGGGGAGCGAGAGCGAAAACGGGAGCGGGAGCGACATTTTAAGAAGCTCCTGGTTTGGGAGCGAATCCCAGAGGAGTTCGACAACCAATGTCACTAACATCAAAGTACATAGAGGGATTGGTGCTCTTGATTAAATACAAGTTCCATACCCTAATACATGACAAAAGTCAATGGAAACATTGCAATGGTAATGTTAAAAATTTAAGTAAAAGGATGAAAATGAAGATTAAGGAGAATGTCACTTTTACTTTAAGAATTTAACATTACCATGAAATTTGAATAGCATATCAATAGTACAGAGCATTTCAGTGTGTTAAATAGGTTTGGGAGGGGGAAATGGACCCTAAATAACATTTAACTAATTCATACAACACATTGGAGTCCAAACCAATCAGCAAACACCTTAAAAAATCACTAAAAAATTGTTAAATTGCTGTTTTACTAGTGTTACAGGCCACTATTTGTGACTCGGCCGAGTTAGTATGGAAACGGCCGAGTTGGCCGAGTCAGCCATGACTCGGCCGAGTCATTCAATGACTCGGCCGAGTCATGGCTGACTCGGCTGACCGGACCGTTCCAAAGGCCGTTTCAATGTTTGAGGTGCCGGCTCGGATCAACCCGGCCGTTTCGGTTTCGAAACGGCCGTTTCTTAAAACCATGCATACACCTCCCCAATCACTGGTTTATCTGTATCTGCAAAACGAATCATGTTATAAATGGGCTTGGTGAATTGCAATACTTGCCTCACACGTGCCCAAAACAGACCATCAAGAGCGGTCTCCTCCACCTGTTCAAAACCTTGCTTGTCAGCTGCATTTGTAGCCCTGTCCTTTAATACCTGTCAGTGTGGACTTGATACCATGCTAGCCAATGCCTCTCTTACCTTCAAAACATGCCTGAAGGTGAGGTAATAGCTAGCAAATCTAGTTTTTGCAATCTTCAATAGCTCCAACCCTGAGTTACTGTGGAAAAGTTCATGGGTATTGCTATGATTTGTAATAAATTTTATCATTTGTTTGCCTCTCTTGTACAAATCACCAATCCATTTGTATTGTTGGTTTTTGTTCTTAATAATATCATGCATCAAAAGGTTCATTGTGTGAACCAAACACCCAAACCAAAATATGTTGGGGTATTTATCCTCAATAATTGCTCTCATTGCCTTACAATTAGGAGCATTATCAGTGATGACTTGGATGACATTGTATGGCCCAATACATTCAACTGTTTCAAGTAATGCTTCTGCAATGTTGAGACCGGTCTTGAACTTCTCTGAGTAATCATATGCTGAAAGAAAGATGGCACCACTAACAGACATAGCAAGATCACTTATCAATGGTTTGCCTTTTACATTTTTCCATCCATCAAATACAATGGACACCCCATGCTCAGTCCAAGAATTTGTCATTCTACTCAAAGAATGTGATATGTTTGCTTTTTCATGATCAAGTCCAATGGTTCTAGCCTTATCATACCCGGGGCTCTTGTATCCTTTGGGGGCATCATTTATGGCAAAAACCATTTCATGCCAATAAGGTGAGCGAAGAACATTGAATGGTATCCCATATGCATAGAGAAACCGGTAAATTTTTGAATCCACATCATTCCTACACCCTTCATCAAGGGAATCTGATATGGTTCTACGCCTTAAAGAGATGTTTGTTCCTGTGCCTCCATATCCACTGCCATGGGAGGATGTCGAAAGAGTTCTTTGTGCATGTTGATGTGATTGTGAGCTATGTTCAATGAAACCCTTTGATTTTTTAGACTTGTATTGGGCTTCCTCCTTTTCTCTTATGTATTTGGCTCTATCTGTTGCTGACACACTTACACAAGTTTTGATTCCTATTGGTTTATCTTCATCCCATGGCCTTTTCCCACAGAGGTGCCTTCTAGAACAAATGTAAGAACCTGTGTAAGTTTTGTTGCAATGGGAGCATGCAAATTTACATTTTATGTATCTTTTATAACTTTTATTAAAATTTAAATTTTATGTATCTTTTAGTTGACCGATTCACAAGTAGGTTCCATTTCCATGTTAGCCTGACCCTCAGTTAATTTCGATTTTGAAAACTTCAATTTGAGATTACATTGTCGGCCACATTCCTCTTTCTCATCTTTTTATGGCCATTCCCATAGGGACTACCACCTATTTATTTAGTGATTTGTTGTCATGCATTGTGTTTTACTACTCGTGCCACTAACCTTGTTATTGATCCACTTGCTTGTTGCTTGTTGTTTTTGGTCTTCGTCCTAACACATGCACACAAACCACTGCTAGTAGAGGACCATCGATGGGTGTTCCTGATGTTGTGGCCCATTTATTCCACTAATTATTTTTTACCATAACCAATTGTTTGCATATAGGTTCACACCTCTAGATATTTATTGATTATTTCATTCTTTATATAGTAAGAAAAATCAAAACCATATATATATATATAGAGGAAAGCTAGAGATACTTCGAGTTAAAACAAATGGAGATACTCTCCTCATAACTTTGGGTAGCAATTAATATTACTCTTGACCAAAGCATCTACATAAAGTCAATTATTTTTGTCTTTCCATCCTAATGGTCATTGAGTTTTGTCTAGCCTCATGTGCTTATCAAAATTGAGTTTTTGTTTGCCCACTTTACTTACTATTACATAGCTTCCATTCCACCTCAAGTTGCTCCATGTCCAAGGAAGCCTTGCATCATCCTCATGTCTTACCAATGCCTTTTAGTCAAGTCTATGTCTTTAGATCATTTAGAAGATATCTTCTTATCACGTGTTTTCTTAAAGGACTCATCATTGCCTTTCTTCTGATGAATCTTCTCCTATTGATCATGACTCTAGAGGCCTTGGTACCTTGATGTACATTCTCTGCATTAGTGGATCTCCTCACAATTGGCAGTACAAAACCCTCATTGTTTCCTAACCAAATGGTTCCTTTCAATGTTCAACTTCAAATAATCCATTCACACTCTTAGGATTGTACTAGTACCTTCGTTCCTATTTTCATCATTGAAGGGTCACCCCAAGTCCAATAGGCATCTTCATCATTGATCTTTGACAATATGGTTTCTCCCATGTTTAACTTCAACTCCTCACATGGCAAGGATCGTACTCCCTGATGTTAGTGTTCCATAATCTATCGAAGCCCTTGGACAAAGATGGTTTCTTTCAATCAAGCATTAAAACCATTATCTTGGAGCTCACCTATGCCAATGTCAAAGTCACTTACTTGTCCAAACACCTTTTAAAACTATGACCCTACCTCTTCTTCAAGTCTTTTTCATCCACCTGTTGATTTGGGGTAGCATCGGATGTGCTCTAGGCCTCAAATTTTGCAGGGAGGCTTGGGCACATGTATTCCAAAGAACCCATAAAGTGTTTTGGGAAATTCCACCCAGAAACAATTTTATTAAAACAATTAATATTTTTTAATGGGACCCTAAGTAAACTTAGGAAATTAAAAATATTAATGGGTATTAATCTAATTGTGGGTGTAACTTCTAGAAGAAGACGAGGATAAAGTTAAAATGATCTTAGCCATTGATTAGCTTTTAATCTGGGTCGTTGAATGTCAATGAAAAGATTATTTAAGGGAGCTTGAGGGTCATTTGGAAAACACACCAAGAGATCAAGAGATCGAAATTATGAAGTGAGAAGTTCTCGGGAGGAAATTATGATCGAGTAGATTTCTTGCAGTTGAGGGGCAGGGATATCATCCAAAGAGACAGAGAAAGATTTTCTCAACCGGAGAATCATCAGCAGAGAGAGGCAGAGAGTGATCCAACAACTCTCACGCAGAGGCTGATGTAGGGCCACGAAGGGCCACGCAGAGGCAGCGCAGAGGGTGAGAGAGAGTCCGAAATTTTGTTGGGCAGAGTCAGTTTCAGAAGCCGGGAGTCGGGGTGTGAGACTGGGAGGCTGAGAGCAGTGACTTCGGGCAGCAAATCGATCAGTTGGCTAGGTGACGTAGTGTCTAGAGGGGTTGACGCAGGGACTGTGTGAGGACTGCACAGAGGCAGTGCAGGGCCTACCAGAGGCACCTCATCCAGTGTCTGGATCAGTCGAGATTTTTCTCAGTGATTGTGTGAGGTAATCTCACAAATCTTTCTGCCAGTATTTCTCTTTGTAACTAAATAACAAAAGAGGTATTCAGAGATGTATTCAGAATTTGCTACTGCTTAATAATAATAAACCCTCATAATTGTTGCATCAGTTTTCCCGCATTGGGTTTTTCTGAGGACATTTGTCCAAAAATAACGGTGTCAATTGTGTTGTGTTTTCTTTCTTGCTCAGTCTCTTGTTTCCACATATAAATTAATTAAGTGAAGGTTGTAATGTATGTATTACGATATTTTCCGTAAGAAACTGCAAGTAATTTGTTTAAAGAAATTTAACAAATAGGAGTAATATCATCAGTTGCTGCAGTAGGGATTCCGGTTCAGGAATTTTCAAACCACCTTGGTAGCATTATACCATCGATATTAGAGGATGTATATTCATGATGTATTTGACGTATTGATGTACTTTGGACGTGCCCTTCCCATTTCACCATGCAATTGATCAACCATTTTCTATTTCATTTGAAACGCACATAAGCATGGGAATGCCTAACTCCTAACTAGAAATTAATATCTTTGATCAATATTTTGATTGTAGTTGGCCTCCCTCTTTCCCAAACGTGATATCTTCTCTCGACACTCTTGAGTCCTTGAAGTTATAAAAAAGCCATGAAGTGTTTAAGCCATACAATCGCCCTCATAAATCAAGGGCCATTTGCTAGCACATGAATTGGGCCACCATGTACCATCTAGAATTTTTGGACCATTATACAACATCCGAGAAACATTAGCACAAAAAGCATCTTCTCACCATTTGTCTTGTTGCTTGCATGTATACCAGCTTTTTGTTCAAAGCTATATGGAAAAAATACCTGACAAAATCTATGTGGAAGTTGGAAAGTTACTTTTAATGTTATTTATCTCGCCCAAAAAGCCTCCCAAACTCTATAAATAACAAGCTTAGGAGATCCATTCATCATCCTTAGAAAGAGAAAAGTTACTTAGAGATTGTTGACATTGTAAAGCTGATTTATTTCCTCGCCCATTATTGAGTGGAATTGTTGTTGGTTTGAAGCCAAGTTCTGGGAGGGGCTTGTTGCCACACAATCTAGCAAGGGTCCTAGGAGGGGTACCTAAGGGACAACTACTAGACCAAATGACAACAATGGGACAAAGACCCATTGTCACCTCAATTAGTGTCCCTTGCTCTTTACGGACTTTCACCGATGGGAGGAGTCCCGATATGAGGGAAATCACCAATAATGATAGGATCAATGACAAGGTATGATGTGATTTCCAAGGCCCATTCAAAGGAGAGGCTCAATTAGGGCTCAAAGCTTCAATAGAAGCTAAGGCTCTCCGAGAAAGGCCTATGACGAAGACCAAGACCAAGGACTAGGGATATTCAAATAATAATGAGTATAATGAGTATGCCTAGGATCAAGGCTTCCAAGGCTAGGCAAGACCACTCTAGGGGCTTCACAAGATAATCCTTCTTCAAATAGGGTTTTTACTCCACTAGAGAGACCTAGAAAGAAGCCCAAACAAGACCTAGGGTTTTTGAGTACTCGTGGGAGGAAGTCCTCCAATATGATCACTAAGTCAAGCTTAGGATTGGAAAGGGTCAAGAGATTGATTTTCTTGATCTTTATGTGCAAATGACTCTTTAGAAGACCACCAACCATAAACATTCAAGATGTCTCACAAAGATGCAGCTAGGGCTTGAGTTTTCTCACAAATCGACCATAGGAATTGCTCCAAACTTGGAGGATCACTAGCAGAGACACCAGCGTGGAAGCCTATCCAAACAGATTTGCTAGATCACCCCTCTAATGCAATTCGTAGGCAGCCCTAGCTAGTCGTCTAGTGTAGGGATTGAAATTTTAAAAAAGGAGAAAAAGAAAAGGAGTAGGAGGGTGACCACCAAATTTACTTGGACTAGTGCCTTACCCTTGGGCTATGGAGTCTATGTGATTCAAAATTCGGCTAAATCATCTCTCAAGGAGGTCAAAAAGTGATGCCCTAACACCTACCTTTCAATAATTACCCACCCAAGATCTATGGACTTTTATGGAAGAAAAACAAATTTCAATCCACTAGGAACATTCACCTACTTGTTATCAATGAGTAACATGCACACATTAGCAATATAACAAACTTTTTAATAATATTCAATAATTAGGGCACAAGAACTAGCTAGTTGCAAAATTTCCACACATTAGACATTATTCATGAAATATTTTCAACAAAATTTACTTACAAGATAACAAGAGATATATCCAATCCAAGATCAAGATAACAACTCTAGAGACAACAAGTTTAGCTCCCAAAAATATTGAAATGCATCAAAAGATCTCCAATAGACATCCAAAGAAAAAGTGTGAAATTCTCAAGACAGAGATATCCAACTATGATGATGATCTTTGATACAAATGAGGCTTACATTTATTTATATGAGCCTCTTCTTATTTGAATTAACCTAAGATGCCCCTAAAAGTATTTTAATGTGCAAAATAACATAACTTTGGTGACAAGCCCACCAATTAGCTCATAATGTAACAAAGCCATCCAAAATGAAGCCAAAATGATGAATCACTGGTGTAGGAGGGTCGTTAGAAGGCCTAATCAAGTCCTCAAGGTGTCAAGATGAAGAAGAGGTCGCCATGAATGATGGTCAAGGAGGGGGTCCCTTGATCTCCAAGTAAATGATCATGTGGTGCTCCAAAGTGGCTCTAGGGCACAAGTAGTGGTCTCATGGTCTCCTGGTGAAAAATATGCTTGTAGACTACTCCAAATGAGGGCACAGAAGATGGTACTTGCCCTCCCATGTCTCAAGGATAAGACAAACCTCCTTTGGACCTTAGATCAGCTTCCAAACCCTGTATATAATGTTAAGCCAGCTAGGGGCACTGTTGGTCCAAATGCGTCATCTCTCATATAATATGGGGCAGTGAACAAGCCGCTAAAGGTGCTAAGGCTGCCCATGGAATGAGATAATGCTCTGTCACATGATGGAAACCCACGACTCTCAATGCATCCCCTACAAGTGTTCATATGATCCTCTGGTGGATTTGGGTCGCAACTAAGTTGCCCAACCCATGATGAAACCATCTACCAATCTTGTATAAGATCTAATGTGTCTCCTCACCTTCAGATCCAAAAATTCATTAGTGCAATTGAGTAAATAATCTTGTTAATCAAGGGCAGAAATGAGATTTCACAATGGGTTTCCCTTCCAAATTTGGGGCTTTGAACATGTAATGGTGTTGCCTTCCTAGGTAGGAGTGGTTAATAAACAACCCTATTAGGTGTTCCCAACGCCTAAAGGGAAGGACATGTTGGAGGTACATCCTTCAAGTGGTAGGTGTCATGTGGATAATGATGAGGTAAATGAGGACACAGGGGTCTCAACGCCAAATGCCATGGGCTCAAGGGTGGTAATGAAGAGAGATGTCCACATACTTGAGTGTATAAATGTAGGAGGGAGCAATCACGGTAAATGAGTTACCCCGACCTTTGTTTTTCCACCCTTCTTCATTTGCCTTTATCTTTTTATTGATTTTTCTTTTATTTTACTGCTCGAGGCTCCAAGGGATGAGAGCATAATGTTTATGATATCTTTGTGATTACCCCCTTAAGGTGGGGCAGTTCATCGCTTATTAGTTTTGTAGCATCAAATAGGTATTCTAGTCTCAACTTTGGTCAGAGAGGCTAAGAAAAATTAGATCTCCAAAACCCAGAAAAAGTTTCAGGAGAAATCACATAGAGATAGCTAAATTAAGTTAATTGATCAATAATTAAATATTTTCTAACTTAGGAAAAATGATTAATTAACACGCAATCATGAAAAGTATAGAAGGAATGCTCTCACACTTAAACGCTGAGATAAAGAAGCCACACCTTCAGCGATCCTTAACGTTGTTCTAAGTAAGGATGCTCTAATTGTTGTTTTGATTGAAACACAGTCATGAACGATAGATCCAATCGTTGTCTTAACGGAAGCCTATTGTTGTCACTCTAACACTGTCATAGAGGAGAAGACATTGGCATTGCTATGTGCTAGGCCGCAGGCCATAGCACTATAGCTAGCCACCTTGGCCTAATGATGAATGATGTAACATCATAGATAGCATAATATATGACTACAAGATGCACAGTGCAGTATAGTGCACACAGTAGCAGTGATGGGTACAAGATGCATAGTGCACACAGTAGCAGCGATGGGTACTGGACATAGTGATGGTGTAGCATGGTGTAGCTCACTGATACTCGACATAGTGATGGTGCAGCATGGTGTAGCTCAGTGATGCTGAACATAGTGATGGTGCAGCATGGTGTAGCTCAATGATGCTGGACATAGTGATGGTGCAGCATGGTGTAGCTCAGTGATGTTGAACATAGTGATGGTGCAGCATGGTGTAGCTTAGTGATGTTGGACATGGTATGATGGTGCAGCATGGTGCAACACAGTGATAGGCACAACATGGTGATGGAGTCACCTTGGAGAATCAGTTGAAGCAGCATGTCTTCAACTGAGTCCAGCTACCTCATGTATATGCTCTCTCTCTCTTTCTGCTGAATTATTGAAGAACATATAGGAAGAATTGATCAAGGGTTTCCCCACATTGGGGTTTGTCCCTGGCTAGCGCCACATCTTGTGTCCTCTTGTCTTCGCTTGTCTTCTGCGATCTATATTTATGTTCTATCTGCAATTTACTTTAATGTTGATGTGATTGCTAATCCGGAAAAGATATTGAGCTAACTGTGGAAATTGAAATAAATTGCTCTAAGCACAGAACATACCTAAAATTAACAAGTTGCCATGCTTTTCCAAATTCCTTCCGAGAACAGGAAGATGTCCTTGAAGGAGAAGTTGAGGACCACCAGGATGCATAAGGGTGAAGAGGTCACTCCTTATCTCACCAGGATTCAGAGTGTCTGAAATGAGCTAGTCGTAGTTGGAGAAGCACCTCAAGAGAGCAAGCTAATGCGTACAACTCTCAATGGTTTCACCTCGGAGTGGGCTACCTTTGTCCAAGGTATCACTGGACGAGATAATCTACCAGGTTGGGATCGATTGTGGGTTGATTTCACACAAGAGGAGATGAGGCTTACTCTAGTTGAGAGAAATATGAGCGACAGCAGTAGCAAAGGACCGAAGAGTGTGAAGGACAAGGAGAATGTAGCCCTTGCATCAAAGGAGACAACAAAGAAAGGTCCCAATCAGGGGCAAGGCTCAAAGGGAGGAGAAAATAAGAAGGAAGATCTGTCTAAGATCAAGTGATTCAGATGTGGTGAGTTCGGTCACTATAGTACCCAGTGTCCCAAGAGAAAGAAGGATAAGAAGGAGAAGCAAGAGCAGGCAACAACATCCGCAAAGATTGATAATTTGTCTTCCAGGTCGGAGGACGAATTCGCTTTATATGCAATTATACCTCCAGGAGAGAAATGGGATGACATTGAACTCTAGTCACCAAAGTTGCAAAGACTCGGGCACAGTCCATAGAGGAGGAGAAGCAGTTGTAGTTTACTCATCACGTGGATCATTACTTAGCTATGGGGGCCCACAGTACTTAGTAGCAGATGGATCAGTGCCAGATGGCATAGCCAAATCTTAAGGGACAGTTGCAAGACTAGTTGCAGTCAGTTACTTGAGGAGTGCAGAACTAGCCAGGGTGAAAACAGACTCAGTAGATAGTGCAGAGACTAGTAACAGTTAATGACTCAGGAGACAGTTGCAATTGATAGACACAGTTGATTCAAAGTTCTCAATTGCAGTAGTTGCAGCAGCATGAGATCAGTTGCAGCACAGTGCAAAGTTGGCAGTATTGCAGGAGGCACAGTGCAATGTCAGCAGCAACACATATGCAGGGTGATTCAGCTACAGAGTGGCAGATGAATCAGAGTATGCGCAGTGGCTTGATGGGCAGTCACAAGTTGTCACAGTTGTCAGACATCAACAGTGTGTATGGGAGGATGTTATGAGAAAGAGAGAACACCTTCCTTACTAAGAGGGACTATTAGTTTTGTAGCGTAGGATAGGTGTTTAGTCTCCTCTTTTGTCAAAGAGGCTAAGAAACATTAGATCTCCAAAACCCAGAAAATGTTTCAAGAGAACTCACCTAGAGATAGCTCAATTAAGTTACTTGATCAATAATTAAATATTTCCTAAGTCTAACTTATGAAAAGTGATTAATTAATAGCAATTAACTGAGAAAGGTGAGAATTCTCTAAAAACTCACACAGTTCGAGTTTGAGATGATCTTAGTTGTTGATGGGAATCTAATCATGGTCGTTGGTTCACCAATGAGAGATTATAAGAGCAGCTCGATGGGTAGATGGAGAAGACACTTGAGCATAACAGTGACACACTTGTGAGGTTGAGTTCCTTGGTAGATCGAGCTACCTAGCTGCAAAGATTCGAGCAAGGGAGAGAAGTTTGAGCCAGAAGGGACGCAGAGACAAAGAGGGAGCAACACAAGTGAATTCCGGAGGAATTTCTAGTTCTGGAGAGGCAGTAGCAAGAGGTCGAGTTATTCCACTAGAGGTTGTGCAAGGACTACGTAGGCAACTTCAGTGAGGCAATTCAATTTGGCTGAGGAGGTAGATTCAGTTGTCGGAGGTTAGGACGAAAACTCACACAGATCGAGTTTGAGATGATCTTAGTTGTTGATGGGGATCTAATCATGGTCATTAGTTCACCAACAAGAGATTATAAGAGCAACTCGATGGGTAGATGGAGAAGACACTTGAGCATAGCGGTGAGACACTTGTGAGGTTGAGTTCCTTGGTAGATCGAGTTACCCAGCTACAAAGATTTGAGCAAGGGAGACAAGTTTGAGCTAGAAGGGACGCAGAGACAGAGGGAGCAACACAAGTGAATTCTGAAGGAATTTCCAGTTCTGGATAGGCAGCAACAAGAGGTCGAGTTATTCCACTAGAGGTTGTGCAAGGACTACATAGGCAACTTCAGTGAGGCAATTCAATTTGGCTAAGGAGGTAGATTCAGTTGTCGGAGGTTAGGATAATTTTCCAGAGGGTCAGAGTCACTTCCAGAGGCAGCAGCAGGCAAAATGACTTGATCAGAGGCAAATCTAGGCTATGCATGTGAGGGTCTGCGCAAAAGCCTGCGCAAGGGTTCTTGGAGGACCAATTTTCCGAAGCAAGTTGAACTAGGATTGCTTGTAGAGAAGGGAAAATTCCCTTCATAATTTTGGACAGATTATTTGTTGAGGATAGCTAGTTTGGCATCCAGGTTGTACTCAAAAATTTCACTGCTGCATAATAATAAAAAAGCCTATGTTGGACAAAACTTTTGGGAACCTGGCGTTTCAAGAAGTACTCGTACCCGAAACTCAACCATCATGTAATCCTCTATGAGAGTTAATATAGACTTGGTTTTCCTTCTAAATTGTCATATATGAGTCTTATTCCCTTTTCTCTTGCAAGATAATGTGTTATTCACTTATAAATTTCTTTATATATATATATATATATATATATATCATTGTTTTACAACCAGGCCGGCTCAACTCGGAAACGGCCGAGTCAAACCGAGCCGGTAAAAAAATGTGTGACCAGGCCAGCAAACCGGCTCGGTTGACCGAGTCATTGATGACCAGGCCGAGTCATCCAATGACTCGGCCTAGTCATCAATGACTCGGTCAACCAGGCCGAGTCCGTATTGACCAGGCCTAGTCATTGGAAAACGGCTGGGCAGCGTAAAACATGAAATTTATTAATTTTTTTGTGATTTTTGGTAAAGTTAAAGAACTACAAGTTCTTTTTGAGACAATATTTCAGGATTATGAGAGTTGAGACATAAGATCTTGATAAATTACACCTCAGATTTGAAAGAAGCTTAAAGTCTGTACATAAAATGTTTGGGGTCAAGGATAAATTTAATGAAACTTTATTATCAAGAATAGAAATGATAGTCAGATGTCCTTTTTTTCTTAACAAAAATACATTTATATTATATTAGGAAGGTTTCCCTGTCACACACACATATCTTTGTTTGTTTAAAATTCAAAAAATACGTCTTATATATACACACAAAAATATTTACAATCAGAGAACCAAAAGTTATAAGGTATATACAATGAGCTTGATAGCTTCCTCTGAAGAGCCACTAAAGCAGAACTAAAAGTAGAGTACTTTATCCTATCCAAAAATTGGGCATCTTTGATCAACAAAGCTCCTTTTTCCAACAACTAATGACAAACTGCATCATTCCTTACAAAACTGAAAGCAAACAAAGAGCTAGCCTAATGTTCAAAAACAAAATTACACCCAAGTTTCAATAAAACAAATAGCACCACAATAATCAAAGTTCTTTAACTTTACCAAAGGCTACTGAATTTAACTTGTCTTCCGTTTCGGCAATAGATGATCTTGGCTCCTCTGGCAGTAGCTACTAGCCAGTAGTACTAGTATTGGAGTCTGGTCACCATCACAGTTTACTTTTGTTGTAGAGGCCATTTCTAGCCTCCTTGGTTATTTGTATTTTGTTTTGAGTCTTTGATCATATATGACAGTTGACTATGTATTGCCATTGGGTACCATTTTGATATAATGGATTGGTTCATGAGCCTACTTTGATCATATGTTGTCTTCCATCTATATTATAATGCTGTGTGTTTGGAAACATGAATGAAAATCTTTAAAATTATGTTTAAAATATTTAAAATTATGTTTTTTTATAAAAAAAATAAATATTTAATGTATTTTTTACAACGACCGAGTCATTGAAATCGAGCCGGCCGAGTCATTACCGAGTCGGAGTCGGAGTCGGAGTCAATCCAAGGCCGAGTCGGAGTCGGAGTCGGAGTTGTAAAACATTGATATATATATATATATATATATATATATATATATATATATATATATATATATATATATATATATATATATATAAACATATATGACGTTTTGGACGACGTTTCGGCGACGTTTCCATTTTTGGGAGATGACGTTTCTAAATATACCTGTTTCGAAAACTATGAAACGTATCGACGCTTCGTGCAACCTAGAAAAAAACCCTCATTTATTGCATCAATTTTCTCACATTGGGTTTTCTAGGGACATTTGTCCAAAAATAACTGTCATTTTTATTGTGTGTTTTCATTTTCTTTATTTCCGCAATGTATTTTATTTGTGAAAATTTGCAATGTGATTTATTCGTTGTTTGTCATAGCAAATAAGTTGCATAATTAATCAGTTAGGAGAATAAATTTCCAGTTGCTGCAATTTAAGGAAATTCCATATCGCCCACCAAAGGTTGGGACATATATGGATTCCTTAATGATGCAGGGTGCACTCAGGGGCCCTAGGAACCAGGGTGATGGCAATAATGATAAGGGGTAGAGCTCATGTTTGGCTTTTGCCCACATGCTAAATTTTTTTGTCCCGACCATCTTTTGCATTTTGTGGTACATTTCCTATTGCATGTGGCCATATTATGCTTTTATCCTTTTTTTCGCTGCATCAACCTCTGGGGCATCATTCCATGGCCGACCAAGACATGTGGACAAGGGAAGGGGAGTACCAGAGCCTTGTGGACCCGAAGAGGGAAGATGATGAAATAGGGCCTGTAATGTGCGGAGGGGAGTGAAAAATGTGAAACAGGAAAATGGGACCGCGCTATCAAAATCGAAGTTTCCCAAGTAGTGCCCATCCTAAAGCTATGTTGAAGAATGTAACTAGGTTTGGTCTTCATATTTATATTTGAGTCAAAGAATGAAAATGATTTTTTATTATTATTACAATGACTTATTAAAGCATGGGTTTCATGCTTGGGTCATCATTTTATAGGTCAAAGTCCCCATTGTAGACTTCTAGGTTTTATACTGAGTCATTAGAATCATTGTCCATTTAATGTGACCCTTCTTGGGCTTTTGTTTATGTAAAAAGATTTATTATTCAGTCAAAAATGTATTTTGTCACCTCCACACCAAGTCAGCCCTAACCTGATGAAGTCAGCCTACAAGAGGACAATTCGACCAACAAAAGAGGGTATATCCACAAAAGCAATTCGATCTATTTGGACATCATTTGAACAAGTTCGATACACATCAAGGAAGTGCATAAAAGTGCGAAGTTCAAGGGGAAGAAGCAAGAAATACAAGTCGAAGTGTATGGGCCATCTCTTTCTCTCTTTTATGCGAAGTTGGTGGGCTATTTGTTGGATCAAAGTTCTGTTGTTAGGAGGGTCAAAATTCTGAAAGTGTTGGGTCAAAGATTCTGCTACTGGAAGGTAGAAATGTTGTTGCTGCAAGGTCGAAGATCTAGATCGAAGTTGCTGGAAGGAAGGGTTGACTTGGTGGTTGGAGGAGGTTTGTATCTAGGTCGAAGAGTCTTGGATTATCTCATCTTAACTACTGAAGGAAGAATTTTGACTGGGTTTTCCCCTAGATAGGGGTTTTTCCCTAGCAAAGTGCCTACATCTTGTGTCTCTTGTTCTTGTGATCTTCATACACACATAATTTGGTAATTTCTTGATGAAAGATAATATAATAAAGATATAAAAGAAGCCAATATAATTCACAAGTAATTATCAAGAAAGAGAAATCTAACCCTAATTTTACTAACATTGATTTCTCAACATGGTATCAAAGCTAAGGTCAGGGAAGATTGGAGATCACTCTATTGGCTTGAAAGAAAGGACTACTCCCTCTATGATAAGATACTTGAAAATGGGATTCAACATTGCAGGAAGCTGGATCAAAAGGATCATCTACAACTTATTCAACAAAGTCAAAGACAAAGGGTTTTTGGCTGCACTCACAGGTTCACCCAATGATGACAATGCATGGATTATTGATAGTGGATCATCAAGACACATGACAGAAGATAGAAAGCAACTTCATGCTCTATCAAAGGAACAACCTTCTCATGCAGTGGAATTGGGAGACAACAAAAGCTATGTTGTTAGAGGCTTGGGATCAACTTCTTTAAAGCTGGACAATGGAGCAAAGCTACATCTCAACAATATACTATATGTTCCAGGTTTGAAAAAGAATTTACTTTCAATTTCTTGCTTAGAAGATAAAGGTGATAGAGTTGCTTTTGTAGATGGAAAGGTTTTGGCTTGGGGTAAAGATTCAAGCATTGATAAAGCTAGAGTTATTGGAATTCGTGAAGGAAGTTTATATAGAGTATTAACACCATCTCCTCAAGCCCTAGTTCACATGGAAATCAATCCCATTGAACTATGGTATAGAAGATATGGTCATTTACATTACAAGGTTATTCCCTCTCTCAACAAATTGGTAAATGGCACCCCCGTTATTAAATAAGATCGTGAAGGAATATGCAAGGGATGTGCCTTAGGAAAGAATACAAGGAAACCATTTACAAGCAGTGAAACAAGGTCTAAAGAAATATTGGACCTTATCCATTCAGATGTGTGTGGACCTATGTCTGACAAATCACTTGGAGGTCATCTTTATTATGTAACCTTCATTGATGATCACTCTAGAAAGACATGGCTCTATCTACTCAAAACAAAGGACAAAGTATTTGAAAAGTTCAAGGAATTTAGGTTTGAAGTAGAGACCTTAACCGAAAGAAGAATAAAGACTTTAAGATCCGATAATGGTGGAGAATACACTTCAAAAGAAATAATTGCATATTACAAAGAAGCAGAAATTAAGAAGGAGCTCATTGTTCCCTACAATCTCGAACAAAATAAAGTTGCAGAAAGGAAGAATAGAACACTTGAAGAATGTATTCGAACAATGATCTTTGATCAAGACATTCCTAAATTTCTATGAGGAGAAGCTACAATGGCTGTTGTATATATTCAAAATAGAAGTCCTCATAGAATCCTCGATAATATGACACCTAAAGAAGCATTCACAAGAAGAAATCCGTGTTTGGACCATCTCAGAATCTTTGGATGTCCCACCTATATCCATGTTCCAAAGGGCAAACAAAAGAAGCTGGATTCTACAAGCATTAAAGGGATTTTTGTTGGCTACAGTGTTTCTTCAAAGGCATATAGAATCTACATCAAGGAAGGAAGACACATTGAAGTAAGCAGAGACGTTATATTTGATGAAAATCGTGCCTACAAAATATCCAAAGATATTCCTATTGATTCTGATTACAAAGACATACCACTATTCGAAGAAGAAGAGCACCACAACAATCCTATTACAAATCAAGAAGAAGAAGAAGGACCAAGTGAGCCTATTCAACCTGTGATCATACCCAACACAAGGAAAAGGCCAAATTGGTTAAAAGTTACTCTTGAAGATGCCGAAGGACATGGAGCTGTGAAAGGAACTTTTAGAGAAAGCAAAAGACCAAAAAGATATTTTGGATATGCTGCATACATGACAAAACTAATAGAAGTTGAACCAACTACATTTGAGGAAGTTGCTCATCAAGAAGTCTGGAAGAAGCTTATGCAGTGTTGAATTTCCACGATCTTGGGTCTAGGATAGAATCTTAAAATCTTTGTCACTACCCAACCAAGAATCTCAACGATAGTACTTTGCACAGTGGAATATAAACAACAGTAAATCACACATGCACAGAATATGGACAACTTTTTACATTTTTCAACCCAACTTTGTTATATTAAATAACATACAATACAACAGTCTAGGGCTCCCGTACCAGGGATAATGGCCCTCATACATCCACTAGTACAAGATACAAACTGGGGCTTGGTGTCAGTCCATCGACAACCAATCCGCAATCTACAAGATACTCTCACCATTTGGCTGATGAAGTCGACTCTCTCAGCTCCCCTCGGTCGTACCATGTACCTGCCCGGTCCTTTGACTCCCAATCTACAGGTCCTGCCTCTATCAATGCTCCAAGTCCATCTAACCACTGAACCTCGGTTGTCAATCTGCTCTCTAGTTGTGCCTTAGTCCATCAAGGGCAAAACACATTGAGACTCATGTCAAGTTGTTCACAGCTCCACTTGTGAACAACTCTCAACTGCCCACTGCTGCTCCTCAACTACTCAGGGACTTCAACCCACTATGGTCTTCCTGCGCTGCACCGATGAAGACCAACATAGGGCACGGAGGGCTGCCACCTATCACTGCAAGATGTCCATATCCCACAATGAACATGGGCTAGGAGGACTGCCCATCATCTATTGTAGAAGTCCTTCTCCACACACAAGTCTCGGGCTCCATAGACTGCTCTTGGTTGATCAGACCCTTGAGCTCAACAACTGCCTCTCTTGAAACTACCTTTGTCCATCAAGGTGTTGCTCACCAGGCTCCAACTTGGACACTATCACGTTGTCCTCCAGCAGACCATAAGTGCCCAATCATGTCCACACTTGGTCCACTCTCACGCTGCCCTCCAACAGTCCACGAGTGACCAAGTCCACGCTATAGCATCTGCACCTAGTTAGGGCATCCTCATGCCTAGGAGACCCCTACATATGGTTGCCAACAGACTTCTCCAATCCCGCCCTTTTCTCTGCAATAGAGGAGCTATTGCACAAATCTAGGCACCAATCTTCACTATGGAAACTACCCACAGCTTACGGCTTCTAACATGCCACGTCAGCCCTACCTCCTTGGTTTCCACAAGCTGCAACAACTTTGTCCGCACTAGGACACCTACATCACTCCATAGCAGGATCTGCTCCTAGTTGGAGTTCCTTCATGCCCAAGGCAACTCCAACAAATGGCTTCCAACAAACTATAATGTAAACTGATCCAAATACTGGTCAAAACTTTGACCCAACGCACCTCCAAACGCTGCTCCAAATCTGCTTGCACACTGTTGTTCGTGACTGTTCTGGTTAGGGCACACTGCTACAGCCCTAAACTTCTCCAACAGTCCACAAACAACTCTCTAGAAAACTGTGGTTTAGGCTGGGAGATACACTCCTCCACGCTGAGGGTAAGGGCTAAAACCAACCCTTCAAATAGCCCACGCAAGCCTTGCTGCTGTGGTATGGCCTGCGGCCTACCACACAACAGTTCTGTTGCAATACGTTGCCCTCAAAACGCTGCCACAGTCCATCCACAATCCTCCAAAACAGCCCCAAACAAACTTGTTTCCAGCCCTTAAGGCCTCGGCCTAGCAGCCAATAAATTCAGCCTCCAACAGCAATCTTCAGTCCCTGTTCTTGCCCTAGAACAGTCCTCCAACCCACGTGTGCCCTAGTCTCCCTTGCTGCAGCCTCAAAACAGAGATCTCCATTCCTCCACGAGTTGTCCTCAAGGTATGCATTGCACAAAAGGATGCCTTAATGCCTCTACATCACCCTCTATTTATACATAAATGAGGGGCTCCTTCCAATGTCACTCTAGGGCTATCCAACTTGTCAAGAGGCTTATTTAACCCAAGCCGACCTTGACACATATGGTGTAAACCCACTCATGACCTTCAAAAATTCATAACTCCTTAACGACAACTCAGAATCAGATGATTCTCATTGCGTTAGAATCGTCTCATCGAGAGCTATCATCCTCATCCATCACATGTCGAAAACTCGTCATGGTTTTGGCCCAAACATCTATGGGTGCAAAACCCCAGGCTTGGATTCTAAGCCCACAAGCCTACTTGTGGTGCTTTGACCTCCAACCCTCAAACACTAGAACTTGGAGTACCTCCCAAGCTACACAAATCAACATGCAGGAAGAATATCAATCCATCATGAAGAATGGGGTTTGGGAAATTGTTGCTAGACCTAGTGACAAATCAGTTGTCACTTCTAAATGGATCTACAAGATCAAGCACATTGTTGATGGAAGCATAGATAAGTACAAAGGTAGATTCGTTGCTAACCGAAGGCATAGGCTATGAAGAAACCTTTGCACCTGCCGCAAGATATACTACTATAAGATCTTTGGTTTCATTCACTGCAACAAAGGGATGGAGTATCCATCAAATGGATGTAAAAACAACATTTCTGAATGGGACTATCGATGAAGAAGTATATATTGAACAACCTGAAGACTTTGAAATAAATGGCAAAGACACTCATGTTTGTAGACTCAAGAAGGCCCTATAAGGTTTGAAGCAAGCTCCTAGGGCATGGTATGCAAGAATGAATGCATAACTTCTACGAATCGAGTTCATCAAAAATATTGTTGATCCAAATCACTATATCAAGGTTGTGGATAATGAACCACTCATTATTCTAATATATGTGGATGATCTATTTATTACAGGTGTAGAGCGAAGGATACAAAAATGCAAGAAGACGCTCGCAACCAAATTTGAGATTATTACTTAGGATTAGAAGTATGGCAGAAACCTAGGGAGATTTATTTGGGGCAAGGAAAGTATATAATTGAGTTGTTGCAGAAATTTGGTATGATGGACTCCAAGCCCATGACTACTCCCATGATCACCAATCTCAAGAAGTTAAGAAGCTCTAACTCTTGTCTCGTAGATCCTACCTCCTATCGAAATTTGGTGGGTTCTCTAACGTATCTGGTAAACACTATACCGGATATATGTTATGCTATGAACATTCTTAGTCAATTTTAGTTGGAGCCTTGTCATGATCACTGGATAGCTGCCAAGCATATTCTGAGATATCTACAAGGTATTATTCATCACTGCCTAAAGTGTGATAGCAAGGAAGTCAAGATAACAGGTTTTACAGATTCTTAATGGGGTGGCAATAAGACCGATGGAAGAAGCACTACTAGTGGATGCTTTAGTTTGGGGTCTGCAATGATTTCATGGATGAGTAGAAAACAAGATCCTGTTGCTTTAAGTAGTGTTGAAGATGAGTATGTTGCTGCATGTGAAGTACGAAAGGAGGTTGTATGGTTAAGAAAGCTTCTGTCAGATTTGTTTGAAAAACCTCTTAATCCTACAGTGATAAATTGTGATAATCAAAGCAGCATTAAGATGTCTGAAGATCTTGTGTTCCACGTAAGGACAAAGATCAACAATAAGTACCACTATATTAGAAGTTTGGTGCAATATGGGATCATGAAGCTACAGTATGTTCCAACCGACGAACAGGTAGTTGATGTGTTGACAAAGTCTCTTCCTAATAAGAAGTTTGAGTATTTGAGAAGCATGCTTGGTTTGGTTGATATTACTGATTTCATTAATGAAAGATGTTTGGAAGAGACTTGAGGAGGCATCTTGTGTGATACAAAATGCCTGGGAGGACATCTGGCCGGCATATGTGTTGATGTCTAGATCCCAAAGTAGGGAGGGTGGCGTTGGTCATAGATCTTTGACCTTGTATTACGCACCTAGATCCCTGGTTGATGGTTAGAAAGTAAGCCTAATGGTACCTAGAGAGGCTGAAAGCTTTAGTCCATCTTAGTCCCACCCGAATAGATTGCCCTGGTCAGGAATCTAGTCTGTGGCACCTTGTGTGCCGAAGTTCTTCGTAGTTCTTGTGTTTTGAGATCTTCCTTGTACTTGTATATACATATGTAATTTATGAATACCTTGAAGAATATAACTAGGTTCAGTCTTCATATGTATATTTGAGTCAAAGAATGAAAAAGAAATTATTATTATTATTACAATGACTTATTAAAGCATGGGTTTCATGCTTGGGTCATCATTTTATAGGTCAAAGTCCCCATTGTGGACTTCTAGGTTTTATACTGAGTCATTAGAGTCATTTTCCATTTAATGTGGCCCTTCTTGGGCCTTTGTATCATGTAGAAAGATTTATTATTGAGTCAAAAATGTGTTTTGTCACCTCCACACCAAGTCAGCCCTAACCTGATGAAGTCGACCTACAAGAGGACAATTCGACCCACAGAAGAGGCTATATATACAAGAGCAGTTTGATCTATTTGAACATCATCTCAACAAGTTTGATACACATCAAGGAAGTGCAGAAAAGTGTGAAGTTCAGGGGAAGAAGGAAGAAATACAAGTCGAAGTTTTTGGGCTATCTCTTTCTCTCTTTTATGCGAAGTTACTGGGCTATTTGCTAGATCAAAGTTCTGCTGCTGGGAAGGTCAAAATTTTGAAAGTGTTGGGTCGAAGATTCTGCTGCTGGAAGGTCAAAATTCTAGATTTGCTTGGTCGAAGTGTTGCTACTGCAAGGTCAAAGATCTAGATCAAAGTTGCTGGAAGGAAGGGTTGACTTGGTGGTTAGAGGAGGTTTGTGTCTAGGTCGAACTTCGAAGAGTCTTGGATTATCTCGTCTTAACTACTGAAGGAAGAAGTTTGACTGGGTTTTGCCCTAGCAGAGTGCCTACATCTTATGTTTCTTATTCTTGTGATCTTCATACACACATAATTTGGTAATTTCTTGATGAAAGATAATATAATAAAGATATAAAAGAAGCCAATATAATTCACAAGTAATTATCAAGAAAGAGAAATCTAACCCTAATTCTACTAGCATTGATTTCTCAACAAGTTGTAAGCCAGTAGGGGAGATCCCACGGAACGAGGGTTGAGGATTAACCCCCCAATTAAGGTAAGGGAACAAGACTACAGTCAAAGCCCTTCCTTCTTCCAAGTCACCCAATAATCCATACCTAAGTGTGCCCAAGAAAAACAAGCATAAGCACCCAATTACATAATGAAAAATCATACCTTTAGGATTGGATGACCCACCTTCAAACATACGATCTCGACAAATGGGCAAGGGGACATACGATTGGCTCAGAGAGCAGAGACATCTAGCATAATATCAACTACACTGGTGACTGCCACGGGCTGTTGGCTGCTAGCTAACGACAAATCTAGGAGATTTTTTTCTTCTATGGAGTCACCCATTGGTGGTGGGTAACAGGGCCCGTGGGAGGATCAAACCTTAAGGGAGCAGGAATGGAGAGCCATTCTCCCCACAAGTATATTGCTTGTAAGATCTTCTTTCTTTGACTATAGTGAATTTCTAAATCGCTCCTCTAAATTATTTGTTATTTGTGTTAAAAATACACTTCCATTTATGCATATTGATGGCAATCTATCAAAATTAAGTCCTTTCGTGTATTGCAAACCATATTTAGTTCTTTCTTAGATTTCAAGTTAGGGTTTACCGTTTACCTTTTGCCAATGCAAGAGTAAGGTATATTGTTTGTTGTTGTGTGTGCAAGTATTCAGATCAGTCTAATTGCACATAGCTCCTAATCATTCTGTTGGATTGTGTAGCTCAGTAGGACTTCCACAATTGCTTGGTGTCTTAGCATGTGGAAGATTGTCTCTCTAGATAAACTTTGTAAAGTGATATTTTTTGTATTTAATGATTAAAAGTGACTTAAGTGATCTCAACAAGAGATTAAGTCACAATTGTTGATCTTGAGATGGCAAGATCTAATCTTAGCCATTGAGATCTAGGGTTAGGGTTTTAGTCATTAAAAGGTTATAAAAGGAGATCTAAGGGAGAGGTGAAGACACCATTGAGCAGCACTAGCCTCAGAAGGAGTGTGATACTCCAGTGTGCCAGGTTGGACAAGGTCTGAGGAAGGTGCAAGGAGATCCAACTCATAGTCGAGGGCTTGATCAGCTGGATCAGATCCAGTTGTTGTATATGCAATTCCTCAGTTGGGCCATTATCCCTGGTACGAGAGCCAAAGTTCTTAATAAAACAGTTTTTGGATTTTCCCTTTGTGGGTTTTCCAGTGTAAATTGTGTGTCTAATATGTGATGATTTCTATGCATTTATATTGTTCAATCTTAGTTAAGAACTTATCCGTGCATAAATTAAGAGTTTGTTCGAGATTTATTATCAAGTGCTTGATTCAAGAAACTTAACATGGTATCAAAGCAAGATTGGCGGGGCCATGTTCGACTATAATCATATGAGGTAGCAAAGTTTTTTTTGGGTTGAGAAACAGAAGGCCAAAGGTCGTACACTATACAAGGGCCAAGTTTTTGAAACAAAATTTCGCTCGACTGAGTTTAAAGTTGAGATTTAAAAAAAAAAAAAATCAAAAAAGTAATACAAGGGCCCAACCATGGTGGCTCACAAGGGTTATCCAGCCAACCATGGTGGCTAGAGACAATTGCAAGCAGGCTCGCAAGTCTGTTAGAAGCAGCGACCGAGCAAGACATCGAGCAGGACGTACCATGGGCTGAAACCCTGTGCATCGAGGAGATTGTGGACAGAATGAGGTGAGCAAGGCAGAGACAGCCTTGGATTAGGCCAACAGTGCACCAACATATAATGCATGGTTGATAGAGACAGTCAACATGCCACACAACAATGGCAGGGTTGCGCATGAGGGTGCATTAGAGAATTCATGCAGTCAGAGGTTAATCTAGCAGCAAAAGCAATAATTGGAAGATACATTGATAGGCCATTAGTGCGAGTTAGGTAGGATTAGCCTACAAAGCGTGTTGCAAGAAATTATTAAAAAAAAACACCACTATACTTCTAAAGTGTTTGGGAAGCACATGCAATTTCCGAGTAGGGAGCAAGAGGCTTTGGGGAGCCTCGGGATATGTCTAGAAGTTTTGGGTTGTGGGCAGAAGGTTTGGGCAACAGGGTCGGGCAGTGGGCCCAAGCAGAGTGCAGCAGCGAGCTAAGATAGCCATGCAGGATTCGAGAGTGGAAAGCTTCTAGGAGCACGATTCTCTGCTTAAGTTTCATGTCTAATAGCGATATAGGCTTCTATGTCAAAGGGAGAAGCTACAATGGATGTGAGGAGCCTAAGGATAGATCCGAGTTATGGAAGTACCTTCCTCACTAAGAGAGTGTTGGATTGTGTAGCTCGATAGGACTTCCACAATTGCTTCGTGTCTTAGCGATTGCCTCTCTAGATAAATTGTGTAAAGTGAATTTTTTTGTATTTAATTATTAATAATGACTTAAGTGATCTTAACAAGAGATTAAGCCATAACATTTGATCTTAACATGACAAGATCTAATCTTAGACATTGAGATCTAGAGACAAGGTTTTTGTAATTAAAAGGTTATAAAAGGAGATTTGAGGAAGAGGTGAGGACACCATTGAGCGGCACTAGCCTGAGGAAGAGGACTGTGATACTCTAGTGTGCCAGGTCGAACAAGGTCCGAAGAAGGTGCAAGGAGCAACAAGCAGATCCAAATCATAGCCAAAGAGGGCTTGATCAGCTGGATCAGATCCAGTTTTTGTAAAAGTAATTCCTCATTTAGGCCATTATCCCTGATATGGGAACCTATGTTCTTAAAACAGTTTCTGGTTTTTCTCTTTGTGGGTTTTCCAGGGTAAAACATGTGTCCAATATGTGGTGATTTCTGTGTGTTTCTGCTATGCAATTTTAGTTAAGAAATTAGCCATGCATAAATTAAAAGTTTGTTCAAGATTTATTGTTAGGTGCTAGGTTCAAGAAAATTAACACATTATGCTCAATTTTCTAGAGAGAAGATATAGAAAGCATATTGCAAATATTCTTTATTATACTTCTCATGTTAAATGATTTATCTTTTATCATTGTTTGCTTATTGTTCAAGGAAAACTCTAAGACCTCCATATCATTGTTGCAACAAGGACTAATTACTTCGCCAAGTTGGAAGTTTAACACCTTTCACATGCACATGAGAAAAACCCCACATAACAATATCAACAACAGTGTTATTGTTCTATCAATACATGGTGAGGCGTAAATGATGACGGATGTCAATTGCATTTAGAAGCTCGACCCATTAACAATGGACTTCCTCACATGAGTCATGTCTACTAATAATTCATCGTTTAAGAATTTAATAATGAGTATATCTATTGAATATGATCTTTTAAAGATGATCCAACTTTGTTGGTTCAAAATATCATGCTTAACAACAAACACGAGGACTCCTTCAATAATTTCTTATGTTAGGAAAATGAATAATTTTCAATTAGATATATTCCATATAATTGATAAAATAAATTCATATATACCTTCTTTAGTTCATTCAAGTAGCCAAGCTTTCATTTGAAGTTTCTCCCCATGAACTTGAATGTTAAGAGATTTGCACCTTTCTTGCTCCTATGCTACCCCTAAGATCATGCAGCCTAGGCCTCTAAGGGCCGACCATTCCCAAAGGATATCACCCACTAGTGCATTAGCTCTTTCACAATGATTGATAACTTCAATAAGATCTTGTATTGCAATCCCCCCACTCATCATTAGACAATTACAACCCTAGCAAGCCTTTAACATCCTCCCTTTTGCTTAGCATCGAGAGTCAGTGATACCTGACATCTTTCTTTCTCTGGCACCTCATTTTATATCTTCTCTTAGCTAGGGATTTAGATTTAGCTAGACATTTAGTTCTTTATCTTTCTCTAATTTTAGTATTAATATGGGAGTGCTTTTTACCTACAGCTAAAGTACTCTTTTAGTCCCCCATTGAACTACTTTCTTGGTCAATTGTTGGACATCAATAAAATTATCTTATCTTTTATCTTGAGATTATAACTTTTACCATTGATTTTCAACCTTCAAAAATTCATCGTTAATAGTTTTATTAGCAAAAAATGCAATAAAATGCACTCAAAGCTAAGACCTTGCATTTTACACTTTCCCCCTAGCCAAATTGTTTCTTTCTTCACCTAAGTTAATTGGCAATTCACCATGGGCAACTACCTAGGTGCATAAACATTTTGGATATCCAATTACACATGCAGCTGCCACTTTACATGCTATTAATTCAAAGGCTCAAATGACACAATTCTTCCCAAACATAAAATAGTAATATGTAGAGTTTTCATATAACTCTAAAATTAAATGAATATGCTTATTGGTTGTTGCCACAACAAATAAAATTCAGATATAGTAGTCCTTGCAATCAAAGATTAAATTTGAAGCATACATGGCCCTTCAAGAGCCCTTTAGCCCTCATTGAAGGACATTAAATAGTTCCCACTGCAAAAGAAATTAAAAATAAAAGTTCTATGTCAATCACTAAGTGAGGATCATTCTATATCATTGTAATTGAAAGGCAGTCACTCTTATAACATGTCATAGTTTTAATCAATGTTACCAGACTCGGAATCAGCAATAAATCGGCGAGGCAAAAGAGCGAAGAGTTTTAATCGGATCGGGAAAAAAATCGGGAAAAAATCGGCAAATTCATTAAATAAAAATATACACATATATTGAATTAAAAAAACCATTTTTCATTAATATTGGGTAAAGGTATGTCCAAACAATGCATAATATCAATAGATGTCCAAAATATCATGAATAAATAAGTATCTCATATATGTTATGAGTCCACACATGATCCAAAGCACTGAGTCTTGAGTCCTTAGAAGCATATGCTTCTAAAAGTTTACAAAAAAGTTAAAAACTGCATACTAATCAGAAAAAAATCAGCAACTAAGAATCTAAGACTCTTAAGAGTGAGAACTAGAAGCGATTCCTCCCACACCTTCGCTTGCTTGACTCTCAAAGTTCTCCAAGTCATGAAGGCTGAAAAGAGGAGGCTCATCTAATTGAACCCATTCTGCCGCATTTGTAGCTTGCAAATCTAACTCTTCAAGGTCGATTGGTGAATGATCAATACCTGTCATTATCATGAGACATTGAAATGTGAATTAAAATTTCAATTTTGTAAAGTTTTGTAGATGTTCTATGCTAAGAGCAATTTCACTTTTCTCACAGCAATCATACAAGTAGATAAGCAAAATGCAGATAGAACATATAAGCAGATCTTACAGAAGACAAATCAGAAACAAGAAAAATGTATGTGTTCGTTTCGGCGGTCAACAGGATGCTTCAACCAGCAAAGTCTCCTTTGGTCAGCCAGCCCAGCATGTGTCACAACAACCCTCCAAGTAGCTCGTACTTATAGGATGAGAGAGGAAGATGTGAGTTGTGTTATATTCAAATTCTCTCCAACTTTTCCTGTATATATATCCATCAATGAGGGTGTGTGACACATCTGTTGGGCATGTGAGCCTACATTACAAAACTGGCTGACCTAGCACATATAATTTATTAAGAATAATAAATTCAAAATATAAGTTCTGCTCATCGGATTAAGACTATTTTTATATGGATTTTACACCTCTCAGAAAGAGGAATCCAACAAAAATATTAGCCTCTTAATCTGAGCATCAGAACATGGAGTTTGGACCTAGTTGTCCAATTTTAACACTCCCTCTCAACTAGGGAGAACTCCATCTATTAGTGCAATTAACATCGTGAGTCATCCCGCCGAAACTTGCTTTGCTGGCTTCTTTATTTCAGAACAGAAGTGGGTCAGTCACAAAGACATCATTCCCCGACTGACATAATCAGTCCAGAGGTCCCAGACCTCACAAATCTTGATCCCAGATCAAGTGGTTGGACCATGCCATCCTAGATAGAGAGTACGGCAATCTCTGATGCGTCCATCAGTCTTTGCTAATAGTCTCTAGCTTTTCCACACCTCATTGGCCAAATGAGAGGTACTTCCCATGAGCCCTGAACTCAATGGGTAGGATGCATACGGGGCACAGATTAAATGAGTGGCGAACCAGCTCAATAATCACAAGGGTGGGGCAGAAGCATTATGAGTGCTTATAGCTCCGAGAAGCTATCCCCAAAGCCCCCCAGAGCTCCCAGAGCTCATCGTCCAACATGACCCACATCATAGGGTCTTTCCACGACACCAAGACTCTCACGGAAGGTTAGGAACTTGACCTTCCCCAGGGGCTTAGTGAGAATATCCGCGACCTGCTCATCAGTTCCTATATGATCGAGCCTTACGACGCCTCGCTGTACTATATCCCGGATAAAGTGGTACCTGATATCAATATGCTTGGATCGGTCGTGGAACACAGGATTCTCAGTCATACGAATCCCACTCTGATTATCACAGAGTATTACAGTGGTATCTAGCACATGTTGGAACAGCTCACTAAAGAGCTTCCTCAACCAAACTGCTTCACAACAGGCCATACTAGCAGCAATGTATTCGGCCTCCGCAGTGCTCAAAGCCACTGACTTCTGCTTCCTGCTCATCCATGAGATCGAAGCAGAACCAAGATTGAAACAGCATCCAGATGTGCTCTTACGATCCACCACACTGCCAGCCCAATCGGCATCAGTATATCCCCGGAGTATCACACTCCCGGCAGTGTATCTCAGCCCATGGTTTATCGTGCCCCGAAGATATCTCAAAAGATTCTTGGCACCAACCCAGTGAAAATGATGAGGCTCAACCATCTGTTGACTCAAAGTATTCACTGCAAAACATATGTCCGGACGGGTGTTCACTAAGAACATCAAAGCTCCTATGAGTTGACGATACTCAGTAGGATTGGCCAAGATAGGCCCTGCAGCGCTGCCACTCAACTTCTTAAAGTTGAGTTCCATTGGTGTCGACACGGACTTACAGTCCACCATCCCAAATCTTTCCACCATCCCAAATCTTTCCAGAAGCTTCACAATATACTTTCTTTGAGAAAGGAAAATCTCTCCAGGTCTCTGCCAGACCTCCAGGCCTAGGAAATAGTGCATCAGTCCTAGGTCTTTCATCTCGAACTCAGCAGCAAGCTCCCTCTTACATTGATGAATGAGAGGGTCATCACCTGTCAGGAAGAGGTCGTCCACATACAGCACTAGAATGAGAGGCTTTCCTTCCTCAACCTTAAAGTAAAGGTTTGGATCAGCATTGCTTCGAGTGAAGCCCAGCTTCATCAAGTAACTATCCATCCTCTCATACCAAGCTCTGGGTGCTTGCTTTAACCCATAGAGGGCTTTCTTCAACCTGCAGACATAAGTGTCTCGATCTTGAACTTCAAATCCCAGAGGTTGTTCTACATACACCTCTTCCTTTATTGCACCATGCAGAAAAGCGGTCTTGACATCCATCTGATGAAGACTCCATCCTTGCGTAGCAGCAAGGGCTATGATGGATCGGATGGTGGTATATCGAGCCACAGGTGCAAATATATCGTCATAGTCAATTCCTTCCTTTTGAGAGAAGCCACGGGCAACAAATCTTGCCTTAAACTTTTCAGCACTCCCATCAGATTCATGTTTAATCTTGTAGAGCCATTTAGCGGTGACAACAGATTTGTCCTTCGGTCTTAGGACCACATCCCAGACATCATTCTTCATAATAGCCTCATATTCTTCATGCATAGCATCCTTCCAGACTTGATGCTTGATGGCTTCCTCAAAAGATCCAGGTTCAGATTGTATAATAGTACTCAAGGCAGCGAGATACCCTTGGTATCTACACGGTTTCTTGCTTTCTCGGAATGTTCCCCTTGGGGCAGCATGACCCTCAGCATCTTCGAGGGTGTCCCTGAGCCATGATGGCCTCTTTCCTAGAGAAGGGGAAGGATCAATAGGGTCCATTGGCCCTTCAACATCAGGCATAGTCTCATCCTGGGGTTCTTCCAGATTTCCAGGTCTTTCTTCATGGTTTTCTTCAGATCTAGGAAGATCTACTACTTTCTTCAGGGAAGCATCTTCGTCAAAAGTGACATCATGGCTTATCTCTACTTCCCTTTGACCAGGTACATAGACTCTATATGCCTTAGAAGTCTCACTGTAGCCCACAAACATTCCTTTCTTCCCAGTAGCATCCAGCTTACTTCTCTTTTCTTTCGGCACATGAAAATAGACAGGACATCCAAAAATTCTAAAATGTGAGACATCAGGTTTCTTACCAGAGAAAACCTCTTCGGGAGTTTTGGAGTCCAAAGCGGAATGAGGGCATCGGTTTTGAATGTACACAGCAGTATTTTCAGCTTCTCCCCACAGAAACTTTGGAAGACCCTGGTCACATAGCATGGCACGGGCAGCTTCCACAATAGTCCTATTCTTGCGTTCAGCAACACCATTCTGCTCAGGAGTATATGCAGTGGTAGTCTCCCTCTTAATGCCAGCTTCTCTGCAAAAGTCTTTGAACTCATTTGACTCATATTCAGTACCATTGTCAGTCCTCAAAATCTTGTCTTCACAAGTATAGCGTATCTCCATGACTGTGCATAAGGTGTCAACATGACAGTGTATAGATGTATCCATGAACTGCATATAAATGTTGCCATGGCCTGCATATAAAAGATTCGAAGTCCTGTATATAATTTCCATGACCTATATATAAATTCCATGGCTGCGTATATGTTTCTCAATGTCCTGTGCATAAGTCTACTCCTTTACAGTGTTAAGGGCATCACGTGGCTACAATATAGGGTTACGTAATGATGTCATCTTCACACTGAGATTGGCAGTTACAGGTCTCTCATGACTGCGGCTTCCTTCTATGACTCTGTTGATCTGTCTCCCATGACAGCATGAAGATGCCACTGTCTTCTTTTGCCTGCGGATATTTAAGTCCTGCATAAGTGTCTCCATTGCATGCGAAGACTGCATCTATTCCTTCCTTACTGCGGCTTGATGGCATATATATTCCAGCGGTTATATATTCCTGCGTATATCATTGACTGCAGACAGCGTGGTGACTGCATACAACTATCCAGCATGGACATTGAGACTGCGTGGGTCATGAACAGGTCTGCAAGTATATATGAACGAGTTCTTATATGAGTGCGTATACATGTGTGATTTCAGCAGACCTGCGCAGTTCCCTTCACTTGTTTGCTCCAAACGCACCAGCGTATGTAGATAAACCTGCGAATCTATTACTGTCTACGCGTCAGACCTTTAGTCTGTCCACGTGACATTCCAGCAACAATCCACCTGTACAGATATATCAACCGACAGCCCGTGGTTGATACAAATTCCTGTGCGGTTATCCGAGCACGCCAGCACCCATAAACCTGCACCAATTATATGCTACCGTCCACGTAGCAGTCCTCTGGCCTGTCCACGTGACAGCTCCACAGTAAATCACCGGTATAACGCTTCGACAGCCCGCTGCATATAAACCTCTGCGTGTTCATGAATTCCAGCTTCTGTCCTCAACCGAAGCTATAACCGAGGCTATGACCTGTCCGCACTTTTACAAAACAGTCTTTATAAAACTATAAAACAGTCTTTATAAAACTGTTCTTATAACTGTGTGCTTCCACGTCGCATTATCCACCTTTGTTCACAAGACTGTATTACGGCAAGACCGCGCAAACCCCTGCGCTATACCGTAAGTCTGCACTCATGAACAGACCTTTAATAACCTTCACTGCGCAACCGTGATCTCTACATAAAACCAAGCCCGAACATACGAAGCTACCTGGCTTTATGCGCATAAGACATGCGCATCTCCCCGCCTTATTCGCACGCCTTCTTGTCTTTATTAACTGTGTATACGAGTCTTCATTGACTTCGTATGGAGACTTCGTGTAACTATCTTTATTAACTGTGTATAAGAGTCTTCATTGACTACGTATAGACCTCTTCAGCAATTCTATATATGCCTGACTGTGGCTAACATATACGTGACCTTCATTGATTCAGTGGTTCTATATACCTGACTGTGGCTGACCCAGCGTATACGTGATCTTGACTGTGGCTTTGATTTGACTGCGGTTCTCTGCAGCGTCATACCTTGGTTGCGTCTTTGATACATAGACTACTTCGTTCTCATACAGCGTATACATAACTCCAGCGTATGACTGCCAGAACCTCCTCTGCATTATATATGTGTGTCCAGCATATACATAACTCCTTGCACAGCGTATACATAACTCCAGCTACACCTCAGGACTGTGGAATTTAGACTGCGGTTGACTGTGTCCTTTTATTACTGCGTCCACCATTTATCATACAGCGTGTAAGTTCCTTAAGAACAACGCATATAATCCTCTATATAAAGGCATCCATTAACTGCGTTTAGGGCTGCTTAGAACAGCGTATAAGTTCATGACTGCGTTCTCCGTTAGGGCATCATACTAGGCCGGTGAAATCTAGTGTGAATCTCCTTCTCCAAAAACCCAAGACGTGGAGAGGAGATCACTTGAAGTGAGTTTGTCTTCACCTCAGCTCTGATACCATGTAAAGTTTTGTAGATGTTCTATGCTAAGAGCAATTTCACTTTTCTCACAGCAATCATACAAGTAGATAAGCAAAATGCAGATAGAACATATAAGCAGATCTTACAGAAGACAAATCAGAAACAAGAAAAATGTATGTGTTCGTTTCGGCGGTCAACAGGATGCTTCAACCAGCAAAGTCTCCTTTGGTCAGCCAGCCCAGCATGTGTCACAACAACCCTCCAAGTAGCTCGTACTTATAGGATGAGAGAGGAAGATGTGAGTTGTGTTATATTCCAATTCTCTCCAACTTTTCCTGTATATATATCCATCAATGAAGGTGTGTGACACATCTGTTGGGCATGTGAGCCTACATTACAAAACTGGCTGACCTAGCACATATAATTTATTAAGAATAATAAATTCAAAATATAAGTTCTGCTCATCGGATTAAGACTATTTTTATATGGATTTTACACCTCTCAGAAAGAGGAATCCAACAAAAATATTAGCCTCTTAATCTGAGCATCAGAACATGGAGTTTGGACCTAGTTGTCCAATTTTAACAACTTTGAAGTTTGAACTTTAAACTTTTAAAGTACGAACTAGATTATGAAACCTTCAAATTCAAGCTCTCGAATCTCACCTTGTATTTGTTTGTTGCAAAGTCGTAGATTGTAATGGACAAATACAAGGTCATTCAAGCGCTTTTGTGTCAATCGGTTGCGCTTCTTAGAATGTATTTTCTCAAACATGCTCCAGTTGCGTTCACAACCTGAAGCACTGCATGCTTGGTTTAAGATTCGAATGGCAAATCTCTTCAAATCTGGCGTATCACTACCAAAGTTTTGCCACCAAAGACCTAGCAAGTGGTAAGGGTTTGTGAGTAGAAGACTAGAAGTACCAAATTAGTAAATAGTAAAAACTTAAAAAGAAAAGAAAATTTAATAAAACATTTAACATACAAAATAAAGTTTAAACAAATTTAATGAATTGATGAAGCCTTCAAGCTGGGTACCTGGCAACATCTTTGACCTTTGTCTTATAGCACTGGTATAGGCAAACAATTTAGATGGTGCCCTATAATCTTGTAGTTGGGAAAAGACACGACTTTGTTGTTCTGGATCAGGGAAGCACCTTTCCAAGCATGTCATAAGTCCTCTGCCAACCTCCCCATCCTCATTAAATTTGCTCTTATCATAAAAATATTGTGGGTTTAAGAAGTACCCAGCAGCATGTAAGGGGGAATGCAATTGCCTATCCCAACGTGCATCTATAATGTCCCAAAGAGGCATATACTTTGTCTCATCATCCCCATATCTTCTTTTGATGGCCTCCTTTGCGAGATCCATCGCCTCATAAATGTAACCCATAGCGGGTTTGTCACCATCAACCATCCTGAAAGTTCAAGCATTCAAATTTAAAGAAATATGAAACATTGTAAATAAAAAGAAGCTTGAAATGAAATTTAAAAAATGAAAAAGTTAAAAGACTAAAAGTACCTGAGAACTCTAACAGGGGACTCCGTCACAGCAATAATCTCTTCAGCATCTTTCCAGAAGCCATCATTAAACACAAGTGCAGCAATTTCGATGCCTTCAGGGGTCTTGGAATGTTTAGATCCCATCCACTCAGGTCCCAAGAACATCCTCTTCAGATTTATCTTTTGCTCAACCACAGATTGCAAAGATATGAAATTTGTTGCAAATCTAGTCACTGCAGGTCGAACAATTTCTTTACCTTCAGTGTATATTCTCATAGTGTTTACGACAATAGTGTGGTTGTATAGGTATTTGGTTATGGATTTTGCCTTCTCCACAACCTCATGTATCCAATGAAGCTTACCAATGTCCTCAAGCATTAAATCTATGCAATGGGCAGCACAAGAGGTCCAAAAAATAGTGGGGTGCCTCATCTCAAAAAGTCTACCAGCAGCCATATAATTCGCTGCATTATCGGTGACAATTTGTACAACATGTTCTTCTCCCACTTCTTGAACGACTTCCTCCATCATTTCACAGATAAGTTGGGCAGTCTTAACCTTATCTGAAGCATCCACTGACTTGAGAAACATTGTGCCTGCGGGACAAGATACAAGGAAATTTATTAAAGTTCTATTCCTCTGATCTGTCCATCCATCACTCATGATGGTGCACCCTGTTTCTACCCATGATGAACGAAACTCAGCTAGCACAAGCATGACATCTTCAACACTCTCTAACAACATATCTGTCCTAAGGCTCTCTGATGTAGGGGCTTTGAACCCTGGACCTGCAGCAGCAATTGCATCAATCATAGCTTGCCAATAAGGACTTCTGGCACAGTGGAAAGGTATGTCAGAATAGTACCAAAAGTTAGCAATGGCCTTCCTTGCCTGACTATGGATATTTTTTTTCCAACCAGTGCCATCCAAGGTAGGTTGGGAACGGGGTTTTGTGCGGGGAGCAAAAAAGGTGTTTATGTTTCCACCTCCAGTGTTGAAGGAAGGAGTTGAAGGACTCGCATGGCTTTGAGTTTGACTTGGCCTTGGAGGCATGTGTGGAAAACTTGGGAATGGCATTGAGGATTCAACAGATTGAGGTGACATGGGGCTAGTGGCAGAAAAAGTATCAAGTTCAACTCCAACAGTTCCTATTTCAGCATTTTGCTTTGCTTTCTTGGCATTATGCTGCTCTAACATCTCAAGGGCCAAGGCTGCTTGGTGTTTGACATTGTCGTCAACCTTGTCGCAAATACCTATATCATGGCCAGTTATTTGTGCAAGGTGGAACTTGAATCTATAAATGCCTCCACTACATTTTGTTTTGCAAAATTTACAAAGGAGCCTGGGGTCTCCGGGAATCCTGTCACAATAAGCCCAAGCAAAGTCCTTCTCTCTCGGCATTGTTGTTGCTTTGAACTTGTGTTTAATTTGTGGCTTCTGTTAAGATTTGGAGTTCGGCTTCTATTTAATTTGTGGCTCCTGTGAAAGACAACAAAAAATCAAATTTAAAAATCATCCAAAAATTTAAAATATGCTAGAAATTTAAAAAAGTAAATGAAGACAGATGTCAGTAAAGTTGTAAACAAATAAAAGCAGAACCCTGTGCTTGGAATCTGGATTATTTCTCTCTCTCTAGTGTACTTGTGCTGGGGTTTATTTTTCTCTGTAGGGCTGCACAGTCTAAACCTCAGAGCTTATCATCAGTGATCACAGTCAATATCAATGAAACAGGGGTTTATTGGGTCCACCCACACCTAATTTATGAAATAAATTGAAGGAATTATCTGTTAGACAACAGGGTCAACATTTTCATACTGGAATCTACTGGGAAAATTCATAACAGTGACTCTGTATTCACATAGTGAATCTATGGCTCGCTACCTATTCTCTATGGCTTACATAAGAGTGATACTATGAATCTATGACTCTTAATATTCAATTGATTAGCATCATGTTCTATGGCTCTCGATATTCATGTGTGAGATAGGACTATTGACAACAGTGACACTTGATGCAAACCTAATAACTTCAGCAGCAGTGGGAACAGACTCCGGATAGTTGTTGTTTGACAGCCATTATGTATCTCCAAGTCCTTGCATGGAAATCCATTCTATATTTCAGAGTTGTTATATTGGACAGCCATTTTCTATCTTGTGATCTGCAGAGGAAGAAAGAAAGGAGTATCTGTTGCACGTAGAACTTTGTATCTCCAAGCTTTAATGGCCTTGATATAACCTGGATTTCTTTTAGCCAGAAGGGTTCTTTTCCAGTTATAAAAACTGTGTATGTCTATGGCATAAATGTTCTTTTTATTTTGTTGTAGCTATTACCTTGTTTGCGGTTCAATTATTAACACAGATCAGTAGGTAACATAGCTGCATTTTGAAGTCCAGAAGCATGCAGATAGGAAATTCATATCAAAACAGGAATTCTGTGAAGATCTGTAAGGAACAGCTTCTGCATGTTGTAGCCATAGTTTAATACTCCCAAGTATAGCATGGCCCTGAGACAAGCACTTGGCTCAATACAGTTGAGTCCTGACTACCATTGACTGACTATCGAAGCATTAATATGCTAGTAATAACAATAATGACATTCCTTTGATGACAGTAATCTCTAATCATTAATGTAATCTCTAATCATTGGGTTCACCGTTCAACTCTATACCTTTGAAGAAATCCCGAAAAGAGGCCGAGTCCTTCTTCAACTCGACAAAAGATTCCGAACAAGGCACTGGGTTTCCGCCGGTAACCTACGTTGATCATGCCAAGACAGAGGGTGTATAAGTCTGTTGATGACAGCAGAATTAAAGACTGAGTTGTTAGTAATGAAATGGACCACTGTACAGGAATGCAGCGGCTCGGGCTCACGCAGGTTACCTCGTCTTCAAGGCTGAAGGCGGCTCGGGCTCACGCAGGTTCAGCAATCCGCCCGTGCATACGTAACCATTCCGGCGGCGTCGAAGACTCGAATCTCTGCGTCGATAGTGAAACTCACGTAGCCACTCAGCGATCCGGCGGCGTCGAAGACTGGAATCTCTGCGTCGATAGTGAAACTGTGAAAGTTCTAACTTCTAAATGCCTCGGCCCCGATACTAATCCGAAACCCGAAATACGCTTTACCCGCCATAATCCGAAACCCGAAAAAAAAAAAAACAAAACTGGCGGGACTCGCCAAAAAAACGCAGAACCGGCGATTTTTTCAGAATCGCGAGTCAAACTCGCGTTGACCACGATTCAAAATCGGTCAACGCGAGTTGACTCGGAAAGTTTTCGATCGGATCGTTTAGCCGCCGATCCGATTTAAACTCGCGATTTTGCCGATTAAACGGCGATTCCTGTTTCACTAGTTTTAATTTTAGGAAAAAAGAAGTGGAACTAGAAATGAGTGGTAATGTTAACTCCATTTGCCATCATTTTATGCCAACTTTCTACAAGTGTACATTGGCACCCCAAACACAACTAATCCCAATTATTACTAATATAAGTACTTACAACATGATCATTGATTTCACTAAGACAGGGATTTTGACTCTTCCTCACTTCATACATCCTAGGAAGCAATGGTATTATTGACTCTTTAACAATAAGGTAGGGATTTTGTTAAGTCAAAAAGACAATTACTAGTATGTGGAAATTAACAGTTTTGCAAAAGCAAGAAAGCAAGAAATGCAGTGCATAAAATACATTTAAACCCTTGATAAATGTTTGTCCTCTTTTTGTATTTGAACATATATGTAAAGAAAAACCATGATTTTCTAGTGGTTTTTGTAGGTTCCTTGATTGCAGCAAATAAAATGTCAGTAAGATGTATTATTTGAGCTATTATTTACTCATCAATCAGTGAAACTTTCACCAATCTCTAATTTTCACTTGAGATATCAACTTCTTCCTTCAATTTTTGTCATGTTACTAATCTTACAGCACTAGTTGCAGCCACTAAATTTCTTAATCAATTGCATATGTTGAAGCATAAGTAAGAAGAAAGTGTTACTTAAAGTGAACCTTTTTTCAATAATGGCAATACTATCTCTTGCCCTATTTTACAAGAAGAATTGTGAGTTGTTCTTGACATAAGACTCTAAGGAGCTTTTGTTTGGTAGAGTAAGAACTTGATTCTACATATGTCCTATTACCCATCCACATACATAGGTAACCACAAGAGAAAAATTTTCTCGTATGACGCAGATTTCCGGATAGTAGCCCCTGAAATGCCTCTTACTCATCATTTGTTAGTTCATCACCTGATCAACACACTCATTCGACGAAGGTGGTTCAACAAACATGAGGCACACTAGCCATTGTTTCATATGAAGTGTTTCCATTTAATATACTAGGCATTTAAGAAAGGATCATAGTTTGAAGTCAGATAATGGATCATGATGCTTGAGGGTTATGCTTGTTGCCCTATTTCACCTTAGTGGTCGTCAATTCCTTCTAGTCTAGTGTGACCCCTCCCCTCCCCCCACAAGTTTTTCTTTCAATATCCAAGAGGGGCATGAATGGGAGGCATTGATAGAGATAGAGTATCCATGTTCTTCCATACTTAACACTTTCCACTCATTCCTCCTCTGTTATCCCTTCTTCTGCATTGGTTGTTGTCAATTGCTTTTATTGATTCCATGTTTGCTTGATCCTATAAGAAGGGGCTTGGAAGTGCTCAGAGGTTGATGCTTATTAGAATTCTTGCAAAACTAGCACCCAACACTCAAATCCTAGCAAATTAGCAATCTACTGATTAAATGCACAACTAGGTTCATTAACAAAAAAAATTCAGTAGAAGCAAAAATTTACCAATCTCAATCACGAAAAGATGGCACAACAAATTCTACCCAATATCAGTTCTTTATTAAATTCTTCAAAACTTACCTTCGATCCCTTCCTATAAAAATGGCCCAATTGAGGAAAAAATTACAACAATTAGATATGATCCAACTGATCTAGCCATCCTTGGCTGATCTGTATCTCTTTGATGCCCCCTTCCTCAAACCCAACACACTCACTAAGAAGCCTCTCTCAATCTCGTGTTGCTATATGGTGTGCCTTCTCCTTCTCCGTAGCCTTACTTTTATAACCTTTCATTGAGCTAAATCCCTAACCCTAATCTCCAAAGCGATTGACAATTGAGATTAGATCTAGCCTCAATTGAGATCAAGGGTTGGGATTAAAACATAATCACTAAAGTAATTTACTTTGCTTTTCCTAAGTTTACTTTAGCTCAATAAGCCAGCATAATAATTATGTGTTGTTCCTAAGTCTAACTTAGGCTAAGTTACAAAAACAACTTACTCACACAAAAGCAAGTGTCTAAGGAGATCTTGGGCGACTTTTGCACGCCTAGACACTTAGGCCTATGCAAAAGTACTTGCCTGAAATACAACATCAACACTCCCTCTTAATGAGGGACGAACTTCTACCACCTAGAACTGACTTTGATCTTGGAACTACATCTATTGCCTTGGTTGCACCCTCCAAATTGGAAGCTTTCTCTACCATTTGATTTGGAAACATCCTCAAAATCTTGTTGTCCTTGGCCTGGTTCCAAGAAGCCTCCTACTCCTAAACATCCTATAAGGTCATCTCATACAAAGAGACCACCTTGGCAAATTTGGAGAAAACTGTTGACTTGCTCCTTATTCTCTGTCATTGCTTTGCTTCTTCTTGTGGCTCCTGTGCTAGACCCTTCTAGCACCCACAAGAACCGTATTGGTTTATAAATTTGCAAATATATTTCCTCATGGATTTGTCTTGGTCCTTTAAGACATCTATTAAATGATAAATCTACAGCCATACCCTTGAATGGTACGATCTCCCTCTCTCCGTCAAAGGGTTGACCTTTGCCAGTCCTGCTAGCAAACCATGTTGGCACTATCCTTTGAATCGTGCTCTTTTGGGCACTACCAACTCAAGGTTGTCACAGTAGATCCCTTGCCCAACGACTATAGTTGGCCATTGTATCCTACAGCAATTCAATCATGTTCGACATGGCACTCTGCTCATGGCACGATACTCTGCTTTGTGGCACCACTTGTACCGAACCCTGCCACTCCCACTATGATTGGCCCGTCCATAGCCCGACTACACTATGCACTTTGCATCCCTTTTGTTGTTGGTTGGTTCCACTGACATGCTCCTTGGTCCTTGGCTTATTCACAACACCTCTATACCGACCCTGACATCCTGTCTCTTACACCTGTCATCTTGTGGCCTCAAGCCTTTTTAGTGGTCGATTTATGTGTGGCTTTGGGTCTCGATGGTTGATCCTTTCGTGGCCAGCCCTGTCTACTTCAATGCACTGGGTCTCTCTTGCCATAGTCTTCCCACTAAACAATCACGTGTCCCCTTGTGCTCGCTTCTGCAAACCTGTGTCACTGCCCCATGCACCCTCTATTAGTTGCTTATTGTTGTATCTAACAATGTCGACCCTCAACAGACGATTGATCTCGCCTTTTCCCCATGGACTGACTTGTCCCACCTTTGTGTTGCCCGCAACTAACTATTGTCAGCCTATTTCTTGGCCAGCAACAATTATTTGTAGCCGCCTTAACCCTTGAGCCACCACCTTTGCCTCCATTGACCTGTTGTGACTCTATGGGCTGGCCTAATCCTTGACTCGATCGAAGCTCTCTTCCACCTATCACTTTTTCCCCTTAGCATTGTCAACTTCCTGCCTATGTCGTTGATGCCTTCACTGCTACAGTCTAAACTTTCTCCGTGGCTACTCACTTGCATGCACGACGCCATTTGATGGGCTATGGCCCTAGCCAGTGGCTAGGTGGGTCTGACAGCCCACTTAAGGCTGGTGGCCCTACTTTTTTTTGAAGCCAAAAATGTTTTTATGAATTTGGCCCTCCTGCAGTAGCAAGTTTATTTCTTTAACTTGGCCACAGAATTTAACTTCGACCATTAAAAAAATTCACTTCGACAACACAGTATGATCAATTTCTTCAACCTTTCTTAAAAAATTTCGTTCATACAATCACGACCAAATTTAAACCCGGTGATTATGTACAAACCTGGCTTCCTGTGATTCTAAGATTGGTTCCTCAAAGTTTCATCTCTTATACCATGTTACAAATCATGCAAACCTAGCATCCAACACTTAAATCCTAGCAAAGTAACGATCTACTAATTAAATGCACAACTAGATTCATTAACACGAAAAATTTAGTAGAAGCAAAAATTTACCAATCTCAATCATGAAAAGATGACACAACAAATTCTACCCAATCATACTTCTTCATTAAATTCTTTAGAACTTACTTGGGCTCCCTCCTAGGAAAATGGACCAACTCTTATGCAACCAGCTCACAAAAAGATAGAAAAGATAGATCAACAACTTCAAAATCAGCCTCTTCGAGTGGGCAACCTCCTTTACATTACACAAATGAACAATTCTTGGATGATACAAATGACAAGACCTCCTTTCTATATATAGGAGTGTTGGTTGCATAACACCAACTGAGGAAATAATTACAACAACTAGATTTGATCTAGCTGATATATCCCTCCTTAGCTGATTTGGATGTCCTTGCTGCCCCTTCCTCGGACCCAACATACTCACTGAGAAGCCTATCTCAATCTTCTGCTATTATATGGTCTATCTTCTCCTTCTTCTTAGCCTTGCTTTTATAATTTTTTGTTAAGCTAAATCCCTAAACCTAATCTGCAAAGTGATTGACAGTTGAGATTAGGCCTAGTCTCACTTAAGACCAAGGGCTGAGATTAAAACATAATCACTAAAGTAATTTACTTTACTTTTCCTAAGTTTAGCTCAATAAGCCAACATAATCATTAATTGCTTTCCTAGATTTAACTAAGGCTACGTTACAAAAATAACTTGCTCGCAATAGAGCAAGTGTCTAAGGAGATCTTGGGCAACTTATGCACACCTAGATATTTAGGCTCAGTGTTGCGGGGGAGCGCCCCCCCCCCCCTCGCTCCCGCTCCCGATCCGCGCTCCGGGCGGGAGCGGGTCTGGAGCGCGCTCCCGAAATCCCTAAAAAAAATTTCGCTCCCTGCGTTTTCGGGAGCGTTTTGCCTTTTTTGCATTTTTTTTTTTGTAGTAATGTTCAAAATGCAATTTTTTTTGAAAGAAACAAATAGTTTTTGAGTGGGGCAACTTAATGATCAAGTCTAGGCCCTAGTATTGATATGCTATTCATGGTAATGTTAAATTCTTAAAGTAAAAGTGACATTTTCTTTAATTTTCATTTTCATCCTTTTACTTAAATTTTTAACATTACCATGAAATGACTCAGGATGTTTGAGAGTGGTTTCGTCCTCATTGGATTTCATATGGAAAAAGTAGAATTTTAGATTTCATTCAAAATCCAGCAGACTTATCAGTTTTTCAGGATTTCAGGATTGGGGGATTGCAATGTTTCCATTGAATTTTGTCATGTATTAGGGTATGGAACTCATATTTAATCAAGAGTACCAATCCCTCTATGTACCTTGATGTTAGTGACATTGGTTGTCGAACTCCTCTATCATGACCCTTCTAAAAATGTACGCATCACTCAAACAAAATCTTGACTTGACATGCTATGCTTTTTCTATCTTATGTTAATGCTTAGAGGGTGATATTAATGACAAAGATCCCTATACAGATACAAAGGTAATGACAAAGATACCTCTGGATATTAATGCTTGGAGGGTGATATTAATGACAAAGATCCTGATTTTGCAACAAGACTAAAAAATTAGACATTTCTCGTGGTGGCAAGAGGCCCAAGCATAAGAAATAGATAATAGATTTACTTCTCTTCTCTAGTTTCTAGTAGCTTTTATAACTATTGACTCTTTCATATTTATTATGATATTTTTTTAAACAATATATGACAATTTAAGTTTGAAGTTGGCAATTATAACTCATTAGTAATAAATTATGAATATGATGCTTCATGAAAGTTGAAAGTTGTTTCATTTCGTTTCATTTTATAACATTTCATTTCATGTTAGATATTATTTGTTGTAATGGTTACACTTAGCTTACAAGTACAACTTTGGTGATCAATGATGATAAATGTTATATATTGAATTTTGAAAGCTTGAAACTTTAAGATTGATGAATCATGAGACTCAATATGTTGTATGTTACTATGTTACTAACTTGCGGACGTGGTTGATGAAGATTATAACTTCTAGATGATTGTTGTTATATGGTTCAATCTATGCTTTTTTATGTTTTTTATATCTAATTCATCATTCTACATGTTTTTGTTGACATATATGTATCAAAAATTAAAAAATATAAAAAATATATATATTTTTAAAAAATCGCTCCGGGATTCGCTCCCAAACCGGGAGCTTCTGAAAATGGTCGCTCCCGCTCCCGCTCCCAAGTAACATTGTTTAGGCTTGTCCAGAAGTACCTGCCCAAGCTACAAACATCAACAATGTTGCTATAAGAAATAATACAAGAGCAAATGCCAAATGTTAAAATGCAAAATAAAGGCAAGGAATGAATATAAATTTAAAATCCAAGATAGCTTGAGCTCTACCCCCTCATATGAAGCCATCACCCTTAGTCCCATGCATATCACACCTATCAAAGTAAAAGGGACTTAAAAGAACATCTCAACCCCTATGAACAATGAATTGCCCAAACTAAAGAGGGAACTTAAATGAAATAAATGAAAATTGTTAAACAAGTTGATCAAAGCAAAGTAAAAGGCTAAGGGTTGGAAAACAAATGTTGAGGAAAAGGTAACTCAAGCACAAAGCGCTCCCTCTACAAAGGCACTCATGGATGATGGTCTTACATAAAGTGTGTATAAGACTAGGACACCTCTCGTGAAGTTCACCCCTAACCATATCCCTTACCACATAGACCTATCAATTGAAGAGTTGGACTAGGAACTATCCACCCCTCTAGGGCCTTTTCTTTCATTATTATTTGGGAGCACATAATAGGAGTAGTTGATTACACTTCCATACCTAAATTTGGCAACTTGCATGAGATCATAAGCTAGAATGAAATTTGAAGAAGATACCTAATGTGATTTACTTGTGTGAGTTTTACATTAGATATGGCCAACTTTTTATGTTATAATGAGTCTTGTATGCATGTTAGTTGATCTCGGTTGATTCCCTAAGCTCATGCTTGATACATGGTCCTTTGGAGGACGTTTATGATACTTCCCATACTTAACGAATGATGACACATGCCCTTTGGAGGGCATTGGAGACATGTTGATGGATGTTAGAACCCTGTTGATGGGCATTGGAGCCTTGATGATGAGCATTAGACCATGAGATGACACAGCATACTCCTTGACACACTCCAACACCCATTGGATCGTGGATGTTGCCCCTTGGAGCTACGACATTGCATGCATGAGCTTGACATATCATTTGGAGAGAGCATGGAGCCCCTTGATGACATTGCACAGTGCACCCCTTGTAATGATGACATGGCACCTTATGATGACATGACATAACCTTTAATAAGGAGACATGACTTTTGATGATACATTGCACCTTTTGGGGGAGAGATGTGATCTTTGGAGCATTTACACCCCTTATTGGAGATGATGTCATCTTCTACATTCACATGTGTGGCCTTTTGGAGGGTGTTTTTCATATTTTAGCATTGTATCTTCATTTTGGAGGCACTTTTGGGGGTCAACTTGAGACCTATCCACCTTGTATCATGGATATTATGTATTTTTATGGCCCTTGTGGATATAAGCCTAATTAGGCAAGCGCTTGGTTTCCCTTGCATGAAGAGGGGAGCACTAGCCTTCATTTGGATCATTGCACAATGTTAAGACATCACTTCTCTCGTGTTAGTATATTTTTTTATAGTTTGAAATGGAGGCCTAGTTGTGCAACTTTCTTTGGGAGACTTGTGATATAGATGGATTCTCTTTTCACGGATGATTACTGTAAGTGAATTTCTAGAAACTGGTAGCTTCGATCTATATTTTCTTCAATAAAATCAAAAGAGAAAAATTAAATTTATATTTACCCAAGTGTTCAAGTCGGCCCCTTCAAGATCAAGTCAGCGTACCTCAAGAGACACACTTCTTCGCATGGAGGAACTACTAAAAATAAAGCCTATTCGCTTTTCTCCAAGACACAATTCCGATCTCATATCTGAGGAAGACAGCTCGTTGATTTGAGGCAAGAAGGAGGTAAGTAGCTCGCTAATTTGAGGAATGAAAGCTCGTTCGTTTGAGGCATACTCTCTGTAGAATAGTGCGCAAGTCTTAGGCATACTCTCTATGGAACAGTGCACAAGTCTGAGGCATACTCTCCGTGGAACAGTGTGCAGGATTGAGGCATACTCTTTGTGGAACAATGCGGACATGAGGTACAATATCTTTGTGAATAGTGCGAGCTCTGAGGTTGAATTTCAGCCCTCTTAGAGACTTGTGGCAAACCTATTTATGAACATAATTGAAGGAAATATTGTATTGGATATTGGAGGTTTGGCTTCGCACTTGTGGAAGGTCATCTTGCTGGTCAGTATTTGCCTATGTAATCTTGTCAAAGATATGTTATTTTGATGTATAAATTGGATTGAATTGGACATGCTCTCATAAGGAAAGTTTGTTGGGTTATTCCCCTTGCAGTGGGGTTTTACCAAGATAATTTCTAGTGTCTCTTTTTATTGTCTTATTGTGATCTTTACTGGTCTATGGATCTTAATGCTAATGGTTGAAATTTTCATGCATAACTACTTAATGATTGGAATGTTCTAAAAGAAGTCAATTTGTACTATTGGAAGTAGTTATCAATTTGAAAATTGCTCTAGTCTTGTATGCTATTAGAAAAATCAACATGAATGCATGCAAATTAATGTGAGTTTATCTTCTTTATCTTGTTTATGTCGATGGATAATGGTTATTAAATATTCACCAAAGTGTTGTTGGAATTTTTATTTCATTATTCTTATTAAACAAGGTTTTGCATCAAGTTCTTTGAGGTGACCTAAGTGTAGCTCCTTCCCTTATTTATTCTTGAAAATTATAAGAAGCCTATTTCTAAGGGACACAAGTGGATCTCCCTTAGTATTTTAAACCTACATCCTTTTCATTTTCCTCCCAAGTTTGTTGATCCTTGACTCCATTAGCCCTAGATTGAGAAAGGCACTAGTTCTCTCTCTTGTGACAATCACATATACTTTAAAAATCATTCTTTTTATTGTTTTAGGGTAAATTAAGGTTTACCATGTGATTACAGCAAAGTCATTTATATTCATCATTTATTACCTTGGATGTCATTATCCTAGGGTTAGAAATTGTTTTGAATATATTGGAAAACCAAAAGTGTTGGTTAAGGTGTGCTTTCCAGCCATAATTTAGAGCTGACATCTAGGGTTTATATGTTGTAATATGCTCTTTTACCACAGAAAATTGTTGTAAGTGATTCTCTTATCTACTCTCATAGCCCTTTTACTTTATTATCATATATTCCAGGGCTAGTTTTGATATTGTTATAAACTAGTGCATTGCTGCAGTTTCTAATTTTTCATGCTAGTTTACCTTAGCCAAGTGTAATTTCTTGATTGTGTGTGTTTGGTGACCTTTCTTGAGCCTTTATTGATTGACCTAAGCCTCTAGAAGAGCCATAGAACCTTTTGAACTCAAATATAGAAATTACCTTCAAAATCCACCACAAATCCTAATTGTTTGATCCTCTTAGTTGGTAGTATTCAGAAGTAGAAACCTTAGGGGGGCTCTTAACTTGGTTTGACGAGGTCGTTTGATCCCTTAGATCTACTAGGGAAGCCTCCCTTGTGTTGGATTGCATCCATCACCAAAAACGAGGGGAGTAGTTACTGAAGTGACAGCGGTAACTCTCCCATGTTATTCATTGTCTTGGTCACCTAGTGAGGTTTTGCACTAAGATACAAGATCATGCCATAACATGTCCCATGGAAACAAAGTTTCCAAAATATTATGAATCTCATTTATGTGATAAGTGAAACATAATTACATTGAGAAGAAAATAGCTTCTAGTCCACCACAACTTTTCATGATTTTCAACAACTAAAAGTTCTGACCAAAACCTCATCGATCTCAAAATTGAATAGCAAAACTTTATCAATCTACTCTTTGACCATCTCAACAACTCTTAATGACCACAAATTATAATATCTTCAATGCATTTTATAGAAGGACATCAATCTCCAAGCTACGTTAAAAGTTTTGTGAAAAATTATGATACTTTCTAAAATAGACATGTAAACATATTGAAGTTCCAGAGTGAAAAGTGTTCTAACATATTCAGTGATCTTAAGCATTCTTTATTAGGTTAGATTTCAGAATGTCTCATTCAAGATCTATATGGGAGTGGGTTGTTTAGATGAAGATCATTCACTTGTATTGATCCCTACACCATTGAAAAGTTGTCTCATTTTCAAACTATTATAATATAAATTCAAATTGTTTTTACACTTACATTCCAATATTAGGCAGGGTGCATATGTTCCTTTTAAAAATTGACCGGAGCTGGACACACTCTGATAAAGAAGTGTTAAAGGTTGCGAAATGTTTGCTAAAAATCACATTGGATAAATTCTTTAAACAGTGTAACATTATTCTGGAGATAAGTACCCTGCTACTATCAATATGCCTTTGTTTTGGTGAAACTGCGTATAAGATTGTGTTGTATACTATTTAGAGTGAACACTTTACGGATCTACTTTTCCCATTTTAGGGGTCTCCATTTTCATTTTCAAATGAAAAGCATAATGTAATTTAGGGTGTCAACAAAGAAGGGTTAAGCTGATTATAGCCCCTTCAAAATGAAATATGACCCTGCCTTTCAAATCTGATCCCTTTTTGCAATGGGTTATAAAATATATGTTGTCGACTAAGTTAACAAAGCAATTTGAGCTGGCACGTAATAATTTATCTATGATTAGAACAAACTTACTAAGTCAACATATGCTTCTGCCACCTTTGCGTTAAATCCCTACAAGAGTTGTGCCGAACGGGGAACTAAGGTCTTACTGACATTTGCTTAACAAGTCGGAGATGTAATTTTTGCCACAATGAGCTACGTAAAGACACACTGCCGTTAAATTTTAATTTTAAAATATCATGTCTTCGGATAATGTGGTAATTGCTCTATTACTTGTCAATATAATTACCAGGGTTTATTGTTGCATATGCAAGGATGGGTGAGGCTATAAACTGGAGATGTTAATGATGGTGTAAGCATCTATATATTGGAAAAGATAACTTAGAGACAAGAAAACAAAACAGTTTCACTGCCCATAATTCAGATGGAAGATTCTTGTAATAATGTACCGTGCAAAGCTTCATCAAAAAAGACGACAGAAGCTGCCGTTGATGGACGCCAAGGAAGGGCGTCGGATAGGGATACTCCTCGTCATCATCATTTTCAGTCGAACAGGGAGCCACGCACACTCGAAGAAGAATGCAAATGGAAATCTTGTGTGCTGTTATACCAAAAATCTTGCCTCCTCCTGCTGCCATTTGCTGCTGCTGCTTATGCTTCACAAAACCCACTCGCCTCTGCTGCTACTTCTCCTCCGCGCCAACAATGAAAATTCAATGGTGCTGCTTCTTTCCCCTGGCAGTTCTTGGCCTTCCCAGCGCTTTTTCTGTTCCCAGAACCGTCCACTACGAAACAAAATAGGTGTTTTCATTCGTAGTCCCCCGGATACACAGGAGCAGGAGCTTTTAAAGCTGGGAAGAGGGGCGGGGAACCTTTTCAAATGTAAGGCTATGCCACATTGCAAGCACCGAAAAGTGCGCTTGAGTGAACATTTAATGCAAACGAACTCTTGTTTCCGTCTCACCCTCCAATACCACAATGTCCGAGTGAAAGCCCTACCATCTATGCCGCACCGAAGAGGGTATGAGTGTTCATAAGAGTTAAGTAACCCATTATTGAAAGGTGGAATATCAGGTTTAGCATTTATATATGTGTGGTTGAGTGGATTGTTTATTATTTTATATATTGGAGTTTGATTTTCACAAGTGTTATGTTGGTTTTTTTTTGGGTTTTTTGTGATAATGTTATAGGTAGGTGTTTTTGTTTTTTTATGGAGAGATATCTAAAGTTTTACTTTCGAATGTTTCACGATGCAATTGTCTTTGTTAAGTTGTTAAGTTACAAGTTTTGATGGGTAGTCTAGTTGGTAGAAGGCCTTCGCCAAGTTTTTGACCTAATGGCATGAAGTGTGGGTTCAATTCTCTTTAGGTCCATTAGGATTAGGCTTTGGCTTTGATAGTCAAGTCGGCTAGCTACCCCTTTTGGGTATATTTAACTTATGAATTGTTAAATATACTCTTTGGGTTATAGTGGTAGCTAATGAGTTTAATCATTGGCGTAACATAGATCACTCCAATGAGTTATTGATTCCCATCACTAAAAAAGAAATGTTAAATATACTCTTTGGGTTATAGTGATAGATAATGAGTTTAATCCTTTGCCTATCATAGATCACTCCAATAAATTATTGATTCTCATGATTTAAAAAGAAAGGTGGAATGTCACTATAAGGATGAAAACCCTCCATATATGCCATTCAAGGAGATAAAAGTGTTCACAATAGTATTGATTCACCATGGTTAAAAAATGGGTGTTCACAACAGTTTGAATCCACTTTGAAAAGTGGAGCATAAGTGAAAAGCATTGTTGTGATCACATCAAAAAAATTTAATGATGTTATACATGGTAACCAAAAATTTAGTTTCTTGTTTGCAACTTTTCATATTTGAGAAACCTTTTACGTATTTGTAAAATGCAACATACAACAAATTGTATTGTCATTATTACAATTCGCAAAATATGTTATTATATGATGAAAGGTATTAATCGTGATATTTGTTATAAGTTGTATATACCAAACTTGAGCAATTTCATTGTCTATTAAATGTTTTTATTATGAACCACTCACAAATGATATTAATAAATTTAGGGATAAGCATATACTACTAGTATATAACTACTAATATAAATGAGTAAGCATGGATGTGCCTTTAGTGCTTTGGAATGTCATGTAATTTCCATCTCTCAATTACATGAAGAACACATACATTGTCATTTATTTAAGTTTAGGCACTCTAATACTTGTAAATAGGTATAGTTGCCTAGGGAAAGTCCCTTATTAATGTCCTACTAAAAAAAGTGGGTCTTAACATATGCCAAGAGGATCTTAATGACATACATCAAGGGAGTCTCATTAATAAACACCAAAAGGGTCTCCTCAGCATACACTTGTAGGGAGGTTTCGTTGACAATGAAATCTCAACATATATAAACAATGTCACTTATTTGGCATGGGCTCCAACTTTTTTACATAGGTATGGTGGTGTGAAGGAGGTTCCTTAATGTCCAACAATAAACATGAGGGGTTAACATTGTCAATGGAATCTCATTGACATTGCAAAAACAACAAAAAAACTTATTAACATACATCAAAGAGGTCTTGTCAACATATACTGGAGGGAGACTCAACATATACACAAATATGTTATATTAGTTTATGTTATATTTACTTTACAAAACCATATGTTGAATAAAAAAATACAACAAAAAGTCAAACCAAATAAAACACTTTCAAAGATTCTAGATAATTTGATGCTCATGATTTGTTAAGGCTTTGATTAGTGGCTATTTAGGGCTAATAATGGACTTTGTGTATTTCTAAGAAAAATATGGATGTCTCTATGGGATCCCTAAGCTTGTATCATGTTTTTTTGCACTGGCTTTAGCCCACTAATTTTTGTTATTTTGGAAATTAGGATTCTCTTGAAGACTCATGAAATACTTATGTATCTAAATTGTAATTTCAATCTGAGTGGAACTATTCTTTTTTGAGGAAAAAAACATTAAATAAAACTAAAAAATGAAATTTAAATAACAAAAATACAAATTCCATTCACAATATGGCACTACCATCCACATGCACTAGTAGAAAGTGAATTTGGCACCATGGGAGAGGTGAAATTGAGCATTCGGACGAGATAGGACCACTATAACAATCAATCATAAAAGGAATTGTCAGGGATAAGTGTAAAGTTTTAGTCTAGTCTATAGTTATGGATTGGCGATAAATGGGTGAAGGGAAATCATGGGTAAGTCTTAAATCTTGTTGGGATTTCCTAGTGAAGAGTGAGATTGCATCAAATTCCAATTTAGTCAATATTTATGCGAAATGTTGAAACTTGGGGCATGCATGGGAAGTGTTTGACATAATGCATGAACAAACCCATAAGCCTTATAATCTTGCTCTCCCTTGTAGTCATACCAAGCATTTTACCCATATGAAATGGGGTGCCTACAACTCTAAATTCTAACATAGGCCATGGATCTCAGTTGACATGGAGTGATTATTTTTTGGCTCAAACACTTGAAATTGTGGCCAAAAAACAACACTTCTATAGTGTGCATTGTAGGCTAATCTTGTTTATTCTTTCTTAAAAATTTGTCAATCTACATTAGCAAACAAAAACATCAAGACCAAGTCCTCATCTTCATCAAGGATTATGGCACTCTATAAGAGTGAGTAAATATTGGCATATGATTATTGTTCTCATTCCTCCTACTTTAGATTTGTAAATGGTGCATTGGTTTGGATCCCAAGTTTGTGGTTTAGAAGTACATGGGTTGTTGTATTGAAGCCAAGAATCCATTTTGTGGGATTTGAAGATTGATAGTGAATCATGTATAGTTTCTCATGTTGTTGAATCAAGTCTAGGAGTTAGATTTTGTTCAAGTTTGTGAAAACTTATTTCAAACATCCCAGATCAGGTATCTCCAAGGGTATTTTATTCAAATTTGGATGTAAAATCAAAATCAACCCAAGGCCAAATGGGTCCTCAAAATAGTAAACATATCCATATAAATGAGTATAGTTAGAGCTTTGTTTGATGTTATTTTATTATTTGATAGTGTTTGTAGTGGGTTTAATTTATCTAGAATCTAGTTACGCACATGCCTAAAGATGGACAGTTAACTTCAAAGGTCAAATTCCTAACCTTGATAGAGAGTGAACTATCTATTAACTATTACAGCTTACCCCATTGGCAAACCCCCAAGGGCACAAAAAAAGTGTAGAGAATTTTAGTGGGCTTCTCATGGATAACCAAATCGAGTCCTCCTTTATATATTTCACAAGAATACAAATAAGTCCATTTATTTTTTGTATTATTGAGCCCTTACGTGAAAAACAAGTAAAGGTCTCTAAGGAAAGGAATGATTATCTATACCAAAATCTAATCCTTGACAATTCCCCCATGAGGTACACTCAATGGAATGGCATGTCGATCAAATGGACCTAGTTCCCATGGGTGGTTATGACCAAGAGAAGATTGACTACAAAAGAAATCACCTTGTATTTGAGGTGTTAGTCCACGAGTATTAGGATTCTAGGTTTAATTCTTTGGACGATGTCAGAAATGAAGGAATGGGATTGTTGCAATAAAGGATAATGCCAAACAAAAGGCTAGGTTTGAAGTTGTTGAATTCGGGGTGGTCCCTTGACTATTAAATGAGATCTAGTTATGATGCCGAAGAATAAGATGTACAATAAAAATTCTACCATTCGACATATCAGGAAATGCAACATGTGATTGAGGAGAAAGAACATATATCTTTCACTTATGAGGTGGTGTCGCAAATAATTTATATTAGATAAGATCCACCTTAGGATGCTTATCGAAAGATGGGGGTGCACGAGTCCATTGGTTTTCAATATTGAATTCCCTCATGGTGATTTTTTTATTATTAGAATTTTGCTTCTTATCTTTTTTACATTGTAGGGAGAGATCTAACCAAGTATGGACAATTGGACAAGGAAGTACAAACACAAATAACCAATGAGCTTGCTAGATGGAAGCTTATATTTGGTGACATTTTTAGATATCATAATCATTCAAAGCCTCTTTATATGGATAGTGGGTGATGATGTGCAATTAAAAGAATGGCAGTTGTCACAATTCCTTTTGTAGCTCTTTTATCCTTCTTCAAGAGAAATGTTTGTAACAAGAATATTTTTGTTGTATCTTTTGCTTTGAATTGTGGTCGATTATTGTAAAGTCGTTGACTATGGATGGTGGTAAGTGCTCCACCTAGGTTCCCACAAAGGGTTGCCATAAAAGGTTGCAATGCCAAAGGGTGTCTACCTAGTCAATGGAAAAAAAGGTGAATTGTTCCATGTCACCTTTATATGAGTTGGGATGATTTACGCACATAAGTTGAACATGTAGGCCCAAGGAGATAAATGTCTCTTAGCCATTCAAGTTACCTTACATACTTGGAGGTACTTGGGTACACTTGAAAGCATTATTAGGTGCACTCGCCAAGCAGACTAGGCATAGTTAAGTGTACTTGCTGGATGTGAACAATTAATGAATAAGGTACTAAAGGAATCAATGGTGACAATTGTCACTTAGTTTACCTTAGAGTGAAGGAGCTTGCTAGTGCAAGCCAAGTGTCACATAAAAGGAGGATGTCTCGAAGATGCTAATGATGGAAGAAGAAGCATTAGCCATTCATTATAGTGTAAAAGAGCTTTGTGATTTGTGTTAAGTAAAAGGTTGGCATATTAGGGCATATTTGGAGTTGCTTTAAGGGTTGGATTGACAATTCTTGTACATAGTTGTGCCTAATATAACTATGTCTATAAATAAGTTGTAAACAATTAGTTGTGCTCCTCTTTTTTACTTTGTATCATTCTTCATATAAATATAGTTAAGGCATTCACCTTGTGTGCCACCTATACTTGTGTAGTATGGTTACTTTACTTGGATGAACGCTATATTTTTTGCTTTGATTTATGTTGGCGAAGTATTGAGTATTGGATAATTTGAAGTTTTGTTGGAATGTTTTGCAAGATATAATTGGATGTGCCCCTATTATTGGTGAACTTTATTGTGCATCTAACATATTGTAGCTTAAGGTGAAGTTATGGGTGGACCTTAAAAGAAGACGCATAGTCTAGTTGTAGTAAGTGCAAGTTGGTTAATCCATTATGACCGTAGCAAGGCAACATTACATGAATGGAGATGACGAAAGGAAAATTTTGGGCAAGACTCTTAGGTTTGTGATATGTAGTATAAAAGCTTGACTTCTCAAAAGAGTTGGTTTCAAAACCTTGTTCGATGTTTTCCACGTGTTTCAAAAGGGAGTAGCAGGTTGTGAGGGTGGTCTAAATGATTCAAAGTGACTTTGAAATCATCTTTTGGCAAGGAAGTTGCTTAGGAGGCTTGGGCACTCATTGAGGCAACATCTAGCAACATAATTATTGGAGCTACCCCTCTTTCAAAAATTGTCCAAAATAGTGCTAGTAGTCATTGGAGATTGGATGAAGGTATATGATGATATTGATTCATTGTTGCAAGCTATGGTGAGTCTAGAAGTAGCCTGGATGAGTGTCTTACCATGCCTTAGAGTGCATTTTATCCAGGTTAAGATGTACAAAAAAATTCAATCATCAATGGAAGGATAATACTCACATTGTTGGATTTTTATGCCTTGCACATCTTCCTAAAGAAGGAGGTGGCAAGTGAACTTGGGTTTAGAGTTAATTCATGCAATGCTTTAGTAGAGGTAATCAATTTTAAGGCTAAGGCAACAATTAGGGTTACATTTGCAGTTCACATGTAGATGGAAAAATAGAAGGGTAGTGAAAACTTTATGGTATTCTAGATGTATGACTTTAAAGTTGTTCTTATGCAAAAATACCTAAGGAGAATGAAGTTAATTCTTGTGCCATTTATAAACAAGTTGGTGATACTTAGTGGATGGAAGACATTTGTTGAGTGCACGACAATAATGAAGCAAAATAGAAAGGTGTGGATTAAATCTACATCAAGCACGAAGAGGGTAGCCAACCACCTAGAGTCTCGACTTTTTGCAATAGTTATTAGATAAGTGGATGAGGGTGGAGTGTCGATGTATATTCCACCAACACTTAACAATGTGTTAGATGAGTTTATAGATCAAATTTTTTATTCTTTGCCTAAATTTCTCCCACCTAGGTGCACTATTGACCATTATATTAAGCTTGAATTGATATTGCAACAAACTATTAAAGCTTCTTATCATCTTTCTAGACCCAAGTTAGAAGAGTTTAAGCAATGGTTGAATGTGTTCATCGATCTTGGCTTCACAATGTCTTTTGGTTTTTCATATGGCATACTAGCCCTCTTCTAAAAGAAGAAGGACACACTAGAATTGAGGTTATGCTTGGACTATCGTGCATTAAACAAGTAGACAATAAAAAGTAGGTACCCCCTTTGATGGTAGGTTACATTGATAAGTTGGCTAAGGCCAAGGTTTTCTCAAAATTGGACTCGAGGTAGAAATACTACCAAGCAAGGGTTGTAGATAAGTCAAAGATATCATGCATGACAATGTATCATATTTTTGAATTCCTTGTTATGCCGTTTGGGTTATGCAACACTCCAACCACCTTTTAGATTTTGATGAATAATGTCCTAGACCTTTCTTAGAAAAGCTCGTGGTTGTCTACACAAGTGACATTATGATACTCAGTGAGAACATGGAAAACCATAAGAGGCATTTGGTAGGTTTCTTTGATACACCAAGGCATAATCAACTGTAAATGAAGATGTCCAAGTGTGTCTTTAGGCAGACTAAAATTCCATTCTTGAGCTATTGGATTTTACAAGGATGCATCCATGTGCTGCAAAAATAAGGGAAATTGAGGATTGGGAGAAATTGGTAATAGTTCATAAGGTAAGGATTTGCATTGGTTTAGATAACTACTACCACATATTTGTTAAAGGTTACTCTAATATTTTGACACCATTTAGTCACTTGTTAAAGAAGAACAAACCACAAAATCAATGAAAGAAGTACCTTGAACCAAAACGCAAAGTATGATGTGAACCAAAGTGCAAAGTATGATGTCCAGTGCCCTATGAGACTAAAAATCTACAAGATTGTGAATAGAGGTACCCTATCCACAAGAAAGAGATGAATCTAGTTGCACACTATCTACAAGCATGGGACACTAATTGTTACACAAATTATTCATTGTGAAGACATACAATTCAACTTACTATGCTACCCAACCAAAGATGTCACCTAAGTAGGCATGGTGGTAAGACTTCTTGGTAGCCATCACCATTGAGTATCAACCATGTAAATTGAACATGGTAGCAGATGCCTTACACGGGAAGGTACAACTTGAAGCCTTAAAGGAGGATGAGTTGTTAATGCTCATGGGTAGTCAAGCACAAGTTTTAACAAGCTTCGAAAAGATCAAGGAAGGATTGAACAAGGGTTCCATAACTTTGAACATCATGGGACAAGCGAAGGAATAAAAAACAAGGGAATTGTGGGTGCATAGTGGATTTTTTTACTCTAGTCATCACATCTACATGCATAAGTCATCTAACCTTTGGAAGGAACTCTTGAGGGAGTGTCATGATTTTCTTTGGTTAGCCACGTCAGACAATAAAGTACAATGGAAATGTTGGAATGAGGTTACTATTGGGAACATATGAGGTGAAATGTGGAATAATACATTTAGACTTGCCTTGTGTGCCAACAAGACAAGGTAGACACTAAAATGTAGGTTGGTCCACTTTGGCATTCGTTGGTGCTAGAGAGACCTTGTGCAAGTGTCTCCATAGACTTCATCACTCAAATTTAAGTTTCACAAGGGTATAATGAGATTATGGTAGTTGTTACTTGATATTCCAAGTATGCAATGTTCACACCAATGAAGATGCATTGTATAGAAGAAGAAGTTGCAAAGTTGTGCTTTAAGAATATTGTGAAGTAGTGGGGTATCCCATTGAGAATTATATTAAATAAAGACACAAGGTTCACTGGGAGAATTTTTACAGAGTTGTTCAGGCTTGTAGGAACCAAATTGATAACGAGTTTAAGTTAGCATCCACATATTTATGTGCAAATTGAACATATCAATGGCCTTTTGGAGGATTACTTAAGGCATTTTGTTCACTTAGACCAGTTGAGCTAGCTAGAGTTGTTGGATGCAACCTAATTTGGTTATGGCATGTAAAAGAGTTTCATAATGGACTACAATCCATTTGAATTGGAAAATGGATGACACAATTTTGCAAAGCTAATTATGGGAATAATGCATTAGTCTTGCATTCATGAAGGGATAATAAGAGAAAGTGTAGATGGAACATGTTTAGTTGACAAATGCAATGAAATCATGAAGCATTGAGGAAAGCATGATGTGATCTAGATTGAATAATTATATTGTTTTTTATCCATCTTAATGCTTTTAGAGTGGAAAAATTGGAGGAATCAACTCACAGGACTATTTTTACTAGCAAGTCCTAGATTTGCACATTGGGGTCTGAAACCTTCGAGAAGCAATTTAAGGCATCAAATGATGTTTTTTTGGCGTAAAATTTTGTTGCTTAAGTGAGGTACCCCATGGAACTATTCTACACACAAATATATTTCCAATGACTCAAGAATCACCTCAATTGGAGTTTGTATGCAAAGGTCATGTCGCTAGAAAGTTGACCTTCCTATTTTGACCACCATGAATCAAGAGGATGCTACTTCTAGCCCCTTTTTTCCTAGGAAAGGGGCTAACCACATGATCATTATGAATATGACTCTAGAAGATTTGATATTGTATCTCTAGTTAAGAGTTGGGGGAATCAAACTCACTAAAAGGAAAAGACCTTGTAGCAGAGGTTTTTGCAGACGCCCCTATAAAAATAGCCCAAAAATCCATTTGTAGCAGAGGTCACCAGCGGAGGTGGGCAGGCAAATGTTTTAGCGGATGTTTCTTTGACGGTGCATCTAAATTATTTAAGCGCATCAATGCTTTATTATCCATACACGTACCAGAGATGCATATAACATGGTGCACTATAGATGTTTTTTTTGTTTGAAAAATAAAAAAAGACGGTGCTCTAAATACCCAAACGCATTGGTGCTTGAATATTCGCTAGCATCAGACTCCTCCATATAGTAAAATGTATCGGTATTATTCGACAATGACGTCCTAGTGGGGAAAATGTATAACAACACCCAAGGGCATCTTATAATCCATACTAATAAATGGTTTCTAATTTCCAAAAAATATCGGTGCTATTGTAAAACCACAACATCGGTGCACTACCAATAATGTAAAGCCTAGGGGTGTCTTGATAAAGCATCGTGGAAAGAAAAAAAATTAATAATAATAATAATAATTATATATATATATATAGAGAGAGAGAGAGAGAGAGAGACAGAGAGAGAGATATGCTTTTGTTGTCTCGATAAAGCATCACGAAAAAAATATATAATAATAATATATATGCTTTTGGTGTCTCGATAAAGCATCGCGAAAAAAATAAAAATAAAAAATAATAAAAAATAATAATAATAATAATAATAATAATAATAATAATAATAAAATGATGCTTTTAGATATAACCAGCCCTGGTACGCTTCGCGAAACGAACTAGAGGAGGGTTAAAAGAAAAAAAAAAAACAACAACAACAACATGATGCTTTTAGATATAACCTGCCCTGGTACGCTTCGCGAAACGCACCAGAGGAGGGTTAAAAAAAAACCCTCCCAACCGTAATTTTCATTTTTACCATCTATAGTGTGGGAGAGCTTTGAAGCACCAGTGCCACTCTTGCCACGTGCAAGCGCCCTGACATTGGTGCTTCTCTTGCTCACCACCTTTCAGTATCGTGTTCATTGTTTGAGTTTCCAATTTTTTCAAACTGTGTGAAAAATTGTTTTTCTCCATTACGTGTCCATAATGCCTCCCCGACGACCAAATGTCCAGGTAATCTTTATGTTTCTTTCTAATTTAAGTTTTTAGCATATTAGAATTGCAAATTAGGTTGAATTTCTCATTGTTTTTGAAAAAAACATTGTTCAGCGAGCGGTGCGCTCGATATGTTCGGTTTGCACCAGGAGCGGTGTGCCCTGTAAATTTACAGGGTGCACCACATTTCAGTGCGTGAACATAACGCACCGTCGTTGTGGCAGTGCATTTTGTAAATATAAACGCACCGGGAAAGATGCGACAAATTGTGTGTTGGTGTGTCACTCTTGGTGTGTTTATATTTACCAAACACACCGTAAATAAATATTTAAAAATATTCCTATAGCTTGATGCATTCAATAACCTAAACGTACCATACTGGTGCCAACAGGTTATACGTGTGCACTAGTGCACAAGTATGTCGCACTACTATGAAAAGTTAAATTTATGAAACACCTGCTGTGCGTCATACTTATTTGTGCACCATTACCGGTGTGGTTATAGTTGAAAGTGCACCGACGTCGGTGCGTGATTGTGTTTTGAGCACACCAATATTTATTTTTAATTGAAAGTTATGTTTCCATAGTTATAAATACATGTTTCATTTAATATTTAAAAAATGTATTTTATGTATGAGGCTGATGTATTTTATATGTCAATCATGTAGAAAAGATGTCAAGAAAGGGAGCAACAACAAGACCAAGAGCAACAAGCAGACCCATACAATATGATCCGACCATGGCAGGTGAGAGAGAGGGAGAGGGAGAGGGATTTATACCCTTGCCCTATTACTACAGTGACCCAAGCACTCTCCAGGAATGTAGGCCTCCTCAAGTAATATGAGGAGGGTACATCCCTGAAGGCGCATTCTATATTATTGGCGCATCTGATCCACCAATGGAATGTCCAGCAGCAGGCTTTCCATGTTGGCCCTGAGTTGTGGTATAGGCCCACTGAGGAGGACATATAATTTATCATTGGCGTTCCAAGAGAGGGGAGGATTTTCCCCAGTTCCCTGATGTCCCCCATGGTGTTCTAGTTGAGAGTCAACTTGCATACACTCAGAGATATGTTAAGCCTCATGTGGTCTGTCCATCAGATTTTCAGGTCCATGGTGGAGAACTACAAATTTCTTCTTTTCTTATAGAGGAGGCTAGGTGCCTCTCATTATTAGTTAACACCATTGCACATTCTTGTGGTGATGGGAAGTGCATTAGTTGCCCTCTTTTGTATTATGTTGATTCTTTGATTCAGGTGCCACGTTGCATTAGATGGTCTGATATTTTTTTAGGTTATTTTGGACAACTTTAGATACATGTCGTGCGTTGTCGATACAAGGGAGGGAGACCTTCCCTTTTGCTTCCGAGCTTTTTTGTTTATTTTTCGAGAGGTTTCTGAAGATGAGGCCTACATTTGATCATTGCCCTCCTAGGCCGATCACTGAGGCCCAGATGCACATGTGGGGGTAGATGATGCCCAAGAGGGACATGCCAGAGTTTCCGTCCAGGATTTCAGACGCGGCACTGACGCCACTAGCCAGTGTGGATGACCATGTGTTTGTCGTGTTGGGTTATATGTATGCGAGGATTGATTAGAGAGGGTGTCCCAACATCTTCTTCACAACGAATGAGCCTCCACATGATAGAGGTAATATCAATGTTTTCTTTAAATTAATCTAGTTTCATTATTTCTTGTTTTAATGAAAGAATAAAAAAATTTCTAGCACATTCTTTAACTTGTTTTATTAAATTGTTTAATGAAATTGTCTAATTATTTTTGTGTACTATATATTTTGTAGAAATCAACTCATATGATGGGGACATGCCTCCTCCCCCACTATCGCATGGAGGAGATGGGCGAGGCCCAAGAGGGTGAGGCACATCCTCAGGGGGGCGTGGGCGTCCGAGGGTGGAGTACTACTATGCGATTTTGGATGGACTACTGTGATAGATTGGCCAGAGTTTTGGTTCGGCACGGAGTCTGCCCTGCGAGGCCTTGAGATATCAACACGGATCCGATGTTCATGGATCTCTACAGGGATTGTCTACGAGATTTGATGTCTCTAATGCGACATGTCATTGGAGCTAGTACTTTACTGGTAGCGATGAGGGTTATAGGGCATCATGCAACAACACATCCATCAGATGAGGTTGGTCATGATGATGATGAGGGTGATGATCATGATCATGATGATGAGGATGGTGATGATGATGCTTCTAGTGTTTCCATCCCATCACATCATGGTCGTCAAGGTGTCGGTGATCCTTATGGTAGTACACCTTCTCGTCAGTCGCCTAATGATGATAAAATCCCAACGCTAGAGGATGTGTCGTATGTTTCTCCTGATAGAGCAGAACGACCACCTTCTCTTGCAAAACAACCACCTTTTACTACTGAGCAGCCACCTCTTTGTCCTCCACCTCAGCTAATTTCAATAGACGTACTTGATCAGGCAGTAGTTGACCATCCATCGTCTTCTACTGCAGACCAGGTTGTAGGCACTACTATGTCTGTTGTACCAGATATTTGATTGCACTTATTTGACTTCATGATGTAGTTATTTGACTTCTTTGTGTGTGTGTGTGTGTGTACATATATGGTGCATTTTTTTCCTTCATGTTTATGTACTTAATTTATATGTTTTTGTTGATGTGTATATTGTTAGGCCATGTTAGATATGTTCATTTAATGTGCTTGCAGATAGATGTGTACATGATAACAATTATTTGACATGAGATTTATATTAATTTGAGGATGTGTGTGGTGATGATGTTAGATTATAATCTTTGTGTTTTGTTAGATGTGATCACAATGATGATGCCATGTTAGATTATTAGATTTGTATGCTAACTAATAATGTTTATATGTGCTACTAAAAGTGTATATAATTAGATGATGGTAGTGAATTCGAATGTGTATCTTAGATGATGTTTATGTTTGTTTGATGATTATCGTCATGATGTTTATTTTTATGAAATAATGTTTATTACAGATTATGTATTGGTGAATTTATATAAAACTTTTATATATGAAATTGCATGTAAAACGACCTACTTTAAAAAAAATGCAAAGATATTTTTATAAATTACAAAGTTTAGTATGGTTGAAACTATGATTGTAAAATTACGATAAATATTTTCTATTGCTTAGATAGTTCATTGATATTCAATGTAACATAATTAGTAAAATATTTCAATACTCACAACGATAAAATAATTAAATGTAAAATATTTTAATTAGTTCTTAAAAAGACGAAAATGTGTAAATCATTCAATTTTTAATATAAAATATTATTAATAATAAATTATTCAAAAATACAATTTAACTAATTCAATATTAGTTTATAAAATTCAATCTATTGTTAAATTTGAAAAATTTAAGTCATTTTTTTTTACAATTTGTAGCCTAGATCCATCTTAACTCTGGATTTACCAAGCGACGAAAGGGATCAAATCTCTTGAGATGCAAACATCTTTTTGAGTGAAAATAGATTTGATCTAGGCAGCTGGTATAATATACATGTAGTTGACATTGAAATATTTTATTTATAATTCAAGTTCATCGTATTAAAATGTTAAAATATGCCCCCTCATATATTTTTCATGTATGTATACATTTAATTATTTTTATTTTTAATATTTTTTAAAATATTACATATCAAATTCATATTAAACATTGAAAATTTTACAAATATCCCTCACATATTGAATTAGAAAACAACTATTAATGGAATAAAAATTCTCTCAATCTTTCTCACTAAAGTGAAAATATAAGAAAATTTTCAATTTCAATTACTTTATTTTTCTCTAGATAAAGTATCTATAAAATAATGTTATTTAATATGAACATTGAAATATTTTACTTATGGTTGTGAGTAATTTTTTTTGTTATAAATATATTTTTGTTTTAAATATCACATGCAAATGGAACATAAAATGAATTACACATGATGCAATATCAATAATACTATTTCTTGTCATGTGAAAAAATTACATTGTTTCCTTGTAGTAAAAAGCAAATTATATTTTTGGGGGGTGACAGGAGGGGGAGGGATTCTCATTAATTTCGAAGGAATCATAGAAGATGGATATGCTTGGGGCCAGGTAAGGAAGACAAATAACCAAGTTGAGGCTTATGGGTTTCTCCTTGGGCTTTCTCTGGCTAAAAAAAAGGGTATCAAGGAAATGCAAATGCTAGGTGACTCCATGCTGATAATAAATCACATGAGATACAACTCAGCAGCACAAAACATAATCCTAAACCAAATCATAAAGTGCTCCCAAGGCATGATCCCTCTCTTTGATCATGTTACATTTTTCCACATCCTAAGAGGGAATAATCAAGAAGCGGATAGGCGAGCAAATTTGGCCTGTCGAATGAATGAGGAAAGTAGTAATGTGAATGGTATAGAGGAAATGATATTCATTCCTTAATCATGGTTATGAATTCCAAAAATTTGATCGTGGAGTGTACTCCTGGTAGGATAAAAAAATTCAGTAAAAAGAGACAATTTGGTTTAATTTGGTTTGCCTATTTACCCCCTCTTTCCCTTCCACCATTCTGTTGATCCCCTCCCCCCATCATCCCCCTTATCCTATCTCCCTAACACCTCCCCATCCCTTTCCTCTGTCACCCTTCTCCTCTGCCACCCTTGACGCCTCATTGCAGCCCGCACTATCTCTTATCCACCGACCCTTGTCCCATCACGCTTAATTTCTCCTGGCCCTTCCTCACACCTCATGGCATCTGTTTAATCGAGATTATGTTGCAGTGTGGCAGCTTTCATTATGTTCATCCTACACTTGGATTCAGGAGGTCTCCCAGCGTGAGAACTCAAACTTCACCTCCTCGTACCAGTTGCAACGACCAACGATTCAGCGAAGGCACCATGCGAAATTTGGGAGAGGATGAGAAGCATTTAATCCCTCTATTCCAAAATGTTTAGTCCACTCGAGGGATGAAGGAGTGGGACAGAATGATGGACGCATCAAAGAGAAGAGAAATTATTGTGGAGCATTGGTATTTCAGCATCATGAGTACCCATAATCAATTTTGCATCAGAGTTCAGACCAACATCTCCTTTAAATTGAGTAACGATATGATCTTTTGCTTCAGTATTTGGTCATCTCTGCTTGGGTGTTTTCTGCTAAGGCCCAGTGGTTGTGGCAGAGGTTCCTGGGCAACTGTTACACAGTATTTTGTAACGCCTCCTGCACTTCCATGTGTCATACCCCGGAGTGCCTGAAACTTGGAAATTATGCAGTGTACCCATCCTGATATGCAGTCCAGATCCTCCCTGAAGACTTAACGAAAACATGCCTTGAGCCTTCTCTGAAGAAGTAAGCTCAAAACCCTAATTTCAGGGTCAGCGCGACTGTAACACTACCAACCTGTGCTAATGGCAGGTTGCACCATACTAGCCTCGTGCCACCAACGCACTTTTTACTTGGATACTCGCGTTGATCCCTAAAAGGAAAGTTTTCCCAAAGAGGACAAGAAGCTTCATGATCTAGAGGCTTCCAGAACGAAGAGCTAGAGGTTGTTCGTTGTGGATGTGGTCAAATTCTCCCAATATTTCCCTTTGATCTTATCCCTATGAGCTTCCTCCTTGAGATGAGGGCCTTCCCCTATCTTTGGAGAGATCCTAACTCCCTCTCCTTGCCTATTTATTCATCCTCTTCCATTCCCAAATGGTTTGGTCTCTAATTATTTGTACCCTTATGTTGAGATAATGCCTACACGCTTTTCACTTTGGCTTGGAGAAGGAGTGCTTGGAGAGCTTGAGATTGGACTTGGACATTCACTCAAGGAGGGCTTGTTAACATCAAGGCTTTGGTTGTATGCTTCCTCTTTTATTCATTAATAAATACAACTGGTGGTTCACTTTCCATAAATGGTTGTTTTAATGCTTCATTTATCTTAATGCTACTTGATATGTTAAGTGGATTACATTTGATTATGCTTGTTGCACTTGTATGATTTGTTGTGTCTTTGATCTCTTGTGTAGTTATTCAAACACTGTGAATAGTAAGGACTGAGCTTGAGGAGTGAGCGATCAAGATCTTCAACAAAGGAGTGCGTTATATCGTCAGAACGAGGTAGGTCTCCTTCATTTTCTCTCATTTCGATTATAATTTAGGAAAGTGTCTCATAGATTGTCACGTTGGTTGCTAGTCCCACTCATTGGACTAGAGGGATTGTCTCTGTCCGCAGACAAGATTTGCCTAGACAACAAAATGACGACCCCACTCGGGAAGCTATAACCTTTCCATCCATTCCTTCGATCAGATTCTCTAATGAGTTTGACCAACCGTCAATTTATTGGATTATATGCATCACTGTAGATTTATGTAGTCATTAGTTTTTGCTTAAGAGTGTTGACCTTGCTTTGATTTTGAAGATTTTTTATTTTTTTCTTTATTTTCCTCGCCCAACGCTTTTTTTGCTTTGATAGAAGCGTTGCGAGAGCTGGTTTTGAATTTACGTTCCCGCTGCTCTGCCTTTCATTGCCATTTTGTCTTTAACAGGTGCGTTGATCCCAGAGGATAGAAGAAAATTAGGGTTTCTTCTTGTTTTCAGTGGTTTTCAACCTCTGTGAGTGATTTTCTAGTGTAATTACAATGTGTTTGTCTTGATTGTTATCCTTTTGTGATTGAAATTGTCTCTTGGCTTTTGTTGATGTGTGTTTGAAGCTTGATTGCCTTCTAAGGTTTTTAGGTCTAGGTCACCCTTCACTCATCACTTGGTTGCTTCCATTTAGGAGTTTTGTTGCAGTCAGGACACCATTTTCAAGTTGCTTTCGGTTCATGTTTGTGAAGTTATTTTCATTAGTGTTGGATCATTTTGGTACTTTGAAAATTTCTTTTACTCCATTGTCAAATGTAGATTACAATTGTTTTCTTTGGTAGAACTAAAAGTGAATGCTTGTTTTGATTTCATTGTTTCGAAAAGAAAAGTGAAAGGATTTCTTCATTTAAGTATTTTTGAAACGATTTGTATTTGAAACCAAAAGTGAATGAAATTTTCATTTTAGTTGTTTTGGATTGCATTTTTCCCTTTGCTTATGCATTAGTTTGCATTTTTGAATCAAAGTGAAAGGAAAAGAACAAAAAGATTAGTGCATCTTAGTGAAAGAAAAGTGATTTTTGTTTCTCATAGGATTGCATTTTTGGCATTGCATTTGTTAGTGAAAATGAAAGAGTAGTTTTCATTTTTACATTTTGCATTGTAAAGTTAGGGAGTTGTTTTGATGAATTTTTCTTGATTAACGCATTGTTTGGTTGTCTCTCTTCCCTCATTAGTTTAGCCTTGAGTGAATGAAAATATTTCATTTTTCTCATTTAGTTGCATTCTAGGAATTAAGGTTACATCGTCGAGCCATAAAATGGAAACCTAATTCAAGATAAACTTAAAATTTACCTCAATTAACCTAAGGAGCATTTGTAACCTAACATAAATATCTAGAGGTCTAGGTTAGAGATGTGTTCTGGCATCTTTAAACATAGCAATTGTTGTTAACTGCCTGCATTGTATCCCAAGGGTGAAATCTCATTCCAGTACGGAATTATATCGAAGGTTCTCCAATACTTTCAGGTATATAGGAGGCACTTCAATATGGAAAGTATATCAGAACGCTCTCACCGAATGGTTATGCATTAGACATCACTAACATGGACTTGTGCTCCTCGTATCGTCGAGTATATATTGGGAGACCCCACTAGGTTGATATCCTTTAGCCATAGGTAATCGAGCTAGCCGCCTTGTAAATGTGATACACCGAACACAACATTCGAGGAGATCGGTTGTTGTACGTTAAGTCCTTTTTTCAGCTAAGGTGTGTATAATGGTTCACAGATACTTGGTAAATCCTCTTGCCTAGCATTACCCTTTTTTATTTATTTGTTGTTTTGTGTCATAAAATTAACTGCCAACGATAATATGTCGAACCCATGCAGTTGCTTCTTGGCCTCACATTGAGTAATTCCTTGTAAATTTTAATTTTAATCAGCCCTCAACGAAATCATCTCTTCTCCTTCTGCTCTTGAGAGAAAGTCATCATGGCTGAACCATTGTGTTCACCTCACAGTTCCCCTTCATCATCTGATACTGAAGGGTCTTCACAAGGAGTTCATCCTGAACTTTCACAGTCACTTGAAGCTCAAGGCTTTGAACTTGGAATTGTCCCAAGTATCCAACCCCTTGCTTCTCATCCTCCACCTCAAGACTCATTGTCGTCTTAGGAGTCTAATCCAGAAACCCCTGAGAGTCCACAGAGGTTTGTTTTATACCCTTCGAATCCACTTTTTGATCCATTTGTGATATCTCCTCAACATCCTTATAGTCCATACGACAATTTTGGTGTTCCTTTGGAGTTATCTCCTCGTCCATCTTGGATTCCTCCTCGCCAATTGTTTCCACCTATGGCTTCAGAAGGTGAGATTCCAACCTCTCCTCGAGGTCCTCCGGAAGTCTCCGCTACTCACACTCCTAGTGTTGATAATGATTCTAAATATGAATTTCCTCCAGAAGGCTTTCCTTATGTAGGAAGAGTTTCATCTCAACCCATGTTGGAACTCGCAGACTGGGCCTTATCTTGTCTTTTAACCCTTACATGCCTTTTAACATGCAATTGTCGTTTCTAGTGACATTGGAATTTCCGGATGTCTCGAGGCTTACTAATGATTTGATACTTCATTCGCCTTATTGCCCTCCAGTTCCAACTAAGATTCTGAACGATTGCCCCAAATTCGAAGGAAAAGCTAAAGAAGACCCTTAGGCCCATGTGGTGACATATCACTTATGGTGTTCTTCGAATTCATACGTTGACAATTATGTTTGTCTCTGTCTTTTTCAGCGAACCTTGATACATGTTGCTGCAAAGTGGTACATCGAGTTGCCTCGAGGTACCTATACAAACTTTAATTCTTTGGCCATGGCCTTCCTCACTCACTTCCAGTTACTGGTTCGTTATGAAACTGGTACCCACTTGCTTACATCTCTAAAACAGGACACTGCAACCCATATCTCTGATCACATCCATGAATGGAGACGTTAGCGTCACCTCATAAAGTTTGAAATCCCTAATGAAATGTTAACTGAATGGCTCACCAAGTCATTCGTAAACAAAATCGTTGCAAACATAGAAATGGGAGTTTGTGTTGTTGAGGATCGAGCCATTGCCCGTGTCTAGTATTTGGATTTGGTTTATTCTTGATCTGGCACGTTATATGAGATTTTACCTGATGCTCCAGGGCCATCTTCGGATACAACATCTTCTAAGTCTCCTGAAGTACCACTTGTTGATGGTATTATTGGATCAATATCTCAAACTTCCACTAAAGCTTCTTCGAAGCAAAAATCTCTTTTGAATATAGGTTCATGTCGTTTAGTCTATCACGGTAGACAAAGCCTCGACAGGTAAGAAAAAGGGGAAAGGTAAAGAAAAATTTGATACCCGTAAACCGGATCCTCTTAAGCCATCTGCTAATGATGCCTCCAAACGTAAGCCAAAATATCCTTGCCTCATTTGTGAGGAAGATCATTACACCAAGGATTGTCCCCATTGTGCGAAAGTTAGTCGTTTATTGAAAGGGACCCCAACTGTACTAAAAGAAACATTTCCATCTCAACAGACTTAGTTGGTAGACCAACCACAATCCTCTGCCTCATCAGGTTCTAAGGTTTACATGAGTGGTACAATGCATATCTCTGTTGCCACCCAGTCGAAAGATTATCAAACTCCTCAAAAGAAGACGATGGAAAAGGAAGCCACTGATACACCTTCTACTTCCGCTCCACCCAGTTTTGGTCCTCTCCATATCGAGAGACCTAATAATGAATCTGTCATCCGACCGCCTCCTAAAGGTGTGCTTCGGAAGTCATCCTATAATCTGAATGCTAGAGCTGCTCAACATTATAGTATTGTCAAAGATTTAGCTCAAGCGCCTTCAGCGATGTTTGCCTTGGAAGTTCTCCAAACTTGTCCAACGCAGTGGAAATCATTATTGTCTGCTATAGGAGGCATCGATCCTGCCGATTTGAACTTGATCACTTTCGATCTGGAAAACCATGTTCCTTGCTTCCTCATCAAATTGCATTTTTTATTCAATTCATTATAAAAGGAAATACGATTCACCGGACTGTCATTGATGACGGTTCTTCCGCCTGCATCATGTTTGTTTCATGTTGGAAAGCCATCAAATCTCGACCTCTCAACTAGTCCCCAAACACCTTAGAAGACTTGGATGGCAGAGGCTCTTGTCCTTATGGTATTCTCACAAGTTTTCCCATCACCTTGGAAGGGAAAATTGTCGAGTTAGAAGTAGAAGTTGTCGATGCAAATCTAAATTACAACCTTCTACTTGGGCAAAGTTGGACCCATGCCATGTTTTGTGTGGTGTCCTCTTTGTTCCAGGTACTCCGTTTTCCTCATGAGGGGAAAATTGTCACCATCGATCAATTGTCCTTTTTCTCTTCCGGTTCCTCAAATGACAACATCCCATATGTGGGAAATACTGATATTTCATATGAGAGCGTGGGGGTAGGTCTTTTCAAATATTCTGCTTTAATGGGAACTTTTTGTCTCCGACCTTCACATGTCACCTCAATCAACATGATCTCTACTTCAAATGATCCATGGATCATCCCTACTTCGGATCAGGTTGATTATTTTGGTGATGCTATTCCGCTAAGTTCTTCATGGAAAGCTTATCAAGAAATTATCTTGGCTTCAATGGCTTATTCAGAAAGTCATACTATTCTCAGTATGCATCTAGATACATATTCACAATCTCCTTGGCTTGGTTCTTGGGATTCTCTGGATCCCTTGAATGAGATATTCCCCACTGATGAGAGTATTGTTGAGGTGTTGTCTCTTGACAAAACTCCTTGGAATGATGCCCATCACCATTCCTTGTTTCCTCCAGTCTTAGTGAGATTCCTCCGTGTCTTGAAGCTTTGTTTCTCATAACTCGACTCATCCACTTCAAACACCTATTTTGGTGCACGAAGTTTTATCCGAAGGTAATATGGGAAATATTACTGCTACCTTGCTTATTGACATTTCAGTCCAACCTGAAATTGTCAAGATATTTCAACTAGAGACATATTTTTCTCGCCATGAGCTTAGGATTTTCTTGGTTCATCAAGTTTTCACCATGTGCCCATTATTACAATGGGGTATTCATCCTATGACTTGTAACCCTCACTCACCTGGGGGGCATGGGGCATAGCCATTTATGTGCATTATTCCATTATTTGGCCAAGTCGATGCTTACATGTCATACCAACGGTGAAACTTCGGGTTCATTCTCTGTTGATAGATTAACCAAGTCCAAAAATGGGCTCCATCTGAACTTTTTACACGTGATCATCCGTGTAATTACTTTTGTATATTAGTGTGCGAATTCATTGGTGTGCATTTTTTATTTTTTGGTGTGATTGTTTGCTTTATAGACATGTTTCCTCTGCTTACCTTGTGTTCCACTTGGTTCGTAGAGGTCGTCAAACCATCATGTTGGTTTCACTGACAGTGCTTGTCGTAGCACACAAAACTCATCCTCTGCAACTTGGGCACTCTTCGCCCTTGATGGCGAGTTGATCAATTTATAAGGTATTTGCCTGGGACGAACAACTAATAATATTGCCGAGTACAATGCAGTTATTGAATTGTTATTAGAAGTAGTTTCTCTCGAAATTAGAAATTTGGTTGTTAAGTTAGATTCACAACTCGTTGTGCTACAATTAAATGGTCATTACTCAGTAAGAAATCCACAAATTTTGCATATGTATCTACGTGTTCGATTACTGGAAATAAATTTTGATTATATCACATATCAACACATTCCATGAAATTTGAATACATTAATAGATGCATTAGCAAATTATGTTTTAGATAGACATTTGCGTCACTTATAAAAAAACCGATCACATCATCATGATATATGAACACATAAGTAGACAATAGAAACATGCATATATATATATATATATATATATATATATATATATATATATATATATATATATATATATATATATATATATATATATATATATATATATATATTGATTTTGTCAAAATTTGGTCATCAAAATCTCAAAAAATAAGTGTTCTGGGGCACATGGCTTTCAAAGCCTACAATAGTGCAGATAAACATGACTAGGAAAACTCTATTCGCCCACATTATTCTCATGATAGTATGAGACCACCTTGATCACTTAGCTTAACAACCGACGTAGTCTCGCAGACACTCCTACTGTATGCCTCTAGTACCACAGTGGTACGTCATTTATAGTCACATACTCTGGAATGCCCCGAGTAATCATTTCCAAATTTCATTCCATTTCTACCATAAGATCCGCTCCTTCCTCGTATGGAGCATCTTCTATCTGACGTGCTACTCGTCAGGCTATTGGCGACATTCCAGGAGGCCTTTTTAGTCCTACATCTGCAAAATTATCACAAGTAAACTCTCAGATACACTTCAAACAAAAAAAATCATAAAACTTGAAAAATTCAAAAAAACAAGTTTTACCTGCATCGGTCCACTGTGCACCCGGTGGTAGAGGAAGATCTGGATCTCCTTTGAAGTTCGTGCCAACATAGGCATAGTCATCCACGACGATTAGTTGTTGGCATAGCCAACCAAAGAACGACGGAGGGAAATGCATCCGTTGACCTCCCCCTCCTCGAGGCATGATCTCACTCCATCTGAGCAACCTTGGATCTTGTGGAGTTGGATCATCCACCTCTACCCACTGGTATCGAAATAGGGGCACACGCTCTAAAAAGAAAGTGACCAAAATCGATCAAAAGCCGAACTGCTTCAAGTTTCCCAACTTGCCTTTGGTTAACTGTCTCTTCATGTTGACTAGCAGTCCTTCGCACCAGTTGAACACTGTTGGAGCAAGACAATCCACTACGTATTGGAATTGTGATTTTGTTTCCTCATGCAATGCTTGCGCCCCAGCTATATAGGCCATGGTGTGTAGAATTGTCCTCAAGGGAAGATTGTCGATGGTTTCTATCTTCACCTTCCCACTCACAGTTGTCTCTACACCCAGGCAATGCCTTCTGATTAAGGTATTGGTGCTCTCTCCTCCAGTACGGGCTCCAAAGAGTTGGACCCTCTCCCCTCTTCTGGACAATCCAGTGATGAAGTAGATATCAACTACTTCCAGCTCTAGTTCTTGATCTCCAATGATGAAGATCTATCGATCGACATCCCATAGTCCAATGAGATATTGTAACAGCTCATTTTGAGCTCTAAGTCTCGGGGTTCGGAATAACTTCAGTAATCCACAGTCCCTCAAAGCATTAACACATTCAACGCTTTGGGAAACTTGGTGATCTTCTGCCTTGTGGCCTCTTTCCTTCCATTCGATGGCCATGTCTGTCGAAATCTCCTGCAAACAACCCATAAACATCATTTAGATGCCTTTCCATGGATCAAAATCTTGAAAAAACCGATCAAGGGAGAGGATTTTTCATTTTATTTTCCGCTCCGCGTCCAGTGCAACTGTTAGAATTATTTTCGCGCTGGCAGCTCGAGAGCCTTTTGGGCTCAGGGGCGATCAACGTAGATCCAATGATCAAACTTGCGTTGGTCGCCCCGATTTTAAAAATGAGAATCCTCCCCTTAACCAACTACAATTCCTATGAAATGGCATGAAATAAGTATGAAAAGAAAGAGAAAAGGAGGAGCTCTTATCTGCAGTTGATGGTTTGAGAAATGGTACCCTGGATTTCTCACACTACTTGCTTGAAGAATCAAGGAAAATGGGGTAAAAAGAACTCTCCAATTTACTCCAAGTGAAATGGTAAGAATTGTTTTTACTTTTGGTCTATTTATAAGTTTTTAAACACATTTTGCCATATTTTATTATTTTTCTTGATATCAGTGATGTGTGGTTGTCTTTGTGTAGTTACAAGATCTTTTGGTGGTAACGATGATCATTTTTTACCGATTCAACAAGTTTTTGTTTTATCTCTTTTTCAGACTCGTTAAAAATAAATGAAAAAGGAACCCCCCTAGAGTCATCTTTAAGCTCTTTTCTGACTCTCGAAATATGAAAAGATCATCGAGTACTTGTCTTTTCGAACTCGTTAAATTAAATGAATTGATGTTGTCTCAATATACACTTACCCCTTTTTCGAGATGGGATTGACAATTTACGAAAAAGGTACACCTTGGTCGATATGGTCAAGAGGTTCTCTCGAATATTATTTTCTACCTTTTCGGATTCGAGAGACAAATTACGAAACGGGACATGATGGAGTTTTGTTTTTCACATTTTTTTGTTCAAACTCAATAGATATGAAAAAGACACCGAGTTATTCTTCCGTCGGACTCATAAAAATTAAACGACGAAAGACTTGTCACCATGGTGGGACCAAGTTTATGCTTCCTAGGACTCGTAAAAACTTACTAGGATGGATTCATTCATAAAATGAACTTATACGACAAGCATATGATATCCCCTTCAAGCTTTTGATTAAAAATAATTGGGGTACTTGCTAGAAATAGTGGGGAAAAATCAAAGTGAAACATATCTTGTATAGGAAACATGACACTTATCTGTTTCTTGTGTTAGGTTTGGGATATCCTCACTTAGTCACTTGTCCTTTCGGGTTTGGGTGATCCAATTTTCCTCTCATCTGATTATTCCACTTCGTCATGATGACCCTTGGTCCTATGTTGAGTCAAATGCTGCCACCGGAGTCGTGTCGTTGATATGTTAAAGAGAAGTCCTATATGCAGTTTACTACCTATACATTGTATGACCTTTGTTACAGCCTTGGATCATACTCATTTATTCCACTTGATTCCTTGTTTCGTGTCGGTGATGAGGGAATCATTATGGCCCTCCTTCGACAGGTCACTTCCTATCGACTTTAGCTCATTATCCAAGAAGATGACTTAGAGACTCCCTTTCAATACCTTAGAGCTTGCATGCCTTAATGGCAAGTTATTCGCATCTAATGACAGGTTTTCATCATTGGCCTTCGATCAGATGATTCCACGAGTGTTCGACTTCAACTTCATTTTCACATTCACGGATTGTACTATCGTACCTTGAGGACCATTGTCATTATTGGTGGTTTCTCTCATGCTTGTTAATGGTCCACATCATTGGCTAGTAATCAGGTGGTTTTCTAGCATGTTCGACTTTGACACATTCATTCACATGTTAGAATTCGTACTTTGATCGGGTTGGGATGGAGCGCAAGACCTTGAGTTTTGTCTAATATAACTAAGGCTACGTGGAGTTATGTATTGTTCATGATTGTGTACATTTTTCCTCTATACAGATGGTTGTGACCATGTCATGTGACCTTATATCTATGATGATGATGATCCTTCTATATCGGGTGGTTGCGTCCATACCTTAGATCTTAGACTTCCAGATGATCCTTTTCATTCGGATGGTTGCACCCATACCATGGATCTTTTCACATGGTCCTTCCTATCTGGATGGTTGCGTCAATACCATGGAATCATGTTTTGATAACAGATATGTATATGTATATGCGTCCTTGATTTTCATGTCTCCTGAAAGTGTTTGTTCTTGTCCTTGCAAAAGCTCATAAAACATCTCAACCACCACTCCCTGTTATTCCTTCATGCTTTAGGGGTCATCTGTTACACAATATTTTGTCGCTCCTCCTACAATTCCCTGTGTCATACCCTGGAGTGCCCGAAACTTGGAAATTATGCATTGTGCCCAGCTTGATATGCAGTCGGGATCCTCCCTGAGGACTTAATGAAAACATGCCTTGAGCTTTCTCTGAAGAAGTAAGCTCAAAACCCTAATTTCAGGGTCAGTGTGACTGTAACATTGGCAACCCGTGTTGATGGCAAGTTGAACCATACTAGCCTCGCGCTGCTAGCGTGATTTTTACTTGGATACTCACGTTGATCCCTAAAAGGAAAGTTTTCACAAAGAGGATAAGAAGCTTCGTGATCTAGCGGCTTCTAGAACGACGAGTTGGAGGTTGTTAGTTGTGGATGTGGTCAAATTATCCCAATATTTCCCTTTGATATTATCCCTATGAGCTTGCTCCTTGAGATGAGGGCCTTCCCCTATCTATGGATAGATCCTAACTCCCTCTCTTTGTCTATTTATTCATCCTCTTCCATTCCTAAATGGTTTGGCCTCTGATTATTTGCACCCTAATGCTGAGATATTGCCTACACGCTTTTCACTTTGGCTTGGAGAAGGAGTGCTTGGAGAGCTTGAGCTTGGACTTGGACATTCACTCAAGGAGGTATTATTAACATCAAGGCTTAGGTTGTATGCTTCCTCTTTTAATCATTAATATATACAACTGTTGGTTCACTTTCCATAAATGTTTGTGTTAAATTATGCTTTATTTATATTAATGCTCCTTGATCTGTTAACTGGATTACATTCAATTATGCTTGTTGCACTTGTATGCTTTGTTGTGTCTTTGATCTCTTGTGCATGTATTCAAATGATGTGAACAATAATCATTGAGCCTTAGGAGCTAGTGATCAATATCTTCAACAAAGGAGTGCGTTATAACATCAGAATGAGGTAGGTCTCCTTCTTTTTCTCTCATTTCGATTATAATTTAGGAAAGTGTCTTGTAGATTGTCATGTTGGTTGCTAGTCCCACTCGTTGGGCTAGAGGGATCGTCTCTGTTCGCAGAGAGGATTTACCTAGACAACAACAACTTACGTAGTTTCAATGCTAGAGTTTTCAGCATGGTGGAGGTGAATTGTATTGAGGGCAGTTGGGGGAAGGTGTTGGGAGCCATGAAAGGTGGCAACTCAGTCACTAAGCTAGGTGGTGACTCAGCGTCAGTTATTCTTGTCTGTAAGAAGCATAATTGGGTTGAAGGTTCGCAACACCTTTGTGGATAGTCGCTTTGGTCGCTCCCTTGTAGTCAAAATGAATATGATGAGCAATTATGAAGAAGAACTCTTAGTGTCTGGTTCTTGGGGCCATTGTCGACCTGAGTCAATGGGTCTCGAGGGCGTTTGGCTCGAGAGGGTGGCAAACTTAAGAATCCTTGCGAAATATGCGAGAAAGAGCATTTGGAAATCAAGGAGGGTTTGTAAATTGTGCAAAGATGCCTCCACCAGCAACAAAAGGAGGCACTGGAAATGCAGGAGCACCAAATTGAGAAGAATGAGCGCATTTGACAATTGGAGGATGAAGTGGATGCTCTAAGATAACAAATTGAGCACCTGAAGCTCAAAATGGTCGAGAACAACCCACAAATTGTTGAAGAAGACGCTAGAATTGATCTCAACATTCCAGTGCCAATGGAGGAGTAAAATGTCCTTTCTTTATGTTTCATGCATGTTTTTTTTATGGAAAACTTTACTTGTAATATTTGCTAAACCAATACTGCATAATGTATAGCCATAAGCCAATAGCACGGTTTTTTTTTTTTTTTTGGAAAAGATACCCTACGAAGGGATGAAAAGCATGTAATTACAAAAGCCCTTAGCAGGCTTAGCGCTTCGATGTAATTTTCTCAGTTTTTGACCGCGTACGGGCGTGAATTAATATATATCTACTACTCTTTCTAGTTTAAACAAAAAGTAAATTATATTTTTTTACTCATTACATTTCTTCCTCATAATAAAAGCTAAGTTATTTTTCTTTTACTTTCGTATACATTATATTTCTATATAAAGTTATATAAGATTAAGGTGTAAATTGGTGTATTGTAATTATGATCGACACTAATTTCTTTTCTTACTCCTATTTTTAATTTGTTGATTTCAATTATTATTTTACTATTTTTAAATATAACGTTATGTGACAACATATCTCCTATATTGAGTTGTAGAGCACCTCTTGATGCAATTATTTTAGATTTAATACAACTTAAAAAAATAAAAATCTATTTTTATAAAATTTATTTTATTATTAAATTTATGAGATTTTAAGGCAATTTAAATTTAATCTTTATAGCAACTCTTACCAATTTAAATTAAAAATTTATCTCTCTAAAGATGAGGATAAAGAAATGTAAAATAAGGCTTGTGATCAAGTTACTTGTAGTTGGGGATTTGCTCTATTGGAAGTTCTCCCTTAAAGAGGCAAGTGAACTTTTTTCTAGTAATAAAGATATAACATTTTGATGTTATTTTGGTTCTTTATTTGCTATTGTATTGGTTTAAATTTAACTCTTTTTAATAATAAATATGAGTTAAATAATACAAATTAAATTATCACGAGATATTCACTAAAATTCATGTTTTTCACATTTCTCCTAGCTAATATTACATCATGTTCACAATGATAAAGACATGTCTACTTTAAATAATTTAGTTACAAATACATTAAAAAATAGATATTTATTTTACATAATCTAAACAAGAAATAAAAATGCATCACCAAGTCTATTTGAAACTCAAACAAATTTCTCTTAATCACCATCACAAATGTGGTGTGCTTGGTATGTTCTGATCGCATCGGTGCTATCATATTTACCCAATGCACTGCCTAAATAATATTTAAAAATATAGCTATATATCAGTGCGTTTGATAACGTGAACGTTCCGTCTCGGTGCGAAAATGTAATACAAGCACTTCGATGCATACGTGTGACGCAATGCTCCGAAAATTTAAATCTGTGAACCAACAATGGTACATCATAGGTATGTACACACTGTCTATGGTGCAGTTGTGTTTTACAGAGCACTGAAGCTGGTGCATGACTATGTATTTGACACACCGATAATGTTTTTTTTTAAATTGAAAGTTATGTTTCCATATTAATAAATAATTTTTCCACTTAATAAAAAAAATGGTATTTTATGTATGAGGTTGATGTATTTTATATGTCAATCATGTAGCAAAGATGTTAGAAAAGGGAGTAGAAGCAATTGGAAATACTTAACGAAATAATGAAAACAAAAACATACAACAATAGTATAAATGATGAAATAACACAAGTAGATATCACTCTCCATTTTCACCACCTTGATTATCTTCCTCGACGCTTGGCATGATAACACTTTTGTTCTCAAAATCATGTTTTGATCTAGGGTCGTGCGTTAATACGAACCACCAATCCCTTTCTAACACATCTGGGTAAAAGAACACTTGGTTCCAGTGTTTTGGGAAAACACAAGCCTCCCTAGCTTCATTCCACATCTTTCTAGAGTTGATAGATATCATCCCACTATCACAACATTCCTTTACATTATTCTAATCAAAGGTGTTCCACCACTTACACCTAAAAAATAACACATTCGAATGAAGAGAAGTCCACTTGAATGATCTCTTGTATCTTTCCAACGTAACCTAATGTCCCTTGCATTAGGTTTTGATCGTGGTGGCTAGCACGACTAGATTGGTCAAACTTGACTTCCACTCCACAGTCTTGTGTCATGCATCCATCATCGACATCCTCCGTGCGAAAATGATGTCCATATGCCCACATAGATGGGAACAAATGCACCTATAAAAAAGTGAAAAAATCATAGTGTCATGTGTCTAATAACCTGAACATAATTAAAAATATAAAATATATATATAGATGTTACAATTCAAAGGTGCAATATGAAGTTAATTTTTTTTAGGCTGTGGTTCACGGACACCCTGGTCAATGGGTGGCGCTACGTCCACGGAAAAATCTGGGCTGATCGACCCCGAAGGGAATCTAGCCCTGCGGCCCACTAGCAAGGCCTGACCCCAAGGGCTTCGGGGAGATTGGACCCTATGACCTCCCGATGGCGAGGCACTAATTTTGACCAACTGAGCTAACCCTTGGGGCTTGCAATATGAAGTTAAAATTATACATAAAGAGATTATAATTACCGAGTTGTTGCACCCAATCCCTATGTTTAGTGCATCCTCTTCAACACATGGGTAATGACCAGATGCATCGTATTTCTCTCTAACTTGATCAACAACCCAACTGTTAGGGCATGTCATTGGCATATTTTCTTTTAAATGATCAGGATAAGGTACGCTTCTACTATTCAACCATTTAAATTATTTCCTGTCATTGTCCCATTTCCTCCTCTTCTCTTTGTACAATGCGACCCACGGTTGTGTCACTTCCATATTGTAAAGAATGAATTTATTGATGGCTTCAATTTTTGAATTCACTAATGAAATCAAACCAATATATATATATATATATATATATATATATATATATATATATATATATATAATACATATGAGATCAAAATATGCATTAATATGAAGTTCAATGTGAATAGTTATTATGTAGTAATTTGACAAATGATAAGCATGCACTTACTCTTTATCATGCGCCTCTTTCCATTTGTTTCGAGAAGCTCCCCTTCTCTTTTGTCTTCATCCCTTTCATCATCCCAAATCGCCACACTTGGTGTGTTGTCAATCTGTTTGATGTACTCATTGGCATAATAGAAAGACTCATACGATATATACTCATCTGCGATAGACCCCTCGGGTTTTTCCCTTTTTTGAACAAAACCTTTCAAATTCTTGATGTACCTCTCTAAGAAGAACATCCAACGACAAGAAATGACCCCAACTAATTCAAACTCACCTACTAGGTGAATTAGAAGATGAACCTGCAAGTCCATAAAACTCATCGACAGTTCTTTCTCAAGCACATGACACCACCATTGAATGCTAGCCATATGAATCTCTTTTGATGTGATCCAATGTACAAATGCAAATAATTTAGATATGGCACATTTTAGGTCTTGAGGGAAGTCATGGTTCACACACCCATGCACAAACAGAGGATATTGACATTGCACAATAAATAGTACATTATAAAAAATATGATAAAATATACCATTACATAAAGATAAAAAATAATAATAAAATTATGTTTTTGACATATGTACTCTTAGAAGGTTCAAATAGTCATGTGATTTCAACCTCAACAAACGGTCATCCACAACGAAACACCGTCGTAGTGAAAACACATATAACTTCTTTTGCCAAAGAAAGATCATCTTTCTTTAAAATCCATGGGACATCACCTTCTTTGAAAGGCCAAGAGGGTCTAACTTCTCCTCTAGTTTCTTGTCTTGGATAATGTTTCTTTTTAGTTTTTGAAGAACTAAGATCTCTCCTAACAACCAATGTGTCACTTTATTTTGATGATATGTGCCTCCATAAAGAAGATGAAACACTTTTAAATATATGCATGGGATCTCGTAAGTGGGAAATCTTAAGATGCTCTCAATATGGGAGCTCATAAAAGACAAATTTCCTTTTCATCCCAATGGGCAATTTCTCAACATAGGTGTCGAAGAAATCTGGATCATTGAACATATGCTCCCCATTTGAATCGAACATTTTTGAAAACTCCTTCTCCTTCTATCTCATATGCTCTAAGTCATCCCTCTGGTGTCATTATTGCAACCATTTGGGTTCTCCTTGGTTTACCATTGAAAGCTGATGTTGCTCTTCTGTAAGGGTGTTCTTATCGTAGGAATACTATGGAGTAGTCATACACTAGCTTTCGTAGGTGGTCGGACCACCTAGCCTTCAAAGAATGTCCACAACATTTACATCCATGATACCCTTTTGTTACAAGACTTGTGAAATTATTATATACAGGCCGACACATTAGCGACCATGAAGATATAAACAATTGCAACAAATTAAATTAATATGTGAAACAATATTGTTACTAAACAAATCAATAAGAATGCAGTTTACTAGAGCAAACTCATTAGCCTAGATAATCATATATGGTGTAAGAAAATATGCCATACAACGTAAAACTTCTCTGTGTTGTGACGAATCTCGATACATTGTACACATGTATCCCTTCCCATAATTCCTTAAATTCATCTACCAATGGTTGTAAGTAGATATCCATATTCTTTACTTGTCTTCTACCAGGGTCTAACTATGAGAGCCAACATAAGATGTTGATTCTTCACAGACAACCACAGGGGGATATTTTTATTGATCACTACTACATGACAAACATAATAGTTGGTGCTTTGGAGGGAATATGGGTTGATGCCATCCATGGATATGCTGAGTTGTAGACTTCACACTTCATCCTTGAATTTTTCAGGCCATTTATCCTCTATATGCTTCATGGCTATTGAATATGTTGGGATTCACATAGCTCATGAATAATTTTTGTGTGAGGCATGCCATCCCTGCAACATAGATAATTATTTGAAATAAAAGAGCCATTGAATCCTTGGGATTATAGCCATGTGCCTCAATATCTTATGAGGAGGACCATGTGATTTACTTTCTTTTTTTAAAATTATGGTACCTATCATGCCCACATTTCAGACATATCTCTTTGTCTGCATATTCTCCTCTATATAGAATAAAATCATTTGGACATGCATGATATTATATGTACTCAACACCCAACATTTTCAACAACTACTTTGCCCCTTCGAAGCTACCCGGAAAGACATTATCACCTGGAAGAACCTTATCTTTGAATATCCCGTAGTTGGTGGGGAATATGATTGTACATTGTCAATATTTAACATTCATAAAATCGACCCTTTTTAAATTTTATTGTGTACAAAATATAAGGAACCTGATCTATCATGCAAGTTAATTACCTCAATATTTCAAAGAAACATGCATTTGACATGCCAAACTTTGCTTTCACGTTGTACAACAACATCATTGTCCCCAGTTGAATAGAGTTTGACTTGCGCCAAGTCCAAAGAGAGGGGTATTTCAGGCTTTCGAATAAGGTATTAGTGATATGAGCATCATCCCCTATCTCATCGTTCTGGAATGCATCTAACAACATTGCCTCTATTTGATTGCCTCCATTGCCAACTTGTGATGAAGAACTACTATTGTTGTATTCATTCCTAATTGGTGAATATTGATGTAGTGGGAATTGAATAGGTGGTTTGATTCAACTATTCTTTATATGCTTCCTCTTCGAGTCTTGCTCTTAATGCAACCTTCTTTCGATTTGATGTTGTAATGTGGTGCACCGGAAGATGGTAGGTGGGTTGCTCATCATCACTAGAATCCTAATTTCAAAAAATATTAAACATCATTAGTACAATATCAATGATATTAGTAAGCACAAAAATACAATTGGTTTGTTGAAATTTCAGTATACCAAACAATTATTACCATCGTTGATCCAGGATTGTGGCTAGAAGATGCCATGTTCCAATTGGCAGGGTGAAGAGGCTGTCCATTTTCATCTACCAACTTCTTGTGATATGTTGCTCCTCATAAGAGCTTCTGACGTTTTTTAAAATAATATTGAGTAATATTTTTGGCATCTGAACTCGATTATGAATTTGGACCCTGGAAATAATTTACATACATTTTTATTCAAATTGACATGGATTAAAAGAAATCAATTAGATAATTGGAATATAAATAAAATTTGAACTTACTCGAGATGGAAAGGGAGAAATCCACAAAAGACTTTGATTAGCAATATGGAATAAGCTAAAATTTGAAAAATCGACCATTTGATATTATTGAGATTTTGTCCCTGTATTTGAGAAAAATCAGAAATAAAATTGCGTTAATATCTAAAATGAATCTCTAGAAACAGATAACCACAATCTGAATTTCAATATAGTTTTGAAACCGTTTTTCAAGAACAAGGTGACTTTAAGTGGAAAATGTATATTATGAACTACTGTAATTCATGTGGATGCGTCCTAAAGGATAATTTGAGATTAATATGCCATTTTATGTGAAAATAAAATCCCAGATAGATTTTAAACGCCATCGATGCACTAATCAGAATAAACTGCACCAATCCATTTAATTAATAAAAGCACCAGGGTGTTTCAATAATACTTGCACTGGTTTCCAACATTTAGTTTTTTTTAATATGTTATCATACCAATGCTCTTTCACATAAAAATGCATCTATATGTTTAAATAAAAAACAACATTGGTACGCAATTGTTTCATGAATTTAGAAAATAAAAATGAATTCAACTGTCTCGATGCTCTTTTAAATATAGACTGCACCATTGTGTTAAAAATAAATATAAAAAATGAAAAAATCGCACCATTTCGACATTTCAAAAATGAAAAAAATTGAATCATGTCTGTGCATTGAAAAAATATGGCACCCCAAAAATGTCGTTGCGCTTTTTAGATAAACGCACCGGTGCACTTAACTATAGAACGCACCAATGTGGGGAGAAATTGAATAAAAAAAAGTACGGATATATATATATATATATATATATATATATTAATGAGCGACATTTGATTTTTCGAAATTTAATTGCATAAAGTCTTTTAAATAGTAAAAAGTTATTCACTATTTCATTATTTTACCCAAAATTTCAAGGGAGCGATTTGCAAGAGAAATATACCAAGAACGTTGTGCAGCAACAACAAAATAATTTTAAGCAACAAAACTATTCGGAAGATTAGAAGCTAAAAAGTATGTTGATTCACTCAAAAATCCGCATAGTAAGTTTTAAATTTTATTGTTTATTTTACTAATAAAAAAGTTTACAATTTTTGTTAGGGCTTAATTAAAAGAGAGATCATTTGCAAGAGAAGATCATACCAAAGCTGCAAAATATTTTGGTTCCGCCGAAAGATCATAAGTTGAAAGGTATGGTGATTCACTCAAAACCTGGATAGGAAGAATCTTAAATTTTAATGTTAAAATATTTTACAATTATTGTTAGATTTATTCACAATTAAAAAAAAAAATTACTATAGATTTTATTGGTAAAATTTTTTACGATCTCTGTTCTTATCTAAATTTAATTAAAATTCAGAAGAAAAAAGAGTTAATACTTACCTTAAATTCTTACTTCTTTGTGCAAAATTTCACATTAAGGTTTAACTTTCTCTACCACTTCACGATTAGGGTTTTTCAATTTAGGCAAGTTAGATTTAAATGGTTTGTGTACTTATTATATTTGGTCATTTGAACATTTGATATTATTGATATTTTGTCCCTATATTTGAGAAAAATCAGAAATAAAATTGTGTTAATATCTAAAATTAATCTTTAGAACCATATAGCCACAATTTGAATTTCAATATAGTTTTGAAATCGTTTTTCAAGAAGAAGGTGACTTTCAAAAAATATTAAACATCATTAGTACAATATCAATGATATTAGTAAGCACGAAAATACAATTGGTTTGTTGAAATTTCAGTATACCAAACAATTATTACCATCGTTGATCCAGGATTGTGGCTAGAAGATGCCATGTTCCAATTGGCAGGGTGAAGAGGCTGTCCATTTTCATCTACCAACTTCTTGTGATATGTTGCTCCTCATAAGAGCTTCTGACGTTTTTTAAAATAATATTGAGTAATATTTTTGGCATCTGAACTCGATTATGAATTTGGACCCTGGAAATAATTTACATGCATTTTTATTCAAATTGACATGGATTAAAAGAAATCAATTAGATAATTGGAATATAAATAAAATTTGAACTTACTCGATATGGAAAGGGAGAAATCCACAAAAGACTTTGATTAGCAATATGGAATAAGCTAAAATTTGAAAAATCGACCATTTGATATTATTGAGATTTTGTCCCTGTATTTGAGAAAAATCAGAAATAAAATTGTGTTAATATCTAAAATGAATCTCTAGAAACATATAACCACAATCTGAATTTCAATATAGTTTTGAAACCATTTTTCAAGAACAAGGTGACTTTAAGTGGAAAATGTATATTATGAACTACTGTAATTCATGTGGATGCGTCCTAAAGGATAATTTGAGATTAATATGCCATTTTACGTGAAAATAAAATTCCAAATAAATTTTAAACCCTATCGATGCGCTAATCAGAATAAATTGCACCGATCCATTTAAATAATAAAAGCACCAAGGCGTTTCAATAATACTTGCACCGGTTTTCGACATTCAGTTGTTGTTGTTGTTGTTTTTTTTTTTTTAATATGTTATCATACCAATGCTCTTTCACATAAAAATGCACCTGTACATTTAAATAAAAAACAACATTGGTACGCAATTGTTTCCCGAATTTAGAAAATAAAAATGAATTCAACTGTCTTGATGTGCTTTTAAATATAGACTGCACCATTGTGTTAAAAATAAAAACAATCGCACCGTTTTGACATTTCAAAAATGAAAAAAATTGAATCATGTTGGTGCGTTGAAAAAATATGGCACCCCGAAAATGTTGGTGCGCTTTTTATATAAACGCACTGGTGCACTTGACTATAGAATGCACCAATGTGGGGAGAAATTGAATAAAAAGAAGTACGGATTTTTTATTTTTATTTATTTATTTATTATTATTATTATTTTTTAAATGAGCGACATTTGATTTTTCGAAGTCTAATTGCATAAAGTCTTTTAAATAGTAAAAAGTTATTCACCATTTCATTATTTTACCCAAAATTTCAAGGGAGCGATTTGCAAGAGAAATATACCAAGAACGTTGTGCAGCAACAACAAAATAATTTGAAGCAACAAAATTATTTAGAAGATCAAAAGCTAAAAAGTGTGTTGATTCACTCAAAAATCTGCATAGTAAGTTTTAAATTTTATTGTTTATTTTTCTAATTAAAAAAATTACAATTTTTGTTAGGGCTTAATTAAAGAGAGATCATTTGCAAGAGAAGATCATATCAAAGCTGCAAAATATTTTGGTTCCGCTGAAAGATCATAAGTTGAAAGGTATGGTGATTCACTCAAAACCATGGATAGGAAGAATCTTAAATTTTACTATTAAAATATTTTACAATTTTTGTTAGATTTATTCACAATTAAAAAAAAATTACTAGAGATTTTATTGGTAATTTTTTTTACGATCTCTGTTCGTATCTAAATTTAATTAAAATTCAGAGAAAAAAAAAAAAAGAGTCAATACTTACCTTAAACTCTTACTTCTTCCTGCAAAATTTCACGTTAACGTTTAACTTTCTCTACCACTTCACAATTAGGGTTTTTCAATTTAGGCAAGTTAGATTTAAATGGTTTGTGTACTTATTATATTTGGGCATTTGACATATAAAGTAGGGGAATCACTTATTGAATTAGATCCAAACATTGTCAGCCCTCTCCGTTTTTTTTAAACGACTATATCTTGTGACCTGGATAATACAATGCACTGGTAAATTATAACACTTTTGATTCTATATAGTATGTTCATAGTTGCTCCCTATGTAATATAACACATCGATGCTCATGTTCCTAATACCACCGTTAAATCATTACAGTGCGTTGAGCTTTACAAATCGCATCGTCAACCCTCTCCAATTTTTAAGAAACAACTATATGTTTTGCGGTGCGCCCTATATAACATAATGCATCGGGGATACTTGTGTACTTCAACACACCAGTATATTATAACACTTTTGATTATGTCCAGTATGTTCATCGTTGCTCCTGGTGTAATATAATACACTAATGCGCCTGTTCCTAATAACATTGTTAAATCGATGAGGTGTGTTTAGCCTTACAAATTGCACCGTCCTAATTTAAAATTATTTTTAAAAATTAATTTTCCATGATGGTGATGAACAATTAAAAACCTGGTGCATTTAATCTTCTAAAAGCATCGATGCATTTATTTAGATAAACACACCGATTACCATAACTTTTTTTGGATGATTTTTTTTTATTTATTTGTGAAATATATCTAATGGCTTCTGTATTGAATAATACAAGTTGTATATTGATTTAAAAAAATGTCTGAGAAGGTCTCAAGTAACAAAATATTGATCGACATAATGACAACACATCAAAAAATTCAGAGAAGGCAAGTGCTTTGTAAATTCTTTACAAAATTAATATGTTTGAGCTATGTGTAAGTTTAACTAATAGGTATTAGTTAGTGTGTGTCATGCAGGGCCACAAAATGAACACGGTTGTTATTGCTAATTTAAGTGCAGAAGAGTGTAAAATCCTAATATAAAAATTGTAGAATGATAAATAAGGTGAATGAAAAAATATTATTCAATATGATTTTTTTTTGAATTTTCATTAATAATATAATTAAGAATATTATATAACATGTTTTAAACAATCTATTCATTCATATATGTTTAACGTTCTTTAGTGAGCAAAAACGAAGGAAAAGATCGATGTTGTTCTAAGAAAAGTAAAATTATGGAACATGTAAATGATGATGAATTGGTCCTTAGCTCATCTGGAGTGATGTTGGAGGTTAATGAAATGGGGGATTTTTTTTTACAGAACTATGAGGGATCTAGTGGAACGAACGTATAGATGTACTTTCCACTTACAATACAAAAATCAATGCAATGATTCTAAGAACAAAATTATATCTAAACTACAAGAAGCATTTCCAGAGTAATGGTCAATGAGACATGTCAGACTTGCAATAACAAAAACATACAACAACAACAAAAAATCATTCAAAAGGTAATATTCCTAATTGTATAAAATAATTTTCTAGAATTATATGTATATATTACTACAAACCATTAATATCTATTTTGTTGTATTAGGTTTTCATATATCATTATAAAAATAGTTTATTACTTCTTATTTTTCAGGAAGATTATGAAAATCTCAAATGATCAACGCAATGATATATGTGTAGATTCAATACCGCTCACGAAATTTCTTAAATCACAATATTTGAAGCTACTCTATTAAACTTTGGAAGTTAATTCACCATCTAAAACAGGAATCATTGACCTTGAAAAAGAAACATCTCACATACACAAAGATTTATCTAAGGGAAAGAAATTGCTCAAAACCCCTTAGTAATTGTATTGTATTAATTAGAGAATAGAGAAGAAATACAATGCTTGCTCAAGCTTGAGTACACCCTGCAATAGTATGTTTATCCCTCTGCCTCACTGACTGAACTTGGTCCAACACTTGGCCAATTTCAAGCTTTCCCAAGATCCTATTTCCTTGCATTGTTCCCTTGGGAAATTTCCCATATTTTTTAGGAATTTCACACCAAGGAATTGTGCAACAGCCTTACGACAATCTACCACTGCATGCACCACTTGCACATGGGAATATGCTACAACTGATAGTACACTACCTTGGAATCTCCATCTCAACTAAGCAACTCAAATTCTCTGCATGCAACAATTATTTTGGGTTGATTAATCAGTTAACTAGTTGATCACTGAGTGTGGTTGAAGTTACACATCCACAACTTGACCTACACTAGTTTTTTGATAATTAGAACTAGTTAAATTGACAATAACTCAAATTAACTGAAATAGATTGCTAGAAATTAGCTATCAATCATGTAGAACTAAACTCAAGTGCCTCCAAGTTGAATTTACTAAGTTGATTGAGTGACAAGAGCCATGTCACCTCAGCTAACTATCTCCAAGTAAATTGTTGAAATAGAAATTCAAATTTTAATCTAGTTTGAACAAGGCAAAGTCAAAACTAGATTTTCTTGCTACATTTTCAACGCTGCCTCTCAACAAGAAAGAGATTATCAGATACCCCAATCTAACTTCTATGGAACTCAAATTTGCCACTTAAAAAATCCTTTGTCAAAATATATGCATCTAGTTCCTCTGTAGGAATGTACTGCAACAAAATAATCTACCTCTGCACACAATCTTGTAGATGGTGATATTGGATGTCTACATGCTTGGATCGATCATGAAATATTGGATTCTCAAAGAGTTTGATACAACTTTGATTATCATAATAAATCACTGTAGGATCCATCTTCAGACCAAATAACCCAACAATAATCTTTCAATAATCTTTCTCATCCAGATAGCCTCACATGCCGCTTGACTTGCAGCCATGTACTTTGCTTCATCTGAGATGAGTGCCACAGTTCTCTGCTTCCTACTATACCAAGAAACCGTTGCAGACCCAACACTGAAAATTCCTCCTGATGTGCTCTTCCTGTCTGATGGAATCCCTCGACAATCTGCATTTGTGAAGCCTTGCAACTTCACTCCCTTTGTTCGTTTGTACCAAACACCAAATTGATTAGTGCCTTTGAGTTATCTCAACAGATGCTTTGATACGTTCTAATAAAGTTTCGTTGGATTAACCATTGCTTGACTAAGTTGGTTAAGGGCATAACACATGTACGGTCGTGTGTTAACCAAATACATAAGTGAATCGACAAGTTTCCTGTAGATGGTAGCTTCCATTAATTCACCCGAGGTAGCATCCTCTTTCCTCCAGTTTCCTGCTAGAGGAGTCTCCATGGGTTTGCACCTTTCCATGCGGAATATATGAAATATCTCGTTGACATACTTTCCCTGAGAGATAAATAATTCCCCATCTCCTTGCCATACTTCCAAACCAAGGAAGTAGTGCATGTTGCCCATGTCCTTCATCTCGAACTCTCTTGCAACGTCCTCCTTGCAAGATCTGATCAACTACTCATCACCAGTAAGGATCAAGTCATTGACATACAAAATAATAATCAATAATTTACCTTCTACCACAATGTGATAAAGGTTTGCATCTTCTTCACTTTTGGTGAAGCCCAAATCGGTGAGATAACTTTTGATCCTGGTATACCAAACACATGGTGCTTGTTTGAGTCCATACAATGCTCGCTTGAGTCTGCACATATGTGACTCCTTGTCAAAGGTCTCAAACCCATATAGATGCTCATTATACACCCACTCCTCAATAAATCCATTAAGGAATATTGTCTTCACATCCATATGGTAGATCTTCTACCCCATCTGAGTTGATAGTGCTAGAAATGACCTGAATGATGAGTATGTTTCTAATGGAGCAAAGGTCTCCTCATAGTCAATTCCCTCCACATGAGAAAACCCCTTGGCCACAAATTTTGCCTTGTGTTTCTCTATGCTACCATTTGTTGCATGCTTTACCTTGTAAATCCATCTCGAACCAACCACTAATTTGTCTACTGGTCTTGGGACCACTTCCCAAACACTCTTTCTGACAATGGAATCATATTCCTCTACCATAACATCAACCCATAGTGGTTTCTCTAAAACTTCCTCGAATGAGTATGGCCCTGTCTCTACCAGCTCACTCATTAGATCCATGTAGCTAGTGTACCGATCTAGTCACCTCCTCTATCTGCACTGCGATATGGGTGCTCCCACATTCTCTCTAGAATCCTACAATAATCTGTCAACTTCTCTGGTTCGCTTCCTTCCTTATCTGGATGTCTCTGCTCGAGTGGATGTCTCCACTCTTTGCTGCTCTACTTGTGGATACTCCAACCCTTTTCGAGGCTTTTCCTTTGGAGCTAAAAGGTCCAGATTAGGATGCAACTAAAGCTCCCTCTCAAGAGAACACCTCATTGCCTTATCCTCATCAAAATTCACGTCCCATGTGACCATTGTCATCTTGAGGGATGGAAAGTACACACAATAGTTGTGAGGTGTGTCTGTGTACCCCACAAATATGCCCAACTCTGTTGTCGGCTCTAGCTTTTTCCTTGCTTGCTTGGAAACATGACAATAAACTAATGATCCAAAGATCCTAAAGTGTGACACATTTGGTTTCTTCCCTGAAAATGCTTCCTTTGGTGTACCCATGCCAAGATTCCTGTGAGGACTCATGCTCTGTAGATAGACTGTTGCGTTGCATGCTTCAGCCCACAAGTGCAGTAGTAGGCTTTGGTCATGCAACATCGCCCTTGTTGCTCCCACAATACTTTTTTTCTTTCTCTTAACCACCCCATTTTGTGTTGTTAACTCCTGTCAAATGGCTTGCTTTGCACAACTTTTTTTAAACTCATTCGACACGTATTCACCACCGTTAACGCTCCTGAGAGCCTTCACTTTCCTGTTAGTTTCTTTCTCAACAAGTGCTTGAAACTCAACAAATTTGGAGAATGTCTGATCTTTCTTCTGCATGAAGTGGATCCAACACTTCCATGAGAAATAATCTAAAAATATAACATAATACCTGTGCTTGGAAGTGGAGGATGTCGAGAAAGGTCCATAGGCATCAAAGTTGATACTTTCAAGGATTGCATGTGCCCTATTGTCCCGATCATTGAAGGTGGATTTTTTATACTTCCATAACATACACCCTTTGCGTGTATCCCGCTTCTCTAGTGCTCCTCTGGGGAGGCATGTAGAAATCTGCTACTGTATCTTCAAAGCGCCATGATGAAAATGGACAAGTATTTTATGCCATAATTCACTAACATCTAAGCTCAACACCTTGTCTGATTTTGTGCTCAATGTTGCACAGGCTTGCACATCTAATTTGTAGAGATTATTCACTTGAATCTTGATCTGCTTCACTTTTCCTGTGGTGATATGTCTAAGGAAAGCCTTCCCTTTGTTGAATATCACATCGTAGCCATGATCTTCCAACACAAATACGAAGACATTGTTTCTTCTTCAGACCCGGTACAAACATCACATCCTTGAGCCTGAGAAAGGAGTCAAAATCCCTCTGAAAAGTAACTATGCCAATATTAGTCCCGCTATACCTTCCATCATCTCCCATCTCAATGTGCATGTGGAGATCCTTCTCCTCCAAGTCACTGAAAATTTATTTGTTTCCTCTTATGTGGAATGAGGCACCGTTGTGGAGATACCACACACTACCCATCACTATGCTTGCCATGCATGCAATGAGGGTAAAATCAAGTTTGAAATGTGAAGCCAAAGCTTCACCGATTTCTCCTCTTGTGGTCTTCTTTTTTTCTTTCTTGTGTGGACACTTTGTTGCATAGTGCCTGAATTCATGACAGTGACAACACTTAATTATAGACAAGTCTTTCTTCTTGCCCCTTGAATCGAATCTTCTTTGGATTGGGATTTATTCCCCTTCCCTTTCTTTGCCTTTACATCCAAGGCATAGTTCTCCTCATGCTTGCCCTTGGATAAGGTCACGTCTTTGGTGTTTTGCATTATTTCTTCCTGCAATAGATCAAACCATAACCGCTCCTAACTTGGTAGTTTCTCTTTACCATTTACTGAATCTTGATAGCTATGCTAGCTCTTGGGAAGGCCCAAAAGGGCTAGAGCTACCAAGTCTTCTTCATGGGCAGTCACACAGACCATGCCAAGTTCATCATGAGACTGTGTAAACCTGCTTAGGTACTGCAAAATTGTGTTGTTCTTTTGCATCTTGATACTTCGAAGCTTGTCCTTGAGTGCCAACTTCCTATGGTCACTATTGTTCTCGAACAATTTGGTCAGTGCTTTCCACATCACCAATGAAGTCCATTTTCCATGGAGATTCGAAACAATATGATCTCAAACTCCCTCTAATATGATTTTCCTTGCTTTGGCCATATCCTTTTTCCACTGAGCAAGATTTTGAGCATCAGATGCTTGGGTTTTGCTACATCTATCTTGATGTATTATAGTAGCCCATTATCATCCAATACTGCCTCCATCCGATCCTTCCATGCAACAAAGATTGAGGTGCCTTCCAAGCCATACTTGAGCCTGAGTCCATTGAAATTCATCTTCTCAGTAGCGAAGAAAACTTGCAACACTGATCTTCAATTTCAAATCTCCTGCAATGAAAACTTCAAAATCTCTTCTCTATAACTATTCCGGCTTTGATACCATGTAGAAATTAATCTGTAGATTCAATACTGCTCATGAAATTTTCTAAATCATAAGACTTGAAGCTACTTTACTAATTCGTGGAAGTTAAATCACCATCTAAAACAAGAATCATTGGCATGCAAGAGGAAACATCACACATACACAGATTTATCTAGGGGAAAGGAACTGCTCAAAACCCCTTCCTATTTGTATTGCAACAATAAGAGAATATAGAAGAAATATAATGCTTGCTCAAGCCTAAGCACACCCTACAATAGTATAGTTTATCCCTTTGCTCGGCTGACTGAACTTGGTCCAACACTTAGCCAATTTCAAGACTTCCCAAGCTCCTATTTTGTTACGTTATTCCCTTGGGACATGGCACCTATTTTTTTAAGAATTTCACAACAAAGGATTGCGCAATAGCCTTAGGTCAATCTCTGACTGCATGCACCACCTATACACATGGGAATATGCTACAACTGATAATACACTGCCTTGGAATCTCCATCTCAACTGGGTAACTTGAATTCTATGCATGTAACAATATTTTGGGCTGATTGATCACTAAGTGTGGTTGAAGTTACACATCCACAACTTGACCTCCACTAGTTCTTCTGGCAGTTAGAACTAGTTAAACTGACAACAACTAAAATTAACTGAAATAGATTGCTACAAATTAGTAATTAATCATGTAGAACTGAACTTAAATGTCTCCAACTTGAATTTACTGAGTACACTTAGTGACAAGAGCCATGTCACCTCAATTAACTACCTCCAAGTATTCTACTGAAATAGAAATTCCAATTTTAATCTAGTTTGACCAAGGCAAATTCAAAACTAGATTTTCAACAATACAAAACATGCTAGTATGAATGTATAAAAAAGGGTATAAGGAGATGGTTAAAGAAATGGACATAATTGCATCACATGAGGAGCCATCTCAACACCAATGCGCTTTAAATGTATGTAATCATGATTGACTTTGTACATATTAAAACATAATTTAGCATTAAATATTAATTTTCAAATATTCTCTTGCAGAAAAGAAAATAAGATAGAGCTCATTCAACACATAAAACAGGATGACAAGGAAGAAAAGGGTTGATTTCAAAGTTTGTGAGTAATTGTTAATATTTCCTTATAACAACTCAAGGTTTCATTTTTGTATATTTTAGGTTGTTTTACATCAACCATCCTTGAATGTCTTCAAATAGGTGCTAACATACAAAGAAAAGTCATCAGAAGAATTGATTGACATTGGGTTAAATAACGATTGTGAGTATATGTTGGCATATCAAAAATTAATTGTGGAATTTGTAAGTATCTATGTTGTTTTACTTCTTTGAGTTTATAATTAATAGAACAAAAAAATCTTTTATATTAAATATATGATTTATTATGGGGTATAAAACTTGCAGGAAACAAACTATGGAACTATGCCAACAGAAGAGTTGTTGAAAGAAGACATGAGATTTGGTTTTGAAAGAATGTGTATATTTCGCGAGTCACTTCTTGCTATGGTACATTGTTTTTTTTTTTTTCATTGATGTATGTTATTTATTTCAATTTTCATTATTCTCACCAATGTATATACACTCATTACACTTTATTTTTATGTTTGCAAATGGAACAAGATCAAGAAAATGGAAAAAATCGATGCAATCAACAAAACATTCCTCCAAATAACCCAAGTAATGAAATAAGCTCGAGCACTGACAACAGTTCCAGTGAAGAATGATGATCTATTTGGATATCAATGTAACCTGTTGTATTTTTTGAAATAATTATTTGTGAAAATCATACATTTTGTTTAATGTAATCATGGACATAGTGTCCCAATTGAAAGACAAGGGGTTGCCAATAACAATCCCATTTTGTATGACAAAGAGCCTCTTATTGATATATAATAAAATACCTTTTAATTTATTCTATTGTGTTATTCAATGTCATTGTGAAATGTTACACCACTGATTAAATATATGGATGATTAAATATTAGAATGTAGAGAGCAAAATATGATAATATAACAAATTAATCCAAACATCATATGACAAATGCACTAATTAAATATTAATTTTTATGAATATTGTTATAAGATATATGTCGATTTCTCAATGAATAACGAATTTAAAAAATTACAATAATTGCACTATCACAGGTCGATGTCTCCAAAAAAGAGAAAATCTCATACAAAAACACCGGTGCGTCCATAACATAATAACGCATCGGTGCTTTGCTTTAAATAAATGCACCATGACGTCATATTTTAGAATAACCGGTGCCTTTTCAAAAAACGACATCGTCGGGGTTTTCAGGTCTTCAAGCATAAGTATTGTTTTTAATTAATGTTGGCATTTTGGCACAGGTGTTGTCCTTGATGGCAACTCTCTTTGATGACAGATCTCAGTCCAGACTACAAGAATGAAGAGAAATTTCATATACGCAGGTTCATTAAGCCCAAGTTGCGTATACACGCTAGTACGCTATATACGAAGTCGCGTATACGCAGGCTCGCTATATACGAAGTCGCGTATACACGCAGTTTCATGAACAGAAAAGAGCGTACATGTCGAGAAGCTTTCTTTTGGTCCGTGGTAGTTAGTCCTCGGTACTTGAGCCTATGTTTTTGACCAAGGTATCTCGACAGACGTGTTGATCCCTAGTTTTGAAGTTGATGGTATTGGATTACTATGGTTTTGGCCCATGGTATTGAGCAAGGCCTAAGACTATAAAAGGAGAAGAAGATCATTAGGCAAATGTATCGAAAAAGTCTTGAATATCTGATAAAGAAAGAGATCTAGTATGCAGGTTCTGGGTTGCTTGATCTAAGCTAAGGAGAGATCACACCGGTTGATGGAAGACTAGATCTAAGGATAGATCGGGATCAAATGGTTTGAAATGAACTATCGTTATATGGTTGATTATGCGTATTTTTAGATCTGCATACTGACGCAATATTATGTTCTGAGTATGACTGATGTCTGGTACAGCTGCAAGTTATGAGAAATTATTTTTAGATCTGTACGCAGGTTGTTTTTGGTAAAAGCGCGTGTATACGCGGGTTGGTTCCACTGAAGTAGCGTATATCTTTTGAAGCTTAATGTTTGGGGTTGCAGTTGGGTCTCACTGTTATTGCAGAGTTCTGTAGTCTGCTCTGTGTTCTGGTGACTGGGTGTTGACAGGGTTTCAATGGTTCAGTGATTCAAAGATTGATGATGCTAGTATTGGTTGTTTTGTGCTTCAATGATCTGTTATGAAAATTGGATGAATTGTGGTCTTCAGATTGTAATGTTGTGCTTTAGGAATATCCAGTCTGAAAATGTATGAAAAGTGGTACCTGAAGGAAAGAAGATTGTAGGCCAACACCTACATACTAGTATCTTAGCTAGTACAAGAGCAAAGTGGGTTGGAGCTCCCTTCCAGGAGAGTCTGAAAACAAGAGAAGGTTGTAGTCTTCTGCAGGTTGTAGCCTGCGTACTGGTATAAGGCTGCACCAGTACAAAAGATTGTAAACTGAAGTTTCTTATTAAAGAAAGATAGAGACGACTTGCAGCAGGTGGTTTTCACCCACATTGGGTTTCCACCTTATATCATGGTGTTCATGTGTGTGGTTTTTGTGTGATGATCTGTTCTGTTATACTGCACCTGTTTACTATTAATATGGTTAATAATGTCCTGATGCATTTACTGAAGATAAGCTAACTGAATCATAAGATTTCTGGTTATACGCTGGTTGCTTTAGACACAGTAGCGTGTACACGCTGGTTCACTTAACTGAAGTAGCGTATATGTTTCTGAGTATGAAATTGAAAAAGTTTTATTGATCTGATAATACTGATTCACCCCCCCCCCCTCTCAGTATTATTTCCAACAATTGGTATCAGAGCCGGTCCTTCAGAGAAGCTTGATCGCTTGAAGGTAGATCGTTCATCATGAGCAACTACGAGAGAGAAGCATCAATCAGGCCACCGGTTTTTGATGGGACAAACTTCAATTATTGGAAGGTAAGAGTTACTGCCTATCTTCAATCTCTTGGTACAGAAGTTTGGGACATCGTAGAGACAGGCTACACTTTTCCTTCAGCTACTCCTACAGATTCAGCCGAGAAAAAGAAATATGAAACAAATGCGAAAGCAGTCAGTACTCTATTGGGATGTATATCCCAATCAGAATTCATGAAGGTAATGCACTATAAATCCGCAAAAGAAATATGGGACAAAATTGTCACGAGCTATGAAGGAGACGAACAGGTAAAGCGTGCTAAACTTCAAACTCTCAGGATTAAGTATGAGACCCTCAGAATGTATAATGATGAAAGTGTGGCTAACTATTTCCTTAGGGTAGATGAGATTGTTAATTGCATGAAAAACTTGGGTGAAGAAATAAAAGAGGCTATTGTGGTTGAAAAGGTTCTAAGATCATTGTCCCCCAAATTTGAATCTAAAGTGTCTGCAATAGAAGAAAAGGAAAATCTACGAACTCTTACTATGTCTCAGCTTCACGGAATTCTAACTGCTTATGAAATGAGAAAGGGAGGTCCATCAGACAGAAGAGAAGTTGCTTTCAAGGCTTCAGGCAGAGAAGATTATTATGAAGCAAGTCACGTGCCAGAAGATGAAGAAGAAGAATCAAATTTTGTCAGAAATCTTCAAAGGGGTTCTGGAAGGTTCAGAGGTAAGTTACCTTTTAAATGCTTTGCTTGTGGAAGAGTAGGTCATTATGCTGCCAAATGTCCTCACAAAGATAAGAATGACAAGGGAAAGGAACCTGTTAAATGGAACAAGAAACAGAATGAAAAGAAGAAAAGCTATTACACTCATGAAGATAGTGATGGTCTTTCAAATAGTGACGAAGATGAACAAGGTAATAGATATAAACTTTTAATGGCTTTTGAAGATGATGACTACATGGATGCTATAGATGTAGAAGGCTTTTGTGAAGAAATGAATAATCTCAAAGTTTGCTTAGAAGATAAAAGTGCTATTATTGATTCTCTACAATGTCAACTGGCTGAAAAGGAAAAACATCTTGAAGAATTGGAATGTGAGATAGTTTGTCTTAGAAAGGAGATTGAGAAAACAAAAGCAATTAATCTTAAATTTGTTAAAGGATCTGAAACCTTGGATGAGATTATCAATGTGCAGCGTTCTCCTCCGATCAAGACAGGTCTGGGATATAATGGAGAAACATCTCAAGCTTCTACCTCTAAAAGTTATCTTGATGCAGCAAGGAGGAGCGAGCAAAGGCCAAATAAAAGTCATCAGGGGAATCAGGGACAGTTTTCCTCAAGAACAAATAAAGACTATCAAGAAATTCGGGGACAAGCTGCCTTAAGGACAAACAGAAGCTACAATCAGCCACAGGTAAAATCTTCCTAATTTGCTCCAAGAATGGATGTCAATAGAAGCTACAATCGGTTGGATGATAGATCTGATTATCGCAGAAATTTCTTTAATGGCCAATGTTTTTCTTGCCATAACTTCGGTCACAAAGCAGCTCAATGTGTTGCCTACAAGACAATCATGACTAGAGAAGCTCAAAAGCAAAGAAGTATGACTGGAACCATGAAAAGGACTTATAACAACTTTTCGGTTCTTGAAAATGAAGTTGAATGCTCTATTTGTAATAACTTTGGTCATGAAGACTCTGAATGCAGGAGCAGGTTCTGGAAGACAACTCAGAAGGAACAAACCTCAAATGTCAGAACATGGAGAATAAAGGAACCGCAACCAGAAAGATGTGGGATAGCCTTTTATGCAGAAGGTCAAGAAAGTTTATGGTACATTGACAGCGGATGTTCGAAGCATATGACAGGGGACAAAGAAAAACTTGAATCATATACCGCATTAGAAAAGGGAAAGAAAGTTTCTTTTGGAAACGATATCTCTGCAGCCATAAAAGGAAAAGGCGTTGCTCCGTTGAAAGAGAAGGTCAAAGCTGGAAATGTTTTGTATGTTGATGGATTGAAGCATAATCTTCTGAGTGTCAGTCAGATGTGCGATCAAGGAACAAAGGTAATATTTAGATCAAATGGATGTTGTGTTCGTGATCTTGATACAGGTGAAACAATGATCAAAGGTAGAAGGACTCCAAATAATCTATACATATTTGAAGAAAGACAACAACAATGCTATTTGAGCAAGGATGATGAACACTGGCTATGGCATCGGAGGTTGGGGCATCTAAGCTTTCCACAAATAAGGAAAGCATGCAAATATCAGGCAGTTCGTGATCTTCCAGATATCAAAATTCCAGATAACACCATATGCAAATCATGTCAGTTTGGAAAGCAAACCAGAACTAATTTTCCTGAAAAGGAAGGATCAGCTAGCATGCCTCTTGAGCTAGTACATACAGATACATGTGGTCCATTCAGAAAAAGGACACCTCGAGGAGAAGAATATTTGATATTATTCATTGACGATTTCTCCAGGTTTGTCTGGTTAGGACTTATGAAGCACAAAGATGAAGCATTCGAAAAATTCAAATCCTTCAAAGCCTTCGCTGAAAATGAATCAGGACACAAAATTAAGTGCCTCAGATCTGACAGAGGTGGGGAGTTTACCTCGAATGAATTTTTCGATTTCTGTGAAGAACATGGGATAAGAAGAGAATTCTCTACAGCTAGAACTCCTCAGCAAAATGGAGTTGTGGAAAGAATGAACAGAACAGTCCAGCAAATGGCTCGTGCTATGCTTGATGAATCAGGTACTCCCGCAACTTTCTGGGGTGAAGCTGCACATGCTGCGGTTATTATTCTCAACAAAACAAATGTCCGAGTAAACAGCACTCAAACCCCTCATGAGCTCTGGTGTGGTAAGACTCCTTCGGTGAAGCACTTCAAAATCTTTGGGAGCAAATGTTATATTAAGAATACTGATGAGCAACTTGGCAAACTTGAACCAAGAGCAGATGAAGGCATTCTTCTTGGTTATTCTCCACATAGCAAAGCATACAAGTGCTACAATAAAAGACTTGGCAGAATTGTTGACAACATTGATGTTGTGGTTAATGAGAAGGGATACATTCCTAGGCAAGTTCATCATGAAGACATCAAAGAAGATGAAGGCTACCCTCAAAGACAGAATGATGAAGAAGAAGAACCAGAGGAGCAGACAAGAATAGAAGAAAAGACTCCATCCAGATATGTTCAGAAGAATCATCCAGAATCTCAGATTGTGGGGCAGAAAGAAGCAGGAGTACAAACAAGAAGAACAATTGCAGAAGCTTCAAGCTATTTGGCATTACTCTCTTCCACTGAACCACAAAATGTGAAAGAGGCATGCAAAGATGAATGTTGGGTCAAAGCAATGGATGAAGAACTTGAGCAGATCGAAAAGAACAACACTTGGGAATTGGTTCCTAGACCAAAAGATAAGAATGTCATAGGGACAAAATGGGTCTTCAAAAATAAATTGAATGAAAATGGAGAAGTAATTAGAAACAAGGCCAGACTTGTTTGTAAAGGGTATGCGCAGCAAGAAGGAATAGATTTTGAAGAGACCTTTGCTCCTGTTGCAAGACTTGAGGCCATCCGAATGTTCCTTGCTCTCTCAAGCTTTCAAAACTTCAAGGTATTTCAAATGGACGTGAAATCAGCCTTTCTGAATGGAGACTTAGAAGAAGAAGTATATATTGAGCAGCCAGATGGTTTCATTCTTGGGAATGATCCAAACATTGTATGCAGATTGAAAAAGGCTCTCTATGGTCTCAAACAAGCTCCAAGGGCTTGGTACTATCGTTTGGACAAATATCTTCACCAACAAGGTTTTTCAAAAGGATCAGCAGATAGCAATCTCTATATGAAAGTTGAAAATAACAAATTGCTAATACTTGTTGTGTATGTAGATGATATTATCTTTGGCAGCAATGAAGAGGCTATGAGTCAAAACTTTGCCTAGGTTATGCAGAAAGAATTCGAAATGTCATTACTTGGAGAATTGACATACTTTCTTGGATTGCAAATCCAACAAAATGAAGGAGGTATTTTCTTGTCTCAAACCAAGTACCTCAAGTAGATCTTGAAGAAGTATGGCATGGAAGATTCAAAGCCAGTATGTACCCCCATGGTTATAAGATGCAGCCTCAATGCAAATGATGAATCAGCAGCAGTTCATCAACCAACTTATAGATCCATGATTGGGAGTTTGCTTTATTTGACAGGTACCCGACTAGATATTATGCATGCAGTAGGAATTGTTGGAAGATTTCAAGCCAACCCAAAGGAAACTCATCTTCAGGCAGTCAAAAGAATCTTCAAGTATCTTCAAGGGACTCAAAACTATGGCTTATGGTATCCTAGAGATACAGATCTCACTCTTCATGCTTACACAAATGCAGATTGGGCCGGAAGTGTGGATGACAGGAAAAGCACAAGTGGTGGTGCATTCTTCATGGGTTCCAGATTAGTATCTTGGTTCAACAAGAAACAGAGTTCGATTGCTTTATCTACAGCTGAAGCAGAATATGTGGCTGCGGCGTCTTGTTGCACACAACTTCTTTGGATGATACAGACCTTGCAGGATTTTCAAATCACTTGCACTCCACCCGTCTCTATCTTATGTGATAATACAAGTGCAATCAACATTTCAAAGAATCCAGTCATGCATTCAAAGACCAAGCACATACCAATCAAGTATCACTTCCTCCGGGAACAAGTGCTTGAACAAAAGGTCAAGTTGGAGTATGTTTCTTCTAAAGAACAAGTTGCTGATATTCTCACAAAACCATTGCCCAGGGAGACTTTTGAATATCTCAGACAAAAGCTGGGAGTAGTTGATGCTTCATCCTGCTGCTGAAGCTTGTCTGTTCTAAAGAAAAGTTGGTGTACGCGTGTTGTATAAGGGATATCCGCGTACATATGCTGATTTATGCAGGTGAAGTCGCGTATATGGAGTTCTGAACAGCAAGGACAGACTCTGGTTGGAGAAGGTTTGAGATGGGTATGCCAGAGTCCTTCAGGCACAGTTTCAGGGGGAGCAGCTTAAAGTCTAATAAAGCATTGTTGGCATTTAGATGCTTTTGGTTCTAGTTCACAACTGTTGTTGGTTTCAGGAGAAGGAGCACAGAAGGAAATCTTGGTTGCTGATCTAAAAGATGATTATCAGATGCTGCTGGTGACTTTCATAAGTCTTGGTCTAGATTTTTTCATCTCTATGTCATGTATCTCTTTTGTGATAGCTCTTTTATGGTGTCAAGGTCATGTAACGGCCTATGTTGGTTTCCCCACTATGCCTGGGATGAATGATGTAATGTAATTGGTTGTTATATGTAAATTTCTGATGTATCCCCTCTTGGTTGGGAGTATGGATGTATGTATTGAGTCTTTTGGTGATAGGAAGGTCCTTTATGATGTATAAGTCTTGGTTCTTTTTTGAAGAGCATCTTTTGCAGATCTTGCCTACAGTCAGGGGGAGCATGTTCAGCACAGCAGAGTAGAGATATCAGCATGTACTCAGGGGGAGCACAGCCCTTTGCCCTTGATGACAAAGGGGGAGAATGATACTAAGGATCTTGGGGTTGCCATCAAGTCTAAAGGGGGAGATTGTTGGCATTTTGGCACAGGTGTTGTCCTTGATGGCAACTCTCTTTGATGACAAATCTCAGTCCAGACTACAAGAATGAAGAGAAATTTCATATACGCAGGTTCATTAAGCCCAAGTTGCGTATACACGCTGGTACGCTATATACGAAGTCGCGTATACGCAGGCTCGCTATATACGAAGTCACGTATACACGCAGTTTCATGAACAGAAAAGAGCGTACATGTCGAGAAGCTTTCTTTTGGTCCGTGGTAGTTAGTCCTCGGTACTTGAGCCTATGTTTTTGACCAAGGTATCTCGACAGACGTGTTGATCCCTAGTTTTGAAGTTGATGGTATTGGATTACTATGGTTTTGGCCCATGGTATTGAGCAAGGCCTAAGACTATAAAAGGAGAAGAAGATCATTAGGCAAATGTATCGAAAAAGTCTTGAATATCTGATAAAGAAAGAGATCTAGTATGCAGGTTCTGGGTTGCTTGATCTAAGCTAAGGAGAGATTACACCGGTTGATGAAAGACTAGATCTAAGGATAGATCGGGATCAAATGGTTTGAAATGAACTATCGTTATATGGTTGATTATGCGTATTTTTAGATCTGCATACTGACGCAATATTATGTTCTGAGTATGACTGATGTCTGGTACAGCTGCAAGTTATGAGAAATTATTTTTAGATCTGTACGCAGGTTGTTTTTGGTAAAAGCGCGTGTATACGCGGGTTGGTTCCATTGAAGTAGCGTATATCTTTTGAAGCTTAATGTTTGGGGTTGCAGTTGGGTCTGAATGTTATTGCAGAGTTCTGTAGTCTGCTCTGTGTTCTGGTGACTGGGTGTTGACAGGGTTTCAATGGTTCAGTGATTCAAAGATTGATGATGCTAGTATTGGTTGTTTTGTGCTTCAATGATCTGTTATGAAAATTGGATGAATTGTGGTCTTCAGATTGTAATGTTGTGCTTCAGGAATATCCAGTCTGAAAATGTATAAAAAGTGGTACCTGAAGGAAAGAAGATTGTAGGCCAGCACCTACGTACTAGTATCTTAGCTAGTACAAGAGCAAAGTGGGTTGGAGCTCCCTTCCAGGAGAGTCTGAAAACAAGAGAAGGTTGTAGCCTTCTGCAGGTTGTAGCCTGCGTACTGGTATAAGGCTGCACCAGTACAAAAGATTGTAAACTGAAGTTTCTTATTAAAGAAAGATAGAGACGACTTGCAGCAGGTGGTTTTCACCCACATTGGGTTTCCACCTTATATCATGGTGTTCATGTGTGTGGTTTTTGTGTGATGATCTGTTCTGTTATACTGCACCTGTTTACTATTAATATGGTTAATAATGTCCTGATGCATTTACTGAAGATAAGCTAACTGAATCATAAGATTTCTGGTTATACGCTGGTTGCTTTAGACACAGTAGCGTGTACACGCTGGTTCACTTAACTGAAGTAGCGTATATGTTTCTGAGTATGAAATTGAAAAAGTTTTATTGATCTGATAATACTGATTCACCCCCCCCCCTCTCAGTATTATTTCCAACAATTAATGCCCCCGTGCATTGTAACTCTTAACGCATTAGTTCTTTCATAGAACTAACACTCCCCCAGTTCTACAAAATATTATTTCCATTCCTAGTGCACTATTAAAATTAACAACACCAAACCCTTTATATAACAAACACACGTTACGTTTGTTTAAACAAGACGTGTGGATGGTGTTTAAGAGAAATCTTTGATACTGCAATTATTTTTTGAATGCCCTGGAGTTGTTCCTTCATCAAAGAATGACTGGGGCTTTTTCTTATATAAGCACTGACATGGTATACGATTCAAGGTACGATGCTCTTTGAATTGAACAAACCAGGGATTTTTTCGTTGTAAGCATCGTGGTGGTATACATTTCAGGTTCCACTGCTCTTTCACTTAAATTCCTCGATGTGGATGAAGCCCGGTGCATTTATATAAGTAGTGCACCGGGGTTGCTTGTTCCATAAAGCCATTGAAAATAAAATAAAATAATAATAATAATAAATCCTTTAAAACCTCATTTTTTCAGTTGTGATGAAGCTCCATAAAGCACACCGAAAAAAAAGCCCTCCCGCTGCCCAAATTTTTTCAGTTGTGATGAAGTTCCATTATAAGCTCCGCAAAAACATTCGTTCCCACAAATGGATGTTTTAGTGTATTTTTTTTGACATTTTTTTTCCAATTTTATAACACTAAAAGCCTGCATTATTACCTCTGCTAAAAGGTATTTTCCTTGTAGTGACTTAAGCAGGCCACTAGGAGGAAAAGGGGTTCCATTATATTTTAGTGCATTTTGTTCCGTAGATGAGCAGAGTAGTCAAGAGTGTGCGGGGAGAGAGCAAACATAGAGAGTTTTCCCATTGTAGCAGCTCACGAGCCGCAAATATCAATTTTTTATACTTTCATCCATTTTCCACTGAAAGAAAGAGAGTAGAGTAGCCTCACCTTCCAACTACATTTTCTCTCGAATGGGTTTCCCAGGTTATAACTTGTGTTAATTTGTGGTTTGTGAGTTTTATTTCATTGTTCTTTATTTTATGCATAATTATAATTTGCAGTCATATTTAATATGAAGGTTTTTAACACTTTACATATTTTACTTGAAAACAAATTATTTAAAAAACATAAAAATATGTAATGTCAAGAACATAAAATAGACACAAAGATTTTTCTCCTATAGCCCAAAACTGGGAAAACTAGATTGGTTTTTCATTATATTCCTTTCAATGTTACAATACATTATATACATGTCAAGCATTCATAAACCCCCAATCCATTAACCCTAGATTCGAACATCACCATAATTCCCTTGACTGAATCTACAAAATACCATGGGAAAACCATCATGCCCAAAACCATGCTTAAAACCATGGTTACCATCCTTGGGCCCACCCCCTCCTTAGGTTCGCCCAAATCCTCCTGTCTACATAAAAAAAAGAAAATAAATAAATAAAATGGTGTGATGCCCGAAACCTTGTGCACCAAGGCCACAACCCATATGCAACCCCCCCCACGACCACCCTGCTACACTCGACTAAACGTAACAACACCTAAAGCTAGTCATGCAAAGAATATAATACACATCCAACATAATAAACAATAATTAATAAATCTAGAAAACTAAGGAGAAATAAACCCTTGTACTATAAATTTCATATTTTCTAGTATATTTTAGTAGATATTTTGTGACGAATTGTCTAGTGGAATATCCACGATAGATTACAGATCATGTTGGTATCACAGTAAGCTTCTTTGGGTATAATGTGGGGAGTTATAGGTGATCGAGGTATGTTAAGTTGAAATTCATAAAACCCTAGCCATGACCAATGAATTTGTCAATAACCCTCAAGATCCTAGAAATGAGAGTTTTGTGTGGCTGGAGGCATAAGTCACAAATAGAAATTGTAACGTGATCCTCCTCATGGAAATCCGTTGACGGTGGTCAACCCACCAACATGTCAAGGGATCTCCTCCGTAAGAACTCCCAACTAGACCTCAAAGTGTTCGGAGTAGGAGTACCAACAATGGGTAGTAAAGTAGTGCCTTGACCGCGATATACACAAAGGTAAGTAGGATAATTTTGTCTGAAGGAAGTGTGTGACCTTTCAATGAGTCAAGTGAGATGCATGGGGGTTATAACACACAGAGGGGAAAAGGAAGTGTGTCCCTTAGAAGCCTATAATAGTGTTGGGTGTTGAGCTTGATTATATTATGTATTCAAAGGTATCATAGCATTGGACCCTAGTTCATAATGGGGAGGCAACGCCGCTCGTAAAATCTTCGCTGCAGGGGGGTCCAAGGGGGTAGCTGTGACCTTTGCGAGCCCCCCCCTGGCGGGGGGATTGGGGACAGTGCTTGTAGAAATTCTAACTGTAGATTAACTTGATAATGTAGTATAACTAAAGCAAAATACTTTAATCTACTTCTACAATCAAACTTGCGGAAGCTTAGTAGATTTGAGCAAGATCAAGCATAACACATATAACCAGAAGAATACTCTGGGGAAAGCCTTAGCTAAAAACCCCGCTATTTGTATTATCATACAAGTGGAAATATATCAGGATTACACAAAGCTTTAGCTCTCACAGCTAGCCAGCTCTCAGTACAATCCCTCACTGATTCTCACAGACAAAATAGACTGCTCATATGCCTTCTCCTTTGCCCTCCAAGCTCCTATTTCCTTGCACTGTTTCCCCTGGGTGATCCAGCTATTATCAAGTGTAACACTGATCACTCACATTGATCTTACACCCTGTAAAACTGCGCAAATCTCAAGGAATGAATTCCTTCTGCATGGATGAGTTTTGTTTATAGGAAAACTCATGCAACTAATAGTACACTGTCCCTGTCTTTAATCTCAGTTGGGTCTTTCTTTGAATAGACACGCATGAGTTATTGATGAGATAATCTTCAGTTATCTGGAGTACACTAGTTGGATGCATGCATGCATTAACTAACTGAACTCACAATTAGTTCCTCAAACAGTTTGGAACTAATTTTACTGGACTTAACTCAGTTAACTGAACTAACTAATTACAACTCAAATATAACTCAATATTATCTCCTTAATTAAGGGATAATCTCCTTAATTTAAGGGATAACTGTTGCATGACTTCACAAATACTTCTAACGTGAATTTCTCCAACTAATTAACTCAAGATGAATTAATTAATTATTTTTCAAGCAGTTGGTGAGACTAAATTCAAATTTTAATTCAAGGACAAATTAAAATTTTAATATTATTGTTGCCACATTTCAACACTCCCTCTCAACAAGAAAGGGATTATCTTCCACCCCGATCCTGTCTATATGGAACTCGAATTTACACTTTGACAATGCCTTTGTCAAAATGTCAGCATCTTGCTCCTTGGTCGAAATATACTGCAACAACAAGATCATCTTCACTACACAGTGTCCGAGATGATGATACCGGATGTCAATGTGCTTGGACCTATCATGAAATACTGGATTCTCAGAGAGTTTGCTACAACTCTGATTATCACAGTAGATCACAGTTGGATCCATCCTTTAATCAAACAAACCAACTAGAACTTTCCGCATCCAGATGGCCTCACATGCTGCCTGACTTGCAGCCACGTATTCAGCCTCTACCGAGCTGAGTGCAACCGAACTCTGTTTCCTGCTGTACCAAGAAACTGCAGCTGACCCAAGGTTGAAAATTCCTCCTGATGTGCTCTTCTGATCTGATGAACTCCTTGCCCAATCTGCATCAATGAAGCCTTGTAGCTTCACTCCCTCTGTCCATATGTACCATAATCCATACTGAGATGTGCCTCTTAGGTATCTCAATACATTCTTTGTTGCCTTCTAAAACATCTTGGTAGGCTGAACCATAGCTTGACTCAGCTGGTTCACAACATAGCACAAATCTGGGCATGTGTTCACTAAGTACATCAGTGAACCCACAAGCTGTCTGTACACAGTAGCCTCTACTACTTCTCCTGAAGTAGCATCCTCCTTCCTCCAGTTACTTGCTAGAGGAGTTTGCAAGGGCTTGCACTTCTCCATGTGGAATCTCCTGAGTATCTTGTTGGCATACTTGCCGTGAGACACAAACAACTCCCCATCCTTTTGTCACACTTCCATGCCAAGGAAGTAATGCATGAGACCCATGTCTTTCATCTCGAATTCTCTTGCAAGGTCCTCCTTGCAAGACATGATCAACTGATCATCACTTTTCAATATGAGATCATCAACATAAAGTACAATGATCAACTGCTTACCTTTCACCATGATGTGGTACAGGTTTGCATCTGCTTCACTCTTTGTGAAGCCCAACCCGGTGAAGTAGTTTTCGATCCTGGTGTACCAAGGACAAGGTGCTTGCTTCAACCCATACAAAGCTCTCTTGAGTCGGCACACATGTGACTCACGATCGAAGGTCTCAAAACCTTCTGGCTGCTCTATGTACACCTCTTCCTCAATCTTGCCATTGAGGAATGCAGTCTTCACATCCATCTGATGGATCTTCCAACCCATCTATGTTGATAGTGCCAACATCGATTTGGTAGATGAGTACTTTGCTACAGGAGCAAAAGACTCATCATAGTCAATCCCCTCGACCTGTGAGAAACCACGGGCAACAAATCTTGCCTTATGTTTCTCCACACTACCATCAGCAGCTTGCTTTACCTTGTAAAGCCAACGAGAACTCACAATTGACTTGTTCTCCGGTCTTGGAACCACATCCCAAACACTGTTACGAACTATGGAGTCATACTCCTCCACCATAGCATCAACCAAAATCGGTTGCTACACTGCTTCCTCAAAGGAAGATGGCTCGGTCTCAACACATTCCCCAACAAGGGCCATGTATCTAGTGTACCTCTCAGGTGACCTCCTTTGTCTGCGCTAAGAAGATGGTTCTCCCACATTCTCTCTCGCATCCGACAACAATCTGTCAGCTTCTCTTGTGCGCTTCCATCCATCTCTGGAAGACTCTGCTTGAGTGGATGTCTCCACTCTTGGATCCTCTGCATGCGGTTGCTCCTGATCAGTTTGAGGCTCCTCCTCCTTAGGAATCAATAGTTCCTCCACAACCTCTAATTGGTGCTCCCTCTCAAGGGAAACTCACATGGCCTTCTACTCATCAAACTTGAGATCTTTGCGAACCATTGTCCTTCGACTGGTAGGCAAATACACCCGATAGTTGTGGGGTGTATCAGTGTACCCCACAAGTATCCCCAACTCGGTTGTCGGCTCAATCTTCTTCTGTGCATCCTTTGTCACATGGCAATATACCGATGACCCAAAGATCCTGAAGTGACCCACATCTGGTCTTTTACTGGAGAAAGCTTCCTATGGTGTCTTCATCCCAAATATGCGATGTGGGCTTCTATTATGCAAATAGACCGCTGTGTTGCATGCCTCAACCCACAAATGAAGTGGTAGGCCTTGGTCATGCAGCATCGCCTGTAATGCCCCTACAATCATTTTGTTCTTCTTATCAGCCACCCCATTCTGCTGTGGGTTATGAGGTGTTGTCAACTCTCGTTTAATTCCTCCCGCTGCACAGAAGTCCTTAAACTCTTGAGAGACATATTCTCCACCATTTTCGCTTCTCAAGGCCTTGATCTTCTTCCCTGATTCTTTCTCGACCAAATCTTTGAACTCAGAAAAATTTGAGAAGGTTTGGTTCTTCTTATGCATGAAATAAATCCAACATTTACGAGAATAATCATCAATAAAAATCACATAATACCTTTGCTTTGTTGTGGATGCCGTTGAGAATGGTAAACACAAATCAGTATGAACTTGCTCTAAGATCGTTTCTACTCGACTGTCTCGATCATGAAAGGAAGACTTGGCGTACTTTCCCAAGGTACAACCTTTGCATGTGTCAACTTGCTCAAGTTTACCTTTGGGAAGTCCTGTAGATATCTGCTGCATTATCTTCAAGGCCCCATGATGCAAATGGCCCAACCACCTGTGCCATAACTCACCAATGTCTTGGCTTTGCACCAATTCTGCTTTCGAACTCAATGCTGCACAATCATCCACCTCTAGTTTATAGAGATTCTTCACTCGAATCCCAATCCTCTTGGTCTAACCCATGGCTATGTGTCTTAGGAACACCTTTCCTTTACTGAAGACAACATCGTAGCCTTTGTCCTCCAACAACGCGACCGATACCAAGTTATTCTTCAGTCCAGGCACATATTTTACATTTGTCAAGGTGAGAGGAGCTCCATGCTCCCTATGAAAAGCAACCGTGCCCACTCCTGAAACACTGTACTTTCCATCGTCACCCATCTCTATGCGCATCTTGAGGTCTTTCTCCTCCAAGGTACTAAATAAACTTTTATTGCTGGTCATGTGGAATGAGGCTCCACTGTCAAGATACCAAACACAACCCACCATTGATGACACCATGCATGCAATGACGGTAAAGTCCATTTCGAACTGAGAAGTTAATGCCTCACCTTTCGATCCTTTTGAGGATCCCTTCTTGGACTTCTTCGATGGGAAATTAGTTGCATAATGTCCCATCTCATGAAAATTAAAGCATCTCACTTTAGACTTGTCAACCTTCTTCCTCGATGAGAATAATTCGATTTGGAATGGGAAGCCTTCCCCTTCCCTTTCCTTGCCTTACTTGCTAAGGCCAGATTTTCTTGATTATCATTCTTGGATGAAAAACCATCTCATGTACTCCTCCTGATCTCCTCCTACATTAGATCCGACCACAGCCGTTCCCAATCCGACAGTTACTCGCTTCCATTCACAAAGTCCTGGTAGCTATTCCAGCTCTTTGGAAGGCCGAGGAGAGCGAGGCTCACTATATCATCATCGACAATAGTTATTCCCACACTACCAAGCCCATCTATGTAGGTGGTGAGCTTGTTCAGATATGTAGAAATAGTATCGCCCTTCTCCATCTTGATTTTCCAAAGCTTATCCTTGAGCGCTAGTTTCCTCTGGTCGTTACTGTTCTGATAGAGGTCCTTCAATGTCTTCCACATTGAAAACGAAGTATCCTTCCCATGGAGACTTGAGACAATATGGTCTCAAACTCCCTCTAGGATGATCCGTCTCACCTTTGCCACACACTTCTTCCATTCAGCCATCCCTTGTGCAATAGTTGCAGCTGGCTTGGGGATTTCTTGATCAATGAAATCCTTCAAGCCATTGTCTTCTAATACCACTTCCATTCTATCCTTCCATGCTATGTAATTCAAGCTTCCTTCCAACGCATACTCGAGTCTCAAGCCATAGAACGCCATTGACCAACCTGAAGTATGAGATGAATTCGATTTGCACCTGCAATCCCGAACTTCAAACTTCAAATTGTCTTCTCCGTATACTGTTCACAGCTCTGATAACCTTGGCTCCGATACCATGTAGAAATTCTGACTGTAGATTAACCTGATAATGTAATATAACTAAAGCAAAATACTTTAATCTACTTCTACAATCAAACTTGCGGAAGCTTAATAGATTTGAGCAAGATCAAGAAGAACACATATAACCAGAAGAAATATCAATGCACATGAAACACAAAAGAATGCTCTGGGGAAAGCCTCAGCTAAAAACCCTGCTATATGTATTATCATACAAGTGGAAATATATCAGGATTTCATAAAGCTTTAGCTCTCACAGCTAGCCAACTCTCAGTACAATCCCTCACTGATGCTCATAGACAAAATAGACTACTCATATGCCTTCTCCTATGCCCTCCAAGCTCCTATTTCCTTGCGTTATTTCCCCTGGGTGATCCAGCTGTTACCAAGTGTAACACTGATCTTACACCTTGTAAAACATCGCAAATCTCAAGGAATGAATTCCTTCTGCATGGATGAGTTTTGTTTATAGGAAAACTCATGCAACTGATAGTACACTGTCTCTGTCTTTAATCTCAGCTAGGTCTTACTCTGAATAGACATGCATGAGTTACTGATAAGAGAATCTTCAGTTATCTGGAGTACACTAGTTGGATCAATGCATGCATTAAATGACTGAACTCACAATTAGTTCCTCGAACAGTTTGGAACTAATTTAATTGGACTTAACTTAGTTAACTGAGCTAACTAGTTACAACTCAAATATAACTCAATCTTGTCTCCTTAATTAAGGGATAATCTCCTTAATTCAAGGGATAAATGTTGCATGACTTCACAAAGACTTCTAACTTGAATTTCTCCAACTAATTAAATCAAGATGAATTAATTATTTATTTTTCAAATAGCTAGTGAGACTAAATTCGAATTTTAATTCTTAATTTTAAATCAAGGACAAATTAAAATTGGAATATTCTTGTTGCCACATTTCAACAGTGCCCCCGAAGCTAAAAATCGATGTAAAATTGCCTTGTAAAATGTTGTAATTTCGTAGTCAATCTGGGTCGTTCATTAGGCAGAGATCTGATGGTAGAAGTTATGTTTAATTTAGGTTTTTTTGCCCTAGAAGGCAACCCCTCGCTATATATGAGGGAATTGTATTGCGTCTATGTAGATCTGTATTCTGAGTGAGGAAGAGAGAGGAAATTGAGAGCAAAGAGGGAATTATAGCGGATCCGCTGTAGGTTGTATCTCTTCAGTTTGCTGGATAATATAAAAGGAAGGATAGGCTGTTTCTCCGTGGACGTAGCCCAAACTGGGTGAACCACGTATATCTGTGTCTCTCTTGTTTTATTCATTTATATTTCTGCAATATTTTATGTGTTCCATTGCTCTATAATATATAATTTTCTAACAAATAGTACGTAGCCTAAAAGGAACACATGAGCGAAATGACATCAAAGGATGGAAGCGAAATAGTCCACAATCCAAAGTGATGGGTTAATACAACGACACACCTTCAGTAAGATTCATACAATTGCATACAAAATAGTTCATACATAGATGTGTAAGTTAAATAACATACATTGCTAAAGCAACCGGAATATTCCAACTACAACAACAACATATGCATGAAAACCTGTTGGCTCAGTTATATTATTAAGTGAAAGTTCCATTCATACATACACCATTGACAACCACTGGCCCTAATAGTGGAACATTACAATCAACACCGCTTGCTCCTTCAAGATATGTACTAGCTCTACGCTGTGGAGAAGCTAAGGCTCGTCACAATACACTCCAAGCCTTTTCTAAGCAATGCCTAGCCAAAATCTTGGCTCCCAAAAGTATGTACTATGAGTTATGAGGTTCCATATATAATAAAGGGTGGGGTGACCCTTGACATTCCCCTTTGACTCTTTGACTACCCTCATGAGTCTTCAACTCCTTTACAAATAACTCTTTTCATTACATAGCGATTGTTCACATTCCACTAATGACACTTGGAATTTCACTTACAATATATTTACAAATAATAATACAATTTTAACATACGCCTATGTGGGACAAAATAGGCTTGAATCAACCTAACAAGACAAACGCCATCACTCGGAAGCTTGGGGAAAGACCAAATCAACAACATCCTCTTGATGGTCTTCGGTGACGAACTAATACTAAGCTTGCTACTGCGTTATTGTGTCCCCGTACTGTTTGGTGATGTCTTTCTGGAAATGGACTCTTGCCTCCATGGATTCCGGGTATATGGTTCTGGAACCTCTGTCCAAATTATCTTGGAGCATCTGGAGCATTGTCCTGAGTGTTCTTGGACCATCAACATACTTTTTCATGTTTTCTACACTCAACTACAAGTCATTGCTAGTGGACTCTTGCATCAACTGCTCCATGTACCTGTCGACGTCCAACAGGACTTGGTTCTTCTACATGGCTTGAGTGAGGATCCGATTGAAGGGATCCTGTGTGTCCTCACTATGATATCCAGACTCTTGAACAATTGTGCATATAGGAAACCTAAATGCTAGTGATGAGCGAAGGGAGCTGCTCATAGTTCTAGATCAACATCTGAATCCATGCCTTGTCTAGCTATGCCTGCGGCTTCATTGTATTATGCAAGTAAAGTGGGGCTAACTTGTACCTTATTGTCCATTCCTGTACATGTGTAATAGTGTGAATGTCTTTGAAATTTTGGACAATCTTCATGCACTGCTATTGAAAACCATATAGATGGACAACTGCCTTGTGCACAGTGACAAATCTACCATACAATTTCCACATGGTGGTCTCAAGAGTCGATAGTTCAGCAAGTATCGCTTTTCTCATCTCTGCCATAGTGGATCCTGCGGACTTTTCTATTCTTTGCCTAGTCTCTTCCGAGTCCTTTGCCATTCGATCATTCTCTGCTAACAAGAACTTGATAGTTGAACTCATGGCGTCTTCATAAGCCTTAGAAGCATCAACCAAGGCAGTTTAATGTCTTCTAACATCTGACACAATCACCCTTTCCTCTATATGTGCAGGTGACACGTGATCATCCGAGAGTTGCTTTCTTCATGCATGTACAATCCTTTGCTGTGACTCATCAAATCACGGATCGTACACATACATCACTAGATCATCATCAAGGAGGACAACCTCTCCTTGCTCGCTTGGGACTGATTTTGATTCTATAGGTGGCGGAGACTGAGGTGCGACCTTAGATGTTTTCGGCATGAGGTCGGTGTCTTGGTCACGTGGCTCTTGTTCCAACTCCATGTCTGTTGCTTCCACCATCTGCTCAATATGCTGAGATAGTTCCCGAACCTACAACTGCTCACCCTCTTCTTCATTTGCTGGCTACTCTGACTCCTCAACCTTTATAGGCACAATCTGCTCTGTCATTACACCTTTCGTTTCTTCTTGTTCCTGTTTATGCTTCTCCTCCCTTTCTCTCCTTCTTAGCTCCTGCTCTTCTTTTAACTGCTTCTCTGTTTCCTGCAACTTCCTCTTTGCATCCTCCATCATTTGCTTCTCTCTCTTGCTTCTTTCTACTCTCCTTTCACATTGTCACCTCTTCACCTCTATTTCCAATTATACTTTCTCAACAAGAGAATCTTCTCTGAACTTGTAGCTTTGCTCAGCCTCTGGGTTCTCAGCAATCTTCCTCTTGCCTTTGTCATGCGCCAATTTACTGCTCATTGTTATTGTTGTTGTTGCTTCCCGTGTTGCTGCTGCGTGCAGAGCTGCTTTTCATTCTATAGCCATGTTGACCGGTTCATTAAGCTTAGAGGAGTTGTAGCAATACCTCCAAGGGTCTTCCTCTGGCCAATGACATGCCCTGTGGATCCATGGATAATACACCTTCGCATAGTGGTTCTTGCATATGCAGTGGGGATCATACAGATTGAAATCCTTGGTGCTGAACTCAAACTTCTCTAAGTCCTTGACCTCGACATCTGCATCCTTCAAGCTCCGGATCTCATACAATCCAATCTGCAAAGGAAGAGCAGGCCATGGTGCCTTCTTCCTCTTGTGCAGTCTTGCTGATAACCCTGTGGAGATGTGATATGAAACCTCTTGCATGACCAAATTATCCATGGAAAACCTTGGTAGCACATGCAGAGGCTTCTCTCCGCCAAACATCCTAATGAAGGTGCCACTAGGTGAGGCATACCAATCTGCAATGTTAAGCAATGCCTGCATCGCTTCTTGGGACATGCAAGGTGGATCCTACTCAAAGATCATCTTGTAAACCAGGGTGATGAAATGGTCAAACAACCTCACCATGACTCCTTGATAGCTGCACTTAGAAAGAAACTTGCAATAAATGTTCAGATCATCCTCTGATGGTGTCCATGTCCAACCCAGGTTAGGAAACTGATGTTGGGCACAGATTACATCAAGAAAGTACACGAACATACAAAATCTCGCTTGCTCGTCCTTAGGCGAATTCTGGGCATTAGTGACATGCACTTTCAACTAAAGAGCTAATATATCCAACCAGTTGAATGGCCTTCCTTCATTTGCCAACTGATCCAACACAACCACCCAATTCTGCGAAAAGATCTTCGTGTTCTCTTGACCATACAAGCGGCATGCAAAGATAATCAAGAGTTGGTAGGCCTTTCTGAGTGATTTAGTCTTGTAGATCTGATTGGGTGTCGACCTGAAATTCGATGGCTCTTTTACCCAACGCTTCATGATGTCTCTAGTGTTCACATCATTGTTGGGAGTATAAAAGTGATCGTAATTTGGATTGAGGGTAAAAATTAGCTCAAAAATCAAAGTGATCAAAATTAATTGATTCCTAAATGACCACTTCCGTCTCGGAGATACGATCCCAATGCAACTTATTTCACTCAAAACAGAGTTCGTATAAGGAAGTTAGACCCCCCTGACCGTTTCACTAAACAACAAAAAAATTACAGGTACTACCGAGTGAGTAGTCCATACTGCTGATGTGGCAAGTGACTGAGCAGGTCAAAGGTGGTCAACACCCAATGGGGCATGCCAAGTGTCACCTTGTGGTTGGTTTCTAGTTGGTTGATATGACAGAATTTGATTGGTTTGTGGTGGACTAGTGAGAGGGTGCCCGTGGCAAGCCCGAAGGCTGCCATGTGTCCCTCCCACTGGTCAAAGGTCAACAATGTATTTAAGCACTAACTAAATGAACTTAAGCACTAATTAGACATGCTTTACAGTTGGCAGAGATTTTGGTGGATTCCACCAAATCTGGAACTGCCCCCAAATTTAGCGGGATTAACTGTAGTTTTCCAGATTTGGAGGAGATTCCTAGGGAAAAATTAAAAATACCATTTTTTGATGGGATTTCGACCAATTTTTTTAAAAGAATAGTCATTTTCAGATGATTTCGACCTTCAGAAGATAATGGAACATGTTTCAGAGGCAATATAAGACTTTTACATGTTTATTTTCCATAGGGAAGTTCAGAGAAGCCTAGGGCCACCAGGGAAGGAGGTCATGTCCAGATTAGCCAGAGTCAGTTTTCAGAGATCTAATAGTCATTTTTTGGGTTTTTGGGTCCTCTGAATGCAATGGTACAATATGAAAATCCATTGGAGTTGAGAAGAATCATGTAATCATACATTTTAACAAATAATTCCATGAGGGCCTAGCCATTGAAGGAGGTCCAAGGAGATGTAGCCCAAGAGGATGGGGTGAACCACTTTATTAGCTATGTATATGATTTTGCTGTGTATTTTTTCTGAAATTTCATTTGCTGTACATGTGTTTTTAATCAGATAATTAACTCATAAATCACTCACATAAAAGACATAAAACTTAACACATAAACCTCTTGCATAATTGGGTAAATGAGACGATCCTAAACATATTATTAACTGATGAGGGAGCTTGCATAGCATTAACAAGTTTGCCCAAGATTTCAGATCAGGTTGGTATCAGAGCACTTGTTATCTCATTTGAACCCTAATATGGTTTGCCAAGGTTAGCTAGAGAATTAGCTATTGGTTTTGAAATTGTGCCAGGATCATTTAATTGTGTGCAAGTTTGTGTGTACAAGCTGAAGCAAGGAGAAGCTCAAGATTGAGAGATTGGTTATAAAATCACAATAAAGAATTTTGTGAAATTTTTTGAATTTTCCTCAAGCTCTTTAATTCATTACATTTGTGATGGCAGCTTTAACAAGTGATGTTTCTAATCTCTCTTCCTTAGCAAGATTCTTTGATGAAGATATGTTACAAGAGTTTTTCATCATGAGGGATATGGTGCAAGAGATGATTGCATATTGGAAGGAGAACACTATACTTCAAGAGTAGTTTATGGCCATGAAGGAGGAGAGGCAAGAGCTTCTTGAAAAGATGCATGAGATGGAGATCTTACTCTATGATGCCAAGGAAACCCTAGCCAAGTATGTGCATGAACAAGAGGTATGAAAATCAAGTTTATGTAGGAATTTACAAGGTAAGTTCCTCAGACAGAACACCAAAGGACACCGCTCACAAACAGATCACAGATCAATACACCAGTAATTTTGACGTGGTTAAAACCCTAAAGAGGGAAACAGTCCATGGCCTGAGCCAACACGGCCACTTCAGGCAATTTATTAATAAAAGAATGAAAATTTACATAAGCTTCTCTCATGGACGGTTACCCTACAAATGACCCTCCATGCTCTTTAAATAGAGATCATGGACCAATCGGGTGTTAAGCCACAGATCAAGTGTCGGTAATACCGAGGAGAGAATGAACCGTCAGATCACTACATATCGTGACCGTCGGATTGTAAGTTACAAATGTACATAGTAAAGAAACACACTTTACCTAACTCTATACTAGACCAAGTTATACTTAACTATTTCCTATGTGTCAGAATATCCTAACATCCCCCCTTAAGAAAAAATTGGGATAGGATTGAAGGATTTACAAATATGACACAATAGGAGAAGGAAGTAGGCACTAGAGCCTATCCCCCCTTAGTGACAACTTCCTGAACTCCAACCATAAATCGAAGTTTAGTGAACTTCGCCTCTGTGAGAGCCTTTGTAAAGATGTCTGCAACTTGATCATCTGTTGAACAATATTGCACTTCAAGAAGATGGTCGTGAATGAGCTTTCTGATGAAGTGCATGTGCAGTTCAATGTGTTTGTTGCGCTGATGTTGGACTGGATCTTTGCATAGTTGAATGGCACTTTGATTATCACACCAAAGTGTAGTCGGATGTTGTTGCTGAAAGCCAAACTCTGACAGGATCTGACGAAGCCACAAGGCTTCCTTACTAGCTTCTACGGCACCACAATACTCTGCTTCTGCTGAAGAAAGAGAAATGGCACCTTGTTTCTTGCAAGCCCATGTAATAGGTCCTGAACCAAGAGTGAACACATAACCTGCAGTAGACTTTCGATCATCAGGGTCACCAGCCCAATTGGAATCAGTGAAACCAACCAATAGAGGAGCTGCTTCGGCACTGTAATGAATCCCAAACTGAACTGTACCTCAAACATAACGAAGTATTCTTTTAGCTGCTTTCCAATGACTTTCATGTGGGTTTTGCATAAACCGAGCAACAAGGCCAACAGCAAAGGAAAGGTCAGGACGAGTATGGGTGAGATACAAAAGTTTTCCTGCAAGTTGACGGTATAAGGTAGCATCAACTTCAGGAGAAGTACAAGTGACTGAAAGTTTGACTCGAGACTAAAAGGGAGAAGGGGTTGGCTTACAGTCTTCCATGTGAAAATGGCGTAGAATATCACAGGCATACTTGGACTGGGAAAGGGAAATACCTTCCTTGGATTGCAAGACTTGAAGACCAAGAAAATAATGTAAGTGTCCTAAGTCTGTCATTTCAAACTTCCTTTTAAGGCTAGACTTCACATGGTTTATAAGGTTGGGATCACTACCAGTTAGGATAAGATCATCAACATAAAGAACAAGAATGATAAGAGACTTGCCCACTTTCTTGGTGTAGACAGTATTGTCAGAATGACACCTAGAAAAGCCATTTTCTAAAAGAAAGTTATCCATTTTGGCATACTAAGCTCGAGGAGCTTGCTTGAGACCATAAAGGGATTTCTTAGGGATTTCTTAAGCTGACATACAAGGCTGGAGTCTGTTTGTATAAAGCCAATAGGTTGTCCATATAGATTTCTTCATGCAAGTCCCCATGCAAGAAGGCAGATTTAACATCCATCTGATGGACTTCCCATTTGAAAGAGGCAGCAAGGGAAAGAACAAGGTGAATAGAGTTCATTTTGGCAACAGGGGAGAAGGTTTCAGTGCAGTCAATGCATTCAACTTGTGAAAAGCCCTTATCAACAAGATGAGCTTTATGTTTATCAACTTTCCCATCTGGTCCATACTTGGTTCTGTAAACCCATTTGCATCTAACAAGTTTTCGTCGCTTTGGTAGAGGAACAAGATCCCATGTATCATTTGCCAATAATGAATGATATTCTTCATTCATAGCTGCTTCCCAATCTGGATGGCCTGAAGCTTCTGCAAAAGTGTCAGGATCATAATTCGCTGAAGCTTGAGCCAGTAAAGAAGAGGCTCTATCGAACTGAGAACGTGTACGTCGCTGATCTGTAGGATCACCGGCAAGTTCACTTGCTGCATCCCGAGTAGCACAGACCCATTTTGGAAGCTGAGGAGATGAAGGAGGATCCTGAGAAGGTGGGGAGGATTTTCATCCTCGCTTTCATCATCTGAAGAAGAAATATTTTCAAAAGTAGAAGAGATAGGGAGAGATGGCACATCCGCCGAACTAGGATCTTAGGCCAATATATTTTCAGCAAACTTTACATCTCTTCTAATGATAACAATTTTGGACTTAAGTGGAATAAATCTATATCATTTGACATCTTCAGAATATCCAACAAAAATACATTTTTCACTCTTAGGTTCTAAAGCTTTATGTTTCTCATCTGGAATATGGGCCCATGCTTCACTTCCAAAAACACGAAAGTGACTTACATTTGGTTTAATTGAGCTCCATGCTTCTTCTGGAGTGATATTCTTTAAAACCTTAGTAGGAGTGCAATTTATTATGTAATTTGCGCAGTTAATTGCTTCTGCCCAAAAATTAAGACCAAGTCCTTTAGATTGAAGCATACAATTAGCCATTTCTTTTAAGGTGCGATTCTTCCTTTCAGCTACACCATTTTGTTGTGGAGTATATGGGATAGTATGTTGCATTTGAATTCCATTCTCAGTGCAAAAGTTGATGAATTTGTTGTTAACATATTCTCCGCCATTATTAGATCTTAGCTTAAGAATTTGATGTCCAGATTGTTTTTCAACAAAGGCCTTAAAGGCCAAGAACATGTTAAATACTTCACTCTTGAGTTTTAAGAAGTATACCCAAGTGCGTATGGAGAAATCATCAATGAAAGTTAAGAAATACTTGTAGCCAGAGAATGAAACAACTGGAAGTGGACCCAATAAATCACTATGCACAAGCTGTAAAGGGGATGAGGCGTGCCAAGAGGCACATTTTTCAAAACTATCCCGATGATGTTTTCCGAGTACACATCCGGAACAAACACCATCTCTGCAAGATACCATTGGAAGACCTGTCACCATATTTTCTTTGCATAGATTCTGAAGGGAGCGATAGTTTAAGTGACCAAATCGCTCATGCCAAAGTTTGCTCACTTCATCGCTATAAGCAACAAATACTGTGGGAAGATTTGATGACCCAAATTTGTGAAACTTATACAACCTTGTAGAATCATCAGCAATGCCAGTAGCTAAAATCTGTCTAGGATCTCTTAGGTCCTTAATTACAACATCGTGAGGTGAAAATTCAACGATTTTACCTTCACTTGAATGAGTTATCTGATATACAGATAGAAGGTTGCAGGATAAGGTTGGAACACATAATACATCATTAAATTGACCATTGTCTATATGAACAGTTCCATTCCCTACAACACTAAGAGATCTATCATCACCAACATATATATTTTTGGTGTTACAATCATTTAAAGAAGAAAACATGGCTTTGTTTTTGGCCATGTGATAAGAAGCTCCAGGATCAATGAGCCACTCATGAGAATGAGAAGAAGAAGATACATTTAGTGCATAGCCAGACCGAGATGCTTGAAAACCACATGCAGAAAGTGCTATTCCTGAAGATGAAGTTGAAGTTGAAGAGTGCTCCAAATGGATGTTATGCTTCTTCATTGCTGCTTCCAAGGCTTCCATCTTCTTAAAGCATTTGGATTCTAAGTGGCCATCTCGATTACAAAAGTTTCAATGTCTTTCAGTCTTCTTCCCTTTGTTTTTATTTGTCTTATCATTTTGTTGAAATGATTTTTCATTTTGAGGCTGAAATTGCTTAGGACCCTTGTTTGGTTTAGGACCATTCCTTTTAGGATACGACTTCTTAGGATTCTTTGAATTTGGTTGCTGCTGGGCAGCTAACGCTTTCTTAGAAGAGTTTCCAAGATTAAGAAGACCAAGGTGTAAGAGTTTTTCTTGTTCTCTTATTAAAGAATCACAAAAGGAATCAAAGGAAGGGGACTTGTAGGCTTGTCCTTGAGAAATGAAGGCTTCTCTTATGGAATGGAAGTTGGAAACAAACACAGAGTAGGCTGGTCCCAACTTAGTAAGAATGGAATAGATAAGGTTACTATCTTCTTTCTTAACCTTAACACCTTCCAAGAGAAGTCTAAGGGTCTTGAACTTGGACAAAAAATCTTCAATGCAAGAAAAATTATTGGGGTCCAATGTAAGCAACTCATTTTCGAGTTGATGGGCTTTAAGTTCATTTTTAATTCCAAAAACTTTAGTAATTTGTTTCATTGCTTCATCAGGAGTATCAAGTTCTGCAATATGGAATCTAAGATCTGGAGAAATAGACATCCCTATCAACCCTCGTGCTTGATCTTGCCTATTTTCCCATTTAGTTGCCTTATCTTCATCTTTCGGTTTGGTTTCTTGGCCTGAGGCTATTCTGTAGAGACCTTTACTTCTAAGTAAATCCACAATGTAGGACCACCATTGGAAGTAGTTGGTGCTGTCAAGAATAACTTGGCATGGACTTTCCATTTTAACAGAAACTGAAGCTATAGATGCTGAAACTAAGTGTTCCAATGGAAAGATCTTGAAAAATTAGGCTGGTTCAAAAAAAGTGGCTCTGAAAATGGCTTCCGGATGAAGAAGTTATGGCTTTTTGAAGAAAATTTGATGAAGATGCCGACGAAGTGCGAGAATGTGCGGAAATGAATGATAATGTTAAAAAAAATCCACCCCCTTTCCAAACTTAATCTAATTAGCTCAACAAAAAGAAGACTTGAACTCAAGACCTCTACTCTCAAATTAGCTTTGGACCAAGTGAGCTAAACTAAAAGTTTAGTAATTTTTGGAAAAGAGAAAGGGGGTTTTTGTTTTTTTTTAGTCGCTGAAGCTTTCGGTTGCGTGCTTACTTGAGAAAGCTCTTTTTCCCTACAAAAAAAAAACACAAAAACCCAACATGGACATACAAAAAAAAACAAACCTTACGGCTCGAAGTTAGCTTTAGCTGGAAACTAAATATTTTCCTCAATGTTTCTGGTTTTCCGAGATCACACTAAGTCGCGGCGGAAAAGAGCATATGCATGAGAAAAATCCTTCCTTTCTGTTTCTGATTTTCCCAGATCGCACAGAGTCACGGGCCAAAGAGCATACGCAGAAATGAAAGGTGTAGATCCGGTAATAAAAAAAACAAAAAGCTAAATAAACCGAAACCGAAATAAATAGAGAGAAAATAACTGTAAACTGCAATAAACATTGTATACCTCCAGATCTTAAAAATGACGTAGCTAGGGCTACCAGAAACCTTTTCGCGTGAAACGAAAGGGGTTCCTCACTAGAACAGATGCTCCTAACACAACAGAGCAATCCTCTCGGCCCGAAAGCAGTCATAAATAGTAGATCTAGGAAACGCCAGTCAGATGCAGTTCTACCGGCTTCAGATTTGGATCACTAACGGATGCGGCCCTCAAATAGCTCTGATACCATGTAGGAATTTACAGGGTAAGTTCCTCAGACGTAACACCAAAGGAAACCGCTCAAAAATAGATCACAGATCAATACACCAGTAATTTTGATGTGGTTAAAACCCTCAAAGAGGGAAATAGTCGACGGCCTGAGCCAATGCGGCCACTTCAGGAAATTTATTAGTAAAAGGTTGAAAATTTACATAAGCTTCTCTCATGGACGGTTACCATACAAATGACCCTCCATGCTCTTTAAATAGAGATCATGGACCAATCGGGTGTTAAGCCACGGATCAAGTGTCGGTAATATCGAGGAGAGAATGAACCGTCGGATCACTACATATCGTGACCATCAGATTGTAAGTTACAAATGTACATAGTAAAGAAACACACTTTACATAACTCTATACTAGACCAAGTTGTACTTAACTATTTCCTATGTGTCGGAATATCCTAACAATTTATCTTCAATTTCCTCTCAAAAGGAATGTTTTGGTGCTTTTGAAAGGCATACTAGAGCAATAGGGTCCAAATTATTGATGAAATGGGCCATGAAGGTAAAGGGTTAGGCAAACATGCACAAGACATAGTTAAGCCAATTGTTTTTGAGGAAAGGCCTAGGTATTTGGGTCTTGGTTATGGACAAGATGATGGAGAATGCTCCAAAGACAAGGAGGCTCATGAAGAGGTTCCAAGAGGGAATTTCATTACATGTTCATTACCTTAAGCTTATAAAGTCTTTGTTCAAAAGGAATGCAAATGTTTTATACCCACTTTGCAAGAAAATGCTCATAAGGATGCAAACAATGGTTTCAATGAATAAGAGGATGTTGAAAGCTCTAAGGTTATTCACACCATTGTTGGTAATCCAAAGAGAGCCACTACCTCATCAAATTCACCTCCTCAAGAAGGTGACAAAGGTGAAAGTGCAAGGTATAAATCTGCCTTTAATCAAGTTTCTTTTGATTATGATAAACATGGTAAATATTCACATAAGAAATGGAGAGAATTTACATGTAATTTTTGTGGTTTGAATAACCATAATGTTTCAAGATGTTGGAAGAAAATGGCCGCATACAAGAAACTTTCAAATAAAAAGCAATAGAAAACCAAAGGTCTATTGGACAATGGAAACTATGTTGCAAAGAAGATGCAATTGTTTTGCACTCATTACCATAAGCAAGGTCATATCATAGACAAATGTTGGACTTTGTATCCAACAACTCATCCACGACATTTGAAGATGGTGGAGAGATATTTTGACAAAGATGGAAAATATTATTCCATAATTGATGTGGGTCAAGATGATTCACAAGATGATGTGCAATTGCAAGAATCACCATTGAAATGGTTTGGTAAGAGGTGGATTAATTTATTATCCAAATAAGGATTGCATTTCTTTTGTTGATAGATGCATTTCTTTGCCTTATGAATGCATTACTTTTCTGTTGAAAGTATGTTGCAACTTATATGATGCAAGATGTTGAAAGTGGAGTTATGTTTGACTCACTTTAATGCAACAAAGAAGGCAATTTGTGGTTACAAATTTGTATGTGAATTCATTTATTTTGAAAGAATTCTTGATGTTTCATATTCTCGCCATGAAGGTGTGTGAAAGTTGAGTATGTTACTCACTCCATTTGCAGCGAATTTTGTCATTCTTGTTGTTGCATAATTTCGCCAAGAAGGTGTGTGAAAGTGGTGTATGTTACTCACTTCATTTGCAGCGAATTTGTCAATTCAACTCTTTATGTACCCACACATATTTTTGGGCTTATTGTACTTGTGTTTGTACTTGTGAGAGAGTTTAAGAATTGTACACATACATGAAAGTTTGTGTGTGTGTGAACAATGAAACTAGAAACATGCATGAGTGATTGACTTTTATTGGTCGATTACTTTGTTAACATGTATGATTGACAACTTGAGAATTTTCATTGTGCTTGAACATGCATGAGTGATTGACATGTGTTGGTCGATTGCTTTGTTACATGTATGTTGTCAATTTGAGAATGTTGATCATTTGCACATGCATGACTGTCGACTTGTGTCGATTGTTGTCACATGTATGTCATATCGACTTGGAAGAGTTGATTTTACCTCCAAAGATGAAAGGGAGATGTTGACGGATTATTGCATGAGATGTGAAATTCTTGTTGTTTATGCAAATAATCATCAAGTTGCTATACATGCTTATGTTTGGCTTTCAAGTCAAGTCAGTTGCTTGAAGATGATGTTTTGTCGACTTGTTTAGTAAACCATCGACTAACACACTAAAATGGTTTGTATAGCAAGATGCAAGAGTACATGGCGATGTTACATGATGTGAAAATTGTTTCTTTGAAGGAGTAAAGAAGAGGTCGTCGATTTCATTCCTTGCATAATGTGTTTTTTTTTTTTTCTTTTTTTTTTCCGTTTAATGGTGTATTTGTGACAAGATGTTGCAGTATTTTGGAAGGTACATGCTTGAGCAAGATGCTCATGCTTAGCCTTCATTATCAAATCATGACATGAGCAGCATGTTGAACTGGAGGATGGTAGAGACAAGAAGCGACAGTGGACAAGATGCCAAAAATTTTGCAGCCATGGAAGACCGTTGTTTTGTGTTGACGCCAAGAAGCAAAAGAGATGGCGAATGCATTCTTCCAGATATGGAATTTGGAACCATGGAGGTAAAAGAATTGTCATTTATTTTCTTTTTGTTACTTATATTCAAACTCATTGTTGTAGTTCACTCAGATGGGCTTAACTTGGAAAAGTGGTTTCCAAGAAGAAGCTTGCATCAAATGCATGTGTTGCAAAGGAGGAACATGATTCTCAGTGGGAAGGCTATCAGCCAGTTTTCCAAGCATTGAGGGATCACTTTGGTACAACAGGGTATATAATCAGTCAACAAGTGTTGGATTGGGTCAACAACAAAAGAAGAACATTGTTTGAGGGAGATAGTCATTTGCAATGCAAGGCATGTCAGTGTACCCAAGTGGTTGTCATGGAGACTTTCAAGTAGAATCAGTTGATATAACTTAGCAAGCAGAAGAGTTTTCAACTCTCATCAGGTAACCAACTTTTGTGGGTCCAAAAGGCCGTCAATGGGAATGAGTGATCGAAATCTGGATTAGGGGCAAAAATTAGCTCAAAAATCAAAGTTCTCAAAATTGATTGATTCCTGAACGACCGCAACCGTCTCGGTGATACAATCTTAACAGAACTCATTTCACTGAAAATGGAGTTCGTATGAGGAAGTTAGAGCCTGCTGACTGTTTCACCAAACAATGAAAAAAATTGTAGGTACTGCCCAATCAATAGTCTGTACTACTGATGTGGCAGGTGACTGGGCAAGTGACTGAAGGTCAAAGGTGTTCAATGCCCAATGAGGGCATTCCAAGTGTCACCTTGTGGTTGGTTTCCAGTTGGGTGATATGGCAGAATCTGGTTGTTTTGTGGTGGACCAATGAGAGGGTGCCATGTGGCAAGCCAGGAGGCCACCAAGTTTCCCTCCCACTGGTCAAATGTCAAAAATGAATTTAACCACTAATTAACTGCACTTAAACAATAATTAAACGTGCTTTACAGTTGGCAGAGATTTTGTGGGATTCCGCCAAATCCGGAACTGCCCCCACATTTAGCGGGATTAACTGTTTTTCCAAATTTGGAGGAGATTCCTAGGGAAAAATTAAAAAGACCATAATTTGATGGGATTTCGACCTATATTTGAAAACCAATAGTCATTTTCAGATTATTTCGAACTTATGAAGACAATGGAATAGTTTTTAGAGGAAATAGAAGACTTCTACATGTGATTTTTCCACAAGGAAGTTTAGGGAAGCCTAGGGCCACCAGGGAAGGAGGTCATGTCCAGATCAATGAGAGTTAGTTTTCAGAGATATAATAGTCACTTTTGGGGTTTTTGGGTCCTTTGAACCCAATTGTATAGTTTGAAAATCCATTGGAGTTGAGCAGAATCTTGTAATCAGACATTTTATCAAATAATCCCAAGAGGGCCTAGCCATTGAAGGAGGTCCAAGGAGATGTAGCCCTAGAGGATGGGGTGATTTCCTTTATCAATTGTGTGTACGATTTTTCTATGTATTTTGTATGCAAATTCATTTGTTGTAGATCTGTTTTTAATCAACTAATTAACTCATAAATCACTCACATAAAAGACATAAAACTTGACACATAAACCTCTTGCATAATTGGGTAAATGAGATGATCCTAAACATATTATTAACTGATGAGGGAGCTTGCATAGCATTAACAAGTTTTCCCAAGATTTCAGATCAAGAAGAGTGCATCCATGCGGTTCATCGTTTGTGGTAAGTGATACATCTAATGATATTTTTCTATCCTAAACGTAGCAAGTTGTGTTCCACTGGCATTGCTCAATGTCATCGTCTTGGGATCGGTATGTGAGATAATCCAGTCAATGATGTCTGCACATGGGAAGGTGGGGTACTGCATGCAACCTTATATAAGCCTGACTTGTGGATGTTGACATAAACCCGTCGATCTTCCAAATCTTCCTTGAAGTTGCATACAAATATGTCCTTGATTTCTTGCCATGTTATCTTCATGTCCTTCTCTATGAACAACTATGGGTTTGCATAGACTGGAAAGTTCATTGACAGTTGTTCAACTACATCTCCATTGTTCCTCTCTACAGTATCCTTTGATCCAACTCTTTGGAGGCCATGCTACATGTACTGCTAAGAAGCTACTCAACAACTGATGTACCTAAAGACAAAGAGGACACTCATGGCATGTAAATGTTAGCTTAAAATAAAAAAAGCACTTTAAGGGAAGACCATGCAACAAACTGGCAGATGCTGGGAAAGATTGCGCAAATTTGGGTCTCACAGGTGAGGGAATATCAGTTGGATTTGTGCATTGCGCAGTCCCAGCTGACAGTGAGAGGTGATGATGATTGGAATTGCATAATGTGTAGTCCAGTGTGGCTTCCTGATGACTGGAATTGCACAATGTGCAATTCAGTTTGGCTTTGATCAAGGCCGGGACTACGCATTGTGCAATCCCAGTGGGCAAGACTCTCGGATTGGCTCCTAGAACTATGCAGTGTGCAATTGGAGCTAGTCACTGGCAGCCTCTGTGAAATTTCTGGAGCTAAGGCAAAGCCTTGAGTTCCAGAAATGCGCAGTGCATTCTGGGAAGAGATAAATTTGTTCCAAGGCACCTAGATCTTCCCATGGGCAACATGAAAACTGGTAGATCTAAATGTATGAGTGAAGGTTGGTGCATATTTGAGTGAATGGTGATGCATGCAATCAAAACAAATGAAAAAATTAGTCAAACAAAAGAACAACAAAGCTTGTGGGGAGAGTCGTCAGAACGACGATTGTTAGTACAAAAAATGGGTTATACTTGTGATGCTTAGGAAAGGCAATGAAAAACTTAAAAAATTACTTCTGAAAGTTAAAAAAAATCAAAATGCTAGTGACCATTCAATAAAATGGGCAAAACAACACTCTCACAAGCCAAGGAAACAAAAGTGACAGAAAAAGCAACAAAAGACAAGAAAAGCAAGACTTATCCAAAAAACTACGTTAACTGTGCCGAAGATTCCTAGATACCTCAAGAATGTGAGAGCTCCAAGATTAAATGTGCAAGTGAGATCTAGCAACGTCCATTAAATATATTTGATCAATTGAGGATTTATGACGTAAAGGCCAAAAATCTAGGAAAAAGTGACACACTGCAATAGTTTCTAAAAATAACTCAATTGTAACTCCAACTGCTAAAACTGGATCCCTATTTTTTAGGTCTTTTTTTCTGCTTTTTTTCTTTTTAGGAATGGTTGCCATGCATGCATAGAGAAATTTCACAATCATGGGGAGAACTGGGCAAATCACCGACACATGCATCAGACAAGAACTGAGGGAATGCTTCTGCGCAATTTCCGGGCTTAGTGGCTCTGGTTGCCTCACACGCTCTGCACAATTTCCCAGCTGAAGGCAAGCTACCAACTGGGTCTACGCAATTTTAGAGGTGAACTCAATGCTGGGTTGAACAACACATTTCCTGAGAGCAAGGCTAGTTTCCCTCTAGGATTGTGCAGATCATCAAGGCAATGCTAGAATCAGATTGCAACCAAGTCAAGGGGTCAGCTTGTGGTTAGACAAAAAAGCAAGTAAGAAAACACAAGCTGTAAAATGAAAGATAAAACTCAAATGAAAGCACAAGTATATGGGTAGTGTAAGACAAGTTGCATAGATTTTAGTAAGGAGGTTCCAAAATGAAGCATAGGAAAAATTTTGGAGGGTGGTTGTAGCCGCTACAACATTGGTGACACATTGATAGAAATCTAGCTCTTTGTACGAACCTTGTCTCGTGTAAAGCGAGTCTAACTACTCCAGAACTATTTTATGATTCTTTTATCGTCGTGGTTCCTTCACTAGCTTGTTTTAAAGATATAATCCTTGCCATTCTCTTGATTGGTCAGCACACATACCAAACCGAGTTAACTAAGTTGTTTCGATTGGGGATGAGGGGTATATTGATGCACAAGTATTATAGACTATCAGAGTTTAAGTTTCATCTCTGGTGTTGCTCCACTACTAGAAGGCCTGGACAGTACCTCGATGGAGTCACTTCAGGAACACATGCATTGCTCCGCTGCCAGTGAGCCAAGACAGTACCCCGGCGGAGTTACTTGCTTTCACCTCCCTACGAAGGAAGCATTTCTCTTCTATCAAATTTATTTTATTTTTTTCATTTTTTATTTTCAAATAGTTGTGCATAGGCTGCCCCCAAGAGGGTTTTCTCAAGCTAAACTTTGATGGGGCATCCAAAGGTAACCCTAGGGATGCGGGCTTTGGAGGGTTCATCAGGGACTCGCAGGGCTAGGTTGTTCGAATATATGATTCAAATTGTGGCACTGCAAGTAACAATGAAGCTGAATTCAATACTATTAAACATGGCTTGATAATAGCCACAAGGGAAGGGATGAGAAAAGTGGTGATGGAAGGCGACTCTTCTCTAGTCATTGATACTATAAAAAATCTTAACCAGGGGCCCTAGAAGGAAAGATTAGTAAAAACTGGAGGACTGCTCACTTGATCTAGCATATCAGTGAACTTATTCAAGATTTCAAGTATATCATCCCCTCGTATGTCCGCCACAATGGCAATAAATCTGCGGATTTCTTAGTAAACTAGGGTTGCCTTCACACGAGAGTGAATATAGATAAGCCTTGGATAAGGGTGAATGGGGAAGCAGGAATGGACAAATTGACTCTGATTCTAAAACAGGACCTGGATCCTAATCAAAATCCCTGATCGTGGTGTGAGACAGCTGGAGGCCTGCTTGGGCTTGATTGACATGATAAAGCTTTTAATCTTTTGGGATGGTGGGTGGTATCCCCCATGCCCTCACACACGTATTCAATGTGATAATATGTAATGTCACAAATCTTGGCAAATCCATGACATGAAAGTTGGTAATCCTTGGCGCCTACATAAAGTTGGAGTGAAGGTGGAGTTAAGACCTCTTATCTAAGATATAAACTCGGGTCCTCAACTTCTTAAAAAGCCTAAGTTTGTTGGTGAAAAGTTCGCGGCGCCCGGAACATAAGAGGAATACTGAGCTACTCCTTGTCTTTGCTTGAGGTTGGCATATCACCTATGCATGCATCTGTGTGGAAATGGACTTCAGCGCCAGATTCCCAGCTGAAATAAACCTAACAAGTAAAGACTATGTGTGGAACCAGAAACTCGATTATGAAAGTGTCCTCTTCAGATGTTGATCCTGCTTTGAGACGAGCCATCTAGCCAAAAATTGCCCAAAAGCCTCCCAGAAAAATTCTGCTAGAAAAAACCACCACAGATCTACATGGTGGGAAGGAGCACAAAAAGAACACTACACTGTCATCAAAGAAGAATACTCTAGAGAAAACTCTGAATCACAAGAAAGAAACAACTCTCAAGACAAGCAGGGAGAAAGCCCTGCCCAACAACAAAAAAGTGAACTTGACAACCCCTCAAGCATCAATAGTTATGAGGATTCGAATACCGCACAAAATAAATCTTCATTTAACAGCAAAGCAGATCTCCTAGACGAAACTTCTTCTCCGTCTATCTTCAAGAGGACGAACACAATAGATCACGAAGCTAAGACACCAATGTCCCAAGAACCAGAAGAGATGAAGGAGATGCAAGATATAGGAAGTTGGAAGACCGTAGAGAAAAAAAAGAAAGCTATAGCATCAATATCGCCAATAAAGACGAGGAGCTAGACAATTAAAAATTAAGAAAATTATAGGTCCGATAGACCAATTTGGTCTCAGTGGATGTTAACCATCACCATCATCATCATAAAGTCTGGTATGTTATAATGTTATCTCTGTATCCTGGGTGGGGGGCGACTACTTGGGATAAACTTTGCGCCTGGAGGGGAAAGGAAACATTGGTTAAATTAGTAGTTTCTGTGACTGGAAATATAGGCCTTCTCGATTATGTGATGTTGATTTCTATATTTTTTTAGCAATCTTCTTTCTCGCATGGGCATGTTTACTGGTTTCTAGTTTTTTATCATGATGTTTTCTTTGCATGTTGGTAATTGAGTTTCCTGATTTAAGCCTGAATTATCGGGGCAAGCCCTGTGGAGAGCAAGGGCTTTGGAAAATGATCAAGGCCAAGTCTACAGATTCAGGGCTCAAGGGGGTATGGGGGACACCGTTCTTATTCTGGTGATACCTCCCACCTCCGAAGGGTTATTAATTATGTGTGCTTGTTGGCTCGGGTGGTGAAATTATGAAGGGACGCAATGTTTTCTGACATTGCATTTGTTTTTTCCAACAATTAATTAAGTTAATGCTTGTTTTTTGGGTGGTTGTCTGTACAAATTATATTCCAGGTTCGCCTACACTGTCTTTACTTCTGTACAGTGAGTTGGGTAATGAGCATAAGAAAGTGGGAGAAGGGTAGAAAGGTGACATGAACTTGGCAGATATGGGGAAGTCTGAACCTTGTGGTGGAGCCTTGGGTCGAGGCGGAAGAGGCAGAAGACACCAGGAAGATAAAGGAAAAGATGTAGATCCATTTTCCGGTTGGATTGAGCCACAGAGGACCGAGCAATGGGATACTGCATGGTAGGTGAGTTCGCGATAGGGGATGGCGCAAGAGGGGGACCGCGCGGCAGGGGACTACACTGCAGATGGGGCGAAAAAAAAATTCTAGGAATTTTAAGGCTGCGATCAAGGCTTACTACGAAAGGACCCTGGCGAAGGTGAAACAATTGATTGCGAACTGGGAGGCAGAGTTGAATTCACACGTTGAGGGAACTAATCATGGACCCTGAGTACATGCGTGACTGTCTCACCCTGTTCAGACAATCCATTCATATTTACTGGTTAATGAAGTGCATAATGGCCAAAGCAATGGCCGCGACCACCAACACAACGACACACAGTGAGGCCAAACCGAGTCTACAAGACATTCAAAACGAGCTCCAACTTATCCAATGTCATTTGCAGAATTAGAATGCCCTTCTAGGCTGCATTGGGTGACATATCCCATGTCTACCGCAATCTGAATTACCAAGATCAAGTGCTAAAGACCTGGTTTGGTGGAATCGTTGGATGACTAATGGGTTGAAGCTATGATTGTTAATTTTGGCTTATTTTTTGTTTTTTATGTCGGGTAACATTTATGCTTTTAGCCTGATATTTATTAGTTTGTTTCCAGACTATCAACCTTTTAAGGCTTGGCTAAAAAGACTCGAACTATTTATGTTTTGGATGGCTTATAATGCGATTCGGTGGCCAACAGACCTGGTTTCCCACTGGGTAGGTTGAGGCCACCGAACGACCCGTATATTTGTAACTTTCCTGTTTATAGATGAATGAATGAAAGGTACTTCTAAGCTTACAAAACAAAGAGTTGTGCATAAGCACTTATTTATTTTCATGTGGCGGAAGAGGGATCCTGACTTATTTAGAGCAGAAGAGGTTGTCCCTTCAGAGAAGGATGTTATATGTACCTCTAACATACTTGTTAAGGTTTTCCCCCTCACCTTACTCTACTTGACTGAGTTGACAAGGGTTAACCGAAAATAGAAAACTGATAAGGGTAGGTGGTACTAGTTAAAAGTGCAAGCGTTATGTTTTCACCAACACTCACTTTGAAAGGAACATATTTTCCATCAAGGTATCATCAACTGAAAGAAATGCAAGATCTTCACAAAGAGAGGGAATAAACAGATAACCAAATGTTGACAGTTGTACAAGTCCTCTTGTATTTCATCCAACTTGTCTCAAGAAGCCAAACACAATTTCATGGGAAGCTAAACCTACGGGTGCATAAATAAACAAACAAGCAAAGGAAAGCAGTAACATGAAAGGAAAAAAAAAAACAAGTAAGCAAGACATGAAAGCAAAAGAAAATAGGAAAGTAAACACTACTACTCCTAAGCTAACCAACACATGGGCCTTCTCACATGAAGTGATATTTCCAATGCAGCCACCGACACATTGGTTGGCCCATGTAAGTGAAGGCATGGTTGGCAAGAAAGATATTTCGACAAACCAGCAAGCAAGAAAGATAAAGCAACGAAAACCAACACGCTCAAAGTTTGAATACGTCCATAGAAAAGAAAAGAGTAAAAGCACATGAAAAACACTATGTAGATGTAACATGGTGTTGCATCACATTGTGTGTAGGTAACAAGCATGTACACTCGTTCGACCTTGACACACAAGCAAATATACAGAAAGAAGAAAACTTTCATTTCGCAGCATGACTTGCTACGTATGACTCCTCCAATGCATGAGAGATGGATCATGAGATTCTGGTGGAGGATGTGAAATATATATACCAGGGTGATTTTCAATGTGCACAAGAGATTGATGAGGAGCTTGGGGTTATTCAACAGATTTCTGATTAGAAGTGGAACTGACCGCAGGGCTACGAGAACCTGACATAACCATCATCTCGGGCTAAAGTGCCTCGATAAATTGAGGGGTTTCCACTTCATCAGTAGATAGATCATCAAAGGCCGGTGGCTTAGAAAGATCAACAATAAGTGAATCAACATCGTGATCAAATGAATGAGTAAAAAGATCACGACAACCACGATAAGAAAATTCGAGATGTGCATTGACATCCTCATGATCTGACGAATCATATAGAGGGGTTGATGAGAAACATATTTTTTCACCCTATTAATTTATAGAAATGAAAGATGAAATATTGGGTGGATTTGGAAATAAAGATTTGTCCTCTCTGCAATCAAATGACGGACTGACATCCTATGTGTCCTGTGAATGATCGGAAGTAGAAACATCTGGGTATGAATTTTCACAAGAAAAATCAGAAATGGCAGAATCACAGATGATGTCAGGATAGAGCGGATGAGGTACTTACGGAAGGAGGCCATCCTTCACCACAGGTTCTTCTTCAGATTCCCACACATACTCATAAAAAATGACAATGTAGGTTGGCTGGTGTAGGGTGTTTTAATTGTCTGTTAAATCCCTATTATTTAATTGTCAATCCGAGGGTTTCGTAAACTTAGAAGCAAACCAAAATATATGAGACCTCAGATGAGACTGTTGTAGGAGGTTTGTTTAGAATGGAAATAAAGAATGGAAATGCATATTACAACTAGAATCAAAGCAAACTGCATTAAACTAATCTATGAACAATTATAAGAAGCAAATATAAAATAACTGGAAAGCAAGTAAACTATGATAATCTAGAAAATGAAATCACACTTGCATGGAAGTAAAAACACGCTTGCAGGAAAGGAAATAACAAAAATAAAACAATGTTACAGGTGTATGCAGATTGTGGTTGATGGGGATCCTTCCATTCCTCAATAAGCACACATGAACAACTACCACCTCTTAAGTATTACACAACACTCATAACTTATAATTGAAATAAAATGATATTATTCATGCTAAATGATAAATCTAATGCTAATGAATAACTAAAAACTGTTAGCTTCCTTTGAAGGATGGTTCTCCTATTTATACATGAATTAGGGATATCTACTCAATAAATGTAGATCCCTTACATATCTACTAGATCCATACTTGTCTCAACTTATCCCTAAATACTAGATACAAATCCCACGACTCATAAAGATCTCCATGATATTTCACCTTGGAATATGGTCCACCTCTTGAGTTGAAATTAGAATTTGATCTTGGGAGGCCACATAAGGGTGCCTTTGAAGCTTCAAAATGATCTACACATGTCATCAAACTCAAGCCACTTTTAGGTATAAGCAAATACATGTTATTTTTCTAACTTTTAATCATAAATTCACTTTAAATACTTGAAGTTAATAACTTTGGAAAATGCAAATATGAAGCCATATGGTAATGGAAATGTAAGGTTATGTGATGTCAAGGTGATGAAATGAGGCAATAAAATAAGAATGGAGTTGAATGTGTATGACATTTTGAAGATATTTTGGAGGCCCAATATACCCCCCAACTGGAGTTATTGCATGTCATCATGCAATCTATTGCATTGATTTACTTTAATCATGATTTGATCTTTTGAATTGTCTTGCTTTTATATTAACTTTGGTTGATGTTAATTCTTCTTTCATCTTCGCATAATCATTTGATAATCTTGTTCCTTTTGCAAAGTGTCCTTTTGAAGAATATTTGATTGCAACATATTACTTTGGTTGGTTCTTGTGTGGCAACCAACTTTTATTAGTATTGGTTCTTGTGTAACAATACTTTTGTTATTTTTGTGTTGCATCAAAAGACTTTGAAAACATTTAATCAACCATTCATTCTATGATCATCATTTGCAAAACATGTAACATTTTGAATCATAATGCAATAGTAGTTGTTTGGAAAAGTATGTTGGTTAGGATGAAATGTGTATAAAGGACATATATGACATATGAAAGGTGATAATGGAATATGCATGTGATATATATTGTGAAATGTGAATATGACATATGAACATGAATTCCCCCTCCAACTAGAGATATGACAATGTGAAAAAGGAAGTGAGGAACTTTCCAAAGTTACAATTTTTAGCATTTTAAGGAATTGCATGACTAATAATTAGAAAACCACATACCTTCACTTACCCTCAATGTACACGAGTTGTGGATGTTGAAGAGTGTGGCTGTTGATGCTGTCGGATCATGGAGTATGTAAACAAAGGAATTTGGATCTGCTTCTATGTTCTCTTTGTTAATGACAAGGTTTGAATCTTTATTGTTGTTATGACAAATTGATCTGCTGCAAACTGCTGAAATGCTGTAGTCTTCAATCATTACAAAACTGATAGTACAATTCTAGTCATGTGAATAAATGTGTTGATGTCGATCATGAAGAGAAGTCATTGGATTACAGACCATTGATGAATGTCATTAACTAATGGGAGGCAACTCACCATTAATGTTAATGAGTGTCAAGGTACTTAAGTACATCTTGCGAAGGGTGAATAGATGAGTTGATGTTGAGCCACTTGCAAGATCCAATGATCAAGGGACATTGGTGTATTCCCATGATTCCTGGCGAGAGAGCCTGTCATTAAGGCATACAAGCCTCAAGGTACTACAACGGACTCTAGCCTTGAACCTAGATAATGTGTTGATGTCGATAGGCCAAGACTTGTTAGAAGGGAGGCCTTAAGGAATCCTTCATCATCTAACACGAGCATGAAACAATGATTTTGAAGGACTATGATTTTTTTTTTTTTTTGCAATGGATCAAGGTTTATTTGAAAAATGGAAAGCAAGTGTAATGAATTAGCTTTGTAGAGGAGCTAAATTTTTTTTTATTGATGGTTACAGGTTAATGAAAGAGAGGCAGGAAAGTATAATGACTATGAAGGAAAATGAATAGTGGATCAAGGTTTTATTTGAAAACATGAAAAGGAAAATGGAATGAAAAATTTATTGACTGAATAAGTGGGAATGCAATGAAGCATTTGAAAGCTTTCAAGTGATGAACCTAATCTGACATCATGTGCTCATTTCATCTTTGTTGCTACTTTGATCATTTTCTTGTGAAAGAAATGTGGTCTCTGAGAGGCTTTTCAATGATGTGATGGATATGATGAAATTATCCCCCTTGGCTTACCCAAAAGCATGTCCTCATGCTTGAAGTCTGATCTCTGATGTATCTTTGAGGATGTATTTATGAAGTGTGTTCTTTAAAAGGCACTGTTTGCTTATGGTTATTTGTTTATCTTCATGGAACTTGAAAAAACTTAGTACTTTTTTTGCAATGAAATATAAGTTGATCATAAGAGATAGGTGATCAATCTCTCTATTTCTGACATTTACACAAAAAAAACTAAGAATTTATACTAATAGAACAAATCCACGAAGGAAAACCAAAAGAATTTCTACCTGTCTCGAAATTAGTGCCTCAAGTTACCTGTTGTGTCCTTTTTTGCAATTTCTTCATTCTTTAATATTTCAAACTTTGATGATATCTTTCTCATTGACGCTTGAATCATTGAAATCCAATGTCGTATGAGAAAGTTATGCTAATTTGAAATTTGGGTGAAATAGTGAAAATTGTCATGGTATTTCTGTAAAACCTTCCATGGCTGAACATACTGAAAGATAAAATTAGGTCAACATCTATGCAAAACACTTTGAGCAATTTTTCAACAATCTTATTACATCATTGAATCACGACAATTCCAAGAACAAAAAGAGGTGTCAGAATTAGGCTCTTTGTAAAGGATTCCAATAAACATCCAAACAATGCATAGATTCATGGAAGAAATCTTGAAACAACCATTTCAAAGAAATTAGCAAGATAGCTAGAACCTCATCCATGCTATAGAAACAAAATGGTCTTGCCAAACTGAGAAGTATACATGAATTCAATGTTTTTTATACACTTGTCCAAAGCATATTTTTATAAAATTTTAATTCCTTGTTGAAACACCAATTTTTTTTAGCAATAGTCGTGGCTCTATCTTCTGCTTCTAAAACATGAGTAATAAGGTTTAATTTTAACAACTACAAAATACCTGTTTTTAAAACCCAATTTAAGAATCTCTATACAAAGGGAATACTGGGTCTTCTAGCTTTTTGTCGGATTCTCCTCTAAAAAAAAAATCTTTTTGCAAAATTGCCCATTAAAATTCCATGAAAACACTTATGTGTTTGCAAAATTTCTTATAAAATTGCTTACTGTGTAAAAATTGGGAAACTAGGTATATAAAATTTGCACACTGGCGTTGTTTTTTGTTTTGTTTTGTTTTTTTGTTTTTGTTTTGTTTTTGATTTTGTTTTGTTTTTTTTTTTTTTTTTTAATATGAATGAGGAAATCATTTTTTTTTAACGATACCTAAGCTGCAACAAAATCAATTAAACCCTCTCTCTATCTCCAACAATTAAATGCTCATAATTTGAAATTGAATCCTTCTCTGCCTTCTTAGAAATCGAGTTCTTTATGCAATCTACAGTGTTCTTATCACATTCTTCTCTGGAAATTACGATTTTTCCAAAGGGACTCGATCTTTTGACCTTGATATCTTGAGGTTGATGCATCTCCTGCATGTAATTTCTTTGCCTTTTCTAGAACGCGTTGATTGTCCAGGCAAGCTCCATGGGCTGTGGCATGCGTTGCATATTTTTCTTATTATACCCCAAACGATCCAGTGAGCTCAGAGTTTGAGTGAATAATAAATGTTTTATTTGCAGGCTTGTTTCGAGGTCGATGTCCAGCGATTCATATCAGCGCTCATCCTATTGTGTTTGGTGGTGACAACCACCTTCTCAGCGACCAAATACGCTAAGTAGAAATGCACAACCAATTGACCAGTCATGCTCAACACCAATTGCAAGAGCTTCCATAAACTCTTTCATGCCAGATCTGGCAAGATCTAAAGCTCACGAGATTCTATAGAATAAATTTAATCTTTCGATAATGAAACGAATTTGTTTTTGTTTTTATTTATTTATTTATTTTTATTTTAAAGAGCTTCATGCATTCCAATACCACTGTTGATAATGGTCAACTAATTTTATTTTATTTTATATATATATATATTTTTTTTTATTTGTTTAGATCTTTTATTTTTATTTTTATATATATGTTTCATTTAAAATTTAAATTCCATTTTAAAGAAACAATTTTTTTATTTTTTATTTTTTATTTTTAAATGTTTTGTTTTGTATTTTTATTTATTTGTTTATTTGTTTTTTAAATATATTCATAGAAATTTAAAAAGAAACATTTTTTTTTTTTTTACATGTGTTCCATTTCTATATGTGTATGTGTATATATATATATATATATATATATATATATATATATATATATATAAATTTAAAAAGAAACAATTTATTTAAAATAAAGTTTTTTATTTTTATTTTTTATTTTAAAGAAAAAGATATACTAACATGAAAATTCTTTTTCTGTCCTCTAGGTCACACAAAGCACATGAGGAGAGCATACTCGAGATTTCCTTAATCGATTCCTTTTTTAAAATTTGGATGCAGAAAATAAAATGAAAAGAATCGATCTCACACTTGAAATTATCGCTCTTCAATCTTCGCATATGCCCTTTGTTCACAACCGTTTATTTTACTGCAATTTCCCTGCCAAGGGTTAGTAAATGGGTGGTTCTTACTGCACCACAAAATTGCAAATTTATCCTAAAAATCACAAAAAAATGTTTTTATTTGTTAGTCCTATTCTATTGAAAAAGAAATAAAACATTCTCTTAAGTATAAGAGAATTTCCAGTGCATCCATTTGCGTAACAAAATCATTAGTAAACTCATATTCATGTTTAAAATATACTCTTTTATATGTACCGGTATTTGAGAGACCAACTGCCTTGATTTGAATAATGTCAGAAGATACTGAAGAATGGAATCCTGAGATTCGATAACTGTCTTAAAACAAGATTCAATGTAATCTTGTCTTCCTTGGTTTTCTAATATCATGCCATGCAAGTCTTCACATCTCTTCAGAGATGTGATATTCATTCATAGAATCGGGTGATAGACCTGCATGAAACTCACGTTTCAACAACTTCTCTTCTTTAACATGCATCCATTATCCTTGGAAGTTACCTGAATATTTTTCCTCTTCTGATTGTTGTTCTTCAATGGAAATTGGTGCTTTATTTTGTAGTACCTCAAGATTATGAGTGGATTGAGGTGTTTTATTGTTGGGGATTCCAAATGGTTGTGCAGGTAGTTGATTGGAAATGGATCTTTGGGGTACTTGTGTAGATGGTAATGGTTGAATTGAGGTCAATTGAGTGTGAAATGGATGTCGTGGTGGAGGTGAATAGTATGAATAATATTGAGCTTGGAATTGAGGATAGTGACGAAAAGATTGAGGATACGGTGGATTTCTTTTGTAAGACCCTTTCCAACCTTGTTTCCAAGATTGGTTTTGAGGTTGGGATTGAGACGACGAAGGTTTCCAAGGCAAGGGTGTTTTCCAATTACATTGAGATTGTTGTGCATAACCTTGAAATTTAGAAGTAAGATCTTGCATCATACCAGGTTGATGAGGTTGCCATGATCTTTTTGGAGCCCCATAACAAGATTGTTCCAACGTTTGATTTGCTCATTGGTAAACTGTCTTTAACCCCGGTAATGATGGACAATCTTTAGTAATATGTGATCTTGCACAAATTTCATACATTTTAATGTTATCAAGTGGACATTCATGCAAAGCATGTTTCTTTTTTCATTTAGGGAAAAAAATAAATGAAGCAACATTCTCAATTATTTGCTTGTTTTCCATTCTTAGCATATCAATTTGTTCTTTTAAATTACCAAAAATGTCTAGCAAATTGTTAAGTTCAATTTGACTTACCAATATTGATGTCGACTTACCTATTCTTTCCATAACAGGATCCTGAGGGGGTCTTGCATACTTTGCTTTTCCTCTTGATATGTTGTTACACAATTCACAAATCTCTTAAAATGACAATTGTGAAACATCTCCTTTTCCCACCAAGTTAAGAAGATCAATCCATTCATCCCTTATAGCATTTAGTAGGAGAATTTTTAATGTGTTTGATCCTAAATTATGCAATTGAGCTCTTTTCACATGATATGTAAATCTCTCCACTAAATATTCTAAGCTTTCATCCTCTTTTTGGTTCATCTTAAAGACTTGATTTCTAAGGTGATGGTTTATACAATAATCTTTGTATTTTTCCAAAAGTACTCTTTTCATATCATCCCATGTCCTTATAGAATTTGTTCCTAAAATCATAAACCATTTAAGAGCTCTATCCTTCAATGTTGCCGAAAACAAATTCAACTTTTGAATGTGTAATAAGTAGCCATAAGATCTACAAATTATTTCAAATTCAAATAGAAAAGTTTCTTGGTCTTCTGATCTCATACCATTGAAGATAGGAAGTAAAGATGGAGAGATGTTCTTCATATGAACATTGATATCAGTTTTTTGAATGGGAAATCCAAAAGGATCTTCCTCATCTTCACCCTCTCCATTAATTTCTTATACCTACAAAACTAGGAATTCATGATATGGATGGGTTTTTTTTGTTTGTTTTTTTTTTTAGTGAATGGGGGTTTTGTTTTATGAATGTTTTATCTTTTCTAATTTTCATCTAAATTAAAATAACCTTAATGAAAATGTTTTCTAAACAATATTCCTAACTAGTTACATCTAAGTATGCTTCCCTGACAACAACGCCAAAATGTAGGGTGTTTTAATTGTCTGTTAAATCCCTATTATTTAATTGTCAACCCAAGGGTTTCATAAACTTAGAAGCAAACCAAAATATATGGGACCTCAGATGAGACTGTTGTAGGAGGTTTGTTTATAATGGAAATAGGGAATGGAAATGCATATTACAACTATAATCAAAGAAAACTGCATTAAACTAATCTATGAACAATTATAAGAAGCAAATATAAAATAACTGGAAAGCAAGTCAAATATGATAATCTAGAAAATGAAATCACACTTGCATGGAAGTAAAAACACACTTGTGGGAAAGGAAATAAGGAAAAGAAAACTATGTTACAGGTGTATGCAGATTGTGGTTGACAGGGATCCTTCCATTCCTCAATGAGCACACATGAACAACTACCACCTCTTAAGTATCACACAACACTCATAACTCATAATTGAAAGAAAATGATATTATTCATGCTGAATGATAAATCTAATGCCAATGAATAACTAACAACTGTTAGCTTCCTTTGAAGGATGCTCCTCCTATTTATACATGAATTAGGGATATCTACTCAATAAATGTAGATCCCTTACATATCTACTAGATCCATACTTGTCTCAACTTATCCCTAAATACTAGATACAAATCCCATGACTCATGAAGATCTCCACAATATTTCTCCATGGAATATGGTCCACCTGTTGAGTTGAAATTCGAATTTGATCTTGGGAGGCCACATAAGGGTGCCTTGGAAGCTTACAAATGATCTACACATGTCATCAAATTCAAGCCACTTTTAGGTATGATCAAATATATGTTATTTTTCTAACTTTTAATCATAAATTCACTTTAAATACTTGAAATTAATAACTTTGGAAAATACAAATATGAACCTATATGGTAATGGAAATGTAAGGTTATGTGATGACAAGGTGATGAAATGAGATAGTAATGGAGGTGAATCTATATGAAATTTTGAAGATATTTTGGAGGCCCAATAGCTGGTTAACACCAACTTTGTCGACAACTAGATCATCGTGAACAAAAGATGTGGAGTATGGAACGGATGAACATAACATAGTAAAATCTGGAGGATCATAGGAACCAAAGGACAGAGGTTGAGAAAATGAGATCACGTGACAACCATCAGGGTTGCAATCCAAGTCTGAACAAATATCTAGAGCAGGTGGGGTGGGAGGAGGTGATAGATCAACAGATGGGTTCGCAACTTCTCCCACCTCGTCGTGGGGAGCTATAGTTGTTTGATGAGAGGAGGAAGAAGGGTCACTAGTGACAACAACCTTGTCTGACTTAGATTTGGAAGCTCTAACACCGAGGTATGCTGGGAGGGGTTTGAATGATTCTAACTCATGTGGATTTTCAAATACGTGAAGAAGATATTGAAATATTTCTTTGTTTCCAATCTATTTCATCTTCAGGGATTTGAAAAGCAAGATTACAAAAGTGATCCCAAATTGCACTATTGCTTCCTCAGGTGATTTCTGTAATTCCATATTTTTTTTTTTAATTAAGTGATTTATGGTCATAATGGAAGAAAGCACTGCATAACTCTCTGATCATATGATTAAAATAATGAATAGAGGTTATGGGCAATGTACGACAACATTGCTCAACATGCCCTTCGAACGTGTAAGCAAACAACCCACAGGTAATGTCGTCCGAGGTGACTTCATTCCTCTCACAAAAACCTAATAAGGCAACTCCATGTCTTAACATGCCTATTTCTCCTTCACGTTGTATTTGATTTGTGACAAGTCATCGATGACATCCTCTGGCGCTTCAAAATCATGTGCATGAGAAAAACATGTTGGACTTGAGATTGTAATGTAAGTCATGAATAATGTGTAGAGTTTCAAAACATAATTTGAGAGCTCCACTTGTCATCTGGCCCTCCTTCTAGTGCCATAAATGTTGATGGCGCTGGACCCTACAACATGTCAAGGGATCTCCCTGGTAAGAAGTCCCAACTAGACCTCAGACCGTTTGGAGTAGGAATCCCAACAGTGGGTAGTAAAGTAGTACCTTGACTGCTGTAACGCGCAAAGGTAAGTATAATAACTTTGTCGAAAGCAAGTGTGTGACCTTACAACAAGTCAAGTGAGATGCATGGGGTTCTAAAACACAGAGGGGAAAAGGAAGAGTGTCCCTTAGAAGCCTGTAATAGTACGCAACCTGAAAGGAACACACGAGTAGAATGACATCACAGGCTGGAAGCAGAATAGTCCATAATCCAAAGTGACGGGTTAATAAAACAACACACCATCAACAAGATTCATAGCATACAAAATAGTTCATACAAAAATGTGTAAGTTAAATAACATACATTGCTAAAGCAACCAGAATATTCCAACTACAACAACAACATATTCATGAAAACATGTTGGCTAAGTTATATTATTAAGTGAAAGTTCCATCCATACATACACCATTGACAACCACTAGCCCCAATAGTGGAACATTACAGTCAACACTGCCTACTCCTCCAAAGATATGTACTCGCTCTACGATGTGGAGAAGCCAAGGCTCATCACAATACTCTCCAAGCCTTCTCTAAGCAATGCCTAGCAAAAATCTGGGATCCCAAAGACCTGTGCTATGAGTTATGAGGTTCTATATATAACAAAGGGTGGGCTGACCATTGACATTCCCATTTGACTCTTTGACCACCCTCGTGACTCTTCAACTTCTTTACAAATAAATCGTTACATTACATAATGACTATTCACATTCTACTAATGACACTTGGAATTTCACTTACAATATATTTGCAAATAATAATACAATTTTTGCATATAACCATGTGGGAAAAAATAGGCTTGAGTTAGCCTAACAAGACAAACACGATCACTCAGAAGCTTGGGGAAAGGCCAAATCGGCAACATCCTCTTAATGGACTTCGGTGACGAACTGATACCAAGCTTCGTACTGCGCTATTGTGTCCCCATACTGTTTGGTGATGTCTTTCTGGAAACAGACTCTTGCCTCCATGGCTTCTGAGTATATAATTCTGGAACCTCTGTCCAACTCATCTTGGAGCATGCGAAACATTGTCCTGAGTGTGGCTGGACCACTGATGTACTTCTACATGTTTTTTGTGCTCAACTGCAAGTCATCGTTGGTGGCCTCTCGCATCAACTGCTCCATGTACCTGTCGACCTCCAGTAGGACTTGGTTCTTCTTCATGGATTGAGTGAGGGATCCGATTGAAGGGATCCTATGTGTCCTCACTATGACATCTAGACTCTTGAACAATTGTGCATAGGAAGCCTCAATGCTAGTGATGAGCGGAGGGAGCTGCTCATAGTTCCGGATCAACATTTGAATTCGTGCTTTGTCTAGCTCTACCTGCAACTTCATTATCTTATGCAAGTAAAGAAGGGCTCCCTTGTAATTCATTGTCCATTCATGTACATGTGTAATAACAACATGTAAGTCTTTGAGAGTTTGGACAATCTTCATGCACTGCTGTTGAAAACCATATAGATGGAAAACCGCCTTATGCACGGTGACAATTTTTTCTTATAGTTTCTGCATGGTGCTCTCAAGAGTCGATACTTCAGTAAGTATCACTTTTATCATCCCTGGCATAGAGGATCTTGTGGATTGTTCTGTTCTCTACCTAGCTTCTTGCAAGTCCTTTTCATCCGATCATTCTCTGCTAACAAGAACTTGACAATTGAACTCATGGCTTTTTCATAAGATTTAGAAGCATCGACCAACGTAGTTTGATGTCTTCTAACATCTAACACAATCACCCTTTACTCTATATGTGTAGGTGATGCATGATCATCGAGGAGCTTCTCTCTTTGTGCTTGTACAATCCTTTACTGTCACTCATCAAATGATAGATCGTACACATCCATCACCGGACCATCATCAAGGAGGACAACCTCTCCTTGGTCACTTGGGACTGGTTCTAATTCTGGAGGTGGCAGAAACTGGGGTGCGACCTCAGATGTTTTCAACATGAGGTTAGTGTCTTGGTCCTGTGGCTCCTGGTTCAACTCCATGTCTGTTGCTTCCACCATCTGATCAATATGATGAGAAAGTTATCGAACCTACCCCTGCTCACCCTCTTCTTCATCTATTGGTTGCTTTGACTCAACTTGTATAGGCGTAGTATGCTTTTCACTGCACCTTGCCTTTCTTCTTGTTCCTGTTTCTGCTTCTCTTCCCTTTCTCTCCTTCTTAGCTCCTACTCTCCTTTCAGTTTCTTCTCTGTTTCCTATAACTTCCTCTCTGCATCCTCTAACCTTTGTTTCTTTGTCTTCCTCCATTCTACTTTCCTTTCGCGTTGTCGCCTCTTTGCCTCTATTTCCAAAGCTAATTTCTCAGTAAGATGATCTTCTCTGAACTTGTATCTTTTCTCAGCCTCTCGGTTCTTGGTAATCTTCCTCTTGCCTTTGTCCTGCGCTAGTTTGTTGCTCACTGCTGTTGTTGTTGTTGCTTCCTATGGTGGTGCTGCTTGCAGAGCTACTTTCCATTGTATATCCATTCTGACCAGTTCATTGAGCTTAGAGGAATTGTAGCAATACCTCCAAGGGTCCTCCTCTGGCCAATGACATGCCACGTTGATCCATGGATAATACAATTTCACACAGTGGTTCTTGCAGATGAAGTGGGGATCATATGGATTGAAATCCTCGGTGCTGAACTAAAACTTCTCTAAGTCCTTGACCTCGACATCCATATCCTTCAAGCTTTGGATCTTGTACAATCCAATCAGAAAAGAAAGAGTAGGCCATGGTGCCTTCTTCCTCCTGTGTAGTCCTATTGATAACCATGTGGAGATGTGATATGTAACCTCTTGCATGACCAGCTTATCCGTGGCAAACCTTGGTAGCACATGCAAAGGTTTCTCTCCGCCAAACATCCTAATGAAGGTGCCACCAGGTGAGGCATACCAATCTGCAATGCTAAGCAATGCCTGCATCGCTTCTTGGGACATTTAAGGTGGATCTTGCTCAAAGATCACTGTAAACAAGGGTGATGGAATGGTCAAACAACCTCGTCATGACTCCTTGGTAGATGCACTAAGAAAACAACTTGCAACAAATGTTCATAACATCCTCTGATGGTGTCCATGTCCAACCCAGTCCATGAAACTGATGTTGGGCACAAATTGCATCAAGCAGGTACATGAACATATAGAATCTCGCTTGCTCATCCTAAGGCAGATTTTGGGCATTAATCACATGCACTTTGAGATGAAGAGACAAGATATCGAACCAGTTGTATGGAATTCATTCATTTGTCAACTGATCCAACACCACCACCCAATTCTGCGAAAAGGTCTCCCGACTCTCTTGACCATACAAGCGACATGCAAAGATGATCAAGAGTTGGTAGGCCTTTATGAGTGATTTAGTCTTGTAGACCTGATTGGGTGTTGACTTGAACTTTGATGGATATTTTACCCAACTCTTCATGATATTTCTAGTGTTAACATTACTGTTGGGAGTATAGAAGAGTGCATCCATTTAGTTCACCGACTATGGTAAGTGATACATCTGATGATAGTTTTCCGTCCTAAAGGTAGCAAGTTGTGTTCCATTGGAACTGCTCAATTTCATCATCTCGGGATTAATATGTGAGACAATCCAGTGAATGATGTCTGCACATGGGAAGTTGAGGTACCTACATACAACCTTATATAAGGATGGCTTATGGATGTTGACACAGACTTGTCGATTTTCCATATCTTCCTTGAAGCTACTTGCAAATATGCCCTTGATTTCCTACCATGTTATCTTCATGTCCTTCTCTATGAACAATTATGTGTCTGCATAGACTGGCAAGTTCATTGACACTTGTTCAACTACATCTCTAGTGCTGCTCTCTACAATATCCTTTGATCCAACTCTCTTAGAGGCCATGCTACCTATACTGCTGAGAAGATGCTCAAAAACTGATGTACCTGAAGGCAAAGAGGACACTCATGGCATGCAAATGTTATCTTAAAATAAAAAATCACTTCAAGCGTAGATCATGCAACAAACTTGGCAACTGTTGGGCAAATCTTGGTCTCATAGGAGAGGGATTGTCAACTGGATTTACGCATTTTGGAGTCCCAGCTGCTAGTGATAGGTGATGATGACTGGAACTATGCAATGCACAGTCCAATGTGGCTTGCTGATGACTGGAACTGTGAAATGAACAATTCATTCTAACTTTGATGTTGGCTGGCACTACGCATTGCGCAATCCCAGTGGGAAAGACTGTGAGACTGGCTCCTGGAATTGTGCAGTGCACAATTGGAGCCAGTCACTGGCAGCCTCTGCCCAATTCCTGGAGCCAAGGCCAAGCCTTGAGTTCTAGAAATCCATAGTGCATGCCAAGAAGAGCTAGATCTGGGCCAAGGCAGCCTAGATCTGTCCAAGGGCAACATGAATACAAGTAGATTTGAATGCATGAGTGAAGCTCGGTGCAAATATGAGTGAATGGTGATGCATGCAATCGAAACAAATGCAGGAATCAGTCAAACAGAAGAACAACAAAGCTTGTGGGGAGAGTCGCTGCAACGATGATTGTTAGTGCAAAAACTGGGTTATGCATCCGATGCTTAGGAAAGGCAATGAAAAACTTAAAATACCACTTCTACAATCCAAAACAATTCAAAATGACAATGTTCATTTAATAAAATAGGCAAAACAACACTCTCACAAGCCAAGGAAGAAAAAGCGACAGAAAAAACAACGAAAGACAAGAAAAGCAAGACTTACCTGGAAAAGTTGCACCGACTGTTCCGAAGGTTCTTAGATGCTTTGGGAATGCTAAATATCCAAGATCAAATGTGAAAATGAGCTCTGTTGATGTCCATTAAATAGATTTGATCGATTTAGGGTTTATGACGCAAAGGCCAAAAATCTAGGAAAAAGTGACACATGGCGGTAGTTTCTAAAAATAAGTCAAGTGTAACTCCAACTGCTAAAAATGGATCCCTATTTTTTAGGGATGTTTTTTTTTCACTTTTTTGCTTTTCCAGGAAAGGTTGCGATGCATGCATGGAGAAATTGTGCAGTTCTAGGGAGAACCGGGCAACTCACCGGCACATGCATCAGACAACACCTAAGGGAATGCTTCTACACAATTCCTGGGTTGAGTGGCTTTGGATGCCTCTCATGCTCTACACAATTTCCAAGCTAAAGACAAGCTACCAGTTGGGTCTACACAATTCTTGAGCCAAAGCTCATACCTGGGTTGAACTGCGCATTTCCTGAGAGTAAGGTTGGTTTCCCTCTAGGATTGCACAAATCATTAAGACAATGCTAGAATTGGATTGCAACCAAGTTAGGGGGCCAGTTTGTGGTTAGAAAACAAAGCAAGTAAGCAAACACAAGCTCTATAGTGAAATATAAAACTCAAAAGAAAGCACAAGTACCTCGGTAGTGTAAGACACGTTGTTGATATTTTAGGAGGAAGGCTCCAAAACGAAGCGTAGGCAAAATTTTGGAGGGTGGTTGTCGCCACTACAACAAAACCCTAATCAATAAAATTAGGCTATTTGGAAAGATGTATATTCTAACATGGAGGTTGGAATAGAGGGGAAATCAATAGATCATGAAGAACTAGAGAGGGAATATAAGAAATAACCAAAAAACAATCAATCCAATTCAAGTGTCATGAACCATTCATAATCCCTATTCAAAATGCAAGTGAAGGTTGACATCAAGTCGTATCAAGGTGGTATTGATGCTTTAGACTTAAGTCAATACTTACAACAATTATAAATTAATTTTGTATGCATCATATAGAGGAAGAATATAATATTTAATTTTCTCAACTAAACTTAAAGGGTTATGCCTTGACCTGGTGGGAAAGCCACACGAAGACTTTGAGGTTGGAGTGAGATTCCCCAATGACTAAGTGGGAGGATTTCAAAACCATCATGAAGTAACTATTTTATCCTATCAAGTATGCTGAGGACTAGGTGATCTGGTGGAATTACTTCAAGAAGACAGGGGCAAAGTGTATAGGGGCACATCACAAAATTTAGAAAGATGGAAATAATATTGGGTATCTCCGTAAAGAACCCAAACATACTCCTCAAGTATATGGGGGGTATACACATCCATCTGCAAAAGCATTCAAACCCAAATTGGTGGACAAGGCTTGTGTACATGCATAATATCTGGAGAATAGAGGCTAGAAGAAAGGGAAATGAAGTGGGCCAAAGTATAAAGAGCACCAAGAAGCTTCCACTGAGGGAATAAGAAATGGAAAGGGGGCAAAAAAAGAAGTTAGCAACCACAACACACATATGCAAAGATCCCAACAACCCCTACGATGATTATAATATATAAAAAGGAGAAGCATTTGAAGTTAAATCCATATCTCATCTCAAAGAACAAAAAGAGAGATGCTAAGAAGACAAATCTTATGGCCACATATTTGAGTAATCAAGTGGAAAGCAAATCATATATGCATGAGAAGATTGTTTGTACATTAGTACAAAAGCAGGTGAATATGAGTAGCCTTCAATAACAATAAGAGAACAAAAAAACCATACACTTCCATATAAATATAAATGTTAAGAAAACAAAGGTTGATGCTCTATTCAACTTAGGATCACATGCAAATATCATTGCAACAAAGTTGGTCAAAAAATTGGGTTTGGAAGTTTATGATCATCTAATCCCATATCCATTGGGATGGGTAAATAAGGATGTATAAATGAAGGTAACAAAACAATGAAAAATCATATTTGATGCCAATTTTGATTTTATTGATGAATTAGAATTAGATGCAATTCCCCTTGATGTATGTGAAGTGGTGTTTGGAAGTCCCTATATGTACATGCAAGATGCAATCATCATCCATAAAGCCAAACAATACCACCTCATCAAGGATGGAAATCCTTCACCATCAACATGCACAAGGGAAAGTCCAATTTTTCACTGGTAAGGGCACCAAGCGAAGAAATTGACCAGTTCTAGAAAGAATAATGTTTTACTGGTTTTAAGATCAAATCAATCTATAGAATAGTTAGTAAGAGAAAAATCATCTCTAGAGGGGTGTACTAAGGAACATAAATAGTAGCTGGAAGAATTGTTATAGGCATATGAGAGTGTGTTTTAGGAACCTAAAGGGCTACCACCTAAGATGGAAGTGGAGAACTAGATCTAGTTGTTTCCAAGCTCCTCATTGCCAAACATTGGGTTGTATAGGCCGTTCATTATAAAAGAAAGTGATGTGAAGAAGAAATTTAGGAGCTACTAGAACAAGGTGTCATTTGATGAAGTACCTCACCATGTGGGTCACCCATCTTCATTCTGCGAAAGAAGTATGGGACTTGGTAGATGTGTACTTATTACAAGGAAATAAACAAAATCATGCTCAAGAATAGGTACTTCGTGCCTAATATAGATGATTTGTTGGATCAGTTGCAGCAAGCCAGATACCTCAACAAGCTGGACTTAAAGTCAGGATATCACTAATTTTATGTCATGGAAGAAGATACCTAGAAGACCGCCTTCAAAACTAGGCAAGGTTTGTATGAGTGGTTAATCATGTCATTTGGTTTATGCAATTCACTAGCTACGTTTATGAGGTTAATGAATGATATATTGCACCCTTTTATATATTCATTTGTTATTGTCTATTTGGATGAGATAAAAGTATACAATGCTATATGGGAAGATCACATCTCACATTTGATGCAGGTGCTAAATACATTATAGAAGCACTCACTGTTGGAAAAGATCAAGAAGCGTGGGTTTGCACAACATTCTTTGGTGTATCTGGGATATGTGATAGGTGGAGGAGAGCTGAAGATAGATCTTACGAAGATGGAAGACATTATGAAGTGGTTGGTGCCTACTATTTTTTGTGAGTTTTGAATTTTTATTGGGGCAACATAGTCCCTAAGGAAATCCATAGCTGCATTTTTAGCAGTAGCAGCACAACTCCACGTAGGTAACAATGAGCGACAAGTGTTTTTAGTGAGAAAAGGGTTAGCAAAGGTCATTTGAGGAGTTAAAGAAGAAGACCATTTAAACACTAGTTTTGGCTTTACCAAACATGTCGAAACCCTTCAAAGTCGAGAAATACACAAGTGGGTGTGTTATGGGAGTGATCTCGATGCAAGGAGGAAGGCATGTGTGCTACAATTCTAAAGTATTTCACGTGACAGTTCATAACTACCCTACTTACAACAAGGAGCTCTATTCCTTGATGTAAGCTACAAATAAGTGGAAACACTATCTGATGGGAAAGGAGACAATAATACACATAGATCACCAACCACTACAGTACCTTTAGGCCCAAAGTAAGCTACAAAATAGTAGACATTACAAGAGCATGGGGTTTCTACAACAATTTTATTTAGTAATTAAGTACAAGAAGGGCAAGACGAACAAGTGATTCCAATGGAAAATGGAATCCACCCATGGACTTTAACCATGGTATTCATCCACCCTTGGAATTTATCCATCGCATTGTAAGTCGCAGCCACCCATGGTATTCATTCACCCATGGTATTTATCCATGACATTGTAAGTGGCGTCTACCCATGGTATTCACACTCCCATGGTATTTATCCACCCACGGTATTGTAAGTGACATCCACCCATGATATTCATTCACCCATGGTATTTACCCACCCATGGAATTTACCTGTGGTATTGTAACAAAAAAAGGCCATAAGTAACAAGTCACATTTTGTAAAAGGATAGATGGTCCACCATTAATAAAGAAAATCTTTGTGGTTTTGTTTACTATATGTTCTCATCTTTTCTTTTGGAATTTCATGAGCCTCCCCCAAAGATCCGGATCAGTGATATCAGATTCAAGTTATGAATCCATCGGAATGAGGTGTAATGCCCTCCTCCCACATCTACCCAAGTAATCGTCCAACCGGGATAAACATGTGACGATAAGTTACTATGATATGATTCAACCTCCTAAGTGACCTTAAGGAAGTGGAATCGACAAAAACACATCATACCAAACCTTCTGCACCTACTACATGACTCCCATAATGAATCCTAGTCATTCCCCTTACTAATCCCTGGGTCCCATTGAGCTTTTAGACCACTAAACCCCTGGATGCTCCTGTTGTAGCTTTTAGCGGCACCTACAACATGAGTGCTTCAAGAGACATAGAAAGCTTCCTAGAGACAACCTCTAGGTTGATTGTAGACTATTGCATAGGACATCTTGAATAGAGGAATGCATGGAATATTATTTGTGAGTGGGTTTCAGCTGCACTCCAATTGTCATGTAATTAAAAGAGAATAAAGGGGGCTCGGTTCAATAGTTTTCATGCAGGTAAACCCAAGCATATACATGGATCCAAACGCTAAGGGGGTAAATCGGGCCAACCCTAAAGAGAAATGTTTGGTTCTGGTGGCTGACACACAACAAAATACAACTTTATATTGAAGTTGTAGTAAAGTGAAGAGGAGGAAAGGAAAGAGGGAATTTGATGCAGAGGGCTATAAATAGGGAAAAATCCTAAGCAACAATTTTCCAGCTGAAGGGTGAAATTCGATACATAGGGCCTTAAACAACACAGAATCCTAGCTACGATGTTCCATTAGAAATATGGAAGAGAGAGGAGGTGGAAAGATAGAAACAATGGAGTACTTATTGAGGTTTCAAACCAGGTATAACATGGGTACCTCTATCACCAAACAATGTGAGTAAATTTGTGCTCATACAGGTACTACGGGTTAATCTAATAACACAAGTAAATATGTAAGTACTACAGATAATGTAGGCTATTGAATAACACATGTAAATCTGTAATATACACACGTATTGTACTCTATTTAGTAGCCCAGATAAATCCATGAATCAGGGAGAAACCGATAGTCTCATTACTCTATTTCAGAGAAGGAAAAACATATATGAAATGAGATTACAGAAGGGAAAACATATTGCGCATTGATATGCTTGGAATCACCAAGGAGTTTCATTAATACTTGAAGGGTCCAAAGACCAGTCAATTACATTCACCCACATATCACTCAAGTCCTCATGAACATGAAAGTAGAACCAAAAGTGGAATCGTAGAAATTAGTCGCATAGGTGCAGAATTCTGAAACCTGTACTAAGAGTCTCTTCCCCCTATTTATAAGAAGAGGGGGAGTTGTAAATACAGTTACAAAAATATCTTCACCAGAGTTTCTTGCTGTCTGTTAGACTAGCTGTCTTGGCGTACAAGGCTCCGCAGCCCAAAATGATTACAATTGGGATTTGATCTCTTTCTTGAAAACATACAGGAGTTACAAAATAATGAAAAGAAAAGTAAAACGGAAAATGATGGAGGAAATATCCCTCTGATGTTCCTGTGAAGGCCCCTGATCGAGCACGTCACTGTTACGATGTTTCCTTCTAGCTGCTTGATCGGTTACTGTCGCTTTTGCTTTAACTGCCCGACTTCTCCCTTCTCTGGAGTTGATAGCAATCAACCATGGTTGCTTATTTGCAGAGTAGAAGCAAAGTTTGTCCCGGCAGTCCTTCACTGTGTATCTGAGTCTAGCTCCATGCCGAGCAATTAAGTCTACCTGAGCCCCCCTGATATTGATGTGCCGCTACACAATGTCTTCATTAAATACTTCATATGCCGACCCATCCGCCTTCAAACCCCTGTACCATACTATCAGGCTTTATGACAGCGAGACTTTTACTCTTAAGGGCACTGTAGAACGACGGGTTCTAATGCTCCTTGGCCCCTTTGGTTTAGCCCATGTCTACATTTCTTCTCATATAACCGGGGGGGGGGCTGTGACTAGGTTCTTAGTCCTCGGGTACTAGGGCCTTTGGCAGGATAGAGTGTTAGGATGAGTGGTTTTCGAAGGGGATCATGAGCGGTAAGTGGTAAGTGAGGGGGGGGGGTGGGGGGGCGTGTGAAATTGTATGAGAGGGACACTAGAGGTGGGGTCCGTTGGGGAAACCACTTTTTCAAACCCCCCCATTGATAAAGGGAAACATGGTGGGGGGGGAAGGCCTGGGAGCCGTCGATTTGGTGGAGTCAATTTGGGCTGTCCAGAGATGGGGGGTGTTTAAATATGTGATCTTCAAAAATGGACAGACATGATAGCCCTTTAAGTCTATTTTATAAAATATTGCATCCGGGAGAGTCTTCGACGGAGGAGGAGCTTTGGCTTGTGTGATCGCTGAACTGCGAGATTGATGACGTCATAAGTGCCACGTGGAACTTACTGAGTGGTGACACGTGTCACCCGAATATGCCCCCAAAGGACCCCTGAAAACACCAAATCTGCATGCCACGTGTCCTCCATACTTCCTAGTCATGATGACGTCAGTTGCCATGCATTTTTATAGGGACCAATACTATGCTGCCATCCGTCCTGTTGGAGGAGAGAGAAAAGGCCCGCCCTTCTCTGGTTTTGGAACTGATTTCCTTTGTAAAATGCTTTTTGGCCCTCTTGACGCTTTACACTGAAGGCACAAATCTCGGCGGTTTTAGTATTATCGGCCTTCGGTGGTTTCATGATGTTGTATTTGGTCGTTCACTCCAGCACTTGCAATCGCCGATTGGAACTGATCTCGCTCTAGACCACTGACGGGTTAAACCTCCGATATGTGATACATTATGGGTTAAGGACCTCTGATTGCCAATTGCGATTCTTGATATCGATGATCAATGATCACTAATTTCACTGAACCTTTGTACTACTCTTTGAAATCTTGTTGATTGCTGATATACCGCGCCTTGAACCTTTGACTTTTTCAGTTGCCGATACTGGCGATCGTTGATCACACGTTTGATCGACTCTCCCTTGCTGTTGCTTTTTCAAGACTCCAATTGTGATTGCGATGAGCCTCCCTTGGTCTTTTCTCTTTGTTTTCTAACTTTCAAAGGGGCAACTTCAATCTGCTATAATTTCTGATCCAGGAGTCCATTTTTGGACTTCCGCCTATCGTTGGAAATATTGTTCCGAGCACTATCCAATGGAGAGGGTTAGATTAAGATTTGAGAGCTTCCATGGATTGGGAAATGGCTTCAAACTTCACTGCTCTTTTGCACTCTGGGCAACTGATAACTCATAACACAGTGAGTGACAACATTGGCTCCAACTAGGGACAATGCCTTGCTGGCAAGGTGTTGAGAACCTGCAGACCAGTATCCTTCACCATTGGGCATGGAGTTAGAAATATAATGAATCAATACAACCAGAAAATCTCCATGGGACTTTATTTGCTGGTGGTAGTTTCCTCATCAAACTAAAATGCAGAGATAAAAATTCTAACAACTGTAAAGTAAATTCTTAGCTAGTAAGCTTATTTATATACCCTCCTACTTATATACAAGGCTCAATTCACCTAAGTGAGTTCAACCCTCCAATGGAGCGAGGCCAGGATTTATGTGTTGGACCTAATACCTTCATGCTATTGAAATTTAAAAATTAAAATAAGCACACACCATAAAAAATCTTCCTAAAAAGGACTTGATGTATACTTCAGAAATAACCTCTGACACTGATGTAAGAATGTCATCATGTAGTCAACTACAGGGTCACAAAACTAACAAGAAAAGTTTGTAGCTGCGTCTTTTTGACAAACAAGCTACTGATCAATGTCTTCTTGATCAAGGCAACCACAAACATTATTTAGCTTCTCGGCCTTAGATTTTTCAAGAAAAACTTGTCGCTGATATTTTGCTACCCATTTGTCAGCGGGCCAAATTTCTAGGGTATTTGCAATAGAATCTTCAGCTTCTGAACTATAAGAGTCATAGAATGGAGTGCATACTGATAATTCTCAGCAGGGACCTTTCTGCAATAGGTAATCATAGAATCTTCTTGGTCCTTTAGCTTCGGGCTCTTCTTAAAAAATTTGTTGTTGGAAGCTTGCTCCCCACTTGCCGATAAACAACTCCCTTTTAACCTCTACGACCGTCACATCCTCCTCTGAATAATATGAATCATAAATCGGAGGAGGTTCTTAATCATGTTCTCCAGGTGAAGGATGTGCATCGTGGACCGTAGGCTCTTTGCTGACCTCCTAGTGGGCCTCCTCTTCTTGTGCAGATTCCCATAACAGGGAGCGTTGTGGCTCAGCATCACTTGACTCTCCAAGTGAGTCGTATTCATCATAGGAAGGAGAAACATCAAAGTCGTATGAATCAGACCTTTGAGGGTTTATTTGCAGCTCGATGATGTTTCCTTCATCTCTTTCTTTCTCATTGGATGATGCTTCTTGATTCGAGTAGATGTTTTATTGGAGCGGAGCTCCACAAACATCTTCAGCAGGGTCATCGACCTCGAGAATGTCTTCATCATTAAAATATATGCAACAATCTTCAAATAAAGCATTCAATGGATATAGTCCTTTGAAATAGTGATTGAATGCTATATGAAAACATTTTAAGGAAGATATGCTTCCATGAGGTATTGTTTTGTACGAAACTCTAGCATCCTCATTTAAAGAATACATGAACAAATTCATTTGTACATCTTCAAGAAAAATACCCTGTTGTTCCATGCATTCATGAAATTCTTTGAGGTGCTGGTCACGCCTTTTATTTGTGCTTCCATTGAATCTAGATAGATAGGTATACTATTCATGAAACAAAGGGACATGATTGGGATAACTAGCAATAGAAGAAATATCTAGTGGGGCAAATTTGTTCGCCAGGAATTCAGGAATGGCCATTTCGAAAACCTTCCTAGATGAGTGATTTCAGGTTCAAAGGTAGGGAAAAATTTCAATTTCTCTAACATCAGGGCGAGTATCAGGTTGCCTGAAAGCTAGGATGATCAAATAGAGAAATGAACAGAGGAGTCGCCAGGATGTTTACCATACAATTAAGACAGTGGAGTCGCCAAGGTGAGAGATCTTCAACCCACACTTCCCTTGCTCACCTAACAAAGGAAATGTAAAAAATTTTCATATCCTAGGGGAAAAGTCCTTCAATAAGTTCCCCTGAAACGGTGCCAGAAAGATGTTGTAGCTTTTAACGACACTTGCAGCACAAGTGATTCGGGAGACATAAAAAGCTTCCTAGAGATAGCCTATGGGTTGATTATAGACTAGTACCTAGAACATCTTAAATAAAGGAGTGAATGGAAGATTATCTGTGAGGGGGGTGTTTAATAAATATGCGGCCTTTGAAAATGGACATACTCGACAACCCTTTAAGTCTATTATATAAAATATCGCATCCAATAGAGTTTTCTATGGAGGAGGATCTTTGGCCTGTGCGATCACCGATCTACGAGATTGATGATGTCATCAGTGCCACGTAGCACTTCCTGAGTGGTGACACGTGTCACCCGAATATGCCCCCAAAGGACCCCTGAAAATGCCAAATATGCGTGCCTCGTGTCCTCTGTACTGCCACGTCATGTAGATGTCAACTGCCATGTGTATTTATAGGGACCAATACTGTGCTTCCACGCGTCCTGTTGGAGGAGAGAGAAAAGGCCACCCTTCTCTGGTTTTGCAACTGATTTTCCTTGTAAAATGATTTTCGTCCCTCCCGGCACTTTAACACTCAAGGAACAAATCTCGGCGGTTTTAGTATCATCGGCCTTCGGTGGTTTCATGACGCTATATTTGGTCGTTCCCTCCAGTACTTGCGATCGTCGATTGTAACGGATCTCTCTCTAGACCAACAATGGGTGGAACCTCTGATATGTGATACACTATGGGCTAAGGACCTCCGATCACTGATTTCACTGACCCTTTGTACTGCGCTTTGAAATCCTGCTGATTGCTGACATGCTGCACCTTGGACCTTTGAATTTTGTGATCGCTAATATCAATGATTGCTGATCACATGTTTGATCGACTCTCCACTGCTGTTGCTTTTCTAAGACTTCGATTGCGATTGTGATGAGCCTCCCTTGGTATTTTCTCTTTGTTTTCTGGCTTTCAAAGGGGAAACTTCATTCTGCTCTAATTTCTAATCCAGGAGTCCATTTTTGAATTTCCGCCTACCGTTGGAAAGCTTGTTCCGAGCACCATCCAATGGAGCGGGTCTAATTAAGCTTTGAGAGATTATGTGGCTTGGGAAATGGCTTCAAACGTCACTGCTATTTTGCACTCTAGGCAACTGATAACTCATAACGTTGTGTGACAAAATTTCCCTTGATATGGACAAGAGTGCGTCTGAAAACCTCCGGATGCACACACAACATGGGTATGCTAGTGTCTAGGGACTTTTCTCCTCATACCCATGCCTGTGACTCCAAGGTTTTTGCCACTTTTCAAGCCCTTAATCTAGGTCATTGCCCAGAAACCCTTATAGCTTTCAAAATCCATAAATTAAATGACCACAAGACTTACAAATCAGAAACTAACTCCAAGACTAGGCCTGGCCATCCCCAACCGGGATTGACATTCTGTCAAAGACTTGGAATAAATGCAATCTAAAATAAATGAATACAAGACATAACATAAATGATTGATAACTCATATGAGACTTTACAAGAAGGATCACCACCCTCTTCCCTTAACTGTTTTGACATTAATTAGGTATTTCATCCATTATCCTTTCATTTACAAGTAAATACATGAAATAACCATGACAATAACTAGTCATATAACCCTACTTATAAATAATAATAAACCATGTAAATAACAATGAGATAACAACCATTACAGCCACATATTAACAAGTACAAAATCAAGATAACTTAGCTTTTATTAACTTAGGCAAAGCCGACCAGGTTCGGGACTTCCTTGTACCGTCTGACCATAGACATGGTTGAACCAAATATTTCTTTCAGCTAGTCACCCCAGGTCCATATTCCAAGCATGAATGTGGGATCTCATGGATAAACCAATCCAAAATCAACCAAGGGAATCTAGAGGTTAAACCACCTCCATCCTCACCAAACCGTGATCTCACCAAAACCGACATCGAGATCACAAACCAAACTGAGCTTGGAATGCCTCCAAAATCCATCACTATCCTTGAGGAATTTTCCATCTCCTTGTCTCTCAATCTTTACCGCAATCCACACCAGATCAGTAGGCCCTAAACAAAGACACCAACCTCTCAAGATTTGAAGTAATCCACACTGGATCACTAGGCCCTAAACCAAGACTCCACCCTTATGCCTTACCATGTATCCTGCCAAAACTAGTCAAGGGATTCCTAGGCCTTCTGGAACTTTCTTGAGACCACCTACGCCCCAGATTCTGAAACCATTCAGAAATTTCAAAGCTCAAAACTGAGAAAACAATCCCATCACACAATGGCTATCCAAAAAAAGGCAAGGCAAGGCTGAAAACCACTGTCATAACCTGAAAAAACCATGCCACTGACAACAAGAGAATCATATACCAACATGCAAAGCCATGCATGTCAAAACCAACTAGGAAATCACACATGCAATATGTTACCTGCAAGTATTCCTATTGAAGCTGCTTGATCCTGCTCTTCCTTGCTTGATCTTTACTTCTCTTTTCTTTCCTTGTCCTTCCTTTTCTTGATTTTCCCTTCCTTTCTTCAAATCTAGAGCTCTAAGAAAACTCTAAGTGTCCAAGAGTGAGAGAGAGAGAATAATGAGAGAGCTCCAAAACTGAATTGACCAAAAGTCAGGAACTGATCCTCATAATCCTTTTTATCAATGAGGCCTCTATTTTCTTCATTTTCCATTATTTTCCTTCAATTTCCCCCTCACATGCAACCTGTGACCTTTCACCTTCCTTTTCTCCTATTTTCCTTTATTTTCATAAATAAATATGCCAAAATACCTTTTTTGCCTTTTTAATGCCTTAGCCATTGCCTTTGTCAATTTTCTTTATCCATAAACACATCCAGTGATGCCCACTAGGAAATTTTTTCCCAACATTCAACTTGGAATAAGTGTCCCTTAACCGTGGTCTTATTTTGCCTTTATTAACTTTTATTACATGAACTTTTAACCATGGGATGTTACATGAGGGTTTGAAGCATATTTCAGTTTCAAAGTTTTAATGAAAACTTCATTCAAGTGCTATGAACTCCACATAACATTTTAGACGGTTCAAAATATCTCATTTGAAAGTACTTTTTGTTATCTCAAATGGGTTTTTTACGGAATTTTATTTCATTTCCCGATTTGAGAGCTATGAGCAATTGAAGTTACACATGTCTGGAAAGTTGCGTGACCAAGCGTACCATGATTTTCTTGAATAATTTTATCACTCCACAGGTCATGAAAGTTCAAGTATCTTATATCAATGTAAATATCTCTTCAATAACTCAAATGGGTCTTTAACAGACTTTGAGTTCATCACATATAACATAAGTTATCAACAAAGTTGTAGCAAGAGGTCTATAATGTGAAAGAAACCTTTACAAGATCTCATTGGATAGGAGAATATACAACACCCATGGACATTTCTGTTACAAGTGTGCAACGCATTAATAGTTCAGGTAAATCTTTGGTGTGGTTTGGTTCTGTACCCCACCTAGAATCCATGAGTTTTTATATCTGGAGCAGAATTCAGAGCGGGTTCCCTTTGGAGACGTACCCTCCCACCCCGCTTTAGTAGGCACTTGCTTCACATTAATCAATTTTAGCATAGCAACAAATGGCTTGGGTTCTTCGGAGACTTGCCTTGCTACCCCATGCAATGTAGGCACTTTCTACTTGATCAACAGTCAGCATCACAGTTCTTAGTCAACCCCAAAAAATCCTTGTCATCGAAGTCCATTTGCTAGGCCGCACACTGTTAGTATCACAGTTGGTCACAAACATTACATGGTATCTCTATCCTTGGATCTTCGTTATTCATGGTTTTGGGTCATCCGAAAACCCACACTTCATCGAATTCCATTTTCTAGGCCGCACACTGTTAGTATAACAGTTGGTCACACACAATACAGGGTATCTCTATCCTCGAATCTTCATTCATCATGGTTATGGGTTAGCCACACAAAACCCTTCTCTTCAGTGACCCTTCATATTCAACAAAGGCTTCTTAGGAGGGAACTTCACGCAATGGGGACAATTTGCTTCTTAAGGAGGGAGGAATGATCCGAATGGAAAATGGCATCCACCCATAGAATTTACCCATGGTATTCATCCATCCATGGTATTTATCCACCCATGGAATATATCCATGGTAATTCAAGTGGCATCCACCTATGATATTCATTCACCCATGGTATTTATGCATGGTATTGTAAGTGGCATCTACCCATGCTATTTATCCACCCATGGAATTTACCCATGGTATTGTAAATGACATCCCCCCATGGTATTCATTCACCCATGGTATTTACCCACCCATGGAATTTACATGTGGTATTGTAATAAAAAAAGGCTATAAGTAACAATTCACATTTTGTAAAAGGATAGATGGTCCATCAAAATGTAGCTTTTACAAATATTCTTCATTTTAATAAAAAAAATCTTTGTGTTTTTGTTTACTATGTGTTCTCCTCTTTTCTTCTGGCATTTCAATTTTTTTTTAGATATTGGGAGCCTCCCCCAAAGATCCAGATCAAAAAGTTGGTTGAAATGCTTTCAAGGCCACCCACATCAAAGATCATAGCCTTGGGAACTCTTATGCACATGGATCCATTCACCCATGATGCATACAAAGAGGCATATTTAGAATATGAGGATTTCAAGGAGGTGTTTCAGTAGTTACAGAGTTAGAGTCATGTTTACGATAGTGATAACACAACTAAAAACCATTTCTAGGATGGGTTACTCTACAAATTTCTTAAGTTATGTGTTCGAGAAACTAATTAGAGAGTTTCACCCTCAAGGTTACAGGGCACTTTGGTGTAGGAAAGATAGAGGCCAACTTACAGAAGCATGTGTATTGGCCTAGGTAGCAAGAAGAGGTTGCTAGGCTCAAAAGAGGATGCATGCTTTGTTGTACCAATAATCCTAGTGACATGAAACAAGGTCGATATTATCCCCTAACTATGCCCACTCATCCCTGGAAAAACATTTCCATGGAATTTGTGGGAGGTTTTCTAAAAATGAAGAAGGAACATGACTACCTATTCAAGGTAGTTGATAGGTTCAACAAAATGTGTGTTCTAATGCCCTGCAAAAAGACCATCAATGGGCAAAAAGTAGTGAAGTTCTATTTGAACATGTATGGGTTCACTTTGGGATATCGAGAAGCATCATTTTAGATAGGAACAAAATATTTATCATTGCATTTTGGACTACATTGTGGGAGAATATGGACACGAATTTGAGGAGGTTTACAACATTCCATCCACAGACAGATGGGGAAAGAGTATTCGATAGGAATTTGGTGCAACTTTTGAGTGGTTACAATAAAAAACATCTAAAGACATGGGATGAAAAAATTGAGATCACGTGACAACCATCAGGGTTGCAGTCCAAGTCTGCGCAAATATCTAGAGTAGGTGGGGTGGGAGGAGGTGACAGATCAACAAATGGGTTTGCAACTCCTCCCACCTTATCCTGGGGAGCTATAGTTGTTTGCTGAGAGGAGGATGAAGGGTCACTAGTGAAAAAACCTTGTCTGACTTAGATTTGGAAGCTCTAACACCGAGGTATGTTGGGAGGGGTTTGAATGATTCTAACTCATGTGGATTTTCAAATACGTGAAGAAGATATTGAAATATTTCTTTGAGAAATTTCCAATCAATTTCATCTTTAGGGATTTGAAAAGCAAGATTACAAAAGTGATCCCAAAATTGCACTATTGATTCCTCAGGTGATTTTTGTAATTCCAGATTTTTTTTATTAAGTGATTTACAGTCATAATGGAAGAAAGCACTGCATAACTCTCTGATCATATGATTAAAATAATGAATAGAGGCTACGAGCAATGTACGACACCATTTCTCAACATTCCCTTCGAACGTGTAAGCAAACAACCCACAAGCAATGTCGTCCGAGGTGACTTCATTCCTCTCACAGAAACCTAATAAGGCAACTCAATGTCTTAACATGCCTATTCCTCCTTCATGTTGTATTTGATTTGTGACAAGTCATCGATGACATCCTCTGGCGCTTCAAAATCATGTGCATGAGAAAAACATGTTGGAGTTGAGATTGTAATGTAAGTCATGAATGATGTGTAGAGATTCAAAACATACTTTGAGAGCTCCACTTGTCATCTGACCCTCCTTCTAGTGCCATAAATGTTGATAGTGCTGGACCCTACAACATGTCAAGGGATCTCCCTGGTAAGAAGTCCCAGCTAGACCTTAGACCGTTTGGAGTAGGAATCCCAACAGTGGGTAGTAAAGTAGTGCCTTGACTGCTGTAGCGCGCAAAGGTAAGTATAATAACTTTGTCGAAAGCAAGTGTGTGACCTTGCAACGAGTCAAGTGAGATGCATGGGGTTCTAACACATAGAGGGGAAAAGGAAGAGTGTCCCTTAGAAGCCTGTAATAGTACGCAACCTGAAAGGAACACACGAGCATAATAAAATCACAGGCTGGAAGCGGAATAGTTCATAATCCAAAGTGACGGGTTAATACAACAACACACCAACAATTCATACAATTGCATACAAAATAGTTCATACAGAAATGTGTAAGTTAAATAACATACATTGCTAAAGAAACCAAAATATTCCAACTACAACAACAACATATGCATGAAAACGTGTTGGCTAAGTTATATTATTAAGTGAAAGTTCCATCCATACATACACCATTGACAACCACTAGCCCCAATAGTGGAACATTACGGTCAACACTGCCTGCTCCTCCAAAGATATGTACTCGCTCTACGATGTGGAGAAGCCAAGGCTCATCACAATACTCTCCAAGCCTTCTCTAAGCAATGCCTAGCCAAAATCTGGGATCCCAAAAGCTTGTGCTATGAGTTATGAGGTTCTATATATAACAAAGGGTGGGTGACCCTTGACATTCCCATTTGACTCTTTGACCACCCTCGTGACTCTTCAACTTCTTTACAAATAAATCTTTACATTACATAATGACTATTCACATTCCACTAATGACACTTGGAATTTCACTTACAATATATTTACAAATAATAATACAATTTCTGCATATACCCATGTGGGAAAAAATAGGCTTGAGTTAGCCTAACAAGACAAACATGATCACTCAGAAGCTTGGGGAAAGACCAAATCTGCAACATCCTCTTGATGGTCTTCGGTGAAGAACTGATACCAAGCTTCATACTGCGTTATTATGTCCCCATAATGTTTGGTGATGTCTTTCTGGAAATAGACTCTTGCCTCCATGGCTTCCGAGTATATAATTCTGGAATCTCTATCCAACTCATCTTGGAGCATGTGCAACATTGTCCTGAGTGTGGCTGGACCACTGATGTACTTCTACATGTTTATTGTGCTCAATTGCAAGTCATCGCTGGTGGCCTCTCGCATCAACTGCTCCATGTACCTATCGACCTCCCACAAGACTTGGTTCTTCTTCATGGATTGAGGGAGTGATCCGATTGAAGGGATCCTATGTGTCCTCACTATGACATCTAGACTCTTGAATAATAGTGCATAGGAAGCCTCAATGCTAGTGATGAGCGGAGGGAGCTGCTCATAGTTCCGGATCAACATCTGAATTCGTGCTTTGTCTAGCTCTACCTGAAACTTCATTATCTTATGCAAATAAAGAAGGGCTCCCTTGTGCTTCATTGTCCATTCATGTACATGTGTAATAACAACATGTAAGTCTTTGAGAGTTTGAAGAGTCTTCATGCACTGCTGTTGAAAACCATATAGATGGAAAACCGCCTTGTGCACGGTGACAATTTTTTCATATAGTTTCGCATGGTGCTCTCAAGAGTCGATACTTCAGTAAGTATCACTTTTCTCATCCCTGCCATAAAGGATCTTATGGATTGCTCTGTTCTCTACCTAGCTTCTTGCAAGTCCTTTTCATCCAATCATTCTCTGCTAACAAGAACTTGACAATTGAACTCATGGCTTTTGCATAAGATTTAGAAGCATCGGCAAAGTTAGCTTGATGTCTTCTAACATCTAAAACAATCACCCTTTCCTCTATATGTGCAGGCGATGCATGATCATCGAGGAGCTTCTCTCTTTGTGCTTGTACTAATCCTTTATTGTCACTCATCAAATGATAGATCGTACACATCCATCACCGGATCATCATCAAGGAGGACAACCTCTCCTTGCTCGCTTGGGACTGGTTCTAATTCTGGAGGTGGCAGAAACTGGGGTGCGACCTCAGATGTTTTCAACATGAGGTTAGTGTCTTGGTCCTGTGGCTCTTGGTTCAACTCCATGTTTGTTGCTTCCACCATATGATCAATATAATGAGAAAGTTACCGAACCTGCCCCTGCTCACCCTCTTCTTCTTCTATTTGCTGCTCTAACTCCTCCACCTGTATAGGCGTAGTATGCTTTTCATTGCGCCTTGCCTTTATTCTTGTTCCTGTTTCTGCTTCTCTTCCCTTTCTCTCCTTCTTAGCTCCTACTCTCCTTTCAATTTCTTCTCTGTTTCTTGTAACTTCCTCTCTGCATCCTCTAACCTTTGTTTCTTTGTAAAGTGTCATGAACCATTCATAATCCCTATTCAAATGCAAGTGAAGGTTGACATCAAGTTGTATCAAGGAGGTATTGATGCTTTAGACTTAAGTCAATACTTACGACAATTATAAATTAATTTTGTATGCAACATATAGAGGAAGAATATAATATTTAATTTTCTCAACTAAACTTAAAGGGTTATGCCTTGATCTGGTGGGAAAGCCACACGAAGACTTTGAGGTTGGAGTGAGATTCCCCAATGAATAAGTGGGAGGATTTCAAAACTTGTTTAGTCAATTTAGTGTGTCCTAAATTTCTACATTAATTATCAATTTGGGAGTCGTAAACTGATGAAGTGTAGTGCACTATATGTGCAAGACAACCTCTTTCTTACTTTGTAATTTTTCAATTTTATTTTTTTTGGGTTTTTATCTTGGTTTGTCTCCTAATGCAAATGGAAACTCTATTCCTAAGTTTTAAGAATACTTTAGAAGGCAAGTATGGAGATAGATTTTAAGGCAATTATGTCCTTTATGATGACTTCCAGAGGATCTCAAAACATACTAGTGATGAAATTAGTACTTTGAACAAGAATGTAAATGTGCAGCTATTCAAATCAAACAAATGATAAACTACTGATCATGGAATCACTATCTCTGCCGCTCATCTAAATACAGAAATAAAAGTTAAGCTATTGCACTCAAACAAATCAAAAACTGCAAACTAATAAAAGTAAAACCAATTCACTTCACTTATAGTCCGATAGCTCGCCAAATAGCTTTTTGGGGTTAAGCCATGGCTTTGGAGATAACGTCAATAACATGAGGAATTGATGTATATATTACCTACTTGCAAAAGAAAATAAAATCAAGTGACTTCACTTATAGTCCGATAGCTCGCCAAGTAGATTTTTGGGGTTAAGCCATGGTTCTGGAGATAACGTCAATAACATGAAGAACCTCATATCTAATTGCAGAAATGAAAGTAAAATCAAATCACCTCGCTCATAATCCGATAGCTCGCCAAGTAGCTTTTTGGGGTTAAGCCATGGCTCTCGAGATAGTGTTAAATGACATGAAGAATTTGATATCTAAACTAACTATTAACAAAAAATGAATAAGACTGAAATCAAAGCACAACCGGAATTGAAAGCTAATAAAAACAAAGTCAACAGAGAGGCCAATATCATGTCACTATTTATTGCAAAAATTGTATGAAAATGCCCGAGCCTAGCCTATCCTGAAACATACTGATCAATGTTAGCAAAAATATACAATGCTTGGAAAATCATGTACATGAATGAAACATTAACACCATAACTAAAATATGAAACATACACAGGTGAACAAACTACGAAATATCTACAATGGAAATAAGACAATAACATATGAAAACTTTACAGAAATAAAGAACGAAACCTTAGCCAGCAGGGGCCCTCTGCACGGCCTTGGTTAACACACTGTCAGTCTGAAATTACACTCACATAGTCATATAAAATAGAGTCTTGTTATATTGCAAAACAGAGGAAGGATCCTCTCGTTACAATAGCAGGACCAATGTCACGTCACAGTACATGAACTAACAACAAGATTACATCAAAAACCAGCTACATGTGTTTGCAAACACATTATTTATAAAGGAAATTACATAACTGTTTTTCCTATGGAACTCCTTCAGTAGAAGACACGTAAAAAGACAACACCCGTAAGCTTAGCGTGTTGGTTGCCATGATCATTCAATCTACCAAAAGGTGGCTGTTGGATTTGCATCGTGGAGACAGTCTACAACTGTCGAAATGAATCCATGGATCTAGGAAAGGTCTTGGACCCTTCACTTGTTGAAAACAGAGACCTGTTTGCTGTAGAACTCCTCATTTGACCAAGGCTTTCCTCTACGAATCTGGCTAAACCAATAGGACCTAGTCCATGTCCAGATCATTTATGAACTGCCCACGTGCCTTGTTTTGATTGCTGACACTTGTAACCTAGAGATCAACAAAAACAACTGCGGAATCTCAAGTCAGCTGCGAAAAGTGGTTGCATTCCGCAGCTGATGAGCAAAATCTAAGTCAAATAGAAAACACAAAAACATAGTTAGAAAACCACTTAAATGCACTCTCAGAATCAATATGTAATGATCTTTGATAGTTTATGAGGCACTGGTGAGGGGAAAAAGTATAGAAAAGTTTGTAGAAGAGATGTAGTTTCAAGGCTCAACAAAACCATCATGAAGTAACTATTTTATCCTATCAAGTATGTAGAGGACTAGGTGATCTGGTGGAATTACTTCAAGAAGACAGGGGCAAAGTGTATAGGGGCACATCACAAAATTTAAAAAGATGGAAATAATATTGGGTATCTCCGCAAAGAACCCAAACATACTCCTCAAGTATATGGGGGGTATACACATCCATCTGCAAAAGCGTTCAAACCCAAATTGGTGGACAAGGCTTGTGTACATGCATAATATCTGGAGAATATAGGCCAGAAGAAAGGGAAATGAAGTGGGCCAAAGTATAAAGAGCACCAAGAAGCTTCCATTGAGGGGAATAAGAGGTGGAAATGGGGAAAGAAAAGAATTTAGCAACCACAACACACATATGCAAAGATCCCAACAACCCCTACGATGATTATAATATATACAAAGGAGAATCATTTGAAGTTAAATCCATATCTCATCTCGAAGAACAAAAAGAGAGATGCTAAGAAAACAAATCTTATGGCCACATATTTGAGTAATCAAGTGGAAAGCAAATCATATATGCATGAGAAGATTGTTTGTACATTAGTACAAAAGCAGGTGAATATGAGTAGCCTTCAATAACAATAAGAGAACAAAAAAACCATACACTTACATATAAATATACATGTTAAGAAGACAAAGGTTGATGCTCTATTCAACTTAGGATCACATGCAAATATCATTGCAACAAAGTTGGTCAAAAAATTGGGTTTAGAATTTTATGATCATCTAATCCCATATCCATTGGGATGGGTAAATAAGGATGTATAAATGAAGGTAACAAAACAATGAAATATCATATTTGATGCCAATTTTGATTTTATTGATGAATTAGAATTAGATGCAATTCCCCTTGATGTATGTGAAGTGGTGTTTGGAAGTCCCTATATGTACATGCAAGATGCAATAATCATCCATAAAGCCAAACAATACCACCTCATCAAGGATGGAAATCCTTCACCATCAACATGCACAAGGGAAAGTCCAATTTTTCACTGGTAAGGGCACCAAGCGAAGAAATTGACCAGTTCTAGAAAGAATAATGTTTTACTGGTTTTAAGATCAAATCAATCTATAGAATAGTTAGTAAGAGAAAAATCATCTGTACAGGGGTGTACTAAGGAACATAAATAGTAGCTGGAAGAGTTGTTATAGGCATATGAGAGTGTGTTCTAGGAACCTAATGGGCTACCACCTAAGATGGAAGTGGAGAACTAGATCTAGTTGTTTCCAAGCTCCTCATTGCCAAACATTGGGTTGTATAGGCCGTTCATTATAAAAGAAAGTGACGTGAAGAAGAAATTTAGGAGCTACTAGAACAAGGTGTCATTTGATGAAGTACCTCACCATGTGGGTCACCTATCTTCATTCTGCAAAAGAAGTATGGGACTTGGTAGATGTGTATTTATTACAAGGAAATAAACAAAATCATGCTCAAGAATAGGTACTCCGTGCCTAATATAGATGATTTGTTGGATCAGTTGCAACAAGCCAGATACTTCAACAAGCTGGACTTAAAGTCAGGATATCACTAATTTTATGTCATGGAAGAAGATACCTAGAAGACCGCCTTCAAAACTAGGCAAGGTTTGTATGAGTGGTTAATCATGTCAATTGGTTTATGCAATTCAATAGCTACGTTTATGAGGTTAATGAATGATATATTGCACCCTTTTATATATTCATTTGTTATTGTCTATTTGGATGAGATAAAAGTATACAATTCTATATGGGAAGATCACATCTCACATTTGATGCAGGTGCTAAAGACATTATAGAAGCACTCACTGTTGGAAACTATCAAGAAGCGTGGGTTTGCACAACATTCTTTGGTGTATCTGGGATATGTGATAGGTGGAGGAGAGCTGAAGATAGATCTTACCAAGATGGAAGACATTATGAAGTGGTTGGTGCCTACTAATTTTTGTGAGTTTTGAATTTTTAATGGAGCAACATAGTCCCTAAGGAAATCCATAGCTTCATTTTTAGCAGTAGCAGCACAACTCCACGCAGGTAACAATGAGCGACAAGCGTTTTTAGTGAGAAAAGGGTTAACAAAGGGAATTTGAGGAGTTAAAGAAGAAGACCATTTAAACACTATTTTTGGCATTACCAAACTTGTAGAAACCCTTCAAAGTGGAGAAATACACAAGTGGGTATGTTATGGGAGTGATCTAGATGCAGGGAGGAAGGCATGTGTGCTACAATTCTAAAGTATTTCATGCGACAGTTCATAACTACCCTACTTACAACAAGGAGCTATGTTCCTTGATGTATGCTACAAATAAGTGGAAACACTATCAGATGGGAAAGGAGACAATAATACACATAGATCACCAACCACTATAGTACCTTTAGGCCCAAAGTAAGCTACAAAATACTAGACATTACAAGAGCATGGGGTTTCTACAACAATTTTATTTAGTGATTAAGTACAAGAAGGGCAAGACGAACAAGTGATTCCAATGGAAAATGGAATCCACCCATGGACTTTACCCATGGTATTCATCCACCCTTGGAATTTATCCATCGCATTGTAAGTCGCAGCCACCCATGGTATTTATCCATGACATTGTAAGTGGCGTATACCCATGGTATTCACACTCCCATGGTATTTATCCACCCATGATATTGTAAGTGACATCCACCCATGATATTCATTCACTCATGGTATTTACCCACCCATGGAATTTACCTGTGGTATTGTAACAAAAAAAGGCCATAAGTAACAAGTCACATTTTGTAAAAGGATAGATGGTTCACCATTAATAAAAAAATCTTTGTGGTTTTGTTTACTATGTGTTCTCTTTTCTTTAGGAATTTCATTTTTTTTTAAATCTTGGGAGCCTCCCCCAAAGATCTAGATTAGTGGTATCAGATTCAAGTTACGAATCCATTGGAATGAGGTGTAATTCCCTCCTCCCACATCTACCCAAGTAACCATCCAACCGGGATAAACATGTGACGAGAAGTTACTATGATATGATTCAACCTCCTAAGTGACCTTAAGGAAGTGGAATCGACAAAAACACATCATACCAGACCTTCTGCACCTACTACATGACTCCCATAATGAATCCCAGTCATTCCCCTTACCAATCCCTGTGTCCCATTGAGCTTTTAGACCACTAAACCCCTGGATGCTCCTGTTGTAGCTTTTAGCGGCACCTGCAACACAAGTGCTTCAGGATACATAGAAAGCTTCCTAGAGACAACCTCTAGGTTGATTGTAGACTAGTGCATAGGACATCTTGAATCGAGGAATGCATGGAATATTATTTGTGAGTGGTTTTCAGCTGCACTCCAATTGTCACGTAATTAAAAGAGAATAAAGGGGGCTCGGTTCAATAGTTTGTCATGCATGTAAACCCAAGCTGATACATGGATCCAAACGTTAAGGGGGTAAATCGGGCCAACCCCAAAGAGAAATGTCTGGTTTTGGTGGCCGACACACAACAACATACAAATTTATATTGAAGTTGTAGTAAAGTGAAGAGGAGAAAAGAAAGAGGGAATTTGATGTAGAGGGTTGTAAATGGGAAAAAATCCTCAGCATCAATTTTCCGGCCGAAGGGTGGAATTCGATACATAGGGCCATAAACAACACAAAATCCTAAGCTACGATGTTCCATCAGAAATATGGAAGAGAAAGGAGGTGGAAAGGTAGAAACAATGGAGTACTTATTGAGGTTTCAAACCAGGTATAACATGGGTTCCTCTATCACCAAACAATGTGAGTAAATCTGTGCTCATACAGGTACTGCGGGTTAATCTAATAACACAAGTAAATATGTAAGTACTATAGATAATGTAGGCTATTGAATAACACATGTAAATCTATAATATACACACGTATTGTACTCTATTTAGTAGCCCGGATAAATCCATGAATCAGGGAGAAACCGATAGTCTCATTACTCTATTTCAGAGAAGGAAAAACATATATGAAATGAGATTACAGAAGGGAAAACATATTGCACATTGATCTGCTTGGAATCACCAGGGAGTTTCGTTAATACTTGAAGGGTCCAAATACCAGTCAATTACATTCAGCTAGATATCACTCAAGTCCTTGATGAACATGCAAGTAGAACCAAAGGTGGAATCGTAGAAATTAGTCGCATAGGTGCAAAATTCTGAAACCTATACTAAGAGTCTCTTCCCCCTATTTATAAGAAGAGGGGGAGTTATAATTATAGTTACAAAAATATCTTCGCCAGAGTATCCTGCTGTCTATTAGATTGGTTGTCTTGGCGTACAAGGCTCCGCAGCCAAAAATGATTACAATTGGGATTTGATCCATTCCTTGAAAACATACAGGAGTTACAAAATAATGAAAAGAAAAGTAAAACAAAAGATGATGGAGGAAATATTCCTTTGATGTTCTTGTGAAGGCCCCTGATCGGGCCACGTCACTATCACGATGTTTCCTTCTAGCTGCTTGGTTGGTTACTGTCACTTTTGCTTTAACTGCCCGACCTCTCCCTTCTCTGGAGCTGATAGCAATCCACCATGGTTGCTTATTTGCAGAGTAGAAGCAAAGCTTGTCTTGGCAGTCCTTCGCTGTGTATCTGAGTGGAGCTTCATGTCGAGCCATTAAGTCTACCTGAGCCCCCCCCCATACTGATGTGCCACTGCACCACGTCTTCATTAAATACTTCATATGCCGACCCATCCGCCTTCAAACCCCTGTACCATACTATCAGGGCTTTATGACAGCGAGAATTTTACTCTTAAGGGCACTATAGAACGACGGGTTATGATGCTCCTTCGCCCCCTTTGGTTTAGCCCATGTTTACATTTCTCTTGGGGGGCTGTGACTAGGTTATTAGTCGTCGGGTACTAGGGCCTTTGGTGGGATAGAGTGTTAGGATGAGTGGTTTTCGGAGGGGAGCATGAGCAGTAAGTGGTAAGTGGGAGGGGGGGGGGTGGGGGGCGTGTGAAATTGTATGAGAGGAACACGTAGAGGTGGGGCCCGGTGGAGAAACCACTTTTTTCAGACTCCCCCCCGTTGATAAAGGTAAACATGGCGGGGGGGGGGGGGGGGGAGGCCTGGGAGCCGTCGATCTGGTGGAGTCAATCTGGGCTGTCTAGAGATGGGGGGTGTTTAAATATGCGATCTTTAAAAATGGACAGACACGATAGCCCTTTAAGGCTATTTTATAAAATATCGCATTCAGGAGAGTCTTCGACGGAGGAGGAGCTTTGGCTTGTGTCATCGCTGATTTGCGGGATTGATGACATCATTAGTGGCACGTGGAACTTCTTGAGTGGTGACACGTGTCACCTGAATATGCCCCCATAAGACCCCTAAAAACACCAAATCTGCATGCCACGTGTCCTCTGTACTTCCTAGTCATGTTGACGTCAGCTGCCATGCGTCTTGTTGGAGGAGAGAGAAAAGTCCCGCCCTTCTCTGGTTTTGGAACTGATTTCCTTTGTAAAATGCTTTTCAGTCCTCTCGACGCTTTAACACTGAAGGCACAAATCTCAGCAGTTTTAGTATTATCGGCCTTCGATGGTTTCATGATGTTGTATTTGGTCGTTCACTCCAGCACTTGCAATCGCCGATTGGAACTGATCTCGCTCTAGACCACTGACGGGTGAAACCTCCGATATGTGATACATTATGGGTTAAGGACCTCCGATTGCCAATTTCGATTCTTGATATCGACGATCGCTGATCACTAATTTCACTGAGCCATTATACTGCGCTTTGAAATCCTGCTGATTGCGGATATGCCGCGCCTTGAACCTTTGACTTTTGAGTCGCCGATATCGGCGATCGCTGATCGCACCTTTGATCTACTCTCCCCTGCTATTGCTTTTTCAAGACTCTAATTGTGATTGCGACGAGCCTCCCTTGGTCTTTTCTCTTTGTTTCCTAGCTTTCAAAGGGGCAACTTCAATCTTGTCTAATTTCTGATCCAGGAGTCCATTTTTGGACTTCCGCCTACCGTTGGAAATACTGTTCCGAGCACTATCCATTGGAGAGGGTTAGATTAAGATTTGAGAGCTTTCATGGCTTGGGAGATGGCTTCAAAGTTCACTACTCTTTTGCACTCTGGGCAACTGATAACTCATAACACAATGAGTGACAGTATTGGCTCCAACTGGGGAAAATGCCTTGCTGGCAAGGTGCTGAGAACTTGCAGACAAGTATCCTTCACCATTGGGCATGGAGTCAGAAATATAATGAACCAATACTACCAGAAAATCTCCATGGGAATATATTTGCTGGTGGTAGTTTCCTCATCAAACTAAAATGTAGAGATAAAAATTCTAATAACTGTAAAGTAAATTCTCAGCTAGTGAGCTTATTTATATACCTTCCTACTTATATCCAAGGCTCAATTCACCTAAGTGAGTTCAACCCTCCAATGGAGCGAGGCCAGGATTTGGGTGTTGGACCTAATACCTTCATGCTATTGAAATTTAAAAATTAAAATAAGCACACACCATAAAAAATCTTCCAAAAAAGGACTTGATGTATACTTCAGAAATAACCTCTGACACCGATGTAAGAATGTCATCATGTAGTCAACTACAAGGTCACAAAATTGACAAGAAAAGTTTGTAGCTGCGCATTTTTAACAAACAAGCTGCTGATCAATGTCTTCTTGATTAGGGCAACCACAAACATTATTTAGCTTCTTGGCCTTCGATTTTTCAAGAAAAACTTGTCGCTGATATTTTTCTACCCATTTGTCAGCAGGCTAACTTTCTAGGGTATTTGCAATAGAATCTTCAGCTTCTGAACTATAAGAGTCATAGAATGGAGTGCATACTAATAATTCTCAGGCAATAGGTAATCATAGGCTCTGCTTGGTCCTTCAGCTTCAGGATTTTCTTGAAAACTTTGTTGCTGGAAGCTTGCTCCCCACTTGCCGGTAAACAACTCTCTTTTAACCTCTACGACCGTCTCCTCCTCCTTTGAATAATATGAATCATAAATCGGAGGAGGTTCTTAATCATGTTCTCTAGGTGAAGGATGTGCATCGTGGACCGTAGGCTCTTTGTTGACCTCCTGGTGGGCCTCTTCTTCTTTTGCAGATTCCCATAACAGGGAGCGTTGTGGCTCAGCATCACTTGACTCTCTAAGCGAGTTGTATTCATCATTGGAAGGAGAAACATCAAAGTCGTATGAATAAGACCTTTGAGGGTTTATTTGCAGCTCGATGATGTTTCCTTCATCTCTTTCTTTCTGATTGGATGATGCTTCTTGATTCGAGTAGATGTTTTATTGGAGCGGAGCTCCATAAACATCTGCAGTAGGATCATCGACCTCGAGAATGTCTTCATCATTAAAATGTATGCAACAATCTTCAAATAGAGCAATTAGTGGATATAGTCCTTTGCAATAGTGGTTGAATGCTATATGAAAACATTTTAAGGGAGATATGCTTCCATGAGGTATTGTTTTGTACGAAACTCTAGCATCCTCATTTAAAGAATACGTGAACAAATTCATTTGTACATCTTCAAGAAAAATACCTTGTTGTTCCATGCATTCATGAAATTCTTTGAGGTGCTAGTCAAGCCTTCTATTTGTGCTTCCATTGAATCTAGATAAATAGGTATACTATTCATGAAACAAAGGGACATGATTGGGATAACTAGTGATAGAAGAAATATCTAGTGGGGCAAATTTGTTCTCCAGGAATTCAAGAATGGCCATTTCGAAAACCTTCCTAGATGAGAGATTTAAGGTTCAAAGGTAGGGAAAAATTTCAATTGCTCTAGCATCATGGCAAATATGAGGTTGCTTGAAAGCCAGGATGATCAAATTGAGAAATGAATAGTGGAGTCGCCAGGATGTTTACCATAAAATTGAGACAGTGGAGTCGCCAAGATGAGATATCTTCAAACCACACTTCCCTTGCTCACCTAACAAAGGAAATGTAAAAAAATGTCATATCCTAGGGGAAAAATCCTTCAATAAGTTCCCCTGAAATGGTGCCAGAAAGATGTTGTAGCTTTTAACAACACTTGTAGCACGAGTGATTTGGGAGACATAGAAAGCTTCCTAGGACAACCTACGGGTTGATTATAGACTAGTACCTAGGACATCTTGAATAAAGGAGTGCATGGAAGATTATCTGTGAGGGGGGTGTTTAAATATGCGGCCTTTGAAAACAGACAGACCCGACAACCCTTTAAGTCTATTTTATAAAATATCGCATCCAGTAGAGTCTTCTGCGGAGGAGGATCTTTGGCCTATGCAATCACCGATCTACGAGATTGATGACATCATCAATGCCACATAGCACTTCTTGAGAGGTGACATGTGTCACCCGAATATGCCCCCAAAGGACCCCTGAAAATGCCAAATATGCGTGCCACGTGTCCTCTGTACTGCCACATCATGCTGATGTCAGCTGCCATGTGTATTTATAGGGACCAATACTGCGCTGCCATGCATCCTGTTGGAGGAGAGAGAAAAGGCCCATCCTTCTCTGGTTTTGCAACTAATTTTCCTTGTAAAATGATTTTCGTCCCTCCCGGCACTTTAACACTGAAGGAACAAATCTTGGCGGTTTTAGTATCATCGGCCTTCGGTGGTTTCATGACGCTATATTTGGTCGTTCCCTCCAGTACTTGCAATCGCCGGTTGTAACAGATCTCTCTCTAGACCATCAATGGGTGGAACCTCTGATATGTGATACACTATGGGCTAAGGACCTCCAATCGCTGATTTCACTGACACTTTGTACTGCGCTTTGAAATCCTGTTGATCGCCGACATGTTGTACCTTGGACCTTTGAATTTTGTGATCGCCAATATCAATGATCGCTGATCACACGTTTGATCGACTCTCCACTGCTGTTGCTTTTCCAAGACTCCGATTGTGATTGTGATGAGCCTCCCTTGGTATTTTCTCTTTGTTTTCTAGCTTTCAAAGGGGCAACTTCATTCTGCTCTAATTTCTAATCCAGGAGTCCATTTTTGGACTTCCGCCTACCGTTGGAAAGCTTGTTCCGAGCACCATCCAATGGAGAGGGTCCAATTAAGCTTTGATAGATTCTGTGGCTTAGGAAATGGCTTCAAAATTCACTGCTATTTTACACTCTAGGAAACTGATAACTCATAACACAGTGTGACAAAATATCCCTTGATATGGACAAGAGTGCGTCTAAAAACCTCCGGATGCACACAAAACATGGGTATGTTGGTGTCTAGGGAATTTTCTCCTCATACCCATGCCTGCGACTCTAAGGTTTTTACCACTTTTCAAGCCCTTAATCCAGGTCATTGCTCAAAAACCCATGTAGCTTTCAAACTCCATAAATTAGATGACCACAAGACTTGCAAATCAGAAACTGACTCCAAGACTAGGCTTGGCCATCCCCAATTGGGATTGACATTCTGTCAAAGACTTGGAATAAATGTAATCTAAAATAAATGAATACAAGACATAGCATAAATGACTGATAACTCATATGAGACTTTACAAGAAGGATCACCATCCTCTTCCCTTAACTGTTTTGACATTAATTAGGTATTTCATCCATTATCCTTTCATTTACAACTAAATACATGAAATAACCATGACAATAACTAGTCATATAACCATGCTTATAAATAATAATAAACCATGTAAATAACAATGAGATAACAAACATTAAAGCCACATATTAACAAGTACAAAATCAAGAGAACTTAGCTTTTATAAAACTTAGGCAAAGCCGACCAGGTTCGGGACTTCCTTGTACGACCTAACCGTAGACATGGATGAACCAAATATTTCTTTCAGCCAGTCACCCCAGGTCCATATTCCAGATGTTAACACTCAGGTTGTTTCCCAAAGTTGTAAGAAAGGGGAATACGACTGAGGTACCACTAACCAATCTTTTAGATGCAGATTCTAGCCCATCTACAGCCAGAGAGGGCTTTCTCTTTATGATTTAGCTTTGTTTTGGAGTATATTAGGTTAGTTATGAAGTACAAGTGTTTTTTTGATTTTTTGGATGGTGACGTTCAATAGAATAGGGATGCAAAATATGAAAAGTTCAGTCCATTGGGTTAATGGAGTCTATGAGGATGAACCGCTGGATGTGGCTTCTTGAAAAGAAGGGGGTACTACAGAGCAAGGTAATTAACCATGGAACAATCTTCAAGCTGGAACCAGGTGAAATGGAGTCAGAGGGTGAAGGGAAATTAAGAATCCTTCATCATGCTAACAGAGGGAAAGTGGATGAATATTACCAAGGAGCAGTTAAGAATTCCTTAGTTATATTCAAGGTGTAAGAACCAGGGAAACAAGGGCAGTTAAGAATTCCTGCTTATGCTAATTCTAAAGAAAACATAAAAATAACAGAGACTGAACACATAATACAGTTAAGCAAGTTTTGGGTTATTCTTTTTCCCTGTAATTTAGAATATGATACATAAATGATATATAAGACACAGAAATAGTAATACATGAGTAAAAAAGACTTATTGATCCATGAAGTAATTCGAGAATTTTGCAACATAGTCCTCTGCCATCAAATCCACAACCAGAGAGTTTAGCAACGAAGTATTCCTGCAACCTTTTATTCAGAAGAGTTCTCAAATTTACAGCGCAGTTCCATAATGGTATCACCAACCCCTAATACTTAGCTTGGGGAGGTATTTGTACAAAAATATTTACAAAATATCTCAAGGAGATAATATCTTGCAATAACTTCTTTTACCTACTCTATAGGAGAAGTAAATGATCTTGGGAACAGAGAGAAATGAATGTAGAAGTAAGAGATGCTGCGCTGGCCACTTAGTTGGTGAGATGCATTGATTATTTGCTTAGCGAGTCGGCTGACGGATACTTTACTGAAATTCCACGCTGCTGGCTTTGATTTCCTGGGCGCTTTTAGTAGCGCTTTAATAGATCATTGCCTAGCGCGATTTTTATCTGCTCTTTTTCTCCACTTTATAATATCTGTTGCATTCTGGGAAAATAAACAAAACTTTGAAATCCGCCTACAAAATTTCGAGCATACTCTACCACTACTGGTGCTCTGGTAATTGGTGTATACACATTTTTATTAGAGTTTCATCAGCATCCATGTACCTGAAGAAAGTGGGCTGGACTGTGAAAAGATGCCTCATTTCATGTTCAATAAAAAACAGATTTTCTAAATTGTCATACAGGCTTTGTCCAGATGGGAGTGCCTTCTCTCCTGCAGAACTTGATGAAGCTGAGACTTGATTATCCACATATGTATTCAACCTGTGTACATAGTCTGCATGTGTCATCAGTATATAGTCATTAGTTAATAAACTGGGCAGACCCTTTTCCTCCAAAGCTGTAAACTTCTGTGTGAAAGCATTTATCTCCATTTGCATGTCATGGCACTTCCTCTCCAGATTTTGTATGAAGTTCCTCATGGTCAGAACTCTTTTAATTTTTAGGATGGTGCCGGTCCTATCCCTGATATCCAGTGCTGCCAGTTGTTCCTTGGTGTGGGTGTTCAAAAACTGTATTAGCCTATTGGCCTACTTGGGCATGTGTCCCAATGAATCCCTGGCCTTTTGAATTTCTTCTTGAGCTATTGTCACCAAATCAATCTGCTCATGAATTATCTGTATTGATGTCCATATATCAGTGATGGATTGGCCAATGTTGGCCCACAAAATGCTCCTGATTTCTCCCAAAGGTTTGTCTAATAAGAGGTTCTTTTCCAATGCCTTTACTTTATTCTCTAATGCTTTTACCTCCCTTGTTTTTTCTGCCACAATCATTTTAGATTTGTCATAACCTATTTCCAACTTGGCCAACTTCTCTTTAGCATCCTTTAATTCTGATACTTGGAGTCTTAGATGCTCCATAGCCTTTATCAGTTCCTCAGTAGTCATGGTAGTGCTGTTGCCTGCTGCTGTTGTTGTTGAAGTACTTGGTGCTGTTGATGCCGGGACAGTAGGAGGGACTGCTATTGTGACTGTAGAAGGAGCAGTTGTAACTATTGGAGCTGTTTGAGATGGCTGGGAGGTAGACTCTCCCTGCTTTCCTTGCAATTCTTTCTCCAATGCCTTCTCCGTTTCTGCCAATCCTTATTCTTTTTCATTAGCAGGTCCATCGTATCTTCCTGTGATTTTTGTTCAACAATCTTTGTAGTTTTGGGATGCATGGTAATGGGCAGCTTGAGCTGCTTCTTGAGAGCTGCAATGTCTTCTTCCTTATTTTTTATTAATGCTTTGATGCCTTTGGCATCCTTGGGATCATGTCCCAGCTCTATGATAATCTCTTCCAAGGACTTGATTCTGTTATCCTTGGCTAAAGAGGAAGCTTTTTCCAACTCCAATTGGGCAGAGGTATTATTTAAAGAATTCTACAATTTGTGGGCCAATAATGCCTTATTTTCCAATGTGGAGTATACCATTTCTCCAGTTTGCTTATGCAATTCAATCTGGTCCATTGGCTAATACTTCCAGATTGGTCCTGATGTAATCAACAGCTGACTGCGGTTGCTGCATTTTGGGCTTAAAATGACTCAGGATCATCTTTCCTTCTTGAATGTCATATGCCGACATTAACCTTTGTTGATTTGTGGGGGCCATCTTCAGCAAGTGATTATAAAGTTGAATTCTTATTGGCTCATTTTTTGCCTTTATTTCAGTAAATGTTCTCTTAATGTCAGAGCCTTGCCTACTTTGTGGCCTGGTAGAAGAAAATTCCACACTATGTTGTCTTCCAATCTCCTGCATGTGTGAACTAGCCGATGTTTCTGTGACCGGAGATGTATCCTGGCTGACTACTCTTTCTTCTCTTAGACTGTTTGTGGTCTCCTGAATGAATTCCTCCTCTGATAGGGGGTTCAATCTCTCCCTTTTCTCCCCTGGTTGCTCTTCAGGACCAATGATCGGTGTGTCTTCTTGCCCGTCCCTTTTCTTGCTTCTCTAGTGCTTTTGTTTGAGCTGGAGGAACCTACCCTTGGCCTTGTTCCTTTGATGTAGCTAGCTGGTCTGTCATTATGTCCTGCTCTGAACCTATTACCTCTTTGCCCTTTGCTGATCCTGTACTGTCCTTTTGTGTGGGCTGATGAGAAGTCCCGACAAAAGATGTATCACCTCCTGTGTGCCGAGGCAACTTGAAGGATACCTGTCCAAAAGAGTCCAGGTCAAGCGTTTTTTCAAGCTCTTTCATGGCTTTTTCCAATTTCTCTTCCTCAGTAATTTCTTCAACTAATGTGCCTTCTACCCATTCTTGTTGGTTAGCATACTGCTGAATTTAAGGGATTTTGTGGTGAACATATGTTGTTAGCTTGTTTTTCACTTTTCTATAACTTATGAAATGCTCGGGGTCATATGGTGCCCAATAAAAACTTTGTTTCAGCTTAAGTTGCTCCCCTAAAATCTTGTCAGCCTCTTCCCAAACTTCCCTTTTATTGAAGACAAATGGGCCCAATTGATTTCTTATTTCAAGCTGTGCCTTTTTCTTGGCAGCATAGAAATGAGTCAAATATGAGCTAACAAATTGCATAAAGTATTCCAGAGCAAACAGTCTCATAGGCACATATTTTGGCAGCTTATAGGGGCACAAGTCACAGCCATATATCCGGATCTCAGTGTGATTCTGGTAAAAGTACCAGTCACCTATACTGTAGCCTTTTGAGAGATGTAAAATTTTCTGCATTTCAGCAGAGAGCCTGGCAGGAGGAGTTGTCATCAATAAAGAAGAGGCTGGATGTATGAATAGGTCAATGAATTCACAATAAGTATAAGGAGAGTTATGGACTTCATGGAATACTGAGGTCCAGAAGATTACAGACCTGCGCTCTCCTTTGAGATCCAATTTTCTAAGGGGAATTTGAAAACTATCTGGTTGATTGTATAGCAGCAGATGATATATGTATGATGTGTATTTGAACACTCTTTCTCTGTCCAGGCTCATGAATTGCTCATGGATCTTATCAGCTATGAAGGTGGCATAATCATATTTGACAACAGGGGGCTGTCATGGAGTAAACATGGACATCAGAGCTAGAATGGTCTCATAAATATACTCACTAGTTTTAAATCCCAATATGTAGGATATCATGTCAGTAATGAATTTTCCAACTTCATTGAACCAGACCTGGTTAAAAGGAGGTGGCTACCTAGGCTGGCGATCTGGTCTCATGAATAACTGAGCAATTCTGGTTATCTCTGAATTGGGCAGTTTGGCACCTTGGTCAAGCAAGAATCCCATGGAGAGAGGGGCCAGAGGCTTAGTGGGCTTAAAGTGTAGCATCTCATTTATGGATTCATGAGTAATGTAAAATAAGACAGTCCCAGATGGAGACATAACTGCTCTTTGAGTGGGGTCATAATTGGCACAACATAAATGGATAATATCAGGGAGCACATTTACTGAGGGGAGGTAGTATATGGGCATGTTGGACTCCCAAATTCCATAGACATCAGCATTGCAGTGGTAGCTATTCCTAATTTCACAAAAAGCTTGGAGGTGAGGCTTGTCACCAATTAAGTCATTAATTTGGAAATCTCTGTCAGCAAGGGGCAACCATTCCAATTCTTTGTGTGGTGCATTGAGGGAGGCAACATTAAGGGCCACTGGAGCCTCCATTATTCAATCGTCTGTGATTTTCAATTTGAAATTTTGGTGTTATGCAGCAACAGTAGGTAAAAATGATACTTTTGGATCCTTTCTGCAAGAATTGTAGGCCGAAAGGAGCTTGAATTTAGCTTAGTGGGTGAATTTGCAGAGGGAGACATAGTTTGAGGGATTTCTTTGGTAAAATGGGTAAAAACAGAGTTTACAGTGCGCGGTTGTGAAGGCAGCATAACATTTCTAATTCTAATTTGGGTGTTTTTTGGCGAATTTACAGAGAAAACTAGAAAAAACGGGGTTTGGGAGAAGAATTTGGGTAAATACCCGTTTTACTGGGTGCCCTGTGTGAAATGCAGGTTGGAGAACGAGCTGAGGGGCCGAGCTGTGGAGTCAATTTAGCTGGGTGGCGGACTGTGTAGTCAAAATGCCACTTTGGATGTGAAACAACATGCAGAGGTCACGCAGAAGAAACAAATAGAAATGAACAAAAAACGACATTTTACGCCTTTTTGACAAAAAATTGATTTTGGTGGGTTTTGGCGCGCTTCGGTCGGGTGATGTCAGCATGACGTAATTTTTGTCGTGTAGCGGGGTATGGAGGCTGACTTGGCGGTGACGTGGCAGATGATATGGAGGTGAGGTGGCAGACGACGTGGGTGACAACGTCAGCGGTGGGAAGCGGGGGCGGTATATGGTATTATCCCGCACCGCTTTTGGACAAAGGTTGTTTTGGGCGGAGGGGTTGCGATAGCACTGGGCGGGCGCCACGTGGATCCTGTACGGTGGCAAAACCGCCGTTTTCCCGGGTGCTAATGTTCGGTCATCGAAGGGGTTCTGATATCGTTGTGGGTCGTCCGATGGGAAAGTTCGGATCGGACGGTCAGGAGTGGACGGAGTTGGCGGATGGGTACGGTGTGGGGACCCGCGCGATAATTCATCGTTTTATAAGGTTTTTGGAATGTATTTAAGCTTTGGTTGGATCTGCAGGTTGGTTATTCATTTAACCAAATGTTAACTGAAACCCAATGTTTATATGCGGGCGCGGGGAGGGTTGTCCACAAGGTTTCGGATAAACCTTGGACCCCTTAAAAACGTTAATACATGGCTATAAATAAGCCCGGGGCGGAATATTAAAAACTTTGGGGTTTTTGTATAAGTTTTATATAATAGGGGCAAGGAAAACATTATGTAGGAGCTATATAATAGAGTTAGCATGTTAAGATGAGAAATATATTCAAACAAAGCACTAAGTCAAAAAGGTGGAACTTAGGCTTAGGGAATAAAAGGGGATCCAAGTCATGAACTTGGAAAACTTAGCATAATGGAAGAAAAGGATTTTTACACAAGAAATGTGGCTTCCTTTGCCTAAGCAAAAACAAAGTCTTACTTAGTCTCTTCCATGAAATGAAGTGAATTAGGAGCACTGAGTAGATCTCAATGTCCTTGAGGGGAAATTAGTAAATTTTCTTAGAGAAATGAGGAGGGAAATTAGTCATGCTTCACCTGTTTGGTAGTCACCTTGCCATGGCACTTGTGGGATCCATGAGATAAATCATTTTCAAAGGACAAAATTGCTCACAAACCTGCTTCTGCAACATCAAGACTGCCTACCCAGCCTAATACACCTAACATTTTTTCTTCCTTTTTTGATTGGGTGCATTTGAACTAACAAAACCTTACCCTCTTCCTTTCTTTCAGCTGCAATTCTATCTAAGTCTGCCCTTATTTCTTCCAGGGGCTCAGATTTGACTGTTGAGCTCCCTTGCTTCTCTACCTAACTACTTATCTGCCAAGCTTGAACTGTTTGGACAGAATTCATTCTCTATCTCTAAAACAAGAAATTTAAACATGGACTAGCCAAGATTAAGCTGTTTGGCCATCCATCAACTGTGACAGAAGTCATTAATTGCACATTTTGGACTTCTTTGCAAAAAATAGGATAGTAGTGGCATTTTGGACTAGCACACTTTCCTAGTCTTTTCTTTGGGGTTCATTTTCTTTCTTTTTGACCAATTCATTCTTTTTGCCCTTTGATTTTTCTTTTAGGGCATACCCTCTTTTCATTTTTTAAATTTTTGATTTTTTGAAAATATGGAACCTTTGCAACATGGAAAGGATGAACATATTTGGCATTTCATCAGTCAATCATGAAATATGACACCTATTGGTATAGGAGCATAACACTGGCTCCACTTGGGGATGGATTTTACCGGTGAAAAGCCAAGAACAGCAGGTCAGATGGCCTTATATTCAATTCTTGCTGCAACCTGAATTTTTTTCTTTGCTGTAAATAAACAAAACTGTACCTCTACAACATATATACATTTCTTATAAGCTGATTTGAACAATTACAGCTCTGTCTTTGATAGTTTTTCTGAATGCTTGCCATCATATTTTGAGCTCCCAAGTCTCCTTCTTCAATTCTTCTGATAAACTCAAACTGTAATACAAAAAGGTGGCACAATTCCTTAACTTTTTCTCAAAATTTGCTGCATCTTATTCCCTATCTTATTGTTGTAATAAACTGCAGAAAATAAACACTATTATGTACAAATCATAGTCCTGATATATAAACCAAGTGGATCAAAATAATGCTTGAGCATCCGACCATTGATTGGCCCATTTTCTGCTTCTGTACCATCCAGGCTTCTCAAAAAGTAGGTGTTATTTCCTTGTACAGCCTGAATAGCAAAAGGTCCTTTCCATAGGAAGTCAAACTTCCCATGTTTTCCTTTATCTTGTCTCCTGGAATCCCATTTCAGCACTTTGTCTCCAATGAAAAAAATCCTCTTCTTTTGTCCTCTTGTCAAATGTCTTCTTAAGTTTTTCTTGTAGAATCTGAGATCTTTGATACACTTCTTCTCTAGTATGCTGTAATAGGACAACAACAATAGTATGATCAGATGCAAAGGAAAAGATGATAAAATCTCTATCAAATTTCGGGCTTGTGAGGACTGGTGTTTTAGTTAAAGCTATTTTGATCTCTTCAAAGGCTTGCTTAGCTTCTATTGTCCACTTGACTTTGGAATCCTTCTTCAACATGTTGTTCAGCAATCTTATCAGTTCAGCCAAGTTGGGTATGAATCTCCTTAGAAAATTGATTTTTCCTAAAAAAGCTTGTAGTTCTTTGATATTTCTTGGGTGAGGGACTTGTAAAATGGCCTGTATTCTATCTGGGTCAATTCTAATGCCATCTCTTGAGATTATGTGACCTAACAGTTTGCCCTCTTCTAGGCCAAATAATGATTTCTTTGGGTTCAATGATATGCCATATTTTCTGCATATTAAAAACACCTGTCTCAAATGTTCTAAATGTTCTTGGTCTGTTTTGGAAAAAGAAGTGAGATCATCAAGATATATGACTGGAAAATCATGAATCTCTTTTGCAAAGGCTATGTCCATGGCTCGTTGAAAGGTTGCCCCTGCATTCTTTAGACCGAAAGGCATTTTCACATACTTGAAAGTTCCCCAAGGAGTTGTAAAAGCAGTCTTGTCTTGACCATCAGGGTGAACTAGGATCTGATTAATGCCTGAGAATCCATCTAACAATGAAATTCTGGAAGCTCCCACTACCCTTTGTAAAATGTGATCAATCTTGGGTAAGGGGTAGTGATCTTTGAGAGAAACTTTATTCAGATTTCTTAAGTCAACACATAGTCTTATCTCTCCTGTTTTCTTCCTAGTTGGCACTAAATTAGAGATCCATTCTGAGAATCTAATAGGTGCAATTATTCTGGCTTCATACATTCTCTTGACTTCTTTTTCAATAAGGGAAGGAGGACGGGATTAACCCTTCTAAGTTTTTGTTTAAAAGGCTTTTGATTTTCTTTTAAGGGTATTGTATGTTGGATCACAGAAGTATCATAGGACTTAAGGTCTTCATATCTCCATGCAAAAACATCTTGAAATTCTTTAAACAGCTCAATATATTTCAGTTTTTGGTCAGGTGGCAATGCTTTTGACAATTTTATCATTTTAGGCTTGTGTTTAGTGCCTATGTTGCAGTCCTCAATTTCTGCATTTAATGGCTGCATTTTTGGCTTTCTTGGAATGTCATTAGAGTAAAAAATATCCTTCAGAGGAGTCAAGCCCGTGGGCAAAAAATTATCCTTTAACTCAATTACTCCAGACTCTCCTTCAGCAATTTCATCAAAGTCCATTTGCTTCAGCTCTTGTAAATTTTTGCTGGTAAAGATTGTTGGATGCAAAATCTGATTTGCTGTTTCAGCTGAAATATGTTTTTTAATCTTGTCTATTTGCTGATCTTCACAAATGGTGCTTGTGTCTATGTTTGTGTTGGAAAATTCCTCTTTTAGTGTCAAGAAATTATTGATTTGAGTGTCATTTTCAAACACTTGCCAATTTTTTACATTATCTGGTACAACAGGTCTGTGTTTAATTTTAGCAGTAAAATGATGGTTAGGCTCAAATGACAGCTTACAAGTGCTGGCAAATGTTGCCAAACTATGAGCATGCAAATTGTGATTTCTTGGAATTTTGGTAAGCTGTGATTCTAGAAAGGTATTGAGTATTTCAATCGCTGCCCCTCTATAAGCTCTCAACTTGAGATTGTTTGTGACAAAGTTTCCTTTCATCTGTTGAATAATCAGATCAGAATCTCCCAAAATTGAAATCCTAGCTACCCCTAGGCTCTTGACCAATTTGAGTCCTAACAGAAGGGCTTCATATTCAGCCATGTTATTTGTGCATCTAAAGTTCAGTCTGTATGCATGTCCTTCAGCATGATCATTTTGCATGTTATGTATCCAAATTCCTGCCCCTACTCCTAGTTTATTAACTGACCCATCAAACTCTAAATACCATAGGATTTCTTGATGACAACCAGCATCAGGAGTTTTAGAAAGTCTCTTAGTGGGTAGATTTGGATTTACAAGCTCATATGGTTTCCCTTGTGTGTCTGTTGTATCAATTATTTCAGCAATTTATAGATCTTGAGCAATGGATTCTTCATTTATGCTTCTTTTTTGTGCTGATTTCAGACCCTTGTCATCAGTTTTGGGACAAATTTCAGCATTGTATATGATGAAAGAATCCATATCAGAATGCATGGAATAAATGGGGAAATTTTGGGGTTTCTCTTGACTGCTAACCACATATTTCATCAAAGTTTCCCGGTACAATCTCTTTGGCTGGCCAAAGACTGAGATGGTAGCATAGGACATGTCCAACTGTAGAGATCCTTGGAGCTTTGCACCCCAAGATCTGGACAAAAGCATTCCATATTTTGGTGGGATATCAGCTACCACTACATCCATTAAAATTGTCTTGGCAGCGTATTGCACTAGAGATACGCACAAATCTTTGATCAGGCCTAGACACCTGACCTGGCTAGAATCAAATGAAAACAAGTCTTTATATGGCCTTGTGATATCTAGGTCCAATTTTTCCATCACCGACTTAGGCATTAGATTATGGGAAGCTCCCGAATCAAACATTGCATTATGAATTACTTTGCCATGAATGTTTAGACTTACATAAAATGGAGGAACTCCTCCATCTACTGATTTGCCATTTGCTTGCGGGCCAAAAATTAATTCTGGCTGATCATCTAAGATATTTACTGCATCTCTATGTTCTGAAATTTGCAGTGATCTGCTGATTTTTTCTCTATAGACCTCATGTTTAGCTAATTCAGATAGTGGAATGGCTATTTTTAACTTGCCTATTTCGGTTTCTAGGTTGAAAGGTTTTTCCACTTGAATTTTTGCATTCCAGGCACCAAGATTTTCTTTTTCTGCTGTGTTTTCAATGGTTTTTTCTCTATGAGTAGTGCTGTTATGAACTAAATCTGCTTTAAAATCAATTTCAGGAGATTTATTTGCATCTTCTTTTGGAGGAAAGGAGGTGGATGGTTGATTGTTTAATGGCTGTAAGTCTGATATGTCCTCAATCGTGGGCTCTTTTGGGTTGAGGTCTTTTATAGCAGGGAGTTCTATAGGGGAGGTTTTATCCTTTGCTTTTTTAGGCTGCTTGGTATCTTTCTGCTTGTTGGTTTCAGGAATATCTACCATTCTGCTTCTCAGTTTATATTGTTTATGAACCTCATAGACAGCGGCATCATATCCTTCTCTAAAATCAAATGATTCTCCCGGTTTGGTTTGAAATTGGTTGAAAGTATGAGCCTCTTGGTCATCTCGGGTCAAAAAGATTTGCTGTTCACTGTTTAGACCCAGTAGGTTGATTTGAGTATCCTCTGTTGGCTCACTAGAGGTTGAAGCTTCAGCATAGTTTTCTTGGAATGGTGGTCTGATGTTTTGGTCAGGACTAGCCTTTCCAGCATTAGGATTCTGATTTTTCCTGAAGTTTTGGTTTCTTCCGGTGTTGCTTGGTTGACCCTCCCAAGAGGATTTACTTTCAATTGTTTCTACTCTATCACCTAGTCTATCTATTCCTTTGATAATTGCATCTAGTTTTTGCTCAAATGCAGAAGGTTCTTTTTTGAAGGGATTACTTCTTTCAGCTCTAGCTTGAGCTCGTTTAGAGATCAGATTGGCCTCTACATTGACAGCTATGCTCTGCATGTCCTCTAAGCTTGGAGGAGCTCTTTCCCTTAGTTGATATGCCATGTCAGAATCAAATCCATCAGGGAATTTGATCAAGGCCAAGTCTGGTGGAGGTCTAAGGTTCTGAGGAATAGCATTGTACACATTATTGAATCTGGCACAGTAGTCTTGGACAGTTTCTTGTGGGCCCCTTTTCAAGCTTTCATATTCTGATAGGATATGTAATGGGTCCTTCTTATTTTCCCATCTGTTCAAAAAAGTTTGGTAAAGGGAATCTGGATCAGCAATTGTGTTTACAGGGAGTGCCCTAAACTAGGTCCTTACATCACCGGTTAAGCTTTGGACAAAAATTTTCATTCTGACATCATTATCATCAATTTCATAGTTCTCAAAGTAATCCATCATTTTCTTAGTATGTTTTTGTGCTGTGTAGGTACCAGTACCATCAAAATAGGTGATTTTTCTTTGATAATCTTCAGGCATAGCCCGTGGATTTGCAGGCAATTGCAGGGGAGCATATCGATTTGCCATATTAACAGGTATAAATGGGACAGCTGGAAGCACAGGGATAACAGTTGAGATAAGTGCAGTGGATGGAGGGGTGGAAAAGATGTTTTGAAGTGATAATGGTGAACTAGAAGAAGCTGCAGCAATGGTAGAAAGGACTGCTGCTTTTCCGGGAGTAAGCTCAGTTTGGAAAGAATTCTGCTGAGGTGTGTCAAGGTTTAAATCAACAGAATTTTCTTGATTATCTCAGCTTCTAAGGTTCTTAGAGATCAAGTTAGGATTTTCAAAGATAGCTGGAGGATTCGGATCTGGATTTGATCTAGTGTAACAGATTTTCTTCTTTGGAGCCAGCTTCTAAATCTGTTTTTGGTATTTTCTGGAAGTATTTGAAGAACACTACTTTTGACAATATCTTTCTAGGAAATTATGAATTGTGAGAGCCTTGAATTTTCCTGAAGATCTTTTGAAAACAAAAGGAAACTGATCAAATTTTTGAGACAGTTGTTTAAAGCCTAAAACTAGACTGGAGATAGACTGAAGCAACTTTTATTTACTCCTGTAATTACATAGCAAAAACAGTTTCAAAGGCTGCCTAGCTAACTTCAGGCTCCATCTGTAGCTTTAGAAAATAGACAGCTGTAACAAACAGTCATTCAGTTCCCCAGTTGAGTCGCCAATGATGTTAACACTCAGGTTGTTCCCCAAAGTTGTAAGAAATGGGAATAAGGCCGACGTAACCACTAACCAATCTTTTAGATGCAGATTCTAGCCCATCTGCAGCCAGAGAGGGCTCTCTCTTTATGATTTAGCTTTGTTTTGGAGTATATTAGGCTAGTTATGAAGTACAAGTGTTTGTTTGATTTTTTGGATGGTGACATTCAGTAGAAAAGGGATGCAAAATATGAAAAGTTCAGTCCATTGGGTTAATGAAGTCTATGAGGTCGAACCGCTGGATGTGGATTCTTTGACAGAAGGCGGTACTACAAAGCAAGGTAATTAACCATGGAACAATCTTCAAGCTGGAATCAAGTGAAATGGAGTCAGAGGGTGAAGGGAATTAAGAATCCTTCATCATGCTAAAAGAGGGAAAGTGGATGAATATTACCAAGGAGCAGTTAAGAATTCCTTAGTTATATTCAAGGCGTAAGAACCAAGGAAACAGGAGCAGTTAAGAATTCCTGCTTATGCTAATTCTGAAGAAAACATAAAAGTAACAGAGATTGAACACAAAGTACAGTTAAGCAAGTTCTGGGTTATTCCTTTTCCCTGTAATTTAGAATATGATACATAAATGATATATAAAACACAGAAACAATAATACATGAGTTAAAAAGACTTATTGATCCATGAAGTAATTCAAGAATTCTGCAACATAGTCCTCTGCCATCAAATCCACAACCAGAGAGTTCAGCAATGAAGCATTCCTGCAACCTTTTATTCAGAAGAGTTCTCAAATTTACAACACAGTTCCAGAATGGTATCACCAACCCCTAATACTTAGCTTGGGGAGGTATTTGTACAAAAATCTTTACAAAATATCTCAAGGAGATAATATCTTGCAATAACTTCTTTTACCTACTCTATAGGAGAAGTAAATGATCTTGGGAACAGAGAGAAATGAATGCAGAAGTAAGAGATGCTACGCTGGCCGCTTAGTTGGTGAGATGCATTGATTATTTGCTTAGCGAGTCGGCCGACGAATACTTTACTGAAATTCCACGCTGCTGGCTTTGCTTTCTTGGGTGCTTTTAATAGCGCTTTAATAGACCATTTCCCAGTGTGATTTTTATCGGCTTTTTTTCTCCACTTTATAATATTTGTTGCATTCTGGGAAAATAAACAAAACTTTGAAATCCACCTACAAAATTTCGAGCATACTCTGCCACCACTGGTGCTTTGGTAATTGGTGTCTATGCATTTTTATTAGAGTTTCATCAGCATCCGTGTACCTGAAGAAAGTGGGCTGGACTGTAAAAAGATGCCTCACTTCATGTTCAATAAAAAACAAATTTTCTAAATTGTCATACAAGCTCTATCCAGATGGGAGTGCCTTCTCTCCTGTAGAACTTGATGAAGTTGAGACTTGATTATCCACATATGTATTCAACCTGTGTACATAGTCTGCATGTGTCATCAGTCTATAGTCATTAGTTAATAAACTGGGCAGACCCTTTTCCTCCAAAGCTGTAAACTTCTGTGTGAAAACATTTATCTCCATTTGCATGTCCTGGGACTTCCTCTCCAGATTTTGTATGAAGTTCCTCATGGTCAGAACTCTTTTAATTGTTAGGATGGTGCCGGTCCTGTCCTTGATATCCAGTGCTGCCAGTTGTTCCTTGGTGTGGGTGTTCAAACGCTGTATTATCCTATTGGCCTACTCGGGCATGTGTCCCAATGAATCCCTGGCCTTTTGAATTTCTTCTTGAGCTATTGTCACCAAATCAATTTGCTCATGAATTATCTGTATTGATGTCCATATATCAGTGATGGATTGGCCAATGTTGGCCCACAAAATGCTCCTGATTTCTCCCAGAGGTTTGTCTAATAAGAGGTCCTTTTCCAATGCCTTTACTTTATTCTCTAATGCTTTTACCTCCCTTGTTTTTTCTGCCACAATCATTCTAGATTTGTCATAACTTATTTCCAACTTGGCCAATTTCTCTTTAGCATCCTTTAATTCTGATACTTGGAGTCTTAGATCCTCGTAGTGCTGCTGCCTGCTGTTGTTTTTGTTGAAGTACTTGGTGTTGTTGATGCCAGGACAGTAGGAAGGACTGTTGTTGTGACTATAGAAGGAACAGTTGTAACTATTGGAGCTGTTTGAGATGGCTGGGAGGTTGACTCTCCCTACTTTCCTTGCAGTGCTTTCTCCAATGCCTTCTCCGTTTCTGCCAATCTCTCATTCATTTTCATTAGCAGGTCCATCGTATCTTCCTGTGATTTTTGTTCAACAATCTTTGTAGTTTTGGGATGCATGGTAATGGGCAGCTTGAGCTGCTTCCTGAGAGCTGCAATGTCTTCTTCCTTCTTTTTTATTAATGCTTTGATGCCTTTGGCATCCTTGGGATCATGGCCCAGCTCTATGATAATCTCTTCCAAGGACTTGATTTTGTTATCCTTGGCTAAAGAGGAAGCTTTTTCCAACTCCAATTGGGCAGAGGTATTATTTAAAGAATTCTACAATTTGTGGGCCAATAATGCCTTATTTGCCAATGTTGATCCGGATTTAAACAGGAACGCAACAAATTACAGAGATAACCATATACACAAAGATGCAGCGGAAATAATACTTCATTTCATTACTGTAAAATACTGAAATATGCTTACAAATAGAAATGGAAATAAACCAGCTAGGGCGATGGTAGTATATCTCTGAGAATAGATGTGGCGGCTACATGCCTCTGAACCGTTCTGAACTGTGTTACAATGAGGCTCGAAGGCCTATTTATTGTTGAGAAACAATGGAAAACCCTTCACATCCCGAAACCTAACCCTAGAAGATGAAACACCAAATTGTGGGCCCCGTTTGGGTAAATTGGTACATCAATTTCCCTGGGTCGTAACTTTGGCATACGATCTCCGTTTGATGCGTACGATAGCTCGTTAGAAATATCTATCCGAGTACTACCACTTTGGGAGGCAACATGGGTCCATGGAGCCATGTTGCCCCAGATTCCCAAAAAAACGTCGTTTAGGGCCTCAAAACGGCTCCGGAAGTTCAGGACCCGAAAAACTGCTAAAAATAGTAAAATGTACTACAATTTAGGAAACTGAAAAGACTGAAAGAGACAGTTGTGGGGTTCCAAATGGGATAGGTGGGTGGCCACCAACATCCACCTGGATCATTCCTCCCCCCTTAGGAAGCAATGGTCCCCATTGCGTTGAGTTCCTCGCTAAGATGAGGAAGCTTCTGCTGAGCTGGGTCTCTGGTGAGCTGTTCTACAATCACTGATGTGTCCAGAAATGGTGGAAAGCATGGTCGACAATGGTCCACATTGAACACTCGGTGCAAGCAAAGGAATGGAGGAATGCTATGCTTCGAAGCATTGTTTCCCGTAGCCTTGGTACTGGTGTAAGGACCATGTCGGAGTGGTTTGAGTTTCTGATGGGTTCTGGTAAGGCGCTCCCTCTGCAAATGTAACCAAACTTTGTCGCCCACCTGAAACTTGTGTGGTACCCCTGTGGGTGAGGAGAAGTTGTTCCTGTGTCCTGTCATGACTGTATCCCTTTGCTGCTGCTGCTGCATGGAGGAACCCTTTGCGGGGGTCATGGATGTGATGGCAATCTTCCCCTTACTTCGGGAGTGAACCAGACAGCTGAATTTCCTGATCTGTGAGATGATCTTACTGCCTTTCTTAGCGGTGATCAAAGATGTGGCGGTAGGTGGGGCTACCTCCGGTATCTTGTATAATGAATTATTCAAAGAAATAATGACAGCACGAGGCCTGGACTCATACACGGCATGTCGCCTCCACAAGTATGGCTGGCCTAATAATACATCACAAACATCCAGAGGTGTAACATCACACAATACTTCGTCTGTGAAGGGTTTGATGCTGTAGGGAAGGCGGCACTGCTGGCGAACTTTCAGATCTCGTCCTTCGTGAAGCCACCCGATACTGTATGGTTGTGGGTGTGGTGTAGTCGATAGGCCCAACCGCTTCACGACCTCTGCTGAAACGAGGTTCTTTTGGCTGCCACTATCGACAATGAATTGCAGCGGCGAACCCTTCACCCACATCTGTGAGTGGAAAAGACACTCCCCTTCCTCTGGATTTTCGGGCTCATATTTTTGGATCTTGGCGGTGGCAATAGTGGCGCTGGGATCCGCATCAATGATCTGCTTCCCTTTGCCATTCCCCTTGTCGGGTTCTAGCTCAGGGTCAGAACATGCATCTGATTCAGAAGCCTTCAACTCAGCCACCAGCGACTGCTTGGTCCGGCACTCACTTGTGTTATGAGTGGGACTCTTATGGAACTCACACCACTTCCCTGTGTCCTTCTTCGGCTTCGTGGTGTTGTTCTTTTCTTGCGGCTTCGACGGGTTGTCTTGGGTCACCCCGCCTTGGCTTTGTCCTTTGGGCTTCGGATTTGCAGATCCAAAGTCTCGCTTCTTCTGTTTGAACTTTTGCTTGATTTTGACAGTGTATCGGTATGCTGTGCCGAGTGAGGGGATGTTCAAAAACACCATCTCTTCCTGGATGTATCTGTGCAGGCAGCCACAGTATTTGAGTACTAGATGCAGCTCAGAATCTTTGATACCTAACTATGTGTGAAGGGTATGAAAAATGTTTGTGAACTCTGGCACATCTTGGTCTCGTCCCTGCCGCAGTGTGGTCCATTTGATGTATTTGTCCTCATAGCTTCCGACAGGGTAGTACTGCTCCTTGATGGCATCCCGGAAGTCATTCCAAGTGGGTGCGACTAAAAATAGTGAGCCTGTACTTTCATCCTTCTGCTCGCAGTAGGTTTCCCACCCGTCCTTGACGTGGGGGGCTGCTTTGAGAAGAGCGAAAACAATCTTTTCCTGACTTGAAAATTCGTGAACAGAAAAATACCCATCTAGCAGATTTAACGATTTATCTACGGCATCTGCGTCTATTTGACCCTCAAAGATGGGGATTTCAAAATTAACTTGTACCTTAAATGGTGTGGCGTTTCTAGAGTCGCTGTTGGAAGCCGATGCGTCGCCTCTGGGTAGCCACTGAAGGATCTGCGCAAAGCTATCCATCATCGCGTTCCTTTGCCGCTCGAGCGCTTCTTCGAGCAAGATTTTGATAGGATTTCCTGCCCCCTCGTCTTTCTTCTCATCCGCCATGGGAGGTCGTCGGGATTTGCGAGGCTGGTCTTGCAAAGGTTCGACTAGTTCAAGCCCTAACTCCTTATATCTCGACCTCGTTGGGCACATGCAAAGAAAAACAGAGAAAAAGCAGACCGCTGTGATACCATTGATCCAGATTTAAACAAGAACGCAATAAATTACAGAGATAACCATATACACAAAGATGCAACGGAAATAATACTTCATTCATTACTGTAAAATACTGAAATATGCTTACAAATAGAAATGGAAATAAACCAGCTAGGGCGATGGTAGCATATCTTTGAGAAGAGATGTGGCGGCTACATGCCTCTGAACTGTTCCGAACTGTGTTACAATGAGGCTCGAAGGCCTATTTATTGTTGAGAAACAATGGAAAACCCTTCACATCCCGAAACCTAACCCTAGAAGATGAAACGCCAAATTGTGGGCCCCGTTTGGGTAAATTGGTACATCAATTTCCCTGGGTCGTAACTTTGGCATACGATCTCCGTTTGACGCGTAGGATAGCTCGTTAGAAAGATCTATCCGAGTAATACCACTTTGGGAGGCAACATGGGTCCATGTTGTCCCAGATTCCCAAAAAAACGTCGTTTAGGGCCTCAAAATGGCTCCGGAAGTTCAGGACCTCAAAAACTGCTAAAAATAGTAAACTGTACTACAATTTAGGAAACTGAAAAGACTGAAAGAGACAGTTGTGGGGGTCCAAATGGGATAGGTGGGTGGCCACCAACATCCACCTGGATCAAATGTGGAGTATACCATTTCTCCAGTTTGCTTATGCAATTCAATCTGGTCCATTGGCTGGATGTCTTTGGCTAATACTTCCAGATTGGTCCTGAAGTAATTAGCATCTGACTGTGGTTGCTGCATTTTGGGCTTAAAATGACTTAGGATCATCTTTCCTTCTTGAATGTCATATGCCGACATTAACCTTTGTTGATTTGTGGGGGCCATCTTCAACAAGTGATTATAAAGTTGAATTCTTATTGGCTCATTTTTTGCCTTTATTTCAGTAAATGTTCTCTTAATGTTAGAGCCTTTCCTACTTTGTGGCCTAGCAGAAGAAAATTCCACACTATGTTGTCTTCCAATCTCCTGCATGTGTGAACTGGCCGATGTTTCTGTGACCAGAGATGTATCCTGGCTGACTACACTTTCTTCTCTTAGACTGTTTGTGGTCTTCTGAATGAATTCCTCCTCTGATAGGGGGTTCAATCTCTGCCTTTTCTCTCTTGGTTTCTCTTTAGGACCGCTGATTGATGTGTCTTCTTGCCTCTCTCCTCATTTAGAGGAGTTTGTAGTACAGGGATTTCTGGTGCTTTTGTTTGAGCTGGAGGAACCTGGCCTTGGCCTTGTTCCTTTGATGTAGCTGGCTGGTTTGTCATTATGTCCTGCTCTGAACCTATTACCTCTTTGCCCTTTGCTGATCCTGTACTGGCCTTTTGTGTGGGCTGATGAGAAGTCCTAGCAAAAGATGTATCACCTCCTGTGTGCTGAGGAAACTTGAAGGATACCTGTCCAAAAGAGTCTAGGTCAAGCGTTTTTTCAAGCTCTTTCATGGCTTTTTCCAATTTCTCTTCCTCAGTAATTTCTTCAACTAATGTGCCTTCTACCCATTCCTGTTGGTTAGCATATTGCTGAATTTCAGGGATTTTGTGGTGAACATATGCTGTTAGCTTGTTTTTCACTTTTCTATAACTTCTGAAATGCTCGGGGTCATATGGTGCCCAATAAAAACTTTGTTTCAGCTTAAGTTTCTCCCCTAAAATCTTGTCAGCCTCTTCCCAGGCTTCCGTTTTATTGAAGACAAACGGGCCCAATTGATTTCTTATTTTGAGTTGTGCCTTTTTCTTGGCAGCATAGAAATGAGTCAAATTTGAGCTAATAAATTGCCTGAAGTATTCCAGGGCAAATAGTCTCATAGGCACATATTTTGGCAGCTTATAGGGGCACAACTCATAGCCATATATCCGGATCTCAGTGTGATTCTGGTAAAAGTACCAATCACCTATACTGTAGCCTTTTGAGAGATGTAAATTTTTCTGCATTTCAGCAGAGAGCCTGATAGGAGGAGTTGTCATCAATAAAGAAGAGGCTGGATGTATGAATAGGTCAATGAATTCACAATAAGTATAAGGAGAGTTATGGACTTCATGGAATACTGAGGTCCAGAAGATTACATACTTGCACTCTCCTTTGAGATCTAATTTTCTAAGGGGAATTTGAAAAATATCTAGTTGATTGTATAGTAGTAGATGATATATGTATGATGTGTATTTGAACACTCTTTCTCTGTCTAGGCTCATGAATTGCTCATGGATATTATCAGCTATGAAGGTGGCATAATCATATTTGATAGCAGGGGGCTGTCCTGGAGTAAACACAGACATCAGAGCTAGAATGGTCTCATCAATATACTCACTGGTTTTAAATCTCAATATGTAGGATATCATGTCAGTAATGAATTTTCCAGCTTCATTGAACCAGACCTGGTTAAAAGGAGGTGGCTGCCTGGGCTGGCAATCTGGTCTCATGAATAACTGAGCAATTCTGGTTATCTCTGAATTGGGCGGTTTGGCACCTTGGTCAAGCAAGAATCCCATGGAGAGAGGGGCCAGAGGCTGAGTGGGTTTAAAGTGTAGCATCTCATTTATGGATTCAAGGGTAATGTAAAATAAGACAGTCCCGGATGGAGCCATAACTGCTCTTTGAGTGGGGTCATGATTGGCACAACATAAATGGATAATATCAGGGAGCACATTTACTGAGGGGAGGTAGTATATGGGCATGTTGGACTCCCAAATTCCATAGACATCAGCATTGCTGCAGTAGCTATTCCTAATTTCACAAAAAGCTTGGAGGTGAGGCTTGTCACCAATTAAGTCATTAATCTGGAAATCTCTGTCAGCAAGGGGCAACCATTCCAATTCTTTGTGTGGTGCATTGAGGGGGGCAATATTAAGGGCCACTGGAGCCTCCATTATTCAATCTTCTGTGATTTTCAATTTGAAATTTGGGCTTTATGTAGCAACAGTAGGTAAAAATGATACTTTTGGGTCCTTTTTGCGGGAATTGTAGGCTGAAATGAGCTTGAATTTAGCTTAGTGGGCGAATTTGCAGAGGGAGACAGAGTTTGAGGGATTTCTTTGGTAAAATGGGTGAAAACAGAGTTTATAGTGGGTGGGTTTGAAGGCATCACAACGTTTCTAATTCTAATTTGGGTGTTTTTTGGCGAATTTACAGAGAAAACTAGTAAAAACAGGGTTTGGGAGAAGAATTTGGGTAAATACCTGTTTTAATGGGCACCTTGTGCGAAATGCAGGTTGCGGAATGAGCTGAGGGGCCGAGCTGTGGAGTCAATTTAGCTGGGTGGCGGACTGTGTAGTCAAAATGCTGCTTTGGACGTGAAACAACATGCAGAGGTCGCGCAGAAGAAACAAATAGAAATGAATGAAAAACGACATTTTATGCCTTTTTGACAAAAATTTGATTTTGGTAGGTTTTGGCGTGCTTCAGTCGGGTGACATCAGCATGACGTAATTTTTGTCGTGTAGCGGGGTACGGACGCTGACTTGGCGGTGATGTGGTGGATGATACGGAGGTGAGGTGGCAGACGACGTGGGTGATGACGTGGGTGACAACGTCAGCGGTGGGAAGCGGGGGCGATATATGGTATTATCCCGCACCGCTTTTGGACAAAGGTTGTTTTGGGCGGAGGGATCACGATAGCACCGGGCGGGGACCATGTGGATCTTATACGGTGGCAAAACCGCCATTTTCCCGGGTGCTAATGTTTGGTCATCGGAGGGGTTCCGATATCGTTGTGGGTCGTCCAATGGGAAAGCCCGGATCGGACGGTCGGGAGTGGACGGAGTTGGCGGGTGGGTACCGCGTGGGGACCCGCGCGATAATTCAACAATTTATAAGGTTTTTGCGGGGTTTTGCAATTTATTTAAGCTTTGGTTGGGTCTGCGGGTTGGTTATTCATTTAACCAAATGTTAACTGAAACCCAATGTTTATATGCGCGTGCGGGAGGTTTGTCCACAAGGTTTTGGATAAACCTTGGACCCCCTTAAAACGTTAATACGTGGCTATAAATGAGCCCGGGGCGGAATATTAAAAACTTTGGGGTTTTTATATAAGTTTTATATAATAGGGGCGGGGAAAACATTATGTAGGAGCTATATAATAGAGTTAGCATGTTAAGATGAGAAATATATTCAAACAAAGCACTAAGTCAAAAGGGTGGAACTTAGGCTTAGGGAATAAAAGGGGATCCAAGTCATGAACTTGGAAAACTTAGCATAATGGAAGAAAATGATTTTTACACAAGAAATGTGGCTTCCTTTGCCTAAGTAAAAACAAAGTCTTACTTAGTCTTTTCCATGAAATGTAGTGAACTAGGAGCACTAAGTAGATCTCAATGTCCTTGAGGAGAAATTAGTAAATTTTCTTAGAGAAATGAGGAGGGAAATTAGTCATGCTTCACCTGTTTAGTAGTCACCTTGCCATGGCACTTGTGAGATCCATGAGTTAAATCATTTTCAAAGGACAAAATTGCTCACAAACCTGCTTCTGCAACATCAAGATTGCCTACCCAGCCTAATACACCTAACATTTTTTCTTCCTTTTTTGATTGGGTGCATTTGAACTAGCAAACCCTTACCCTCTTCTTTTCTTTCAGCTGCAATTCTATCTAAGTCTGCCCTTATTTCTTCCAGGGGCTCAGATTTGACTGTTGAGATCCCTTTCTTCTCTACCTAACTACTGATCTGCCAAGCTTGAACTGTTTGGACATAATTCATTCTCTATCTCTAATACAAGAAATTTAAACAAGGACTGGCCAAGATTAAGCTGTTTGGCCATCCATTAACTGTGACACAAGTCACTGATTGCACATTTTGGACTTCTTTACAAAAAATAGGATAGTAGTGGCATTTTGGACTAGCACACTTTCCTGGTCTTTTCTTTGGGGTTCATTTTCTTTCTTTTTGACCAATTCGTTCTTTTTGCCCTTTGATTTTTCTTTTAGGGCATACCCTCTTTTAATTTTTAAAATTTTTGATTTTTTGAAAATATGGAACCTTTGCAGCATGGAAAGGATGAACATATTTGGCATTTCATCAGTCAATCATGAAATATGACACCTATTGGTATAGGAGCATAACACCAAGCATGAATATGGGATCTCATGGATAAACCAATCCAAAATCAACCAAGGGAATCTAGAGGTTAAACCACCTCCATCCTCACCAAACCGTGATCTCACCAAAACCGACATCGAGATCACAAAACCAAACCGAGCTTGGAATGCCTCCAAAATCCATCACTGTCCTTGAGGAATTTTCCATCTCCTTATCTCTCAGGCTTTACCGCAATCCACACCAAATCACTAGGCCCTAAACAGAGAAACCAACCTCTCAAGATTTGAAGCAATCCACACTGGATCACTAGGCCCTAAATCGAGACTCCACCCTTAGGCTTTACCATGTATCCCGCCAAAACTAGTCAAGGGATTCCTAGGCCTTCTAGAACTTTCCTGAGACCACCTACGCCCCAAATTCTGAAACCTTCAGAAATTTCAAAGCTCAAAACTGAGGAAACAATCCCATCACACAATGGCTATCCAAAAAAAGGCAAGGCTGAAAACCACTGTCATAACCTGGAAAAACCATGCCACTGACAACAAGAGAACCATATACCAACAAGCAAAGCCATGCATGTCAAAACCAGCTAGGAAATCACACATGCAATATGTTACTTGCAAGTATTCCTATTGAAGCTGCTTGATCCTGCTCTTCCTTGCTTGATCTTTACTTCCCTTTTCTTTCGTTGTCCTTCCTTTTCTTGATTTTCCCTTCCTTTCATCAAATCTAGAGCTCCAAGAAAACTCTAAGGGTCCAAGAGTGAGAGAGAGAGAATAATGAGAGAGCTCCAAAACTGAATTGACCAAAAGCCATGAAATGATCCTCATAAGCCTTTTTATCAATGAGGCCTCTATTTTCTTCTTTTTCCATTATTTTCCTTTGTCAATTTCCTTTATCCATAAACAAATCCAGTGATTCCCACTAGGAAATTTTTTCCCAACATTCAACTTGGAATGAGTGTCCCTTAATCGTGGTCTTATTTTGCCTTTATTAACTTTTATTACATGAACTTTTAACTAGGGGATGTTACATGAGGATGTGAAGCATATTTTAGTTGCAAAGTTTTAATGAAAACTTCATTCAAGTGCTATTAACTCCACATATAATTTTAAATGGTTCAAAATATCTCATTTGAAAGTATTTTTTGTTACCTCAAATGGGTTTTTTATGGAATTCTATTTTGTTTCCTGATTTGAGAGCTATGAGCAATTGAAGTTACACATGTCTGGAACATTGCGTGACCAAGCGTACCATGATTTTCTTGAATCATTTTATCACTCCACAGGTCATGAAAGTTCAAGTATCTTATATCAATGTAAATATCTCTTCAATAACTCAAATGGGTCTTTAACAGACTTTGAGTTCATCACATATAACATAAGTTATCAACAAAGTTGTAACAAGAGGTCTATAATGTGAAAGAAAGCTTTACAACATCTCATTGTATAGGAGAATATACAACACCCATGGACATTTTTGTTACAAGTGTGCAACGAATTAATAGTTTAGGTAAATCTTTGGTGTGGTCTGGTTCTGTACCCCACCTAGAATCCATGAGTTTTTATATCTGGAGCAGAATTTAGAGCAGGTCCCCTCTGGAGACGTGCCCTCCCACCCCACTTTAGTAGGCACTTGCTTCACATTAATCAATTTCAACATAGCAACAAATGGCTTGGGTTCTTTGGAGACGTGCCTTGCTACCGCAGGCAATGTAGGCACTTTCTACTCGATCAACAATCAAAATCACAGTTCTCAGTCAATCCCAAAAAATCCTTGTCATCGAAGTCCATTTGCTAGGCCGCACACTGTTAATATCACAGTTGGTCACAAGCATTATAGGGTATCTCTATCCTTGGATCTTTGTTTTTCATGGTTATGGGTCATCCACAAACCCACACTTCATCGAATTCCATTTCCTAGGCCGCACACTGTTAGTATAACAGTTGGTCACACACAATACATGATATCTCTATCCTCGGATCTTCAATCATCATGGTTATGGGTTAGCCACACAAAACCCTTCTCTTCAGTGACCCTTCATATTCAACAAAGGCCTCTTAGGAGGAAACTTCATGCAATGGGGACAATTTGCTTCTTAAGGAGGGAGGAATGATCCGAATGGAAAATGGCATCCACCCATGGTATTGATCCACCCATGGAATATATCCTTGGTATTTCAAGTGGCATCCACCTATGATATTCATTCACCCATGGTATTTATCCATGGTATTGTAAGTGGCATCTACCCATGGTATTCATCCTCCCATGGTATTTATCCACCCATGAAATTTACCCATGGTATTGTAAGTGACATCCACCCATGGTATTCATTCACCCATGGTATTTACCCACCCATGGAATTTACATGTGGTATTGTAACAAAAAAAGGCTATAAGTAACAAGTCACATTTTGTAAAAGGATAGATGGTCCATCAAAATGTAGCTTTTACAAATATTCTTCATTTTAATTAAAAAAAATCTTTGTGGTTTTGTTTACTATGTGTTCTCCTCTTTTCTTATGGCAGTTCATTTTTTTTTTAAAGATATTGGGAGCCTCCCACAAAGATCCAGATCAAAAAGTTGGTTGAAATGCTTTCAAGGCCACCCACATCAAATATCATAGCCTTGGGAACTCTTATGCACATGGATCCATTCACCCATGATGCATACAAAGAGGCATATTTAGAAGATGAGGATTTCAAGGAGGTGTTTCAGTAGTTACAGAGTTAGAGTCATGTTTACGATAGTGATAACACAACTAAAAACCATTTCTAGGATGGGTTACTCTACAAATTGTTTAAGTTATGTGTTCGAGCAACTAATAAGAGAGTTTCACCCTCAAGGTTACAGGGCACTTTGGTGTAGGAAAGATAGATGCCAACTTACAAAAGCATGTGTATTGGCCTAGGTAGCAAGAAGAGATAGCTAGGCTCATAAGAGGATGCATGCTTTGTTGTACCAATAATCCTAGTGACATGAAACAAGGTCGATATTATCCCCTAACTATGCCCACTCATCCCTGGAAAAACATTTCCATGGAATTTGTGGGAGGTTTTCTAAAAATGAAGAAGGAACATGACTACCTATTCAAGGTAGTTGATAGGTTCAACAAAATGTGTGTTGTAATGCCCTGCAAAAAGACCATCAATGGGCCAAAAGTAGTGAAGTTGCTATTTTAACATGTATGGGTTCACTTTGGGATACCGAGGAGCATCATTTTAGATAGGAACAAAATATTTATCACTGCATTTTGGACTACGTTGTGGGAGAATATGGACATGAATTTGAGGAAGTTTAAAACATTCCATCCACAGACAGATGGGGAAAGAGTATTCAATAGGAATTTGATGCAACTTTTGAGGGGTTACAATCAAAAGCATCTAAAGACATGGGATGAAAAAATTGTATAGATACACCACTCTTATAATAGAGCAGTCCACACTTATACTTGTAAGCCCCCATTTGAAACTTGTTTTTAATATTTGCCACTTTCACCTTTGGATATTATGTATGGGTAGCATAAAGGAGTGAGGGGGGATCCTACAGGGGATGCCTCAAGGGATAAAAAAATTGTTGAGAAGATCAGGAAGATCTATCTACAAGTATTGGAGCCATTGTAAAAGTCACATGAAAAATACAAGGCCGAGAATGATCAACACAAAACAAAAAAGTTGTTCAAGGTGGGAGATAGAGCATGGTTACAGAACAAGGAGAGGCTATAGGGTCCTGGTAAGAAAATCAAGGCTTTGTGATATGGTCCCTTTGAGATACTGGAGAAGGTGGGAGACAATGCCTATAGACTCAATGTACCCCCATACATGCACATTTACTCAATGGTGAATGTATAGAATCTAAAACTCTGTGAGCCTTCCATGTTAGATCAAGAAGAGGAACAAGTCCTACCTTTTGTAGATGATTGGGCACAAAATGCGCAGGTAGAGTTGAAAGATGATACAATTTTGTAGAAGAGGTATTTAACTGCAATACAAGGGGAATATGACTTTTGGGAGATTAGGTTGAAAGGAGGACTTCTAGGAAAAGCTAAATGGTACACCTGAGAGAAAGTGGGGGAAAAATTCATCGCCTCACTAAGTAGAAGCTTTGGCAACCAAAAACCTCCCAAATTGGGGATTTGTAATGTGAATTGGATCAATATATTATTTTTCATTCATCTTGATGCTTATAAAGAGGAAAAAGTGGAGGGATTAGCTCACAAAACCGTTTTTGTTGGCAGGTCCTAATTTCGTAAATTGGAGTCTCAAAAAATTTGAAAGTAGTTTGAGGAATCAAATGATGTTTTTTAGGGGTAAAAATTTTCCACTTAAATGTGCCAATTCATAGTACTATTATCTACATAAATATCTTTCCAACGACACAACAATCACCTCAGTCAGAGTCTATATGCAAAAGTTATTCCACTTGGAATTTACCCTTCCTGTTTTGACCACCATGATTCAAGAGGATGCTGCATTAGCTCCCATTATTCATGGAAAAGGGGCTAGCCACATGATCATGATGAAGAATGCTATGGAGGAGTTGATATTGTAACTCTATTTAAGAGTTGAATGAGTCAAACTTAACAATTACTAGTCTATGAGACTATGTTATAACTTGGCTAGTAGGAGGAAAAGGGGTCTCATTCTATTCAAGTAAATTTTGTTCTATATATGGGAAGAGTAGTTGGGAGTTGAGGGATTGTGCATTGTAGCAACCCATGGGCCACAAGACTTACCTACAAGGAAGGGATTCTTAGGTTCACTACAAGGAAAATACCTTCTATCGGAGGTTATAATGGAGGTTTTTAATGTTATAAAATTGACAAAATTTGTCAAAGAAAAATCTACTAAAACATTCATTTGTGATAGCGAATGTTTTAGTGGAGATTATAACAGAACTTCATTACAAGTAAAAATATCTGGGTGGACGAAGGTTTTATCATATGTTTTTTTTGCAGTGCGCTTCATGAAACAAGTAACACTAGCGTGCTACATATATAAATGCATCAGAATGCATATATAACTAAAATCATTGAGGCATTGAATGTAAATAATATCAATGCATAATATATAGCGCATCAGTGCTAATATATATAAAAAGTATTGGGGTGTTCTTGAAAGGAACGACACAGGGGCACACAAAATAATTGCAATGCCGATAGTTTTGGTTAAATTTCCAACAGTGATGCGTATTGTTTGTATAAATGCACTTGTGTGATAGTTGTATAAAAAAAGTGTTGTTAGTTTTCATAATGAATCGGGGCTGGAAATAATATTTTGTAGGACATGGGTGTTAGTTCTCTGAAAGCACTGGTGCGTTAAGAGTTACAATGCAATGGGGTGTTAATTGCAAACAATACCAATGCTTGAAGAAATAAACGTCTCGGTATTGCTGTTTTATGAAAAGGCACTAGTCATGCAAAAATATGTCTTCACGATGATTTTATATAACATAACGCACCGATGCATTTTTATGTTATGGGGACACTGATTTTTTGTATGATATTTTTTTTTTATTGGAAACATCGACTTGTGATAATGCAATTATTGTAAAATTTTAAATCCCTTATTCATCGAAAAATTGACATATATTTTATAATAGTATTTAGATGAGTGGGTTTTTTCCCTTATCTGTCAGAGAGCAGGTTTGATGTCTTGTATTTCTTCTGGTAAAACCCACTCATCTGATACGATATCCGTGAGCATACTTTTCTTCGTGTGCTTAAAGCCATCAACTAGATCGATGCTCTGTACCGGTCACAGCTAGCATGCTTTTCTGCCTGCGTGCTTTGCCTTAAGTGGTAGAGTGCCAACCACGGCAATACCCTATTATATACTATATAATACTGCGGCGATCTAGGGTCTCTTCTGTGGCCAGCGTGACTGCAGCCCTTCTGTTTCTTCTGCGGCCAACTTATTACTGCGGCGATCTAGGGTTCTTTCTTCTTTCTTCTGTGGCCTTTTGGCGGGACCTTCGGCCAGTGGATTGCATATTCCAGATTTGCAGATCTGAGACACAGATCTGAACGGCGTGTGTGGCTCCCTTTTGTAAAATTCTTCAGAAACATTTTTATACTCAGCAGGAGAGCATTCTCCAGATGGCTCCCAGCTTCGCGAAAATAGCTGCTGGCTCAGATCCATCCTCCTCTAGGAGGCAAGCTCCTGCCCATATCGTCAGTGAAGCCCCAACTCCCACTGTCTAGGTGGACCAGGCCTCACTCGATGAGGCTTTGAAGTTTTCTGAAAGTGCCCTAATCTGCCGATTCAATGGTTTTTGGCCGCGACTGACAGCTCTCCACAGTTGGATCTCGGAGGTATGGAAGCTTGTCATTTCTGATGCAATTAATATCTACCCCTGTGCTAGGGGTTTCTTTATAGTAGATTTTGAAAACCTTGAAAGTAGACAATGTATTCTAGATTCCGGCCCTTGGTTTTGGGAAAACTCAGGCCTATTCATGAAGCCATGGAACCCATCATTCGATCCCTCAACAACAGTCATAACCTCAACACCAGTTTGGGTGAGATTGCCAAACCTACCCTTGCATCTCTGGAATTCCTCCTCGCTCAAAGCCATTGGAAATGCAATTGGGAAATTTTACTGTAGGTGCCCAGAAACAGAGGAATATGTCAGAACCACCTATGCACGCATTTGTGTGGAAATGGACTTCAGCGTCGGATTCCAAACTGAAATACACCTAAAAAGTAAAGACTATGTGTGGAACCAGAAACTTGATTATGAAAGTGTCCTTTTCAGATGTTGATCCTGCTTTGAGACAGGCCATCTAGCCAAAAATTGCCCAAATTCCTCCCAGAAAAATTCTACTAGAAAAAATCAACGCAGATCTACATGGTGGGAAGGAGCACAAAAAGAACACTACACTGTCATCAAAGAAGAATACTCTCGAGAAACTTCTGAATCACAAGAAATCGGGCAAGAAAGAAACAACTCTCAAGACAAGCAGGGGGAAAGCCCCGCCCAACAAAAATCTTCATTTAACAGCAAAGCAGATCTCCTAGACCAAACTCCTCTGACTATCTTCAAAAGGACGAACACAATAGATCATGAAGCTAAGACACCAATGTCCCAAGAACCAAAAGAGATGAAGGAGATGCAAGATAAAGGAAGTTGGAAGACCGTAGAGAAAAAAAAGAAAGCTGCAACACCAATCTCGCCAAGAAAGACGAGGAGCCAGACAATTAAAAACTAAGAAAATTATAGGTCCGATAGACCAATTTGGTCTCAGTGGACGTTAACCACCACCACCACCAGCATCATGATCATATAAATTAAAATTTGATTATTGCATTTGTATATGAAGTTTGGATTAATGAGATTTCACATTTCTTCATTATAATATTTAATCATCCATATACTTGGTCAATGGTGTAACATTTTACAGGGACATTGGATAACACAATAGAATACATTAAAATGTATTTTATTATATATAAATAAGAGTCTCTTTATCATACAAAATGGGATTGTTATTGGTAACCCCTTGTCTTTCAATTGGGAAACTATGTCCATTACATTAAACAAAACGTCTGATTTTCACATACAATTATCTCAAAAAATACAACAGGTTACATTGATATCCAAATAGGTCATCATCCTTTGTTGGAACTATTGTCAGTGCTTGAACTACTTCCATGACTTAGGTTATTTGGAGGATTTTTGTTTTTGTTTTTTGCATCATTTGGTTTTGTCTTCTTGATCTTGTTCCATTTGAAAACATAGAAATAAAGTCTTATAAGTGTATCTACATTGGTGAGAATAATGAAAATTGAAATAAATAATATACATCAATGTAAAATGAATATTAATGTACCATAGCAATAAGTGACTCATAAACTGTGCACATTCTTTCAAAACCAAGTCTCATACCTTGTTGCAACAAGTCTTATGCTGTCATAGTTCCATACTTTGTTTCCTGCATGTTTTAAACTCCATTATAAATCATACAATTTATATAAAGGAATTTTTTTTCCTATTAACTATAAACTCAGAGAAATAAAACAACATAGATGGTAACAAATTCCATAATTAAGTTTTGATATGCCAACATATACTCACAACACTTATTTAACCCAATGTCAATCAATTCTTCTGATGACTCTTCTTTGTATGTTAACATTTATTTGAAGACATTCAAAGGGTATCCCTGATATGTGGTCCCAATTATACCTCACACAATTTGGGATAGGAGCCCCAATAGAAATACGACCCGGTTGCCATTTTCTTAAAGGTTTTCCTTGGATCTAACTTCCAGCAAGAGAGAGGAATGCATATGTGTCTTCAAAAAGCAAGTAAGTGTGCTTGGTGAGTGTTTGGTTTTAGGTGTGTCAAGGTTCTTCTACTGCGGAGGGAAAATAAAGTGAGACTCTAAGAGAGAGGTAATAATACCACCCTAGCAGAGACACACATGAACATGAAAGATCCATCTAACATACAATTTAATAGTCCGCAAAAATGCGACGATCATTTCAACCATTACAACACATTATCAATATGATAAGCACTAAAATAACCAAAATAGTTCAACTACTCTAGTACAAGTGAAAACAAACATGAATTATAAACAATCATAGAATAGTCTTACAAAGATTAATAATCCATGCATGAAGAACGCGTTGGCTGTCATGCTTCATATATTAAGTAAAATTCCCAAGACACATGTGTTGGTGTCTGAGTGTGAATAAACTATTCAAACCTTTTCCACATTAATTCATCAATCCGGGTGTGTATAGTTTTCAAGGTAACATGCAAATTATATGCAGGGGCAAGGTTACAATATTACATCAACCAAGGATTCACGACTAAGAAATCAAAACATCGCTGTAACAACAGTTGGAAATAAATTGCAGAACTTAAAAGACATTCACAACAATCAATAGAGATCTGTAACAACAATAAAGAATAAACACACAACAAATAAAACAACATACATAAAAGAAATACATAGCACCTGATCAGAAGAGTGGGCCTAGTTCTTTAATCAGGGCTGCGTTAATTTACAGCTAAAGGAAGAACAACAAAACTGCTTGTATTTTATTAATCTGTAAAAGAGTTGTTACAATACATATCTCTACACGACTAACCCTTCACACAGGAATAAAATCCCTTTTATACCAATACATGGGTAATAACATATTCCCCAAAACCTGGCAACTAATGCCCAAAATATACAACAATTTGGAACAACAACTAATTGCTGAGAGAGTGAGAACAGAAAAGATCCAAAATAAGCTTGAAAACAATTGTGAGTTGGTTATGCTGTCACAGCGCTGCTGAACAACTGCTGTGAATTGCGGGACTGCTGCTACATGCTGTGAAGGCGATAACTGTTCACCAGAATCTGCAGAAATAACAAGTTTTAGTAGTTCGCATAGGCAAAAACCCCGTGATTTTACTTCATCAATTAAATATTCTAAGAGACAAAGAAACAAAGGGTTACCTCATGGGTTTATCACAATAAATTCATATCAATTGGTGCAAAAAGGATGGAAGGATGGGTGAAAAGGTAAGGAAAATATAAGCAGATTTGGTGCCCAACATCCCCCCCCAACTAGCCTTCTGCATGCCCTCATGTAGCTCGCTACTTTCGTAGGTCTGTGTTAGAACGACTGTGATCCTCGTGGAGCTGGGTGAGATCATATTCTTCTGCCATATCTGTTCCTGGGACCTTGTATCCTTCTGAGAGGAGAACTTCCTTCCACCAATCATTTGGTACATTATATGCTGAGGTATAATGCCCTGCTGGTAGCCAAATGACGGGGAACCTGAACCGGAGTCCCATCCACGAGACCCCGTATGTTTGAACGCATGTGACATACCTTGGCAGCTGACTTAGTGCCCATGCAAAATTTGGTGTTGCAAAAGGTTCCCTGTTCTGAACAGATTTAGGTGACATCATCCACCTTTTTTGAAAACTATCAAGGGCCTCATCTTGAAACGTGACTATTTGTTTGACATAGAGATCAATGCACCACTTTTGTGTCCTCAACATCTGTTCTCTATTTCCTTTGATCTCTAAAAAGGTGGTATGCTTCTTGTACATAGTTACAGACCGTTCATGCTCTCCTCTCATCATAAGAGGCTTTGTGTTTTGATTTGACTCAAATGTATTAGAAGCCTTCTACCAGTTTATCTGGTTGAGAGTATAGGAGGTGAAAACCCTTAAATGAATGTCCCCCACATATGGGACCAGCTTAAATTATTTGTCATGGCGCATGAAGTATCCATGCAGATAGAGCTCACACATCAAATGCTAGGTTACTAAGTCATGAATTCTCAATATATGGAGAAACTGTACAGAGTCCTCGATCTCATGACTGACCTCCTTCTTAATGCTTTCCAAATAGAAGAAAAGAAATTGCTCATGCAAGAACAAGGCATAGCTAGAAGCAGGAGGGCAACATGCCATTACCTGTTGTGCCAGGCTGAACATCTGTTCTTTGTTAGCCTTCAATTCCAACACTTTCCCTTCCAACCATTCTACTTTGAGCTACTGCTTCGCATGCCTCAGCCGTAATATGTCCACTCGCTCTACATATTCAAAGATAGCCTTGGACGACTGCTCTTGGACTCTTTTCACCTCATTCTGATAGCAGGCCGTGGTGGATTTCCAAGTTTGAATCTCGGCTGTTAAGGAGAATTCACAGCCATCGAACAAGTGCTCGATAGGATCCGTTTGAGTAGTAGAAGAGGTCGTCGGCACATCATCTACCTGTGTCTCTGCCTCGACCACTGTAGCCTTGGGCTTCTTAGCCCGCCGTTTATACTTCCTTACCTGTTTCTTAAGTCGATGCACCTGTCTTCGTAGCCTTCGAACCTCTGTTTTCAACCGCATCGTATCTTTGAACTATAGCTGATACTTCTTTTTAAGGGGCAACCTCCTTTTCTCACACAGTTCTATCCACTCCTTCTTAACAACCACTTCGTCTGGCCCTGTAGCTAGTTTGGCAGGTGGTGGATTGCTCAGAGGAGTATCTACTGGTCTTTTTGCCGGGTTCTCCTCCCTTGGTTCCTCTCTCTCGATCACTTCTTGCTTGACAACCAACTCAACCGGCTTTGCAACTGGTTCATCAGGTGGTGGATTACTCAGAAGAGTATCCACGGGTTCATCTGTCGGGACCTCCTTGCTTGGTCCCCTTCCTCGGGAGCAAGTGCTTCCTTTTTAACAATTAACTCGACTGGCTCGGGAGCTGGTTCGACAAGTGGTGGATCAATTAGAGGAGTATCCACCAACGTTTCGACCAGGATTCCCCTACCTGGTTCCCCTGTTTCAGAAGCATTCACTTCTTCCTCCGTCTATTCTTCGGAATGACCTTGCTGAGAGTCAGCAGCCAACAGACTAACAGTAGTCAGACCCTTAACCGACCCATCAAACTTTAGAATGGGAGGGACAACAACCTCCTTTTCTGAACGTCGGGGAGAATGAGACACTCTCGCTCCTCTCAGAATGGAGGCACAAAAAGGAAACTGAAAAATATTTTCTTCCTGGCCTATACCAGTTCCATTTGTAACCTCGAGCTCCTTCCCCTTATCTGCAACAATTCCGCTCTAGCCTGAGGCTTCCTCCTGTGTTACCTCCTGTCCCATGGTTGACACTGGTTCTTGTGGAGCAGTGTCAACCTCAGGATTTATTCCTTCCACATTTTCTGGGACCGGATGGGTTGGTGGTGGTTCTTGTGTGGGACCACCACCCGTATCCAACACTTCCTGAGCAGATGGTGCTGGCACTGTTCCCTCTGGCACGTCATTAATAAAGGTGGACTCTTGTATCACCGTGTCAACCCCATCCATTGTATCCATAATTCCTTCCTCCATCGGCTCCACAGTTTCTTCTGTTTCGAGCCTCTCTTGCTCTGGTCTGTCTTCTTCCATTGGCTCCACAATTGAGGCTGGTTCTTGTGGAACAGCCTCGGCTGCGGTACTCACAATTTCTTCTACTTCGAGTCTTTCCTCCCCTGGTCTATCTTCTTCCATTGGCTCCACAGTCGAGGTTGGTTCTTGTGGAACAGCCTTGGCTGTGGCACTGACATTTTCTTCCATCTCAGGCCTTCCTAGCTCTGGTTCCTCTTCCTCCATCGGCTCCATAGTCGAGGCTGGTTCTTGTGTAACAACCTCGACTATTTCTTTCACTTCAAGCTCCTTGCATGGATTCAATTCTCCTTCTTCCATCTCCATCTATTCAGGCTCTTCTTGGTCTACATGTTCATCCTCCGTTGGTTGTTCCTCCCTTGCTTCTGGTTCCTCTTCTCTAGCAGCTATAACAACTGCTATCTCTTCTTTTGTCGATTCCTGGAACGTTGCCCATGGGATTTGAAACCAGGATAGTGCATGTATAACCAGTAGCCGAACCAGCCCGTGGTTAGTAATTACTGCTGCAACTTGTCGCGAATGCTGAGCGGATTGCGCCATCAATTGGAGGCTCTTCAGAAAAACGAACGTCATGTTCAACGAGAAGACCTTTGATTGTGGAAATTGAAGGCAAGATAACACCCTAAAATGATACTTAAATATAGTGGTGTATCACCCTTTGCAAGTTATGTATTTCATTACAAAACCTGCCACCTCGCCCCATGGATGCAGTAATGAGTTCCGGTCATACCCCTGGCCTTTTTGGACGATGCTCTCGCCAGCCTGCAGAAATGCTTCAAGGAACTCCAGAAGGGAAGTTCTCTGTGAAAACCAGCTCTGTCCCTACTGGGGCAATCCACTAACCTCTGTGATAGCTTCCTCTGTGACATGGATTTCTATCCCTCTGACCTGAGAGCTCTCTTCACCCAAATTGAGTGCAAATTCTATTGCAATCCCTTCGTCGAATCCCTGCAACCTGTTAAAATAAACATCCCAACCTGCATTGACGAAAATCTACCACACTTCTCTATTGTTGCGGACCAAGGTGGTGTCCTCCGATGACGCATAGCCAACCCACCCATCGCTGTGGAAACAGTAACAGCACTTGGACGCAGTTGGCTGTTGGGGAGAGAGTAGCAGCAACCACATTAACAACAATGGTGACAACATGGTGGAGCATGGGGTAAAAAGTGGTGAAAGTGACCGGTAAGTTTTTGAAAAACGCGAAGAATAATGGCAAATCATGGTAATACGGTGAAATGATTACAATGATTAATTCGGGTGTATTGGAAAAGACTTGGTTGGTTATTGGGCGTATGTAATTCAAATTCCAATGCATCGAGGCAATTATTACGAAATCATAGAATTTTTGGGTTACCGTTCGCACCAGATTTAGTAATGATGTGTCATTATTATGGTTTTAAATGCACCGTTGTTTGTTTATGATGGGATCCCCCCAACTTAAATGTGGCCGTCCACGACATGTATTTGTCTCATCAATGGAATATTTTAATTGAATCCGCAAGAGTCAACAGAGATGTACCTGGCGACCTACTTGGTGGTAGAGTAACAACAGAGGGACCGGTGGAGTAACAACAATGACGGAGTAATAACATCGACGGAGTAACAACATTGACGAAGTAACAACATCGGAAAAGTAACAACATCGACAGAGTAACAACAGTGGTGGAGTAACAACATCCAACACTTAGAAAAATTTTCAGGAGTAACAGCAGTGGTGAAGTAACAACACCGACGGAGTAACAACATTAGCGGAGTAACAACAGCGGCAGAGTAACAACAGCGGCGGAGTAACAACATTTGGCACTTAGAAAGTTTTTCAGGAGTAACAACCGTGGTGGAGTAACAACACCGATGGAGTAACAACATCGATAGAGTAACAACACCAACGGAGTAACAATAACGGTGGAGTAACGACATCGATGGAGTAACAACATTGGCAGAGTAACAACATCAACTATTACTTGGAAAATTTTTGTCAGCTCCTCCTTATCAGATTTTGATCGTTATTCCTACAAAAGACAAACAAGTAAGTAGTAACAACATATTATATTTATTCATCATTTTTTTTATTTTTTATTTTTTAAGAAGAACAATAGGCAAAGGGAGCATTCTCTGCACCAACAACCATCAAACCAGATTTTTCAGAGAGATGTTTGATGAAGGCATCCTTAGAAGTTGGACGGTGGTATAATTTCAGACGATGTCCATTCACTAAGAAAGAAGTAAGTGTATCATCTATTATAACCAATCTGATTGTTCCATTTTCAAACACAACATCCAATTCATAGGGTCCCATCCAGCGAGTGCAAAGCTTTCCTTTAAAATATTTGCAATGGGAGTCATAGAGCAGTGCCCAATCTCCTGTATGAAACACCTTGTTCTTGATAAATTTATCGTGCCATTTCATTCTCTGCTGTTGAATAGCAGTAGTTTTATGGACAACCACTAAACGTATTTCATCTAGCTCATTGAGCTGTTCCAACTGGTGTTTCTAGGCCTCTGATAAATCTAATCCTACTTCTAGAGATGTTCTGAGCATGCTGATCTCAAATTCTACCGGAAACAAGGGGGATTTCCCATAGACTAACTCAAATGGTGAAAACCCGGTTGTATTTCACCATGTTGTCCTGTATGCCCAGAGAGCTTCTGGAATTTTCTGAGACCAATCCTGATGATGGCTTGCTACAATTTTTGTCAAGATATTTTCCAATACCTTGTTTGTACTTTCTACTTGCCCATTCACCCGGGGGTGGTAAGGAGTTGTCACCCTATGTTTGATCCCATATTTCTGCATAAGCCTTGCTGTCATGTTGTATGTGAACTGTGCCCCTCCATCTAAAACAAGCTTCCTTGGAGTACCATATCGAGCAAAAATCTCTTCAAAAATAAAATCTGCAACCACCTGTTCTATTGCTTTCGCAACATCTCTGGCTTCCACCCACTTAGTCACATAATCAATGTGGACCAGAATGTGAACCTTTTGATGAGAAGGTGGGTTAAAAGGTACAACGAAATCAATTGCCCACTTCTCAAAAGGTTCTAGGACTACCAGGGGTTGCAATGGCATCTCATCCATTTTTCTAGGCTGCCCCATATGTTGACAACTGTCACACCTTCAGACATAATCTCAAGCATCCCGAAAGATAAAAGGCCAATAATATCCCATTTGCAACACCTTGTGGCCTGTTCTTTTATCTACAAAATGTCCCCCACAAGGGCCATCATGGGCAACCTTCAATATCTCATAAATTCCACCCTCAGACACACAACGCCGAATTTTCTGATCAACCCCTGTGTGAAAAAGGTACCCCACCATCCATGAATATCAGGTACTATGATGAATAATTTTCCGCTGTTCCCTATATGATAAATGACGAGGTACTTTCCCTGTAGCAAGATAGTTAGCAATATCTGCATACCACGGAGTGTTAGCAAAAATTGCAAAAATATGCTCATCTGGAAAACTATCTTCTATGGGTGTACCTTCAACATTATTATCTAGTCTAGACAAAAAATCAACAACCACATTGTCCTTTCCTAGTTTATCTACTATGGTGATGTCAAATTCTTGAAGTAACAACAACCATCTTGTAATACGACCAGGAGTAATGGGTTTATTCATCAGATACCTGATTTCTACGTGATTAGTGTGTACAAAGGTGGGATACCCGGTAATATAATGTCGGAACTTGTTGATGGTGTAGATGACAATAAGGAATTCTTTTTTAGTCACTGTGTAGTTTAACTCGGTAGGAGCCAAGTTCTTACTAACATAGTAAATTGCATATGGAACCTTGTTCATTTATTGTCCCAAAACTGCCCCAACTGCTGTCTGAAAGGCATCAGCATGAATATGAAACAATAATGTCCAGTACGGTCCTCGAAGGATAGGAGCTCTAAAGACAAGTTCCTTGATTTTCACAAAGGCTACATCACAATCATCTGTCCACACAAAATCTGCATCTTTTGTCAGCAATTGAAAAAGTGGATGTGCTATCTTAGCAAAATTTTCTATAAAGCACCTATAATAACCAACAAAATCGATAAAGATACGTACCTATGTGGGTGTTTTGGGTATTGGGAAGTGAAATATTACCTTTATCTTAGCTAGATCCATTCGAATTCCAACAACTGAAAGTAAATGTCCCAAGACTATTCCTTCCTCCATCATCATGTGGCATTTTACTGTACTCAAAGAGACATGCGCCTGTTTACATATTTCAAGAACTTTTTCCAGATTTTCCAGCCCTTCTTCGAATGAGTCCCGTATGGAGTAAAATCGTCCATATAAATCTCAACACTGTCATATACCAGATTAGAGAAAATCCCTAAAATTTCCCTTTGGAATGTTTCATATGCATTACAGGGACCAAATGGAAGGACTCGGTATGTCAAAGTTCCCAAGGGCACGTGAAAATGGTTTTATCCTGATCCTCAGGAGCTATCTGGATTTGGTTGTACCCACTAAATCCATCCAGGAAGGAGAAGAACTTCTTCCCAGCCAAAGTATCCAAGACTTGATCAATGAATGGTAATGGAAAATGGTCTTTCTGTGTTGCCTTATTTAATTCTTTGTAATCCACACATATCCACCATTTACCATTTTTCTTGGGAACAATCACCAACAGGGAAACCCATTGGCTGTCCGAAATGGGGTAAATAAATCCTACATCCAACAACTTTTGAAGTTCTTCCTTGACAATGTTTTTCAGAGCGAGGTTCATTCTCCTCTAGGGTTGTCTCACAGGACGACAATCCTCTTTGATGTATATATGATGGGTACATAGATTGGCAGGAATCCCTTTCATGTCTGTGTAGTCCTAGGCGAAGGCTTCTTTGTGTTTTCAGAGAACATCTAGGAGCTGTTTTGTCTGGGATTCTGATAGATCTAGATTAATATTTAGGGTCTTCCCTGGCTCTATCTCTACAGAAATACTGTCATGGGACACAGTTGTGGGCAGTTCCTCAAATCCATCTGTTGTTTCAATATTTTCCTGTGTTTCACAACTCAAGATAGATTCTAGAATTCGTTGATTCGAATCTGAAACAGAACAAGGATCACTAATGAAAGTGGTAATTGTGTCATCTTCTGTTTCTGTTTTCAGCTGAAGGGCCTGTCCAATAGTAAGGACTGGTCTTAATTCCTCATCTTCAAGTTTAGACTCTTCCCTTGGTAGAGGTTTCTTGTGGCCAGTTGGCTTCATTGATGGGCTAGGTTCTGTAAGAGGGTATAACACAAGGTTTTTAGTAACATGCCCATTTGAGATAACCATATGCCCAGAATGACACCCAATGTAAGTGTCTGCAGTTGCCAACCATGGTCTTCCTAGAATCAAGGGATGACCACCAGCTGGGGATTGCGTTTGCAGCACTAGGAAATCCACAGGGTAATGCCATGAATCAAATGAGATTGTAATGTCCTCCAACTTCCCTACCGACTTGACTATAGATCGATCTGCCAACTCTAACATAGTAGGTGTATGTTTCAAGTTTCGAAGACCCAATGCATGCATAGCTTCAACAATAATGACATTTATGGCAACACCCAAATCTACCAGCACATTTGGAATTTCTACTCCATTAATTTGCACAGTTAGAATTGGGTTCTCGGGATCCCCATATTTCACAGGCATAGCTTTTCCCATCATAAAATCTGATAGCTTTCCCATCACATGAATGGTGAGTGGGTCCCTTGATTTCTTTCTAGGCTTTTTAGCACAATATTCTCTGAGAGTTTTTGCATATATAGGTACGTCCCTCATAGCTTGTAACAGGGGGATCTTAACAAACAAATTTTGTAACTCCCCTAACAAGTCAAACTCAGCTTGAGGGATCTGTTTACTCAAGGCCAATATTTTCGGATAAGGTGGGTCAGCTCGGTGTTCTTGAGTAATTAGCGGTTGAGGAGATGTCTGATTTTTACTAACTTGGTTCAATTCCTCTTCAACTGTTTCTGGTTCTTTAGCCTCACTGCCAACTTGTTCAATAATAACAGGTGAGGGTTGAGCATCTACTACCCGCTCGGATCTCAAATTCATCTCATAAAGTTCTGCGGTGGAGATGTTGTATGAAGGTAGGTTGAGGGTGTCAGCTTGCTGAGCCCCTTTATTGTTAGGATTCAGATTGGGTTGGATAGGAAGTTGAGGATGAACGGGCTGATTACCAGGAGGCACATTAGAGGGAAACTGAAGTTTTTGTTGTGGTATTGACTGGGGAAACTTCCCAGGAGGAGAGGGTCCATGCCAGTTCGAAGCCCATGAAGAATTCGAACTAGTTTGAGGAGCCCACTGCTGCTAGGGTGGAAACTGATATTGGGGCCACATAGGTGGATAAGGCATGGACTGAGGACCCATATTAAAATTATTGAAATACTGAGATGGATCCAGAAACATACCTTGATTTACAGTTGGTGGCCGAGGTTGCCATGGATTTTTGGATCCCATAAAATACAGTTGGTCCACCTCTTCGCCTGTCCCTTGAAAAACCACTTTCAATCCTGGCAAGGAGGGGCATGAACTTGTTGCATGACTCAGCTCGCAGATTGCACATTCCTCTATGGAGTTCAATGGACATTCTCTCTGTGGATGCTCTATTTTGCACTTCGGGCAAAATATAGCCATAGTCCTTTCCAATTCCATATGTTTTTGTTTTACTTGCAATGTGTCCATCTATGTAGATAGGGTACTCAGGATATCAGTCCTTAAATTATCCAGCGAATTTCCAATTTCTGCCTTTGTGACACCTCCACCAGATAGTTTTGTTAACCGAATTCCTTGTTTATTCCTTGCAACCCCCCTCGAGCACTAAATGCACAGCTCACAAATGGTATCGAAGTCCTCTTTTGATATGCCTCCCTTTCCTACTATGTTTAACAGCTCCAGAGTCTTCTCTAAAGGCCCAAAGAAGGATACTTTTCAAAATGTCCTTATCTAGGGTAGAATGACCTGATCTTTGTAACATGTACTTAAAACATTGCACACAATCCTCCATGTTCTCGTCTTCTTTCTACATGAACTTAAAAAGTTCTTCCTTAATATCCCGAGATTTACAGTAATCCTAATACTTCTCCACGAAAGAGTTTTTCATCTCATCCCATGTGGTGATAGTCTTCCCCCTAGATCCATAAACCATCGTAGGGCTGTCCCTTTTAGTCTAGTTGGCTTGACCCATTAGATATTTTAACCTTGAATCTCATGCTTTACATAAGACTTCATAATGCAATGAATGCCAATTGACTTGCCACTAATGGGCACTGCATAATTATAAATTGCATGCATATGCAATAAAAAATAATTAATAGATCTAAAATCTAAGGATAGACAAACCATCATAGTTTAGATTTCAGCTTTTCTAATATATTTTAGTAGATTTGTTGTGATGAATTGTTAAGTGGAATATCCATGTCATTTCACAAATCATAATGAGAGGGAGGTAGAGTTTCAAATTGGCAACTTGGTCTTACTTATATTAGATAGGGAGTAATCCAAGCAATCAAGTGGCATGTCTAGCGCTTTGTTATGACATTTTGAAGAACCATTCAAGACACCCGAGAAGACAAGTAATGTGCCTTATAGGTTAGAGTTCCCAGACCACATGAGAGCTCACCATCCAATTTTCGACACTGGCTAATTGAAGCCTTATATGATTAATGAAGTCAATCCCAAAATATTTTCAACATTTTGAGACCTCGCATTAATTTAAAACATGTTAGAGCTAGAAGTGGATGATATACTTATGCATATGATACTCTAGTAAGAATGAAAGACATGAATAATTTGTTTGTTGGAAATGAAGACTTGAAGAGGAGAAAAATTGGGGAAGGAAAGAGGCACAATGGCATGATGAAGATAGGAACCAATGGTTCAAGAACTAGAAACTCAAGGCACATAGACAACTGTTGGTTATATTTTTCCAAGATGAGAACAAGTTTAATGGGGATGTAAGGCCTCCACCTATGGATAGAAATAAGTGCACTACATAGGTGGATGTGAAGGTTATCATAGGAAGTTGCAATGCCAAGCATTGTCCACCTAACCAATGGATGGAGTGGTGAACCATGTCCTGTTTCTTTTGTATGGGATAATAATCCATGGGCACATTATTTAGATTTGTAGACCCAAGGAGCTAAAAATCCTTTAGCTAGTGGAGTTATATTCGAATACACTACTAGGAAAACAAGTTAGACGTAGATGGTTTGAAGCCAAGGCACTGAAGGAAGCAAAGTTGAATGATGGAAATTGAGTCTAACTTATAGTGAAGGGGTTTACAAGCACAAAGAAAGTCTCATATAAAAGGAGGAGGCCTTAAAGGTGATAAAGATAGAATAAGAGGCATTGGTCATTCATTCTAGTGTAGAAGAGCTATGTGGTTTATGGTAAGATTAGCATTAGCATAGTAGAGAAAATTACACTTGCTTAGTGAGAAGAAGAAGATGAAAAACCTACAAAGAGGTGGGCCTATAATTACTTCAATGGCTGGATTGATAATGATTATAGGTAATTGTGCCTTGCATAATTGTAGTCTGTAAATGAATTGTGGGAAATTGGTCACACTCTTCTATATACATTGCAATGTTCTCTATATAAATAAAGTTGAGGCATCCACCTTAGGTGCCGCCTATACACATGTATTGTGGTTGTTGTTCATGAAACATTGTGTTCCACATATTATGAACACCTTAAGAAACCACTCACACCAAATCAAAGATCACAACAATAGTGTTTTTACATTATTAAAACCCTTTAAGAGGGAAATAGGCCACAACCCTTGCCAATGTGTCCACTTGAATGTGAAAGAAAATTTGAACATATGAGAGTTCTTACAATTTATCATCAACAAATAACCATATGTGCTCTTTAAATAGATATCATGGAAGAAATAGGTGGTAAGCAATAGATCAATAGCCATTGATATCAAAGATAATACAATCCACTAGATCACTCTACGTCTAAACCATATCGTGCATCAGATAACATAACTACAAATGCATAATAACGAATACTAAACATACACACTTTTACCTACAGATACATTATACCAAGTTAGTCTTAACCAACTCCTAAGTATTTAAATACCCTAACATCTCCTTTAAGAACAACTTGGGATAGTATTGAAGGATTTGAAAAGGTGAGACAATAGGAGAAAGAAGGAGGCATTAGAGACTATCCCACCTTAATGATAACCTTTTGAACTCTTAACATAGATCAAAGTTTGGAAAAAATAATTTCTATAAGAGAGATTGTGAAATGTTTGTAACTTGATCATCTATTGAGCAAAAGATCACTTCAAGGACACAATCATGAATGAGCTTTTTGATGATGTGCATTTGTAGCTTAATGTGTTTGCTACACCAATGTTAAATTGGATCTTTGGTGAGTTTGATGGAACTTTGTGTTGAAATCCAAAATTGTCTTCTTTTTGACAACCCTTTTTGCTTTCGTTTTCATCATTTTCATGATAGTTTGCCACATTTCCAAGTTGAAAGGTCACCTAAATTGTGCTCAAACATCATAAAAAGACTCAAACAGGTCGAGTGCTCATAAAAAGACAAAAATCATTTACTTTTCATAGTTTATTTCATTCAGTGTTTTCAGTGATTTCATGAGTAGTGGACAAAGCAACTCTAAAGTATAACTACACACATTAGTAATCCTTCTGAGTTACATCTTAGCTTGTTATTTTGTTGAAGAAGTTTGATTTAGATTTACTCTTTTGTTAAGTAGAATATAATTTCAATTTGCAAAAGCATTTAAAATATTTCAATTTCTTGCAAGTAGAATTAGAATTTCAATTCTGCCATTAGAATAGACTTTTCAATTTAGTTCAATTAGAATAATTCTTAAATTCTTGTTGTAGTAGAGTAAATTTTGATTCAGTTCAAATAGAGTAACTTTTAATTCTTGTTGCAATAGATTAAATTTCAAGTCAATTTGATTGATTTTGCATTGAAAGTTTGATTTGCTTTGAAAAGAGTAATTTTGATGGAAAGAACATGTGCATAGGAATATTTTGAGTTAATCTAGCCTCATTCACATTTAAGTTCTATTTCATCTTTTAAAAATAAAAAATATAAATCTTGGCATATATTGTGCACATGTACTTCAGAAGTACACAAACCTTGGTTGACAATTAATGAAGTAATTTAACCACCAATTAAATTACCCAACATTTTGGCGCTGTTACCAGGGAAGTGTATATAGGACTTTATTTTTGGTTTGCATATCATTTTAGATGCATTCAATCTTATAGATGCATAATTAAAGCATGTTAAAAACCATTTAGAATGCATGAATAGAGAACGAGATTCTAGGGGTATATTTGTAATTAGAAGTAGAGGAAAAAGTTCAATACCAACATCACCACTCACCTCCACTAGACCACATAGTGCCACACCATCCACTGATACTCACATTCCATCTATAATAGGTAGACATAGACTTCCTGAGGTGCATAGATCTGAAATCAAACCTAGGGACTCACCAACTTCTTCTAATGAAGTTGGAGTTTAAGAGCCTACATTCCCTACTGTAGGAGTTATATTTCTCTCTTAAACAAGAGAACAACTCTTAGGATAAGAATTGGAAGTACCTAGTGAAGAAGAGGAAGAAGCATATTCTGAAATACCATTAGTAGAAGAACGATAGGAAGAGCTAGACAATCCTATGTTTGAACCTTATATTAGCTTTGAGGAATCTACTATTATCACGCCAAGAAACTCTCCTAGGTTGTATATCAGAGATGCTCGGGAACATTACAAACTCAACAAAGTTATTGGAAAATGGTGGAAGAATGGAAGGAATGATGCATATTCAAGCCAGATAACCACTTCTACTATGCTTAACCCCAGACATGGGTGAACACCCCCAGACTACAAGGCTTAGACCACCAATTACTCAGAGATTAAGGAATAGGTGAAGATGGAGAATACTGACCACACCAGCAGATGCACAGGACCCTGTGATGGCCAACTGCAACAAGTTTAAAGGTCTGTAAATCTATTTCCTAATGCACAAACAGGATGACAGCTCTCTGGCATTAAAAAAATAGAAACCTGCATACACATTCAATGATACATACTAGATTCTAACACAGAGGTGGGATGACAACCCCTCTAATGATAAACATCAAGAGCACATGAAAATGCATAATAGGCACAACCTGGAACAAAGAAGAAGTGGAAAGTGAGCAATTAAAAGAAAAAGAAGCTTGCATTAGCTGAAAATGAAGACCAAACGTTGCAGGTATCATAGTAGTTACAATCTCCAGAAGTTGAACCTTACATCAAGATAACATCCATTAACCATCAACCCTGATTACATCTATGTTCTGGGTATATATATAGTATGTTTACAAAGATATTCTGCTATGCTATGCGTGGAGGGTCATAGCTGACCACCAACCACATTAACTCTCTGAAATGGGCCTCTGCTACGATCTGCTGGCTTTAATGGACAAATCTGATCTTTTCTGATACTCTGCTGTCCTTCTTGAGCAAGTGGAATATTGTTTGAGAGGAGCTCCATAACTGGTTAATGGTTTGATCAGCTCGAGGCCATCCTTCTCTTTTTTGGCCATGTTGTTCCTTAATTGCAGTGGTTGAAGAGTTAATACAGATAGTATCGGGACTGGTAGTCGGCCACCTTCATTTTTTGGGAGCATAGAACAGGCTATGGCCGTGGACAAAATGGTGGAGGCAGACTGAATGGAGGAACGAAGCCCAACCATCATATCACACAAATCAACGGTGGAGATCGTTTGATGAGGATTATCGGGAGGCGAGGCGGAAGAAAGGTGTGAGCCATCGGATCCAGTGCACGGATGGTAGAGATCTATCAGCGGAAGTTATCAGGAGGAAATGTGGATGGAAAGAATAGGGTCGTTGGATCTGGATGTGGCGGATCCGATGGTCATCGGGAGGCAGAGGTGGTGGGCGATAACGCGCGGGAGACGTACGGGTAGGCGGTAAGTGGTATTCCCCGCACCGCCTATTTGGGTTCGATGGTATACGTACAATGGCCAGCGATCCAATATTTGTGCGACATGTGGCAGAGGAAAACCACTTTCCTCGTGGATTAACAAGTGCGCAGGTTGCGGCATCGGGGAGGAGTGACTATCGTCAGATCTCGTGGTGAATGTAATCAATGGCAGGGATACGATCAGGGTTTAGCGTGCGATAAAAATAACGGAGATCGTTGGATCGTGATGCGATCGATGATGGGGATCAAGGTGGAGGGTTATATGAAAGCGCCGAGTCATATGGCGATTCAGAATTAGCGCTCAGGGCCGAAATAACATAGGATTTCATAGCGATGTAGAGGTGAAATGGAGTGTTTGAACGGAGAACAAAGAGGTTTCAAGAGAAAAAGAAATAGAGAAGGCGGGGCTATGGGGTATGAAGAAACCGAAGGAGAAGAAGGGGAATGACTGCTGCAAGCTCCTTTTCAGCATAAACCCACCACTAGGCCCGAATTTGACCTTCAAAAGCTGAAGCTTGTAGCAGAGCTAACATCTACAATGACGGGGGAAGGGGAAGGAGAAGTACACAATGTAAATGCTGAACTTAGGAATGGAGGTGGAAGAGGCAGAGGAGGAAATAGAGGAGGAGGTGGAGGAGGAGGTGGTCGAGGAGGTAGAGGAGAACCCGATCCTTATGGATTTCCCATCTTGGATGAGGATACCACAACCACAATGAAAAATATCTCACCTTCTATTCTTCCTAATTTTCATGGCTTAATAATTGAGGATCCAAAAACATTTATTTTTGAGTTTGAAGTATTATGTAGATCCTATGACTACTTACTTGATACTAAAAAATTGAAACTATTTCCAGTCACTCTAAAAGATGGAGCTCTTAAATGGTTTATGGGTCTAGGAAGACATAGTATCAAAACATGGGAAGAAATGAAAAGGGTGTTCCTAGAAAAATATAAATATTATTGTATGCCCCATAACCTTAAGGATGAATTCTTTAAGATGATGCAAAAGGAGGATGAAATCCTTGAAGACTTAGTGGAAATATTTGCCTACAATGTTAAAAGGGATAGGATGCATGATTTAGATGAGGAAACATTGAAATCCATTTTGCTAAAAGCTATAAGAGATGAGTGGATTGACCTCCTTAACTTAATGGGCAAAGGATATGTTTCCCAACTTTCATTCAATGAAATATGTGAGTTGTGCAAACATATTTTGAGAGGTAAGGCTAGATTTGGTAAGAATCCAAGAGATCCAACCATGTCAAGAGTTAGTAAATATGTAACTGGAATAATGAGTAGAGAAGAATTAGGCAATTTGCTTGATAATTTCAGTTAAAATATTCTTGGGAATCTTAGTGAACAACTAGATACTCTCAAAATACAAAACAAGCAAAAAATTGAGAATGTTTCATTATCTATCTTCTGTCCTAGGTGTAGAAAAAAACATGCTCTAAGAGAATGTCCTCTTGATAGTGTAGAAATTTATGTCATATGTGCTGAAAATCATGATACAAGGGAATGTCCTTCAATACCTGACCTTAAAGCTGTCTTTCAGGATGAAGCTAGAACAAGATAAATTGAATCACTTTGCTTTATTGCTAAAAGATCATGGTAATCCCAACAAACATGTATGCCACAAGGTTTTAATACTCAATACCAATAATATACACAACCACATAATAATTGGACTGCACCTATGCCTTGGAAACCTTGGCCACCCCAACCCTAAAATCCATATTGGGCACAAGGTTGGCATAATTCTTATGGAAAAAATCCTCAATATCCTCAATTCCAACAACCTTATTCCCCTTATCCACCTCAATACTACCCTCCTCAACCAAACCAACCTCCTCAACCTCAATTTCAAGCTCAACCACTAAAACAAACACTTTCATTACCATCACTCCATTTCCTCAAAAATCCAACCAACTACCTACTCAACCACTCCCAAACCCAAATAGTAGAAATCAACAACCTCCCTACAATGCAGAAGGTCAAAAATTTCAAGCTTGTATGATAGCTCGATTAGGTCTAAATGATGTTCAACTTAGATATGGTAGGGTTTTGCAAAATAAGTCACCACCAGTTGTCATCCAAAAATATAAAGAGGATAAAGTTCTTGAAAAAGAAACACTTCTTGATCAAGAGAAAACTCCTCCAAAGGAAGATGTTCCTACACATTTATATGATAACCAAATAAACCCAACTTCTACAATTCCTCTAGTAGAACAACCTTCTGTTTCCCTACAAGATCCACCTTTTCTTGAGAGGCTCAAAATTGATAAGGGAATAGAAAGGAAAATTGTTTTACCAGAATATGATATGCTAGATGAATTGAAAAATATTTGCATCAAAATTCCTTTACTTCAAGCTATAAAGGAAATACCAATATTTTCAAAAACAATTAAGGAGTTGTGCATTAAAAAACCAGGGAAGAAAAGAAAAGATGTCAAGAAAATTCAATTGTAGGAAAGGTTGCAAATATTATGATGGGGAAACCAATAGTTCAAAAATATCTAGATCTAGGTAGCCCTATTGTAAAAATTCACATTAATGGTATTGAAATTCCAAACACCCTGATTGATTTAGGAGCAACCATCAATATTATGAGCAAAAAAACTATGGATCAATTGAAGCTTCCCAATCTTCAATATACCCCAACATTATTACAATTAGCAGATAGATATGTTATCAAACCGGATGGTATATTAGAAGATGTGTTTGTCTCTTTGGATTCATGGAAGTATCCTATTGATTTTATGATTTTAACTCCCAAGAATAATCTAGGAGGCCATCCATTGATCCTTGGTAGACCTTGGCTAGCTACAACTGATGCATTCATAAGTTGTAGATATGGTGATATGTATATTTCTGATGGTATCTTTACTAAAAAAATGACATTTTATCTACTTGGAAAAAACAATAACTGAAGTAGAAAGTGAAGTTTGGATAGATGATGATAATGAAGGCTGTGATGATATTCAACCAATATTTATTTTTTCACAAATAGATGAGGAAGATCAATTAATAAATTTAATGAACAATAATGATTCTTCTTCATATTGTGAACAATATCAAAGTTTTCAAGAACAATGTAATATTGAATATCTATCATCTCATCTAATGGCTTTGTATTCTATGGAAAAGTTTAGCAATTATTTAGTAGAAATATTTCCAGTTAAAACATTAAGCATTAATAGTAACTTGGAAGAGTTTCAAAAAGAAAGTTGATAAAGATGCTACAAAAACACCCTCTACCTATGCATGGGAATATATTGATATGAAGGGAATTGATCCTAAAACATGTATGCATCATATTTATATTCAAGAAAATTCCAAACCAGTTAGAGAACCTCAAAGAAGAATGAACCCTAATATGAGAGAAATTGTTAAGGAGGAATTACAAAAATTACTTCATGTGAATTTCATTTATTCGATATCAGATAGTCAATTGGCTTCACCTTTAGTGATTGTTCCAAAGAAGAATGGAAAATGGAGAGTGTGCATTGATTATAGGGAATTGAATAAAGCTACTTTGAAAGATCATTTTCCACTACCTTTTATAGATCAAGTACTAGATACCTTAGCAGGGAAGAAATACTTTTCATTTCTTGATGGTTTCAGTGGATATAACCAAATCCAATTGGCACTAGAAGATCAAGACAAAACAACCTTTACGTATCCATGGGGTGCATATGCCTATAGGGTATTACCTTTTCAGTTATGTAATGTAGCTGTAACATTTCAAAGAGTAGGTTTGGGTATATTTTTTTGATCTAATTCAGGATTGTGTGGAATTTTACATGGATGATTTTACTGTCTATGGAAATACTTTTGAAGAAGCTCTTAAAAAATTAGAAAAAGTTCTCATTAGGTGTAAAGAAGAAAATCCTATATTAAGTCATGAGAAATATTTTATGATGTTTAATGAGGGAATTATTTTAGGCCACCATATTTCAAGTGATGGAATTAAGGTGGATACATCTAAGGTAGAAGTAATTTCTAAGATTTCAATTCCTACTTTTCAAAGAGATGTTAGAAGTTTTCTTGGTTTTAATGGATATTATAGAAGATACATAGAAAACTTCACAAAAACAGTGTCTCCACTTTTAAACTTCTTACAAAAGGTCGTGAATTGTTTGGAATTCTGACTGCCAGAAAATATTTAAGTCATTGAACATAAAAACACTAAAGCACCAATTTTAAGGGGACCTAATTAGTCTTTTCGTTTTCATATTTCAATAGATGCTTCAGATATAACTCTAGGAGCCATGTTGGGACAAAAAGATCTAAACCCTTATGTTATTTATTACACAAGAAAAAAATTGACTCTTGAAGAGTTAAATTATACTGTAACAGAAAAGGAGTTTTTAGCTATTGTGCATGCCATTAACAAGTTTTGACATTATATCACTGGTTATGAAACTTTCATTCATACAGATCATTCTACCATTAGACATTTAATCAATAAACCAATTACTAAATGCAGAATCACAAGATGGTTGTTATTGTTGTAGGAATTAAATATTACTATTCTTGACAAACTAGGAAGAGAAAAACACAATTGTTGATTTCCTTTCTAGAATGCAAAATGATGTTCATGTAAAAGATAATTTTCTTGACGAATATATTTTTGCAGAATCTATTAAAACTCCTTGGTTTGCATATAGTGCTAACTATTTTTCCATAGGAAAGTTACCCCATGATTATTAGCCAAAGAGAATCAGAAAGTGATCAAATCCATTGCACCTTATTCTTGTATAGATGGAGAATATACAAAACTGGACCTAATTTAATCATCTGAAGATTTGTTCGAGAAGATGAAGTACTAGAAATATTGAAAGCTTGTCATGATGAACCACATGGATGACACTTTGTTGATAGAATAACTTCTTAAAGAGTCCTTCTTTTGGGATTTCAATTCTATTTTAAAGATGCTAAGGAATATGTCAAGAGATGTGCTAGCTGCCAA